>CM062819.1:1045725175-1046348815 GCA_031772625.1 Pinus tabuliformis | reverse complement strand
CCCAAAGAAAATATACCCAAATAGGCATAAAAACCTTATTAGGTGAGCTAGGTTGGAAATCCTCCAACTCCCATTGGTTGGCTTGGGTGTATCCCCATTCCAAACACAAATATGGATGAAGTTAGGGGTACATCCACACTTGGAAAACTTGTAGGGGTTGTCAAAGAAACTAGTGGAATCCCCCATGAAGAGGAAAGAGGCATTGTCAGTGTCGGATAAGTGGCTCCTACCATGATGATCGGTGGTAATGTGGACATAATCGATGACATTCCTGACATGGATGGCGATGGGGGGCCCATCCCCCCCATAATAGAGGCATCACTCTCACCGGTCATTAGATGAGAGAATAAGGAAAAAGGTTTAGAAGCAAAGGCACTCAACTGTACAAGTACGGGGTTGAAATGGTTAAAGGCGGGTTTACGTGCAATAATGGACTCACGTATATAATCTCAATAGTAACTAAGTCTTTCCTCCTAGAAGTAAGGTTATCCTCCCTAAATTAGGTTTGATCTAAGTCCTTCGATACCAGAGCTATCTTACGTTTTCTAGGTGGTGGGCCTTCCTCTTTGGGAGAAAGGTTTAAAAGTCTTTGAGACCATTGAAAAGTTTAGTCAACCACAGTGAATATTTTTATTATTTAATTAATTGTTGTAAGACACCCCTATGACCAACTAGACTCAAACCAAACAACATGCACTATAAAAATCCTTAGGAGATACAACAAGAAAATCTCTACAAGGATACCTCTTGAAAGCCAAGACTCTCGAGGGTGATGAAATCCCCACTTGCCTTGGACTAACAAAACATTCGACAAGTAGTTACACCAATCTCCCTATATCAACCTTAACCGGTGCAATTGATCTCGATGGGGCTGAGCATCATCTTGTAGGAGCATTAATATGGTGATTGATGTTTGCCTCAGGTACCATGGGGACTTCCCACCCATAATCGCTAAGGTAAGAGCCCTAAAAATTAAGCCACTAAGGTTATCACTTCATAGTCAAACGAATAGGGGGACACATGATCCAAATTGGATCATTATATTGTTTTTCATCTATCTCAATGCTTTTAATACGGAAAAAGTGGAGGAATCCACTCATAGGACCATTTTTATCGGCAAGACCCAATTTGGAAAATTGGGGTTTGAAACCTTCCAAGAGCGTTTTGAGACATCAAATGATATTTTTTTGGGGGTAAACTTTACCACTTCAGTGCAACATATTTTGTTCATATTCTACATGTATCGACCTTTTCAACAATGCAAAATCGCCTCAATAGAAGTGTTTGTATGCAATAGTTATGCCACTTGGAAGTTGACCCTCTTGTTTTCAACACCATAATTTGAGAGGATGCCACGCCAACCCCCATAACTCATGGAAAAGGGGATAGCCACGTGAATATGATGAAGAAGACTCTAGAAAGGTCCATAGTAACTCTGGTCAAGAGTTGAGGGAGTCAAAATTAACCACTAGTAGGCTACCAAGTTGTGTTATAACTGAACTGCTTGGAGGAAAAATGGGTTTGATTATTTTCGAGTGCACTTGTTCCTTAGATGAACAGAGTAGTCAAGTGGGATAGGCAGAGAGAATATAGAGAGGATTTGTGCACTATAGTAGCCCACTAGCCATAGGCCTCACTTAGTTGTATTCATAGTCATTTTCTATTTAGAGAAAGAGCACAGAGTTGCCTCACCTTCCAGCTAGGTTTTCTCCTAAAAGGGTTTTGTAGGTTAAATCCTGTGTCAAATGTGTTTGTGAGATTTTATTTTGTTTCTATCTATTTTCTGCATAAATCCTAATTTGCATGCATACACAATTAATAGTAATTTATAAATTGAGAAATCTAAAGAAAAATAAACCCTAATGGTGTAGATTTAAGATTTTTTAAATATAATTTTATTGTGATGAATTGTCTAGTCGAATATCCACAAAAAATTATGAATCATACTAGTATCATAGCCAAGTTTCTTTGGTTATATTGTGGATATTTGTAGGGGATATATATTGGTGAAACCATAAGTCGCAAAACCTTAATCATGACGAACGATTCTATGAATAACCCGTGTAATTTTGCAGAGGAGAAGTTTTTGCGCCTATAGGCACAAGTTGCAAATATAAGTTGTAATGTGAATCTCTTCATGTCAGTCTTGAGCAATAAGCTTGGGCTATTTAGAGAATATGTGGGTTCTTATGCATATGAAAAACTTGGGTGGAGACCAGGAGATCGAGAAGAAATGGAGAATGAGATAGAGAAATGACCTGAAAAATATCAACCTAGTTCAAGTGTCATGAATCATTCACAATCTCTATTCAAAATGTAAGCGAAGGTTTATTTCAAGCCGTACCAAGGTGAAATCAATGCTCTTAATCTAAATCATTGGTTGAAGCAATTGTAAGTTATTTCATTGTTCATCATATAGAGGAGGAATAAAAGATTTCATTTGCGCCACTGAAATCAGAGGGTCGTACCTTGACTTAGTGGGAAAGCCACACAAAGACCTTGAGGTTGGAGGGAGATCCTCCAATGACTAAGTGAGAAGACTTTAAAACCCTCATTAAGTCACAATTTTGCCTTATTGGGTATGTAGAGGACCATTGGATTCGGTGGTACTACTTCATGTTGGAAAATCGATAATGACAACCATTAATCTTATTTTCCTTAACCGTAATATGTGCTTGTGAACTTATTATCTTTCTTGTGTTCTTTTTGTTAGATCTTTCATCAAAAAAATATCGAGAACATAAACTAAAACAATAGAGGACATAGATATTAGGCTCTTAGCCAGGGAAAAACCCCTCCAAGGGGAAAACAAAAAAACTTTTCTCTTCTTAGAATTTGCTTCAAATGAGATACTAAGACCCAAACCCTAAAACTAGTCCTCCTCCAAGTACCAAATCGGCCCTCAAGTCCTTATTTGATTTTGTATCAACCAACTTCAAACTGTAACTTCGGCCTACCAGCTTCAATACTGCAACTCGTCCAACAACTTTGACCTTGCAACTTCGTCCTTGCAGCTTCTCTAGAAACCCTAATCCAACCTCCTCCTTAGACCTCCCTAGAGCAAGACAACTCTCCCAAGGTCAATGAGGTCAATATAGGATTTCCTCCCTTTCAACTACAAGATTCTGCACTTCATCCTACTGCAACTTAGAACTATGATTCAGTCTCCTTCTGCAACACCAAAAACCCTAGATTTTTACACGTGTGAGAGAGATAGAGCCCATAAATAAGATATTTCATCATTTTTCCTTCTCCAAGACCTTTTATCTTATTTTTTGCTTCTCCCAGCTTCATATCAAACCATTTCTTGATAGATCGAACTTGTGTAAGTGAGTGACTCCAAATGAGGTTGAACTGCTTCTTTATATAGCCTTCTCAAGGGGTCGAATTCCCTCCTTTAGGTCGAGTTGATGTTCCCAGGTCCGAGTTGTACTTTGGGGCTTACATGACTTTCTAGAATAAAAATAATTCTTTTTACAAATATATTTTTTCCCAGAAGGGTCTCATAAACATGATGTTGACTCCTTTGACTCAAAAAAATAAATCCTAGGACTAGCAAACCCTAGAAGCAAGAAGAACATGCTTTTACTTAGAAGACCATCAATAATGAGCATGAAACCCATGCTTTGATAATAATAATTTTTCTTTTTTTTTCTTGTTTGTCACATAGGATACATATTGAAATGATTACAACAATTATGAAGACCGAAACTAATTACATTTTCAACTCTCCCTTTTAACTAAGTAGATATTCATAATTATACAACTAGTACAACATCATATCTCAAACTAAAGAGTTCTCACAAGAAGAGTCAGATTGATAAGCCATATTGTAAGCATCATCGCTATGACCAACACTATCTCTAAGGCCTAACTAGACAAGCTCTTCTTTAATTAAGATAATTATGCTGGGAGGATTTATGTGTGATACAACACTACCTCTACAAGGCACATACCCCATATGAATGTCCACAAGGTATGCCGTTTTAGGACTATTATTATCTTAGATCTCCAATCCTGAGTCCTCAAAGAATATCGATCCTCTTCAACTACTCTTCTCTTGGACTCCTATCCTGTCCTCAAAGAGTGTCAGTACCTTCCCTTTCTTGGATGTTATATTTTCAAGGAAATTACATATTCTTATGCAATCCTTCATCATTATTTATTCACCACCTAAAGAAGAGAATGCACATGTGATTTCCAACATCACTCTCTCTCAACCAGCGAGGACATCCCTATTCATCCTTAATCTTGAGATTATAACCTTGCTCCTTATTCAAGGAGACTCCTTTGCTTCCTCTCAAACTTGAGGAAATTCTTGACTTCCTTTTAATAAAGGAAGTCACCACCACAAGCTTTACAACTTGTCTTAATAAGAGTATCAACTTGATCTTCATAGCTACATGGCTCCCTCTTTCTTTCTTTTGAGGTATCATGGAGCCATCTCCACCCTTCAATCTTGTGATAGGTTCGAGGCCAATCTTCTTGCTCATTACTTTCTTCTTTGATATGAAGGCATTACATTGAGCCTTCCCAAACTTCAAGTTGATCATAGCTTCTTCTTGAAAGTGATCTTCCTTTGACCTATAGGTTATCTTCTCACACTGCTACCTTTTAAGCCCAGGATATCCATATATTGACTTCACAGTTGTCAAGTACTAGATATTGAGCTTGCCTCAATATCCTTAATCCCTACAATTGTACTTTCCTCAACCGCCATCATGTATCCCTGCAACATTTTACTAGGTAGCAAAATAATATGTTAACGATATAACCAACAATAGAGAAAATCAAACTTACCTCATCATGGTGACCTTCTTGTTCCATTAACATCCTCTTCGTCCATCTCCATATGAATATCCTTCATGCATCAAAGTGCCCAAGGATCGAACTTGATTACCAAGTTACAAATTTTCTTCCAAATACTATATTGGATGTTAATAATTACTATATATATTCCATAGAAAGTCTTAAATTCTTTTATACACCCTAAAATAAGTCAAATCCTATTCCCTTCAAACATCATATACCTAAGTATATTTTATGACCAAATTTCTTTCCACAAGATTCTATATGAATCTTATCTAAAGTTTTATATCCAACATGCATTCCTATGCTTTGATCCTCTCATCTAGCTATTCATATATCTCACAAAGAGCTTGCATCCTAACCCATTGCATGTTGAAATATGTAACTAGTTTTTGTCTTCATAATGACACATGTAATCATGATTTTATGTGAATTAATGTAAAGAAGAAAAATAAAATTATTTATGCTTGAGTCATGGGTTTCATGCTAAAGGAATTTTTTTTTGATAGATGAAGCTCCCATTGTGAGATATTAGGTTTGGTCATTAAGTCATAAAGTCTATTGAGTCGATGTCATGTATTAAAGACCCATTTGGGCATGCTACATATTGTAAAAATAGAATTTATTTGAGTCATAAACCCTCCAAGACCTTGTCACAAGTACTCCATCTAGTCGGCCTTCAAAAGGAGATGAAGATCATTTGAAAAGAGGATGTTGGCCTACAAACTTGTTCAAGTCGGCTTATTTCTTGGGCATACTACTATATATAGAGAGAACTTAGCCTAACTTGAAGACCATTCGATCAAGCATAAAAAAGAACAAGAGATCAAGTGCAACAAACACAATAGAAGAAGCTCATCATCAAGAAAAGAAAGGAGGAGAAGTCGCCGAAATAGTTTTGACCTGTTTTGGGGAAATTACCTTTCACATGTGCAAAGAAGACTAGTGTCATCTACTGCAGCAGAAATTATCACATACATCTTAGAAGACCGAATTGAGGAAGAAAGCCAAGTTAATTTACAAGCTAAATTGCAGAACGAGTCTCCATCTAAGTGAAGGGAATCAAGGGATAAAATTAGTGTTGATTCCTCACGCGTGCTACAACTAGGATTTATGAAGAGGCCGAGAGTTGTAGGTCTGAGCTAATATGATGAAATTAGAAGGGTAGCTGAGATCTAAGGTGAAGCAAACTATTTGACTAGCATTGACTCAAGGAAGAAGAATTTTCTCAAATAAGACTTGTGACTTGGTCTTGGAGAGGTTAGTAGGTCAAGGGTCTTGGTCATGAAATTCATCACTTGAAGATTCTATAAGAAGAAGAATTCGTTTTGGTTTTCCTCTCAACTTGGAGAGGTTTTGGCCTTGGATGATCACCTACATATTGTGTCATATTGTCTCATTGTTCTATTGTTTTGGTAATAAATTGATGATAGATGAACTCATAATAATAATAAGCACAAGAAGAAGCTAATCAAATGAATTAAAACATATCACAATCAGTTATCATGAGAAATCATCCTTATCCTTTTGCCTAGATTTCTCAACATGGTATCAAAGCTAAGGTGGCAAGTCAAGGAAGGGAAACTCAATAAGGGACACTCAAGCACTATTGAACCAAAGTTCTAGAAGGGCATAAAGGGCATCAAAGAATCAAATAAAATCCTCTCATCTCCAAGAAGACAAGTGCTACATCATCATCTTGAAGAAGTGTCAAAACCCTAGTTCGAACAAAGAAGAAGTCCACAATTAAAGTATTCTTAGGATCCTTGCTAAAATCATCATCACAAGGAAGGAGACCTTAAAAGATCCTAATTGAAGAAATCATCAAATCAAAGAATATTGAAGTCTACTCATCCAAGAGAAGCAAGATCTAGGATGTTTTCACCACCATCAAAGGATTCAAGGTGATATCCCTCTCTTTGGAATCAGGGATCACTTTTGAAGAAAACCATATTCATTAAGAAAAAGTTTTCAATTTTATATATCATCATCAAATTCAAAAAGGAAATAGGTTGAAGGAGCATCTTCTTAGGTAATTATATTCATGTCTACATCTGAATCTATCAAAATTTCTGTTTGCAAGGAAAGCAACAAATTGGTTGGGGCTTCAAACTTTCTTGCATGGAAGAAAAGGACACATATGAACCTCATAGGAAATGAGGTCATGGAACATGTTAAAGGATCAATCACCAAACATCCAAAAGATGATGCTCAAGCACTTGCAAGGTATATGGAATGGAAAGTAATGGCTCAAAGGATTCTCATAGAATCCATCAAGGATCCCCTCATTCTCCATCTATCTAAACTTGAAACATCAGAAGAATTATTTGACAAATTTGTGGAGTCATTTTTCCTAAGCACTGCGGGAGAAGTAATCTCTTTAAGACAAGAACCCTAGAAGTTGAAGATATCAAAAGAAGGAATAGCCTCATACTTTATGAGGATATTTGAAATAAGAGATCAACTACAAGAATTGGGAGAGATAATGTCTGACAAAGATATGACTACCATAGTGATCAATTCACTACTGGAAGAATGGGGCAACTTCACATCAAGTATTTATGGGAAGAAGGAAGCTACTCCATTCAATGATCTATGGTCACTATGCAAAATTCAAGAAATCAGGTTGAAGGCAAAATATGATGTAAGATCAAATGAGCAAACCCAGGCATATGCTGCCATGGCAAAGAGAAAAGGAAAGTTTGGAAAATTTGGTCCTTAGAAAAGAAAGAAGAATATGGCAAAGGTTCAATGTTATGGATGTCAAGAATATGGGTACTACAAGAGAGATTGTCCTAAGCATAAGAAGGAAAACAACAAAAGAGGAAGGGAAGAAGCCCATATCACTAAATAAGTGGAGGAAACTGAAAAGAAGAAATCCAAGAAAGCGGAAGTAAAATATCTCTACTATGATTGAGATAGTCTTCCTCACCTAGTTCTTTTCAAGTTTTTGTCTCAAGTCTTTCTGTTGTAAAATATAACTATCATGGTAGGAATCATTAGAGGCATGAAATGATGCATCATGGCATCATAGAAGCATACGATTGAAAGCAAGAGCTCGTGACATCATCTTAGAGAAGCATGAAGGTTAGTATATAGAAGTCTCTAGCAACCTCTCATAGAAGGATGTAGCTCTTGGTAACTTCATTCAGAAGCATAAGTAATACTTATGGGAAAAAGAAAGTCATCTAGCATAGAGCTCATCATACATCATTCAAAAGGAGCATTTGCAAGATGAGGATGATCAAGATCCTTCATTGGAATCTTCATTGGAAGGCTCACCTACTCGAAGAAGCATGTGTCTCACAGGGAATTCCAACTTGTATGGGATTCATGGGATGATGGTATGATGCCAAAATAATTGAAGCAGGTCAAGGGATTGAAGTTCTTTCAATATAGGAAGTTTCCGAAGGAAGTCTAGATGGCCAAAAGAAAGAGATGAGGTATGTATGCTTACACTTGGTAAAATAGAGTCATGTCATATGGTTGCATATATCATAGATGAGTGCTCTACCTCAAGAGTATGATCAAAAGAAAGGATCTCCTCCTGTGAAAATATGCACGAAGTCATGGTTCACACATTGATTAGGTAAAATCAACATAAATGTCCTCATATGAAATATGATGTGGTTGAAGAAATTGAAGGAACTATGATTGGAAGTTCCTAAAAGGAAATGTGTGAATAAAGAAGAAGAGATAATGAAAACGCAACTATGGAGAAGGTAATCAAACATCTAAGGAGTATAATATTTGACAATGGTGTCTTCATGGGAAAGATATGAAGATCTTGATAAAGTCTGAAAAATAAAGTGACCCTTGTCATTGTATATGTTTTGGAAGATGTGTTAATATATGTGTAGGATGTTGATGCAAGCAAGGAGATGTCATGGTGAAAGACCATCACAAAGGTAACTATGATTTAATAATTGATTTTCAATTTTTGAATGATATCTGGATGGGCCAACACATGGCTACCAAAGGAAGAGTTGTAGATGTCATCTACCTCTGATACTCATGTGGTAAGATGAAAGATCTTGAAGGAAATATGATATAAGGAAGGTAGAAAGGTATGAAGGAAGGCCATATATGGACTAATGGATCACTTTCCAAAGGATCAAAGGATGACATGACTAGCATGATTCATAAATGAAGGTGATGGATGTTTTTTTCCCTACGAAGAAATCCCAAAACATGTAGGCTCCATAACAAATAAGAAATTCATGACATCAAAAGAGGAAGTCCTACAAGCAGCTGGATGTCCTAATCTCCACCAAAGAAGAAAGAGTTGTTGTTGGAAATAGGTCCCTAATTAAGAGGGAGCCTAGAAGAAATTTTCTAACTTGGTAGAAACTTGGAAGCAAGTCCCTATGCTAAGAGGGAGCTTGGGTACATTCCTTCACTGGAGTGATCATATCCTCCCTAATTGAGAGGGAGAGATAGATACATAATTCTTGTCATCATCTGGGAATATAGAATGGAGGATTGGGTAAGCATATGGCATCTGATGCTATTTGCGGATGTGATAGGGCATCCAAGATAAGAATAGTCGTAGAGGACTGATATTATTTGATGACAGGGAATCCAAGATAAGAATAGTCCTGATGGAACATACTCTGAGTGAACCTGGTTGGAGTATGTTCCGACAGAGACAATGATGAGACTATCTATAAATCATTGGTCTTTCCAGCATTTTGATTTGAACTTGTGGAGAGATAGAGTTGTTACTCAAGGCCTTGCTATGTGACAATGTTGGATGATATGATGTTATACAAATGAGTTACCAATTCGACTCTTCTTATGAGAATTCTTCAAATTGAGAATGTCCAAGTACCTTGTATGGATTATGAATACCTCCCTAGTTAAGAGGGAGTGTTGAAATATGTAACTAGGTTCGATCTTCATAATTACATGTGTAATCATGATTTTATATAAATTAATGTAAAGAAGAAAAATAAAATTATTTATGCTTAAGTCATGGGTTTCATGCTCAAGGAATTTTTTTTATATAAATGAAGCTCCCATTGTGAGCTATTAGGTTTCGTCATTAAGTCATAAAGTCTATTGAGTCAATTTCATGTACTGAAGACCCATTTGGGCATGTTACATAGTAAAAATATAATTATTTTGAGTCATAAACCCTCCAAGACCTTGTCACAAGTACTCCATCTAGTCATCCTTCAAAAGGAGATGAAGATAATTCGAAAAGAGGATGTCAACCTACAAACTTGCTCAAGACGACTTATTTCTAGGGCAGGCTACTATATATAGAGAGTACTCAGCCTCACTTGAATACCATTCAATCAAGAATCCAAGAAAAACAAGATATCAAGTGCGAGAAACACGAGAGAAGAATCTCATCATCAAGCAAAAAAAATGAGGAGAAGAAGCCAAAATAGTTTTGATCTGTTTTGGGGCAATTGCCTTTCACATGTGTGAAGAAGACTTGTGTCATCTACTGCAAAGGAAGCCAAAATCATCATAATCATCTTAGAAGACCGAATTGAGGAAGAAAGCCAAGTTAATTTACAATCCGAATTGTAGAAGGAGTCTCCATCTAAGCAAAGGGAGTTAAGGGATAAAATTAGTGTTGATTCCTCACATGTGCTACAACTAGGGTTTCTGAAGAGGCCGAGAGTTGGAGGTTTGAGCTAATAGGCCAAAATCAGAAGGGTAGTTGAGATCTCAGCTGAAGCAAGCAGTTTAACTAGCATTGACTCAAGGAAGAAGAATTCACTCAAGGAAGCCTTATGACTTGGTCTTGGACAGGTTTGCAGGTCAAGGGTCTTGGTCTTGGAATTCATCACTTGAAGATTCTATAAGAAAAATTCGTTTGGGTTTTTCTCTCAACTTGGAAAGTTTTTGGCCTTGGTTGATCACCTACATATTATGTCCTATTCTCTCCTTGTTCTATTGTTTTGGTAGCTGATTTATGATAGATGAACACATAATAATAATAATAAGCACATGAAGAAGCTAATCAATTGGAGTAAAAATATATCACAATCAATTATCAAGTAAGATAATCATCCTTATCCTTTTGCCCTAGATTTCTCAATATTGCATTCCTTCATCCCTTTACCAATATTTATTCCACATTACGTGGAATGTGTACTAACTTTTTCATGATGCTTTTCTTATAGACCTTCCAAAATGATGGTCTTTCTTGGATCATGATGATTCAACTAATCATGATGAAAAATTCTAAAATAATGTTAGAAAATATCTGGATGATCAATATGCAAAATGGTCTATCTATCTATCTATCTAGATGATCTCTACAGATCAAATTAATCATGCAAATTCTAGACATGCTAATATCATATGCTTCTTTCTATGATGCTAAGAAAAACATACTATTCTAAAGGAAAGATTAAACTTAACAAAGAACCTAACAATGAGTAAACCTTCTTTAGTGGTAAAGATCCTTCACTTCTTCCTTCTTTTCCTTCTTCTCAGGTTCTCCCACTGCTTCGACTACATGATTTTCACTCATTTCCTTTCTATTATTGTCCTTCTTGTTTGGAAAGTCCCTCTTAAAGTGTCCAAATTCATTGCATCCAAAACATTGCACTTTGGACATGTCTTTATTTTTGGACTTTCCAAAAGTTCCCTTTTTCAACTTTCTGGCTCAGGCTAGAAAGGCTTGAGATTGTTCATCTGATCAAATATCATATTTGACCTTGATCCTTGATTCTTCCAATATACACTATTCCCAAAACTCATCAAAGGGAGTAGAATCTTTTTTGGAGTAGTTGCTTGTTGCAAAGTTGTTCCACTATGGTGGCGATGCATTTTGTACATAGATGGTTACTTCAGAATTAGTGATTGTTTCCCCAAGTCCTTGCAGGTGGTCTCTTAGTTTAGATACTCTCATGAGGAAGGATGCCACGATCCTCATCCTTTGATTTCTTCATTATGTACAACTTGTTCCTCAATGACATCTTTTTACCTGTTGTACTTATCGAATATAAATTTACTAGCTTATCATACATAGCCTTGGAAGTATTCAAGTTTGCAATGAATGGAACAAGATAATCCTTAATTGATTCAATTATTATCATTTGAGCTCTTATTTCCCATTTCTTTTACTTTTCTACTTCTTGTGTCTTATCTTTCTCAGGTTTAGTAAATTCGCTAGTGACATATTCCGTTACTTCTTGTTCTGTGAGTATCAAGTCAATTCTTTCCATCCTTGCTGAATAGTTTGATGCCCCAATGAGCTTGTTGATCTCTTTGTAGAAATAACCCATATGACTTGAATATTCAAGCATGATGTAATAATATTTTACTTGATGACCAAGATTCTCCTTGATGATGTCTCCAATCTTCTTGGTGCCTTAAAGATATTTGAAGAGTCTTTGATGATGTCTTTGAAAGATGCTTCCTTCAGTAACTACTTCTAAGATTCTTGATGCTTCATTCAAGGATGCCTTCCAAATGGACCTAAGTTCCAAAAAGAGATCAATATTATTCTTGAAGTATTTCTCCTAGATCTTCCTTAGATGCAAGCTTGATGTAGACTTGATATCCTTTATTAGAAACCCTTATAGGTCTTCTACTAATGAGTATTAAATCCTTCTTGAAGTCTTCTTTTTCAGTCTTTCCTAGAGAGTTTCCTTTTCCCTTCCCCTTGACAAGTGATTCCTTCTTGTGTCCTTCCAGCTACCTTCCTTGTTTACCTTAGCTCTGAAAACATGTTGGAGAATCAATAATGGAAACTAGTGATCTTATTTTCATTAACCTTAAGATTTTCTTGTGAACATATTAGCTTTCTTGTGTTCTTTTAGTTATATCTTTCATCAAACAAATATCAAGAATATAAACTACAACAATAGAGGGCACAAGTATTAGGCTCTTAGCAAGGGAAAAACCCCTCCATGGGGAAAACCCAAAAACTCTTCTCTTCTTGGAATCTGCTTCAAATGAGGTACAAAGACCCAAACCTTAGACCAAGTCCTCCTCCAAATACAAAGTCGGCCTTCTAACAAGTCCTTCTCTGATTCTACATCAACTAACCTCAAACTACAACTTCGGCCTGCCAACTTCAATACTGCAACTCGTATAGAAACTTCGACTATGCTACTTCATCTTATAGCTTCTATGGAAACCCTAATCTAGCCTCCTCCTTAGACCTTCCTAGAGCAAGACAACTCTCCCAAGGTAAACGATAGGGTTTCCTCCCTTCTAGGTACAAGTTTTTGCACTTCGTCCTATTGAAAATTAGACTTGCAATTTCAGCATCTTTCTGTAACATCAGAAACCCTAGATTTTCACACGTGTGAGAGAGATAGAGCCCAAAAACAAGATATTTCATCCTTCTTCCTTCTCCAAGACCCTCACTCTTATTTTCTGCTTCTCCCAACTTCAGATCGAACCCTTTATTGATAGATCAAACTTGTGTGAGTGAATGACTCCCAATGAGGTCAAATTACGTCTTTATATAGCCTTCTCAAGGGGTTGAATTCACTCCTTTAGGCCGACTTGATGTTACTAGGGCCGACTTGTACTTTGGAGCTTCCAAGAATTTCTAAACTGAAAAATAATTCTTATATTTTTGCCCGGAAGGGTCTTATAAGACGATGTTGACTCCTTTGACTCAAGACAATAAATCCTAGGACCTAACAAACCCTAGAAGCACAAAGAACATGATTTTACCTAGAATACAATCAATAATGAGCATGAAATCCATGCTTTGATAATAGTAACTTTTCTTTTCTTTTATTGTTTTTTACATAGGATACATATTGAAATGAGCACAAAAATTATGAAGACCGAAAATAGTTACATTTTCAACACTTTAGGAAAGTAAGGGATATGTACAAGAGTACACCACAGAGTTTAGAAAAATGGCCATAATTTTGGTATCTATTCAAAGAACCTAGATGTACTCCTCAAGTATATGGGGAGTTTACACTGCCATCTGTGGAAGAAAGTGATGTTGTTCAAGTCCAAATCGGTAGATGAGGCTTGTGTATAGACACAATACTTGGAAAACATAGGTTTGAAGAAAAAGAAGTCAAGTGGATTGAAACAAAAGGAGAAACAAGACGCTTCTGAGGAGGGGAAGAAGAAGTGGAAAGGGAGAAAAGATAAAAATATGAAAGCCACAAAAAACTAGTGAAAATATCCCAACAACCACTACAACCACTTCAACATTGATGACAATACAAAATAGAAGTGTTGGAAGTTAAATTTGGAGCTTAACCCAAAGAAGAAAAAGAAAAACAATAAGAAGAAGAATCCATGGACACTAATTTGAACAACTAGGTTAAAAGAAACTAAAATGTGGATGAGAAGATTATTTTTATGTTAGTGCAGAAGGAGGTGAACCATAGTAGTCTTTAGCAATCAGAAGAGAAAGAAATGACCACATTCTTCCACATAAAGATATAGGTCAAGAAGACAAAGATTGATGCTTTGTTGATTTAAGATCATAGGTGAGTCTCATTGTAGCAAAGTTGGTCAACAAATTGTGTTTGGAAGTTCATGATCATCCATGCCCATATCCATTGGGAAAGATAAATAAGGATGCAAATTTGAAGATAACAAAACAATGCAAAATTGGATTTTCCATCAATGATAATTTTATTGATGAGGTAGAATTAGATGTAGTTCCCCTTGATGTATGCAGAGTCATGTTTGGAAGTCCCTACATGTATATATGGGATGTCATTTTCATGCAAAGAGCCAACCAATATTGGATCATCAAGGATGGAAAATTGTTCACCATCAACAAACATAAAGGCAAGTAAAAAAATTCATTGTAAGTGCCAACCAAGCCAAGAAGCCGATCAATTCCAACAAGAGTATGTTTTGTTGTTTTTAAGAGAAAGTCAGTGAGTGGAAGAGTTAGTAAGAGGAAACACATTTTTGGAGTGGTTTATTAAAAAACTGAAACAACAACTTGAAGAGTTGCTACAAGCATACAAGAATGTGTTTTGGGAGCCTAAAGGGTTACCCCAAGAGGGAATTGGAGCACGAGGTCCAACTAATGTCAGATTCCCCATTGCCAAACATTGGGTTGTACAAAAAATTTGTTATAGAAGTAAGTGAAGTGAAAAAACAATTGAAGTAGCTATTGGAACATGGTGTCATTCGACCGAGTACATCACAATGTGGGTCACCCATCATCATTGTGTTGAAGAAGGATGGGACTTGGGCATATGTGTATTAATTGTAGGGTGTTGAAAAAAATCACACTTAAGAACAGGTACCCCTTGCCTAAGATAAATGAAATTATGGATTAGTTGCAGCAAGAAAAATACTTCACCAAGTCAGACTTAAAGACTGGATATCACCAAGTTCAAGTCAAAGAATAAGATACCTAGAAAATTTCCTTCAAAACTAGACAAGGTTTGTATGAGTAGTTAGTCATTCCATTTGGATTATGCAATGCACCAACTACGTTTATAAGGTTAATGAATGATATAATGCATCCTTTATGTTGGACACACATTTTCATTGATGTCAATATGGCAATATTCAAGGAGTAGACAGAGCCACCAGAGGAGAAGATGGATATGAGAGGAGCAGACAGAGCCAAAGAAGAGGAGCATATAGAACCATCGAAGCCATAGAGGAAGCAGAAAAAGTTATCAGGAGCTATTGGAGGAGCAGTGGATGCGTTTAACAACAAAAAAACATGAGCCATCAGATTTCCAGCGAAAAGATCCGACGGCTACTGGGCAATAAAGATGCACGGGAGATAGCAAGTGGGGACAGTGGTTAGCGATATTCCCCGCACCGCTTTTGGAGGTGGGTGGTAAACGTACCATGGCATGCGATACCATTCATTGCATGACACGTGGATGACGGGACGTAGCGAAAAACCACTTTATTGCGTGTTAACATGCGGTTAAGTTACGGCATCGGGAGGAGCGAACGTCGTTAGATTGTGGTGAACGCGATCGATGATGGGGGGAAATAAACTAGGTTTAACAAGCGGGGAAAGCAACGGAGATTGTCAGATCATGATGCAATGATCGAACGGTGCAGGTTCAATCGCACGGGTTTCCGATTGATGTGACAGGAGAACGACAGAGTAGTTTAATGTCGTCGGATCGCCTGATGAATGATCGGACGGTAGGTTTAACTTCACGTGTTTTTTTTTACTGATATGACGTGGCATGTGGGACCTCTATATGGCTATAGCCTCGTTTATATGGTTTCTGTGAAGTAATAAGTCTGTGAATAAAATATTCTCCAACATATATATTTTTCATAACAAGTCGACCTCTCCTCCCTATGAACATGTCCCTTGGTGATAGGAAGAAGTCATATATATATATATATATATATATATATATATGTTGAAACACTTCATTTCTGGAATTGATCTCAGGCATCTATATTACGAACAAATAACAGTTAACGACTTGTGAACTTGAAAAGAAAAGAGGGGGACCTCTCTGATTTTTTTTTTCTTTTTAATAAGCATCATTTCAATTGTAATTCGACCCCTCTTCCTCTTGAACGTGTCCTGTGAAGCATTGGTTAATTCGAGCGCAAAATAAGCTAAAGCGAATGGAGGAGGGCAGCCAGAAGGTCGAGCGAGTGTTGAGGAAGCCGAAGCTCAAGTGAGGGAGAAGGAAGCTAAAGAGCCAGCGAGTAAGCAGAAACAAATGGACAAAGGCATGAGAATATATAAAACAATAAAAATAGAGAACTGTAGGGGAAGTTGTGGTAGTGAAGAAACAAAGTGTGAGGTAGCAGAAGTAGCAGAGGCAGAAGAGGCAGCAGAAGTAGTGGAGGCTATAGAAGTAGCAGAGGCAGGAGGGTAGGAGTGAGAGAACCTCAGTTGAATAGAGTGTAGCTGCATACCAGTTTATTTCAAGGTTGGGTTGGAGCCCAAGAGGTTGGAGCCTCAGAACTAAACAGGACTAAAGTCATTAGGGTAGGTGCTCCTAAGTGCAGAACCACTACTAAACAGAGTTGGTGCTCTGGAGGTTGGAGCCTCACTGAAGTCCAAGTTGGAGCTTGGCAACTATTCACAGTCAGAGATATACTTATATTATATTTATTTCATTTCACTGTCTTGAGTTTTAATAAAACCATTTATTGTAGCTATTGATCTCTGTGTTTGATGTATGCATATACATATCTATATATACTTTTCGCAATCACTAGAACAATTAAAAAATTGTAATAAATACTGATTCACCCCCCTCTCAGTATTTCCAACAATTAGTATCAGAGCCAAGTTTATTCATACTAGCCTAATAGCTTGAAGAAGGATCCGCAGCCATGCTGAGAAATCATGAAGTATCAGGAAGACCTCCTTTGTTCGATGGCACTAACTTTGGTTTCTAGAAGAAAAGAATGACCTACTACTTAATGTCCCTTGGACCTAAAGTCTAGAATTTTGTTCAAAATGAATACAAAACTACTTCCACTCTTCCAACAGACCAAGACGAGAGGAAAGCCTACATCACAAATGCAAAGGCCATGAACTCCATCACTAGTGGAATCACTGATTCCGAGTTTACAAAAATCATGCACTGTACCTCTGCCAAAGAAATGTGGGAGAAGCTAATTGGCTTGTACGATGGAGACTCAAAAGTCAAAAAGTCAAAGCTTCAAACTCGTTGAAGACAATTTGAAAGTTTGAGGATGGAAGATGAAGAAGATATTGCAGCATACCTCCTTTGAGTAGCTGAAGTGGTAAATTCCCTGAAAGGATTGGATGAAAAAGTGGAAGAAAGTACCATTGTTCAAAAGGTATTAAGGTCTCTTCCAGGCATATTTGACTCCAAAATAAGTGCTATAGAAGAAGCAAAGGATCTAGATACCCTCAAAATGGATGAACTCCATGGAATTCTCACTGCCTATGAAATGAGGAAAGGTGGCCCAAGCTCCAAAGATGCAACATTCAAGGCCTCAAAGTCAAAGAAGGGGAAAGAAAGGAGCGACTGTAGTGATGAGTCAAATGTGGAATCCGAATTGGCTCAATTTGTACAAAAGCTAAAGAGAGGATCTAAGCTTAAAGGCAAGTATCCTCTTATCTATTTCAAAGGTGGTAAAATAGGTCATTATGCAGCAAAATTTCCTCATAAACATGACAGTGATGATGAAGGAAATTCTAAAAGAATGGCACATAAAAAGAAAGGGTTCAATAAGAAAAAATTCTTCTCCAAGCAAGATGAGTCTGATGAGGATGAGTTTATGGTCATCAAAAAGAAATCAGATGAGGAAAGTCATCATGATGAAAGCCAAGAAGCATTATTCATGGCACTCGCAGATGATGATGACTCAGGGCTGGAAGGAAATGTAGATGAACTGTTAATAAGTGCCATTGAAGAAAATGAGAAACTACGAAACAAAATCATTTCTCTCAAAGTGGAAAACAAGGAAATAAGAGGGAGAGAAGATCTCTTGGAAGCAAAGCTTAAAGAAAAGGAAGAGACCTGTGAAGAACGCGAGGCCGAAATAGTGTCTCTAAGAAAGTAGTTGGAGCAAATTGAAAAGGGCTATAAAAGCTCTCAAATACTTGAGACTATTCTGAAAAATCAAAAACCTCAACATGACAAGTCTGGAATAGGTTTCAAAGGAGAATCCTCAAGCACTAAGAATAATGCGAAAAGCTATGCCGATGCACTTTCCTGCAATCCAAAAGATGAAAAAGTATGTTATCAAAAGTGCATCCCAGATCCCAGGAATGAAGAGAGAATTACTCCAAAGAAGAATGTGGAGTCGAATCATGGACACTACAACAAATAAAAACCTGTACTCCACTAAGGGCCCATCGCAAATCCAAAGAACAAGGGAGGAGTAATTCCCAAGAAGGAAATCGACTCAAATCATGGTTTCTTCAACAAGTACAAAACCATCTTTCTTGGACACTGCTTTCACTGTAAAAACTTCGGTCATCAAGCCAGACATTGTATGGTTCACAAAAGTGAAAAGGCAAATCTAAAGGACCAAATAATCAACTCATATGCCCCCAAAAGGCAGGGACAAATCAAAAAATTCAGTTCATTTGATCCCTTGACCAAATTTGATCTGATTTTCTCTTTCTGCAAAATAATGGACACTATGAACAAGACTGCCCACTCAAAGGAATAAAAATGAGTAGCAAGAACTCTAGCATGGACAAATGTGGCCTGGCTCTATATGCTCAAAATAATGAAAACCAGTGGTTTGTAGATAGTGGGTGCTCCAGACACATGATAGGAGACAGAAGGAAGTTTGTCTCACTGAGTAAAAAGGAAGGGAATGTGTACTTTGGAAGTGGATCAGGCAGAATTACAGGAAAAAGAATAGTTACTCTAATCAATGGAAAAGGAAAAGCTCAAGATGCTCTGCTAGTTGACGGGCTCAAACACAACCTCTTGAGTGTCAGCCAAGTCTGTGATCAAGGACATAAGGTCATTTTCAGCACCAAAGACTGTGAAATAAGGAACTCTACCTTAGGGAAACTTGCGGCAAAAGGGGTGAGAACATCAGACAACATTTACATTCTGAACAAGATTCAAGAAAATAAATGCTACTTAAGTCAGACAGATGAGAGTTGGCTGTGGCACAAGCGACTTGGACATACAAGCTTCGAAAATCTGATCAATATCAACAAGATCAAAGTTGTACAAGACATCCCAAGGCTGTCCAAACCAAATCAAGCAGTGTGTGGTCCATGTCAACATGGAAAGCAGACCAGAACTAGCCACAAGACAAAGGAGATCTATACATTGAAGCCCTTGGAGATCATCCATGCCGATGTGTGTGGGCCAACTAGAAATCAAGCACTCCAAGGAGAAAGGTACTTTGTGTTATTTGTTGATGATTATACTAGAATCATGTGGATATATTTCATAAGGTATAAATCTGAAACTTTTGAGTGTTTGAAGAATCTAAAAGCCCTTGTAGAAAATGAAAAAGATTCAAAAATTAAGTGCCTCAGAACAGACAGAGGAGGAGAATTCACATCAAACGAGTTTGGTGAGTTCTGTAATATTCATGGAATTAAAAGGGAATTCTCGGCTGCCAGAAAACCTCAGCAAAATGGGGTAGTTGAAAGAAGAAACTGAACCGTCCAAGAAATGGAAAGAACTATGCTCTTAGCAGCAAACTTACAACCTAAATTCTGGAGAGAAGCAGTAGGAACAGCTGTCTATACACTGAATCGAACTCAATTAAGACCAAATTATGAAAAAACTCCTTATGAGCTATGGAAAGGAAGACCTGCTTCGGTGAAGTACTTCAAGATCTTTGAAAGAAAGTGCTTCATAAAAATAAATGATGGCTCACCTGGAAATTTTGATTCTCGGGTTGATGAAGGAATATTTCTTGGATACTCTACACGGAGCAAGGCTTACAAGTGCTACAATTATTGACTGAAGAAAATAGTGGAAAGCATTGATGTAAAGGTTGATGAAGATCTTCCAGAAAAGGAAATTGAAGAACATGAAGATGACTCTCTCATTGAAGAAGAAGAACCTAAAGAGGAAGAAATAGAAGAGGAAGAAGAAGAAGAAGAAAAGGAAAGAGAACCACCTCATACCCCTTCAAAGATGAAGTATGTCCAAAGACATCATCCAGAAGAGAATATCATTGGCGACAGAGATGAAGGTGTGCAGACCCGAAGAAGGATATCAATCACACCTAAGAGAAAAGTCATGGCCCTCCTATCTATGATAGAACCAAAAACATTTGCAGAAGCAAGGATCCTCATTGGGTAAAAGCCATGGAAGAAGAAATGTCCCAAATTGAGAAGAAAAAGACATGGGATCTAGTACCTCGTCCAAAGGACAAAAACATAATAGGAACCAAATGGGTGTTCAAAAATAAAATGAATGAGGAAGGATAGGTTATTAGAAACAAGGCAAGACTTGTCTGCAAAGGCTATTCACAAATTGAAGGAGTCGACTTTGAAGAGACATTTGCACTAGTGGCCCGTATGGAAGCTATCAGGATGTTCTTGGCATTTGCTTGCTCAAGAGGATTCAAAATCTATAAAACGGATGTGAAGTCAGCATTTCTAAATGGGGAACTCAAGGAGGAAGTCTACATGGAGCAACCAGAAGGTTTTGATCTAACAACAGGAAAGGACTTAGTTTGTAAGTTGAAAAAGGCTTTATATGGGTTGAAACAAGCTCCTAGATCTTGGTATGCAAGACTGGATCACTATTTACAACAACAAGGCTTCCAAAAGGGAGTGGCTAGAAGTAATCTATACATCAAGATGGGTGAAGGTAAGTTACTAGTTGCTCTTGTTTATGTCGATGATCTGATTTTTGCTAGTAATAATGATGAAATGAGCCATGAATTTTCTCAAAGCATGTCAAAAGAGTTTGAGATGTCAATGATAGGAGAGTTGTCCCACTTCCTTAGACTTCAAATATCTCAAACCAGAGTAGGATTGTGTATATCTCAAACCAAATATCTAAAAGACATGCTCAAAAAATATGGAATGGAGGACTGTGCACCCATGAGCACACCTATGACCACAAACTGCAAAATGAGCAAAGATGATGACTCCCCTCTAGTAGATGCAACTCATTACAGGTCAATGATTGGAGCCCTTCTATACTTAACATCTACACGACCAAACATAATGCAAGTAGTAGGAATGGTGGGAAGATTTCAATCTCCTCCCAAACAATCCCATTTATTAGCTGTAAAAAGAATTCTTAGATATCTAAAGGGAACTTCTGATTTCAGTCTTTGGTACCCAAAGAACTCAACACTGACTGTAACTGCATACACCGACGCTGATTGGGCTAGAAGTATAGATGATCGGAAAAGTACTAGTGGAAATGCATTCTTCCTAGGAGACTGTTTGGTATCCTAGCTCGGCAAAAAACAGTCATCCATATCATTATCCACAGCCGAAGTTGAGTATATTGCTGCAGCTGAATGTTGTACTCAGATACTATGGATGAAGGAAGCTCTAAAATATCTCGACATATGTACAGATCAACCAATTACCATTTATTGTGACAACAAAAATGCTATCATTCCCAGCAAAAATCCAGTGATGCACTCAATAACTAAACACATACCAATCAAGTATCATTTCCTCCATGAGCAAGTAGCTGAACAAAACATCGTCCTGGAATACATCAGTAAAAAGGAGCAGATAACTGATATTTTCATAGAACCTCTTCCTCGAGAAGCATTCGAACATCTACGTCAAAAGATGGGGGTTTTTTCTTTATCATCACTCAAGTTCATTCATAAAGATGCAGCAGGACAGGGGGGGCAGTTTGACAGGGGGAGTCCATATGCATTCCTTTTCCATTGATGTCAAAGGCGGAGAGAGCAGAAGAATATTGCCATCAATAACAAAGGGGGAGATTGTTGGACACACATTGTCATTGATGTCAATATGTCAATATTCAAGGAGTAGACAGAGCCACCAGAGAAGCAGATGGAGACGAGAGGAGTAGACAGAGCCAAAGAAGAGGAGCACACAGAGCCATCAGAGCCATAGAGAAAGCAGACAGAGTTATCAGGAGCTATTGGAGGAGCAGTGGACGCATTTAACAACAAACAAACATGAGCCATCAGATTTCCAGTGAAAAGCTCTGACGGCTACCGGGCGATAAAGATGCACGGGAGATAGTGAGCGGGGACGACGGTAAGTGGTATCCCCAGCACCGCTTTCTGAGGTGGGTGGTAAATTTACCATGGCGTGCGATACCATTCATTGCATGACATGTGGATGACGGGACGCAGCGGAAAAATGCTTTATTGCGCGTTAACATGCCGTTAAGTTACGACATCGGGAGGAGTGAATGTCATTAGATTGTGGTGAACATGATCGACGGTGGAGGGAAATAAACTGGGTTTAACAAGCGAGGAAAGCAGCGGAGACTATCAGATTGTGATGCGATGATCGAACGGTGTGGGTTCAATCGCACAGGTTTCCGATTGATGTGACAGGAGAACGGCGGAGTAGTTTAATGTCATCGGATCGTCTGATGAATGATCAGACAACAGGTTTAACTTCACATGTTTTATTTTTACTGATATGACGTGGGATGTGGGACCTCTATATGGCTATAACCTCGTTTATATGGTTGCCATGAAGTAATAAGTCCGTGAATAAAATATTCTCCGACATATATATTTTTCATAACAAGTCGGCCTCTCCTCCCTATGAACATGTCCCTTGGTGATAGGAAGAAGTCATATATATATATATATATATGTTGAAATGCTTCATTTCTGGAATTGATCTCGGGCATCTATATTACGAACAAATAATAGTTCACGACTTGTGAACTTGAAAAGAAAAAAGGGGGACCTCTCTGATTTTTTTTTTCTTTTTAATAAGCATCATTTATATTGTAATTCGGCCCCTCTTCCTCTTGAATGTGTCCCGTGAAGCATTGGTTAATTCAAGTGCAGAAGAAGCTAAAGTGAATGGAGGAGGGCAGCCAGAAGGTCGAGTGAGTGTTGAGGAAGCCGAAGCTCTAGCGAGGGAGAAGGAAGCCAAAGAGCTAGCGAGTAAGCGGAAACAAATGGAAAAAGGCATGAGAATATATAAAACAGTAAAAACAAAGAACCGTAGGGGCAGTTGTGGTAGTGAAGAACCAAAGTGTGAGGTAGCAAAAGTAGTAGAGGTAGAAGAGGCAGCAGAAGAAACAGAGGCTGTAGAAGCAATAGAGGCAGGAGGGTAGGAGTGAAAGAACCTCAGCTGGATAGAGTGTAGCTGCATACCAGTTTATTCCAAGGTTGGTTTGGAGCCCAAGAGGTTGGAGCCTTAGAACTAAACAGGACTAAATTCATTAGGGGTAGGTTCTCCTAAGCGCAGAACCACTACTAAACAGAGTTGGTTCTTTGGAGGTTGGAGCCTCACTGAAGTCCAAGTTGGAGCTTGGCAACTATTCACAGTCAGAGATATACTTATATTGTATTTATTTCGTTGCATTGTCTTGAGTTTTAATAAAATCATTTATTGTAGCTGTTGATCTCTGTGTTCTATGTATGCATATACATATCTATATATGCTTTTGGAAATCACTAAAACAATTAAAAAATTGTAAGAAATACTGATTCACCCCCCTCTCAGTATTTCCAACACTTTAATAGATTAATTTGTTATTGTATATTTGGATGATATACTAATATACAATGCTACCTGGGAGGACCACATCCCACATTGATGTAGGTGCTGGAAACATTAGAGAAGCATCAACTACTAGCAAATCTCAAGAATTGTGAGTTTGCACAATAGTCTTTGGTGTATCAGGGATATGAGATAGGTGGAGGATAATTGAAAATAGATATTGCCAAGATAGAGGCCATCATGAAATGGCAGGTGCCTAATGTTTTTGAGGTTTAGAGATTCATTGGGGAAACAAAATACATGAGGAAATTCACAGTGTCATTTTCAATGGTAGCAGCAACACTCCACACCATAAGAGTAAGTGGAAATAGTTTCTAGTGGCGAATGGTCAACAAAGGGCCTTTGAGGAGTTAAAGAAGAAGATTATTCCAACACCAATTCTGGCATTATTGAACTTGCATTAGCCCTTCAAAGTAGAGACATATGTAAGTGGGTATGCTATGTGAGTGGTCTTGATGCAAGGATGAAGGCTTGTATGCTACCTTTCTGGAAGTATTTCATTGGGTAGTTCTTCACTACCTTACCTGTGACAAGGAGGTTTATGTCATGGTGCACGTTGTGAAAATTTTGAAGCATTGTCTAATGGGAAATGAGATAGTAATCCACACAAACCACCGACCACTATAGTACTTGTAGGCCCAGAGTAAGTGACAATAAACCAAACATTACTAGTGGATGGAGTTGCTGAGAAACAACAACAAAAAATTCCAGTTAATTTATTCTTGAATTAAACTATGAATTAAAATCAAATTCTATTCTCATAACAACTTGTGAATAGTTAATTAAGTTTAATTGAATTAATTACCTTAGGAATTTCGAGTTGGAAGTCTTTCTGCAGTCATGTATATCTTTCTACAGTCATGTATTTGTTATCCCTAAATTTTAGGGGTCTAGGATGAGTTTATTTGAGTTGTAATTAGATAACTCAGTTTGATTGAGTTATAGACAGTTAAACTAGTTCTAACTGTTTGTGGAAGTAGTAGAGGTCAAGTAGTGACTTGTTGAACTGGTGCATCCTCAGTGCTACTCTGACGAACTGAAGATTCCCTCATGAGAAAAATCATGCATGTAAGTTTAGAGAAGGACCCAGTTGAGACTAGAGTGCAGGGAAAACGTACTATCAGTTGTAGAATGATCCAAGTTGTACAATTCATGCATGCAATCAGAGAAGGACCTAAGTTGGTATTGCGCAATTATGGATGAAGGATTTCCTAATTGAATATGGGTTGATCCTCACAAGAATTGCGTAAGGAAATAGGGGCTTGGCAGGTAGCAAAAATTGGCTAAGTGTTGGTTAGTGTAGTCTTATGAGGTAGAGAGTTGATCATACTTGTGCAGGAATTGTTCATGTGAGAACAAGATTTGTATTATAACTCAGATTTATGATTAATGCAATAGATAGTCGCGATTTTGAGTAGTGGTTTTCCCCAGAGAAAAGATTATGTTATGTGTCTTTGATTATCTTCCTCTTATCAATTATTGTTTTCATCGATCTATTGGTTTCTACTATTTAAAGAGTAGAGTAGATTCTTGTCTTGTGTTTTAGTACATTACATGAGCTGTGAATCTACAAGAAAATATACATGGTATTGGAGTTGAAGGCATTATACTAGAGGAGATTTTCGAAGTTTTGAGTTTGGGGATTACAAGTGAAATTCAAATTTGAATACATACTTCAGGTACAATTTGAGGCTCGAGTATGCCTTGGAAGCAAGCAAGAATTATATAGCCTGGAAGGATAGGACGGAGGTTGTGTTGGAGGATAATGGCATCAAGGAATTCATTGATCAATACATTCGTAAGCCAACAACATCAGATGCACAGAATCTGGTAGAATGGAAGAAGTGTGTGGCGAAGGCGAGGTGGATAATCCTTGAGGGAGTTCGAGATCACATTTTCTCGAGTCTCCATGGGAAGGAAACACTGTATGCTATGTGGAAAGCATTGATGGACCTATTCTAGAACAGCAGTGACTATAGGAAGTTGGCACTAAAAGACAAACTTCGAAAAATCAAGATAGAGAAAGGCAAGACCATTCCAAAATACTTGACCATGTTCACTCACTGTCGTGATGAGCTTATAAGTGTTGGAATAACGGTTGCTGAGGATGAGTTTAAAAGCTTCTGTGCAACAGAAAGGATTAGATGAGTGTTGACGACACCCCATAACCCATAATAGAATGAGGTGACTGAAAGGAAGAACAGAGGCATTGTAGCGACAACACAGGTGATGTTGCATGATCAGGGCCTACCATTACACTTTTCGGCTGAGACATGCAGCACAACTGTTTATTGCAAAATAGGAGCCTACATCGTGTGCTTGGGATAAAAACACTAGAGGAGGCTTTCTCCGCTAAGAGGCTAGATGTTGGTCATGTCAGGATTTTTGGGTCATCAGTATACTTCCATGTGACCAAAGATGCATGGAAGAAGCTTGAGTCAACAACAAAGTTGGGGATATTCGTGGGGTACACTGAACAATGTAAACTTTGAAACAAGAACTATAAACTCAATACGAGAACTCTAGCGAGAAAATCCCCCAAAAACATGAAAAATCAACTCGAAAATGAAAAGTGTTGATGTTGGAACAACACTTTTTTTTCTAAGGTAAATTTTCAACATGTTTTAAAAATGACAGTGAAAACCAATTTTTTGTGCAAAAATTGTGCAAAAAACACCTTGAAAACGAAAAGTGTTTGTGTTGAAATAACGCATGTTTTTTTTCACAATAAATTTTCAACATTTTGAAATAATGGTGTAAAAGATTTTCAAATTTCAAAAAAGAATAATGAAAACATAAATATAAAAATAAAAACAAAAATAAAAACCATGAAAAAAAACGTAAATAAAAATATATATTTGAAAAAACATAAAATAAAAAAACTAAAAAAAATCAAATATATAAAAAGACATAAGAAAAAATCAATCATAAAAATGTTAAAAAAGAAAAACAAAATAAACCTATAAAAAATAAGAATTAAAAAATTAAAAAATATAAAGAAATAAATAACAAAAACATAAAAATGTAATTTTTATTTCATTTTATCTTGTATTCATTTGAAAATAAAATTAAAAAAAAACTATAAAAATAAATAAATAAAAATACAAAATTTTAAAAAATTATTAAAAAAAACTAAACATTAAAAAAAATAATTTAAAAACAAACATGATTAAAAAAAAACTAAAAATTAACCCCAAAAAAAACTTTTTAAAAAAATTTAAAAACAAAATAAAATTAACAAACATAAAAGAAATTATATAAACATAAAAAAAATATATATATATATATATATATATATATATATATATATATATATATATATATATATATATATATTTGTTTTTGTTTTTAATTTTTGTTAATTATTTTTTTGGTTAAATTTGATTTATTTATTTATTATTATGTTTAATATAAAAAAATTTAATGTTTTTTAATTTTTAATCTTGTTTATAAAATTTTTAAAATGGTTTTAATTTTTTGGTTAATTTTTTTGTTTGTTTGTTTGTTTTTTTTTTTAAATTAGAATCGTTTTTAATTTTTTTTAATAGTTTTTTAAAATTTTGTATTTTTTATTTATTTATTTTTATAGTTTTTTTTATTTATTTTTCAACATTTTGATTATTTGAAGACATTTTCAGAAGAAATCACATTGGTAGAATGAGGTCGATGCATTTCAAACCAACCAGTGTGATTTATCATTAGCACAAGATAAACAATCAAATCATAGCTACAAGTGAAATAGGGAGTCACGACCATGTAACAACGGTAGGGGAAACAACTAAAAACTGCTATTTTTTAACGTCTATAGGGGAAATAGCTAAAAGAAGGCTATTTTTGAATGGATAGGAAAAATAGGACAAATTATTATTATTTGTTAATAATTAATAATAAAATAATAAATCAAATATAGTCTATAATTATAAACAACTAACTTGACCCTTATAAGTCAATTTTTTTTTTTAAATAGTAATCAAGTCAAATGACTTAAATGTAAAAAAATATAATAATATGGAGATAATTGAGTCAATAATATTAAATAGATATATTATTTAGTTATAAATTAATTATCTTGGTATAAATGAAAACGGGTTTATGTCCTAAGCTTATTCAATTATATGTTTATAACTATAAAAATAACCAATATGACCCTCATAAGTCTCTCTCTATATATATATATATATTAAATGAAATACTAATTAAAGTAAATGAATAATATTAAATTATTTAAGTAAAATAAATATACTATTTATTTATAAATTAATTATCTTGGTATAGTTTTTTTTCCCAAAAGAAAAACATAATTTTATTCATATTGAGCAAAATTACATGTTGTAGATGCTACATTAGCATATGTTGTATAAGCTTGTCCTGATGCACAGGATCTAAAAAAGACAATAATTTATAAACTATCTATGCTTTCCTACCTTTCTTTTTTTCCACTTTCTGCCAACCTCCAATGTTGGTAGTGGATGTTACAATGGACATTTCTGCCTCTTTAGTAGTGTTAGCCTCCTGTTGCAACAGGTGTTCATCTTTCATGATTAACAGTTGAAAGTGCCAAATATGTCATACTTTGCATGCTGCAATGCTCCATATTTCCAAAAGAGGCCAAAGAAAAGGCCATGAAAGTGTGCGAGTCTAAATGCCACTGCTCTATTCCAATTTTGATAAGTTATTCCTTTTTGAAGAATTTTCTATTAAGGGAAGGCCAAAGAGCTTAATCTTGGCTTCCCTAGGTTTCAATTTCTTGTTCTAGAATGTAGAGAATGAAAATCTGTCCAAACAGTTTAATCTTGACAGATTTGTAGGTAGGTAGAGAAACAAAGCAGCCCAACTGCTTAATCTGGGCCCTTGGAAGAAATAAGTGTAGATTTAGATAGGAGGACAGCAAAACGAAAAAAGGACAATCAGGGTCTGCAAGTCCAAGTGCACCCATGAAAAAAGAAGAAAAAAATGCTAGGTAAGTAGGCTGGGTAAGTAGTTTTGTGGTTGTAGAATCAAGCTATGTGATCCATTTCATGTTTTCAAGTGTTATATCTATTCAGATCACAAGTGCAAGACAATTCCCCTTCGGAGGAGCTCAAGCGAGGCATGTCTAACTCCCCCTTCTTCTCATTCCCCAAATCACTCACTAACATCCCCTGGAGGACCTTGGGATCTGCCCAACCAGTCCTATTATCACTTCATTGTTTAAAGCACCAAGTCAAGCTTTGACTTTCTTCAGTGAAAAGAAGCCACATTTCTTGTGTAAAGTCATGTCTCCACAGTCCATTCACTTCCTATGTCCAAGTTTTCAGCTCACAAACTTAGACTTTCCCCTACACTTCGCCTCACCAATTCATATTAACTCCTAACTCTACTATCTAGCTCCCTAGATCATCTCCTACCCCCTATTTTACAAAAAACTATACAAAACCCAAAAAATATTACATATCCCATCCTATAGCACTATAGCTATGTACATACAGTTCTGGGATATGATAGTCCACCTGGGACTATTATGAACCCATCCGTGTCATAACTCTGGGATTGGTCCAAACCTCTGGTTAGGCCAATAACCTATATCCACCCATTTACCCTTAAAAAACCTTATAATTCTACCTCCGCAATCATTTCCCCAATGTCCATTGTTTAATATTTTTTTGGTTAAACATTAAATTAACCCGCGACCCACATTAACCAAGTTTTTTGACCCCCTCACCGCATTTTTATTTAAAAAATGTTGGGCGAGTCCCGTCCCTAACCCCCTATCACCTCACCTTTACCGCCAACCGTCCGATGGACAGCGCCCGAGATCAATGGTGGGTGGTTATTCCTGCGCCCCGATCTGCCGGAGGTTAACGTCCAGGGGATGGGCGATTTCCCCGTCATACCCCCGCCACGTGTCAGCCTCCCGGTGTGTTTGGAGGCCCCTTCCCCAATACCCCCTGTGCCGAAAGGTGGTGCGGGGAAAACCGGATACCGCCTTCCGCCCTCCTACGTCAGCACCACATCATCATGACGTCATCATCCTACGTGGGCCTCTTGCCACCTTGTCCTTGCCACGTCATTGCCATGTCACTGCCACCATACTGCCATGTCATCATCCCTACCGTACTGCCACGTCATCACCCCTACCGTACTGCCACGTCACCCGACCGTACTACTGATGTCACCCTGCCATGTCACCGCCGTACTGGGACCCACTGCTGACGTCATGTTGACGTCATTGTCAAAAAGGGCGAAGCGCGAAATCTGCACAATGGATGCCCGGAATGAAAAACCGAGGCAGTTTTTGATGCGCGATTAGCGCTTAGTGCTAATTGTGCATCGCTAAGGGAAATAGGCCAAAATGGAAGCCCTATCATGGCGTGGCTACCAGCGGGCCCGAAATTCACAAATTCACAGGAATTTCTTCACATAGGTTTGGAAAAGGGGCAAAGACAGTTCTAAACAGAGGGCCGAACAACAGCCATGAAATTTCGATGGGACAGTTTAAAACATTCAGAAGACATTAAAGAGAACAGGTTCAATGAAAGTGTATCAGAGGAAGCGGCGAAGACTATCAGTTAGTGTTTTTGGTGGAAATCCGTATTTCCAAAGCAGGAGAACATTGAAGGCCCCAAGCAAAGTCAAAGAAAGCGGTGAAGCTATTTCAAAACTCTCAAATCACAGTTAATGCACCTCAGAACCACTCAAGAGCAGGGGATCAAAACCCAAAGCACAGTTATGGCTAAGTGATCAGCACAGAGCCATAAAGACAACACATTAACTCTTTTTGATACAGCTGCCCCCAGCGCAGCTCGAAGATATTTTCTTGCATTTATTTCAGGCATATGTTAGGTTAAAGACACTTATTATATCAAATCTATCTCAGATCTGATTCTTGTAGATATTTTATTTATAAAAACGACCCTAATTTACCGTTTAAAGGGTTGGTTGGTTAATGCACTCCAAGAGAGACTCGCTCTGTATATCTGATATGTTTTCTTTAATCAAAGACTGCTGAAAGCTTGGAGGATGGATTGTCTACTATGTTATTAATGTTTTGAAGAATGAATATGGAATCCTTGTGCTGCAACATGACTCAATAAGTGTTTCTTATCTCTGTTTCAAATTCATATATGTTTATATAATACATATATCACCATCTAAATAGTAGAAAGAAAGATTAGCTTAGAACTTTCTTGGCTGCACTCTATGCTCAATTTCTGTTGTTTCTTTATGTTTTCATCTGAATTGGCAATGAATATGAATTCCCTTTGGCTCATATTCCCCCTAATTCACTCATGTTTGAAAATTATCTAGGGATTCTTGACTACTCCTAGATAGAGCTCATTCACCTTCCCTTTGTTAAGCTAAATGAGAAATTCTTAATTGCTTCTCATTCCTTAGCCCTCATTCCATCCTTTTAGCTTGAATCATTGTTTCATGCGCAACTAGCTTGCTCCATATTCTTCTTGTGGCCAAGAAAATGCACCAGCAATCCTAATCCTTGACTCCATGCCCAATGTTTTGAAACTCTCACACTATACTTACCTCTCTACTTGGAAGCCTCATCCATCCCACCAAACTCAAACAAAACCCCTTAAACTCAATAACTAGCCTAAAATCATCATCAACAAAGTTAAATCATAAAGAGAGAGCCCTCTCTGATTGCAGGTGGGCTAGAACCTGCAGTCCAAAGATTGGTTTGTGGTTACCTCAGCCGTATTCCCTTGGGAGTCAAAGGGAACAACCTGAGTGATAACATAATGGCGACTCCACTGGGGAACCAATGAATTTTCCAATTGCTGTATATTCCTTAAAACTACAGATGAACCCTGAATTTCAGCCAGGGAGCCTTTTAAACTGTTCTTGCTTTGAATTTACAGGAGTAAATAAATGCTGCTTCAGTTAATCTTCATGCTAGTTTTAAGTTATACATAGTCATTCCAACATTTGATCACTTCCTTGCTAATTCTAAAAACATTCACAGAAAATACCAAAATAGGTTCAGAATCTGGCTCCCAAAAGGAACTCACGTTATACAAGGTCAAATCTAGACCCAAATCCCCTAGCTGCTTTTGAAAATCCCAATTTGATCCAAAGAAACCTCAGGAAGCTAGAACGAAGAGAAGATTTCGCTGATTCTAGTCCTGAAACAGTCCAGCCAAGCTGTATTCCAACCCTTGTCAAAGTTTTATTTCGTTCAACCCCTACTTCCCCTGGTTCATCATCCACCTCTCAAAGCACTCCTTCCACACCTCCATTCACTGCACATACTCCCATTATCACCACTGTTGTTACAACTGTTCCAGTTGCTCCTGTTGTCCCACTTATCCATGTGAATATGGAGAATAGATATGCTCCGTTACAGTTGCCTGCTAATCCAGGGGCTATGCCTCATGATTACCAAACTAAAATCACATATTTTGATGGAACTGGTTCTTGCACAACCCTTCATCATACCAAGAAAATGCAAGACTATTTTGAGAACTATGAGATTGATGATGATAGTGTGAGAATGAATATTTTCGTCCAAAGTTTGATAGGTGATGTCAGGACTTGGTTTAGAGCACTCACAGCCAATTCCATAGCATACTCAGAAGCCTTATACCAGTCATTTATCAACAGATGGGAGAAAAAGAAGGACCCTTTACACATATTATCTGAATATGACACCATCAAAAGAGGCCCTCAAGAGTCTGTCTTGGACTATTGTGTAAGATTCAATAATGTTTATAATGCAATACCACAGAACTTAGGACCTCCACCTGATCTTGCTTTGTATAAATTCCCTGATGGTTTTGATACTGACATGGCTTATCAGTTAAGGGAAAGAGCCCCTCAAACCCTTGCAGACATGCAAAATGTTGCTGTTAGCATAGAGGCAAATCTAATTGCCAAAAGAAACAGAGCTAGAACTGAGAGAAGAACTACCTTTAAGGAAGAACCCTCAGCCTTAGACCAAAAGCTGGATGCTATCATCAGTGGCATGCACAGGCTGGGAGACATAGTGGAGAGTGTTGAGAGGAAGTCATCATGGGAAGGACAACAACCTAATACCATAAGGAACCCAAATTTCTGGAAAACTTAGAACACAAATGCTGGTAGGTCTAGCCCAGACCATGATGTAAGGCCTCCTTTTCATGAAAATTACGGTGAAGCATCTACATCTAGTGAGCCCATAGAGGACACTCACATGAACTTGGTGGATTTGAAGGCTGAGCAACAAATTTTCCTAACCCAAGTAGACCAAGATGAGCATGACTTTAATCAATTTCAAACTAAATCTGGTGAGTCTTTTGACTTTAAACAGGGTTATGATTCAGCTGTTTATGAGGTCCACAAACAGTACAAGCTGAGGACAAGAACCATAGATGTGCCCGAAAAGGTTAAACCAAGTGATACCAAACAGCCTAAGAAGATCAAAGAAAAGGCTACCCTCATAGAAACTGCTGATAAAACAATTCCAAATCAAAAGGGTGTCACCATAGAGGATGTCATAGACACACAGCCCTCTAATGATCACTCTCTGCCACTTTCTTCCTCAAAAGAAGATTTGAACAGCTATTCTAAAAAACTTTCCAAATCAGAAATAGTTCAAGAAATCAACGAAGAACAAGAAAAAATCACTGAAAGTGCAATTGAAAAGGGAAAATCTGCCAGTCACAATACTAAATCACAGTCAGAAAAACCTTTTGATTTAGAGGCAGAAATATGTAAACTGAAGATATCCATCCCTTTATCTGAACTTGCCAAACATGATATCTATAGGTAGCAAATCAAAATATCACTGCAAATGCCAGAAAATAGGGATGACGTGAATGTATTAGATGATCAACCTGAATTCCTTTTCGGTCCTGAAGTCAATGGTAAAACAGGACCTGGAGCTGTGTTACCATTCTATGCCAGTTTGCACATTCATGATAAAGTATTGCATAATTCTATGTTTGACTTAGGTGCCTCACACAACCTTATGCCAAAATCTGTAATGGAGAAGCTAAACCTTGATGTTACAAGACCCTACAAAGACTTATTTTCCTTTGACTCAAGTCAGATCAAGTGTTTAGGCTTAATCAAAGACTTATGTGTCTCCTTAGTCCAATATCCCAACAAGACAATCCTCATGGATGTGGTGGTTGTTAACATTCCACCAAAGTATGGCATGCTATTGTCAAGATCTTGGGGAGCAAAACTCCAAGGATCTCTCCAACTAGACCTCTCTTATGCCACTATATCTGTCTTTGGGCAACCAAAGAGACTGTATAGAAAAACACTGATGAAATATGTGGTAACTAGTGAGGACAACCCCCAAAATTTTCCTATTTTTTCAATCCATTCTGATATGGATTCTTTTATTTTATTTAATGATGAAACAAGTCCTCCCACTGATGATAAGCCGTTGGCTTTAGAATTAGACACACACACCAATGAAGAATTGGTTGCCCATACTGATGAAAATGTCAAAACAATCAGGGCAACCAGCATACAAGAAGAACCTCCCCAAATAGAAAATTCAAATCTGCCCACTGCAAGAATGACTGAAACTCTTGATACTAACCACAAGCAAGAAATCACATGGTATTTAGAGTTTGATGGCTCTGTCAACAAGTTAGGAGCAGGGGCAGGTGTATGGATTCACAATACACATAACAATCATGCAGAAGGCCATGCCTACAGATTGAATTTCAAATGCAACAATAACATGACAGAGTATGAGTCTCTCCTTTTAGGCCTTAAACTGCTCAAAGCCCTAGGAGCTGCGAAAGTATCCATTCTAGGTGACTCAGATTTAGTCATACAACAAATGAAAGACAACTTTGTTACTAATGGCAATAGGATGAGGGCCTATAGGACTGCTACCACTAATATACTCAATGCATTCACTGAATCCAAGCTTGCCAAGATCTCAAGAGATCATAACATTCATGCACACAACCTAGCCACTTTTGCTAGTACATGCAAGCTGCCCTTTGAGCCAAATCACCATTTCACTGCTGAGATAAAACATAGGCCTGCTATCCCAAATAATGTTAAAGACTGGAAAGTGTTTGAAAATGATACCCAGATTAACAATTTCCTCACTCTTGAGCATGAGTTTTCAAATATTAACATTGACATGGATGCTATGATGGATGTACAATAGCAAACAAATGAAAATCAGCAGGCTGTAACTGCTGTAACAGCCAAACAAATGCTAAACCCAACTTTTTTTGACAATGCAAACATAGAAGAGTTGAAACAGATGCATTTGGAGGAAATAGCTGAAAAAGAGGCTGAGATCGTTGATCTAAAAGATAACTTTCTCTCTACTGGCCTCACTCCGTTAGAAGATATGTTTGATGCAAATGATGTTCCCAAAAAACCAAAAATGCAGCCCTTAAACTCTGCTATAGAAGAACACAACATTGGGACAACAGAGAAACCCAAAATGATCAAACTATCTCAATCTTTGCCACATGATCAAAAGCCCAAATATGTTGATTTGTTCAAAGAATTCCAAGATGTATTTTCTTGGAGTTATGAGGACTTGAAGTCCTATGACACCTCAGTGATCCAACACACCATTCCCTTAAAACCAAATCAAAAGCCCTTCAAACAGAAACTAAGGAGAATCAATCTTGTGCTTCTCCCATTGATTGAAAAGGAAGTGAAAAGAATGTTTGAAGCAGGTAGCATAGCACCCATCAGATTTTTCTGAATGGGTATCTAATCTTGTTCCCACAAGAAAGAAGACAGGTGAAATTAGGCTATGTGTAGATCTAATCTTGTTCCCACAAGAAAGAAGACAGGTAAAATTAGGCTATGTGTAGATCTAAGAAATTTAAACCAAGTCTCCCTAAAAGACCACTACCCATTGCAAAAAATGGACCACATCCTACAAAGAGTAGTGGGTCATCTAGAATCTCTTTGCTAGATGGATTTCCAGGTTTCAATCAAATACTGGTTCACCTAGATGACCAAGACAAGACAGCCTTTACCACACCGTGGGGAACATTTAAATATGTGAAGATTCCTTTCGCACTTAAAAACACCGGTGCTACCTTTCAAAGGGCGATGGATATTGCATTTTCCAAGGAAATACATGATTTCCTAGTTGTCTACCTCGATGACTTAACCCCTTTCTCCAAATTTGATCAAGAGCACCTAAAACATTTGAGGCAAATATTCATGACATGTAGGAAATATGGCATTTCCTTGAACCCCAAGAAGTCTCTCTTTGGCCTTGAAGAAGGTAAATTACTAGGCCATATCATATCAAAAGATGGTATTAGAATAGATCCAGAAAGTATCCAAGCCATTTCGCAAATCCCATATCCAAGAAACATAAAAGAGTTGCAAGAATTCCTTGGAAAGATCAATTTCCTAAGGAGATTTATCCCAAATCTAGCCGAGCTGATAAGACTGTTAGGCAACATGTTAAAAAAGGATGCCAAGGTAAAATGGTCTCTTGAAACCAAGCAAGCCTTTGAGAGTATCAAAACTACCTTAACCCAAGCCCCAGTCCTCACAAGTCCACAATTTGATAGGGACTTCATCATATTCTCATTTGCATCTGAGCACACCATAGCTGCTGTCCTTTTGCAAAAGGATGATCAAGGAGCTGAAAATCCAATTGCATTTTTCAGCCGAGCCTTAAGAGATGCCCCTTTGAAGTACCAAATCATGGAGAAGCAGGCCTATGCCCTTGCTAAAGCAATCAAAGATTTCCGAGTTTACATTTTATATTCACATGTGATTGCCTATGTCCCAAATTCTGTTGTAAAATACATATTAACCCAAGAGGGGATAGAAGGCAAAAGAGGCAAGTGGATTGCTAACATCCTTGAGTATGACATAGAAATAAAACCAACCAAGCTCATAAAGGGACAAGGTTTAGCCAAACTGATGTCTGAAACAAACCTTCAAACCTTAGACATTAACCAACTAGACAATGAACAGGAGCTGGCGACTCCACAGATCAGTGAAACCTTTTTGCAATCCCCATGGTATGCTGATATATGTTTTGTATTGTTAAACCTGTTTGCTCCCCCAAGATTGTCTAGAACCAAGAAAAGATTTTTGAAAATGAAGGCTTCAAATTTTTGTGTCATAGATGGTGCTTTATTTTGGAAAAATCATGAAGGCATACTGCTTAATTGTTTAACCATGAATGAAACTAACAATGTCATGAAAGAATTCCATGCAGGGGACTGTGGAGGACATCTATATTGGAAGTCCACTGCTGATAAAATTCTAAGGGCTGGTTTCTATTGGCCCTCTCTGTTTGCAGATGTAAAGAAGTTTGCTATCTCATGTCATAAATGCCAAATCTTTGAGGGCAAAAGAAAGTTGTTACCTTTGCCTCTTAAGCCCATCTCAACCGAAAAGCCTTTTCAACAATGGGGTCTTGACTTCATTGGAGAAATCCACCCCTCTTCCTCAGGCCAGCATAAGTGGATTCTAACAGCCACCGACTATTTCACTAAGTGGATTGAAGCCATCCCATGTAGACAGGCCAATGACTCCATCATTATCCAATTCCTTGAGACCAACATCCTATCTAGATTTGGCTGCCCTGAGAAGATCATTACTGATAACGCTACTGCCTTCAAATCCAAAAAGATGATTAATTTTTGCCATAAATTTCACATTACCTTGGGCCACTCCACAACCTATTACCCTCAAGGTAATGGCTTGGCCGAATCATCCAACAAAAGCCTCATCAACATCATAAAGAAAGTGCTAGAAGAAAACAAAAAGAACTGGCATAGAAAGCTCACAAATGCCCTATGGGCAGACAGACTTTCAACAAAGAAATCCATTGGGATGAGCCCTTATGAGCTGGTGTATGGCATGGAGGCTAGATTTCCATCTTCCTTGGGCATTCCTATCATCAAGCTGTTACAAGAGATCCAAGCAGAACCAAATGATATTCAAAGAAGAATAAACCAGACCATTCATCTTCAATAAACAAGAGAACAGGTCTATAACAGAGCTCAAATTTTGCAAGAGAAGCTCAAAAAGATGTTTGATAAGAGAGTTAAGGCTGAATATTTCTGTGTTGGCAACAAAGTTTTAAGGTGGGACTCACGAAGAGAAGACAAAGGCAAACATGCAAAATTTGATTTTTTATGGAAAGGTCCATTTTTTATCAGCGCTGTGCAGGGCAACAACACATATTTCCTCAAATCTGTAGAGGACGGCATAACTAAAGAAGGCCCTGTCAATGGCCGAATGTTAAAGCATTATTATGATCCCTATTGTTGAACACAACGCAACTGTATTATATTTGTACATAAATACTTGTATTTTTATCACTTTGTTTTTTTTAGCAGGCCGAATAATGGAACAATGCAGCAAAGTTTTTTAAAGGAAGAACCAAAGCAAGTCCTCCATTCAGATCTCTGTCATTACATTAATCACAGCAAAAGAGCAGGCAGTTCTTTCCGACAATGGTATTAAAAGAAAAGAGGATTTTCAGTTTACATCAGCACCCTTTTTCAAGACAGAATCAAGGGAAGTGCTCCAGTTTTGTTCCCCTATGTTGTGTTTATTTCAAAGGCAGGTTCTCAGGCATAGGTGCATGTAATGATAGAGCATGTAGAAGAAAGCAGGTTGTTCTGCTATTGTATAAAAATTCAGTTATGAGAATGTTGTGTTCAGGTTTCAAAGTTTTAATCATTTGCCAGCCAGCACAAGGGAAGTTTCAGTCTACAACAACAATAGAAGATCAAGGCAGTCTGACCTGCTGTTCTTGGCTTTTCACAGGGAAAAGCCATCCCCAAATGGAGCCACTGTTAGCCTCCTGTTGCAACAGGTGTTCATCTTTCATGATTAACAGTTGAAAGTGCCAAATATGTCATACTTTGCATGCTGCAATGCTCCATATTTCCAAAAGAGGCCAAAGAAAAGGCCATGAAAGTGTGTCAGTCTAAATGCCACTGCTCTGGTCCAATTTTGATAAGTAATTCCTTTTTGAAGAATTTTCTTTTAAGGGAAGGCCAAACAACTTAATCTTGGCTTCCCTAGGTTTCAATTTCTTGTTCTAGAATGTAGAGAATGAAAATATGTCCAAACAGTTTAATCTTGGCAGATTTGTAGGTAGGTAGAGAAACAAAGGAGCCCAACTACTTAATCTGGGCCCTTGGAAGAAATAAGTGTAGATTTAGATAGGAGGACATCAAAAAGAAAAAAGGACAATCAGGGTCTGCAAGTCCAAGTGCACCCATGCAAAAAGAAGAAAAAATGCTAGGTAAGTAGGTTGGGTAAGTAGTTTTGTAGTTGCAGAATCAAGATGTGTGATCCATTTCATGTTTTCAAGTGTTATATCTATTCAGATCACAAGTGCAAAAAAATTCCCCTTCGGAGGAGCTCAAGCTAGGCATGTCTAACTCCCCCTTCTTCTCATTCCCCAAATCACTCACTAACATCCCCTGGAGGACCTTGGGATCTACCCAACCAGTCCTGTTATCACTTCATTTTTTAAAGCACCAAGTCAAGCTTTGACTTTCTTTAGTGAAAAGAAGCCACATTTCTTGTGTAAAGTCATGTCTCCACAGTCCATTCACTTCCTATGTCTAAGTTTTCAGCTCACAAACTTAGCCTCTCCCCTACACTTCGCCTCACCAATTCATATTAACTCCTAACTCTATTATCTAGCTCCCTAGATCATCTCCTACCCCCTATTATACAAAAAACTATACAAAACCCAAAAAATATTACATATCGCACCCTATAGCACTATAGCTATGTACATACAATTCTAGGATATGATAGTCCACCTAGGACTATTATGAACCCATCCGTGTCATAACTCTGGGATTGGTCCAAACCTCTGGTTAGGCCAATAACCTATATCCACCCATTTACCCTTAAAAAACCTTATAATTCTACCTCCGCAATCATTTCCCCAATGTCCACTGTTTAATAGTTTTTTGGTTAAACATTAAATTAACCTGCAACCCACATTAACCAAGTTTTTTGACCCCCTCGGCGCGTTTTTATTTAAAAAATGTCGGGCGGGTCCCGTCCCTAACCCCCTATCAACTCACCTTTACCGCCAGCCGTTCGATGGACAGCGCCCGAGATCAACGGTGGGAGATTATTCCTGCACCCCGATCTGTCGGAGGTTAACGTCCGGTGGATGGGCGGTTTCCCCGTCGTACCCCCGCCACGTGTCAGCCTCCCGGTGTGTTCGGAGGCCCCTTCCCCAATACCGCCTATGCCGAAAGGTGGTGCAGGGAAAATCGGATACCGCCTTTTGCCCTCCTACATCAACACCACGTCATCATGACGTCGTCATCCTGCGTGGGCCTCTTGCCACCGTGTCCTTGCCACGTCATTGCCACGTCGCTGCCACCGTACTACCATGTCATCACCCCTACTGTACTGCCATGTCATCACCCCTACCGTACCACCACGTCACCCGGCCGTACTGCTGACATCACCGCCATACTGGGACCCACCGCTGACATCATGCTGACGTCATCGTCAAAAAGGGCGAAGCGCGAAATCTGCACAAAGGATGCCCGGAATGAAAAACCGAGGCAGTTTTAATCGCGCATCGCTAAGGGAAATAGGCCAAAATGGAAGCCCTCTCATGGCGCGGCTACCAGCGGACCCAAAATTCGCAAATTCATAGGAATTTCTTCACATAGGTTCGGAAAAGGGGCAAAGACAGTTCTAAAGGCAACAGAGGGCTGAACAGCAACCATAAAATGTCGATGGGACAATTTAAAACATTCAGAAGACATTAAAGAGAACAGGTTCAATGAAAGTGTATCAGAGGAAGTGGAGAAGACTATCAGTTAGTGTTTTTGGTGGAAATTCGTATTTCCAAAGCAGGAGAACATTGAAGACCCCAAGCAAAGTCAAAGAAAGCGGTGAAGCTATTTCAAAACTCTCAAATCATAGTTAATGCACCTCAGAACCACTCAAGAGAAGGGGATCAAAACCTAAAGCACAGTTATGGCTAAGTGATCAGCACAGAGCCATAAAGACAACACATTAACTCTTTTTGATACAGCTGCCCCCAGCGCAGCTCGAAGATATTTTCTTGCATTTATTTCAAGCATATGTTAGGTTAAAGACACTTATTATATCAAATCTATCTCAGATCTGATTCTTGTAGATATTTTACTTATAAAAACCACCCTAATTTACTGTTTAAAGGGTTGGTTGGTTAATGCACTCCAAGAGAGACTCGCTCTGTATATCTGATATGTTTTCTTTAATCAAAGACTACTGAAAGCTTGGAGGACGGACCGTCTACTGTGTTATTAACATTTTTAAGAATGAATATGGAATCCCTGCGCTACAACATGACTCAATAAGTGTTTCTTATCTCTGTTTCAAATTCATATATGTTTATATCATACATATATCACCATCTAAATAGCAGAAAGAAAGATTAGCTTAGAACTTGCTTGGCTGCACTCTATGCTCAATTTCTGCTGTTTCTTTATGTTTTCATCTGAATTGGTAATGAATATGAATTCCCTTTGGCTCATTTTCCCCTTAATTCACTCATGTTTGACAGTTATCTAGGGATTCTTGACTACTCCTAGATAGAGCTCATTCACCTTCCCTCTGTTAAGTTCAATGAGAAATTCTTAATTTCTTCTCATTCCTTAGCCCTCATTCCATCCTTTTAGCTTGAATCATTGTTTCATGCGCAACTAGCTTGCTCCATATTCTTCTTGTGGCCAAGAAAACGCACCAGTAGTCCTAATCCTTGACTCCATGCCCAATGGTTTGAAACTCTCACACTATACTTACCTCTCTACTTGGAAGCCTCATCCATCCCACCAAACTCAAACAAAACCCCTTGAAATTAATAACTAGCTTAAAATCATCATCAACAAAGTTAAATCATAAATAGAGAGCCCTCTCTGATTGCAGGTGGGCTAGAACCTGCAGTCCAAAGATTGGTTTGTGGTTACCTCGACCGTATTCCCTTGGGAGTCAAAGGGAACAACCTGAGCGATAACAAGTAGTATTTGGGGTTTCTTTGTCAGAATCTGAACTTTCTGTTGAGTGTATTCACTTGTTGCCACCGATTTCCTTCCCTGGGATGAGTTGCTCATTTTTTTGTTGTGGGTTGGTTGTCATTGGAACTAAAGCGGAGCAGTTCTGGTTCTCATCATTTTGTGAGTTAAGTTGGGTGCCTTGTTCATTGAATGCTGAGATATTTCATGGACGTTATGCTTCTTGGAATGTGGTGTTTGTGGTATTTTATGCATTTCATTCCTCTTCTATATCATCTACCGGAGAGGTTGAAAACTGCCATCCTTTAGGCTTTGGTGGTTGTCTTCTTTTCCTATCTTTTTTATTTTGTGAGAAAGCACTTCGTAGATGACCAATTTGATGACAAATGCGACATTTGAAGGCAGTGTTTTCATAATCAAGAGTCCGGGACCATTGCTTTTCGTTGTGGAATAAGAGGATGTGGTCTAGTAATCCTTGAATGAGATCAACCTCCACGTAGATTCTAGTGGAAGTGTAGATATCCTTGGTAAGACACTCACTATCTACTTTTAAAAATTTCCCAAGAGCATTGCCAATGCCTACTAATACTTTGATGTGCCAAAAATACAGAGGTAGGTTATATATTTTTACTCACACAGGCAGTTTGGAGACCACCATGGTGTTTGGATCAAATTCTGGAAACCATGATGTCAAGAAAAGGCCAGCATTACCCCAGAACCATGGTCCCTCATTCAATGCGTATTCCTTGTCATTGATTGTGTAGAATTTGAAAATGAAGAAACATTTTGAGCATAAGTGTATATCATAGTTTTTTGTCCATATGGAGTAAACCATTGACTTAGGGCTTCTGGTTTTGGCCAAAACCCATTAAATCTGCATATCACTACTTTTGATAAATAATCATCATGTATTTCATTTACCTTAAGTATAATAATCGATAGAGCAGGATTCTGAGTTGTCTGCTCGACGATGTAGGCACCAGGAGTCGTGGCTTGCTGTTTTGATTGCATTTGAGGCCCCATTTTCCCTTTTACTGCATCTTTGAAAGAAACAGGTCCTCTAGAGCTTGTACTAGAGCAGCCACCTTGAGGTAGATATTTGAGTCTTTGCCTATGTTGTATTCTTTTAGCTTGTATTCCTCCTGCAATACTTTTCTTGCATGGGTCAAGAGTTGTTTGCAAGGTGGAATGCCCATCCTTTCTTGTATCCTCTGTTTGAGGGTTTTGATCTTCTCCCAGCTCCCTATTTTTAAGCATATTGTGTTTCCTTCTATGAATCTGATGGAAAGGGTAATTTATTTATGTTCGAGCGGCTCTAATACTGAAGCTTCAAGATCCAGTGGGGAGTTGATCACCGCTTCCTATCGTTCATGTTCAATCGCTGCTTCCTATCATTCATGTTCAATTGCCAATGCTTGTTGTGGATCTAGACCAATTTGTTTGTAGGCTCGTGGTACCCACCAGTATTCACCATATGCATGCTAGAGGTAAGCCATATCCCATGGCTTTATATGCCTTTCTGCCCTCAAACAATATTTTCGACAGGCTTGTAGTTCGTGATCGGAGGCAGCTCCCTCTTCCAACCTGTTGTGGCGGCTAAGGGATTCCTCCCTTCCGAGCCCCGTCACAGGCACTAATTACAGAAACCCTCGTCATCCCTTTGGTGATGATGGTAATGCTGGAGTTCGCCTCTAATGATGTCGCCAAATTTTTGGGGCTTCTGTTACCCATATACGGATCTGAAGAGCTTGGCTCCATGGGAACCATTATACAACTTCAGATACCAGATCCTGTTTCAGATATGTACATTTCGAGTGTGTAGAACCAAGAATGTATTATTCTATCTTTTCCCTTGCAATCCAAGTATGAGTCGGATCCATGGATAGATCTAACCGTGATATGCATCTGTAAGGAAGGATATCGAAATATGGGAAAGAAACCTATAGATATTTGTCTTGGCATCTTGAATATGTTGATAGATCAATTTTAGGGCCCAAAAATACTTTAGCCAGAGGGTGATAGCTGAAAATCTTCTCAGCCCTAACATCCAAAGCGTAGCCTAAATTCTCATTAGTCAGAGATTTAACATATCAAGTACCATATTCATGAAGAATGGTAGAGCCATAAGCCCTCACCTCTCTGCATATGCCAGTTCTCGCCATCACTACCTTTCCTCTCCTCTAATGGTGACTCTCCCAACTCTTCTCTTGAAACCTTCACCAATCATTTTCTTGGTATAGTTATATAGGTATAAATGAAATTTGTATTAAAAATAAATAAATAAATAAATAAATATAAATATAAATAGATATATATATAGATATATATATATATATATATATATATATATATATATATATATATATATATATATATATATATATATATATATATATATATATATATATATATTAATTTATAATTTTTTGAATAATTATGAATTAAATTTGAATGTATTCTAATTATTTTCTTGTTCCTAGATTGTAGTTGTCTATTTTTTGTTTCATAGATAGTAGATATAAATGTATTTTTATTAAATAATTAAAAATATAAATAAATATAAATATAAATAAATAAATGAATTAATGATTTTTATTCTTAATTAATTTTCATTTCCTTTGCTTTTGGAAGAAAAAAGAAGAGCAAACCTCAAGGGGAGAGAAATCGAAAAAGACAAGAAAGGGAAGGAAGTAAGAGGAAAGGGCTGGAATCCAGCAATTGTTGATTTTCCAACTGTCGTCTGTCTTAAGATTACTTGGCCTCCTCTCAATTTCAATGGCTTCCCTACATTTAAGTCATTTGACTTAATTATTATTAAAAAAAAAAAATTGACGTATAAGGGTCAAGTTGGTTGTTTATAATTATAGACTATATTTGATTTATTATTTTATTATTAATTATTAACAAATAATAATAATTTGTCCCATTTTTCATATCTAGTAAAAAATAGCCATTTTTTTAGTTGTTCCCCCTATAGTCATTTTTTAGTTGTTTCCCCTATAGCTGTTACATGGTCCTAACTCCCTATTTAACTTGGAGCTATGATATGATTGCTCATCTTGTACTGATGATGAACCACATAGGTTAGTTCGAAACGCATCGACCTCATTCTACCAATGTGATTTCCTCAGAAAATGTCTTCAAATAATCAAAATATGGATCACAGAAGCTTGAGTTTAATAATCAACATTTAAAAAACAATTTGACATAAAAAAAAATTAAAGCGTCAAAAAAATGTAATATTTAAAAAAAATTATCCACACTTATTACATTAGAAAATTTAAAGTGTCAAAAATAAACCCTCTAAAAAAAGGGATTGATGCTACATCAACGTGTTTCAAAACTAGCATGAAAATCACTAACATTTAAAAACAAATATTTATATTTGATACTTAAGAAAATTTAAAGTGTCAAAAATATGCTCTAAAAAAAAAAATGTATTCTGAATCAACGCTTTTCAAAATTGGATGATTTTTTTGCTACCTCAAAAAAACGGGTAATCGTATGAGTTCCCATTTCAATGTTTACATTGTTAGTGATACACCTCACAACTATCGCGTGTACTTGCCAACCAACAAGATTATAGTTGTTCGCAGGGATGTCAGCTTCGATGAGGAGAAGGCCATGTGAGTTTCCCTTGAGAGGGAGCTTCAACTACATGCGGTTAAGGAGCTTTTAGCTCCTAAGGTTGAGGAGCCTTAGATTGATGTGGAGCATCCACATGCAGAGGATCCGAGAGTGGAGACATCCACTCGGGCAAAGTCCTCCAGATATTGGAGAAAGCACACTAGAGAGACTGCCATGTTATTGCATGATGCATGGGAGAATGTGGGAGCACCCACATCTTAGTGCGGGAAGAGGTCACCTGAGAGGTACACTGGATACATGGCTCTTATGAGCGGATGCATTGAGGTAGAGCCATCCTCCTTTTAGGAGGCAATGCAACAACCAGTTTGGATTGATGCCATGGTGGAGGAGTATGACTCCATAGTTCGTAACAGTGTTTGGGATGTGATCCCAAAATTGGAGGACAAGTCAGTGGTGAGCTCCTAATGGCTTTACAAGGTAAAACAAGCTGCAAATGGTAGTGTGGAGAAGCATAAGGCCAGGTTTGTGGCTCATGGCTTTTCACAGGTAGAGGGGATTGACTATGATGAGACCTTTGCTCTTGTTGCAAGGTACTCATCGATCAGATCTATATTGGCACTATCAACATATGTGGGTTGGAAGATACATCAGATGGATGTAAAGTCAACCTTCCTTAATGGCACGATTGAAGAAGAGGTGTACATAGAGCAACTTGAAGGTTTTGATACTTTCGACTGTGAGTCGCTTGTGTGCTGGCTCAAGAGAGCATTGTATGGGCTAAAGCAAACATCTCGTTTTTGGTACATTAGGATCGATAGCTACTCATTAGGGGAATTTTGAGGTGTAAAATGGGTCTCCTAAGGAAATTATAAAATAACAGTGGAAATAATAAAATAATAGTAGATTTCATCATCAAATTTAGAGGGGAAAAAGAAAAAACTATTTTTTTCAACTCGTATTTTTAACTTATCTCCCTATGGGTTTACTCAAATTTCAAGCAGAAACACTCATTGGACAAAATTTGATTCCTCATCCAAGGGGTACCCATTTTTCATACTTTCGATGGACCCTACTACATGAAAAATGAGAAATACATGAAAACCATGATTGCAATCACTTTTTTTCATGTATTTCTTATTTTTTGTGTAGCAGGGTCCATTGAAAGTATGCAAAATGGGTATTCCTTGGATTAGGAATTAAATTTTGCATCCAACGAGTACTCCCACTCAAAATTTGAGTAAAATATTAGGGAGATAAGTTGAAAATACGATTTGAAAAAGTAGTTTATTATTTTTATTTTTTTATTTTTTTATATTTTTACTTGTTTACTCGAGAAAAGGTGAATCATCTCCCATGGTTGACATCATCATTTTGAATCCTATTAGTTCTTATAAAGTTTATTTTTGTTGTACATTTTTCTTAGGAGACCCATTTTAGACCTCAAAATTCCTCTAATGCCACTCAGTTGGGCTTCGCCAAGAGTGAAGCAGATGCAAACTTTTACTACATAGTGGTGGAAGGTAAATTGTTGATCATTGTGTTGTCTCTCGACAATTTTATTTTGACAGGTGATGATCAGCTGATCAAGTCTTGAAAGAGAGTTTGAGATGGAAATGGGGGTCATGCATTACTTTTTGGGCATGGAAGTATGGCAGGGTGATGGGGAATTGTTTGTGTCTCAGGGCAAGTATGCCAACGAGATACTCAGGAGGTTCCACATGGAGAGTAGCAAACCCATGGAGACTCCTCTAGCAGGTAACTGGAGGAAGGACGATGCTACTTCAAGGAAAGTAGTGGAAGTTATTTTTTACACATAACTTGTGGGTTTACTCATGTATTTGGTGAACACATGATCGGATATGTGCTACGCAGTTAACCAACTTAGTCAAGCGATGGTTAGGCCTACCAAGCTATCTTGGAAGGAAACAAAGCCTGTGTTGAGATACCTCAAGGGAACTGCTCAATATGGATTGTAGTACGGACATATAGAGGGAGTGAAGCTTCAAGGCTTTTCTAATGTAGATTGGGTAACAATTTCTTGGTACAAGAGGAAACATAGATCAGTTGCACTCAGATTGGTAGAGGCATAGTACATGGCTGCAAGTCAGGAAACATGTGAGGCCATCTGGATGAGGAAGATTCTGGTTGGTTTGTTTGGTCGATAGATGGATCCAACTGTGATTTATTGTGACAATCAAAGTTGTATCAAACTCTCTAAAAACCCAGTTTTTCACGACCAGTACAATCATATTGATATCCGACATCATCACTTCAAGGTTGTGTATTGAGGCGGATTATATTGTTGAAGTACATTCCCACGAAGGAGAAAGATGTTGCCATTTTGACAAAGGCATTGTCAAGATGCAAATTCGAGTTTCACAGAGATAGGATCAAGGTAGCTATAACCCTTTCTTGTTGAGAGGGAGTGTTGAGAAATGGAAACAAGAAATTCCAGTTTAATTAGTCCTTGAATTAAAATGTGAATTAATTGAATTCTATTCTCATAGCAACTTGTAAATAGTTAATTAAGTTTAATTGACTTAATTAGCTTAGGAATTTTGAGTTGGATGTATTTCTATAGCCATGTATATGTTCTCCCTAAATTTTAAGGGTCCAGGATGAGTCTATTTGAGTTTTAATTGGATAACTCAGTTTGACTGAGTTACAGACAGTTAAACTAGTTCTAAATGTTTGTGGAACTAGTAGAGGTCTAGTAGTGAGTTGGTGCACTGGCGCATCCTCAGTGTTATTCCAACTAACTGAAGATTCCCTCATGAGAATCTCATGCATGTCAGTTTAGAGAAAGACCCAGTTCAGACTAGAGTGCAGGGATAGTGTACTATCAGTTGTAGAATGATCTAAGTTGTACAGGTCATGCATGCAATCAGAGAAGGGCCTAAGTTTGGATTTTGGAGTTATGGAGGAAGGATTTCCCAATTAAATATGGGTTGATCCTCATAGGAATTATGCAAGAAAATAGGGGCTTGGAAGGCAACAAAAATTGGCTAAGTGTTGGTTAGTGTGGGCCTGTGAGGTAGAGAGTTGACCATACATGTGCAGGAATTGTACTTGTGAGAACAATATTTGTATTATCACTTCGATTTCGGATTAATGCAATATGTAGTTGGTGTTTTGAGCAGTGGAATTCCCTAGAGAAACAATTGTGTTATGTGTCTTTGATTATCTTCCTCTTGTCAATTATTGTTTTCATCAATCTATTGGTTTCCGCTATTTAAAGAGTAGAGTAGATTCTTGTCTTATGTTTTAGTACATTACATGAGTTATGAATCTATAGGAAAATCTATAGGGGTTTCTACAACAACTTCATTTAGTGATCAAGTATAAGAAGATGACACAAACAAGTTGGCCGACATGCTTTCAAGGCCACACACATTGAAGAACACAACTTTGGTAACTTTGATGCACATGGAGCCATTCAAAGTCATGTGCATGATGGCGAAAACACAGTTGACTACCATCTCTAATACAACTTACTCTATAGGTTGGATAAGTTAAGTGTTCCTAAAGGTGAGCGCTTGTAACTGAGCATATATGTTCACACCTCTAGGGTTACAAGGCACTTTGGTGTAGGGAAGACAGTCACCAACTTACTGATATATGTGTATTGGCCAAAGATGCAAGAACATGTAGTTAGGTTTATAAGAGGATGCATGCTTTATTGTACTAGCGAGACTAGTAACATGAAATAGGGTCTATATTATCCCTTACTTGTACCCATTCATCTTTGGGAAAGCATTTCCATCGAATTTGTGGGAGGTTTACCAAAAACAAGGAAGGGACATGACTACCTGTTCGTGATAGTTGACAAGTTTAGCAAGATGTGTATTCTGATGCCCAATGTAAAGACCATCAATGGGCAAGAAGGAATGAACTTGTTCTTTAGACAAGTCTGGGTGCATTTTGGGATACCAAGGAGCATCATTTCAAACAGGGACATAAGATTTATAAGTGCATTTTGGACTACATTGTGGGAGAAAATGGACACAAAATTGAAGAAGTCTACATCATTTCATCCACAAACAGATGGGAAGATAGTAGCTAACATGACTTTGGTGTAACTTTTGAGGGTTTATATGCATAAGCATCTGAAAAACTGAGATAAAAATCTGGTATATATACAACACTCTTATAACAAAGTAGTCTACACTTCTATTGGTAAGTTCCCATTTAAATCTTGTTTTGGATATTTTCCACCTTCACCTTTGGATATTGCATATGAGTAGTGAGGAGGAGTAAGGGAGGATCTTATAAGGATGCCTTGAGGGATGAAAAAATTGTAGAAAAGATAAAAAAAAATCCATATACAAGTATAAGAGACACTATAAAATTCACAAGAAAAATATAAGGCCATGCATGATTGACACAAAACAAAGAAGTCGTTTAAGATGGGAGATAATTCCTACAGACTCAGTCTATCCCCATACATGTGAATTTACTCAGTTGTAAATGTGGAGAATTTTAATATCTATCGGCCTTCCATGGTAGATTAGGAAGAATAATAGGTCCTACTTTTCATAGTCTAGGGTTTGGCACAAGATTCTCATGCAAAGTTTACAAAAGATACAACTTTGCAGAAGAGGTTTATAACTATGAGACAGGGGCAACATGAATTTTGGCAGATTGAGTTGAAAGGACATCTTCTAGGAAAAGCTAAATGGTACACTCAAGAAAAGGTGGAAGAAAAATGTTCTCACCTCATTCACTAGAATATTTTGGGGACCAAAATCCTCCTAAAATGCAAAGGTGTGATTTGGATTGGATCATTATATTATTTATCATCCATCTTGATGCTTTAGAGTGGAAAAAGTGGAGGAATCACCTCATAGGATCATTTTTACTGGAAAGAACCAATTTAGCAAATTGGGTTATGAAACATTCCATGTTAAGAAATACACTTAGAAATTACCTTCAATTTAGAAATTTCTTGTACAAATTTTGTCAAAAACTTTGTCTACACATAAGTAACTATTCCAATAAAATTACATAGAAAATTTGTATACAATTTTTTTTTAACTGAAATGGGTATATTTTATTATAGGGGGTTTGGTTGGGCTGGAGCCTAAACAACCAATGTTACACAACATTTCCATACATCTTAATTCAGCTTGATCTACTCTTTAACTTGAAATAAGGAATGCATGATAAGATAGGGCTATTGTCGTTAATATTGAGATCTCCTGGTGCTAGGAGGCATCCTTTGTTTGTCATTACATCCGCTTCACTATTCAAGCTTCTAAGAATGTGGAAGATTTTAAAGGAAGTGAAGTCCTACAGAATGATCTTTAACCTTTTCAGAGACTTTTTGAGGATGGTGTTGTTGAACTGGTCCTTCGAGTTGATCTTCGTGATGAGAATTTCTGAATCTCCAAATGCTTGACATTCTTTAATGCCTCTATCACGGACCAGGCCCCCAAGCTTTTGTGAGTCCAAGAAGTTTTTCCTGGTTGTTTGTACGAGGACCAAGCCCCCAACAGAAGCAGTCTTTTCTAGAGTTGTTCGGGGAGTAGATGACTCCACCAGCCCCCGCAGCCCCAGGGTTACCCTTGGAGGCACCGTTAAAGAAGATAGTAGTTTTATTTTGGGACCTCCACCATACTTGAAAGGTATCATCTGGTTCTCTAATTCTCCAAGGAGGATTAGGAAGCGGGAGGATTTGGGCATTGCCTTTAAGGTGAGAGTTATGGAGATTCAACCAGTTCTTTTCAGGGGGGGGGGGGGGGGGGGGGGGGGGGGGGCGAGAGGAGTTTGATTTATGAGATTGCATTAGAAAAGATTCAAGGAGAAGGGATTTTGCCTTGGCAGCTAATTTCTCAGGATTACAAGGAGAGTTGTTGAAGGTCAATTCCGGGCGATCCAGATTTCCCAACACACAAATTTGGGGATGGAGAGCCAAATGTGGTACCGTAGTGAATTGATGGGGATATTGTGAGGATAGCTTTGGAATGAAGAGGAGTAGAGATCAGCCACGGGGTTATGTTGGGGAGGGTGAACCTGCAACCTGAGAATAATTAAATTCCAAATCTCTTTGGTAAAATCACAATCTATGAACAAATGAGAGGCTCTTTCTCCATCATTTCTGCATATCACACAACTGTGTGGTCTTGCTATATTATTTTTAACAAATTATCTCCTGTTAGCTGTTTGTCATGCATGATGATCCAGAAAAAAAAAAAAAAAAAAAAAAAAAGATAAAAATAAAATAAAAAAAAAAAAAATAAAAAAAAAAAAATAAAATTCTTTGGGAAGCCCGATGATGTTCCAAACCTGTTTCCAAATGGTGGGAGAGCGAAGTCTGTCTTTTTTAGGCTGCAGAGTAATATATCCCATTTCTGAGATGTAAGAGCTACAGCTGCCCCATCCCCAGCTATCTGGGCTGTCACGATGAATAGGGGTAGCGTTGATGAGAAGATTTTTGAGCAATTCAAGTTGACTATGTAGATGCGCTGGCACAATTGGGAAGTCCCAGTCAAACCAATTCCCACTGCTGTCGCATGTAGAGATGTCAAATAACTTACAAAAGCCTGCGCTGAGGAGCCAACCACTTAGCTCTTAGATCTCATCATGGGAATTGAGAGGAGCACAATTCATTATGTGGTCTTCCCATAGTAATTTTTTTTCCATTGCTAGGTATGCGGTACAGATGATTCCTGAAGTTGTTGATACTGTTTCTACAAAGATTCCATGTTTGAGTGCCTGTGGAAGTATTGTCTGCTGATAAGTGCCAGAGAGAGATCCCCTGCGCATATTTGGTCCTGAGCGTTTCTCTGACAGGATTTGAAGGGTCAGAGTAGATTTTCCAAAGGAGCTTGCAACCAAGTGCGAGATTAGAGAAAATTGGGTCTCTGATCTAGAGTCCTCCATCCACTGTTGGGTGCTTAACAAGATCCCAATTTACCAAATGCAGTTTTCTGTGATTGCCTTTGCCTACTTTCCAAATAAAATCTCTCAAAAGACCAAAATTTTTTTCCATGATATGTTTCAGTGCAAGAAGGAATGAGGATTGGTAGATGGGGAGGGCAGATAAAACTAATTTTAATAAGATAGTTTTCCCTCCCTTGGTAAGCTAGTAACCTCCCCAGGAGATGATCTTGGCTTTAATCTTGTTGATGATTCCATGCCACAGAGTTCTATTATTGACTCCAGATGTGAGAGGTAAGCCAATATATTTGATGCTATCCCAATGAGCAAAACACTCAAAGCTGAGAATCTGAGCTATGTTGTTAAGACTATGTTGGTTCACATTCCTTCCTAGATCAAACTCTTTCTATCATTTATCAGTGCTCCTGAAGCTTTGTAGTAACTTTTTAGAACCATGTCAAAGGAGGTAGCTATTATGATAGAGGCTTTGCCTATTAGGAGAGAGTCATCTGCAAAGAGTGCATGGTTTATAGGCTTTAGAACATTTGAAGTTCAAATTCTGGGGAGTCCACCAGTGTTCATTTTTGCAGCAAGCTTCTTACTGAGAGAATCCGCCATAAGAATATATAGGAATGGGGATAACGGGTAACCTTGCCTCAAGCCACAATAGACTTGGAAGAAGGATGTTGGGCGGCCATTGACCAGATGAGAAATCTAAGGATTTGTGATGCAGGCTTTGATGAGATTGATAAATTGAGTAGGGAAGCCGAAGGATCAGAGAACTTGGAGGAGGAAGGAGTGATTGACCCTCTCGAAGGAATTGGCCATGTCAAGCTTGATCAACATCCCCTTTTCTTTCCTCTATTTACTGGAATGGATAACTTCCTGAACTTGAATGACGTTATCAAAGATGTGTCTGCCTTTGACGAACCCCCCTTGGGGACTGGATATTAATTCATCAAGCAGGGGTTTGATTATGTTTGCAAGGATTTTGGCTAAGATTTTGTAGGAGGCATTACATAGGGAGATAGGCCTGAACCTGCCAAAATTTTTTGGATTGACCTCTTTTGGGATTAATTCTAGGAAGGTTGAGTTGATGCCTCCCCCAACCTTAGCTTTGCTGAAAAATCCATGTATCATTTTCAGCAGATCTGTTTTGATGATCTTCCAACAGACTTTGTAGAAGTGAATTGTGAAGCCATCTCGCCCGGGTGCCTTGTCTGATTCCATTGCCCATATAACTTTGATGATTTCTTCTTCAGATAGAGGCTTTAGGAGAGTTTGATTGTCCTCTTGATTGATGAGATGGGGGATGTTGTAGAGGTCTTCGATGTCTTCTAGACTGCCTTCATTCCCAAGCCCATAAAGATTTTTGAAATGATTTTCAGCTGCTATTTTAATTTGGTCAATATTATTGCAGATCTGTCCTTCTTCATTCTTGATCATAGAGATATGGTTTCAATATAGGCGGGCTTTGTACTGGCGATGGAAGAACGAAGTGTTTCGATCTCCTGCCTTGAGCCACAGACTACGGGATTTGAGTCTCTAGAACTCTTCTTCCCATCTAAATGAGTGGTGGGTATTTCTTTGGTGGGCAGCCTCTTTATTTAGAATTTTAGGGGTGATATAAAGACCTTTCATTCCCATTTGTGTAGTTTCCGATAGCTGAACTTCTTCATTTCTTTGATGGGAGAGGGACTTGGGGAGGTTTCTTAGCCACTCTTTTAAGCCTTTTTTGGTGGCTTTTAATTTTTGCTCCCAAGCATAGCTTGGGGATCCATTTATAGGGGTGTATCATGCAGATTGAACCGTGTCTAGAAAGCCTTCTTTTTCAATCCAAAGAGGACTGGATTTAGATGGGATTGGTCCAAGATCATCCTCAAGAGCCATGAGGAGTAGAATTGGCTTATGGTCCGAGGTGAGTCTGGGAAGAATTTTTGTAGAGATAGGAAGATTTTCCAGTAACAAGGAGCTTTGTAGCAGGAATCTATCCAAACAGGCAGATATGTGGTCAGTCCCAGTTCTATTATTGGTCCAAGTATATTTGCCTCTTACCGGGGCAAAATCTAGAAGGTCCCTCTACTACATTAATTCTTCCACCAAAGGCAGTAGTTGGTCTCTGGTGCTGTTTCCCCCCCTTTTTTCTTTTGGCTTCATGACTATGTTGAGATATCCACCCAAGATGATGTTCTTGGGGAAGTGGATGTCTAAAAATTCAGAGAGAGAGTTCCAACATTCTCGTTTTTCAACATAAATGACAGGAACATAGGGATTGAATAGGGTTATAGTTAACTTACTTTCTAGATTCTTGAGCTCGGTAAAGATCCAATATTGGGTCTCATGAGAGTTAAGCAGGTGCAAGTGTTCTTCAGCCCAGAGAGTTGCAACACCTCCTGAAGTTCCCCTCGAGTTGACTGCTTTGCTTGCATTCTTCTTCCATTTAGACTTGCTAATATCCATAAGGGCTTGCCCTTCGATTTTAGTCTCTTGGAGTAAGAGGATATCTAAGGGCTCTATTTTCAGTAGATATTTGACGGCTTCGATTTTTGGTTGGGTCCCCAAACCTCTACAATTCCAAGAGACTATATGCATTATTTACCTAGCGAGGGATTTGGGATTCCTCCCTTGGAAGGTCTTGCTCTAGTGTTTCTCCCTATTATCATTTCTATTGTGGATTGGATGCCTTGCATTTTTAGGCGTTCTGCCTCCTCTTCTCTTTGAGGGCCTCTCATAGATCTCTTCCTTTGAGGAGTTAGAGGGTTCTGCCACTTTTTCCTTTGTTATATCTGCATACGAGGGGATGGAGGGGCCACCCTGAGAGGCACCAGGCGAGGCAGCTCCGCCTCCATCTTTGTTAGCTTGAGGATCTTCAATCTGAGCCGGAATAATCAAATCTACTTCTGGAGGATCTGATGAAGAGCTTCCTTTGGGATTTGGGTTCTCATCCCGGGCTTGGGGGTTCCTTTTTTCATTTCCATGTTCTTCCGAGTTGTTCCCCTTGTTGGGTCCTTTCCCAGCTACTTTTGCATGTCCATTTTTCTGAATCGAGGTCCACTATTCTCCCTTCGATTTATCACTCTATTCTTCAGATTTTTTCTTGTAGTATCATGCAAAGTGTCCATAGCCATGGCAGTGTCTACATTTAAAAGGAATCTGCTCGTAGTCCAGCTCTTGGATGTGAGACCATTTGACGACCGTGATTTTTATTGCTTCTGGTAGTCCTTATTCTAGATCTACTTCCACGCATATTCATGCACAAGAGTACTATTCTTTCCTGGTAGCCTGATAGATGTATTTACCAAGGGAGTTGCTAATGATCTGGAGATATTTCTGATTCCAGTAGTGCAGGGGAAGGTGGGGAAGTCGCACCCATACTGGGACCGCAGTGGGAACATCTTAGGTCAGATCAAAGTCTGGAGACCATTTGTTTAGATATAAGCCTTGAGGCCCCATGAAATAGGGCCCATTCTTGAAGATGATTCTTTGATCCTCAGCAGATTCAAACACGAACACGAAGAAGCCCTTGCCTACAAAATAAGATTTGATACCTTCCTTAATCAACGGGGACCAGTTTCTCTTGATCCAGTCTTTAACTGATTTGGGTGAGGGTCAAAGGCCAGTAAACTTCCCTATGAGGCCTCGATCAGTAAGATTTAGTGCTGAGTGGCAAGTTTCTTCCACAGGGAGGGCCACTGTGGGAATGCAATCCTTTTTACAAATTTTTATTGTTGTGGTGAAGGGGGCCGTTTGCCGCATGCAGCCACCATCTTCTGGAAATTGAGGGCTTCAGGAGGGGGGGAGGGGGGCTTTGAAACCCCATCGCTTGTCATGGCTACCTGCGAGGGTGCACAATTGCTCAGCTATGAGCATGCGTAGTAGCTCGAGGGATCTAAGTCAAATTACCGATACAAAACTCTAAAATTTGTATACATTGACTTAGCAGACATAGGCCTAATTTTTTATGAACATCGATATAAAAGAAAAACATGATCTTGAAATCAACAAATAAACAACATAACTCAGAATTTTTGGACAAAATCTCCCTGGAAAACCTCGAAGGGAAAACCAATGCAAGGGGGAGATTTTATTATTCTTTGAGATCTTAGAAAATCCTTTATTGTAGAGAAATTGAATGGAATTTAACAAATTATATCAACCAATTAACATCCCCTTTTCTCGAGATTCATGCTACAAATGCTCCTCAAATTTTGTGCTAAGCTCTGTTTAGAATTTCATATCTCTATATGGTCGGCTACAACGTTAAATGTAGCAACTCCTAAAATTTCATGCCTAAAAAATAGCTCAAACCAATCTTGAAATGTGTGCCAATCCAACTTAAAAATATGTCTCGATTTCTATGCATGAACAAAAAATAAAAATTGATTGTTTGACCTACAAAAAATGTGGTGTACGGTCTGATTTAATGTCATTTTACATTCCACTCAGGGTGGTACCTCTTCCTCCATTGTGTGCCACTTCTCTTGCTTGGAAATTAGTGCTCAGTGTTAAACACACACATGAATAGAAGTCAGATTAAGATAAACATGAATTATCTTTACTATTCACAAGATATACATTTATAATAAATTGTTATGACTCTTGGATTCATATTCTAAGGTCTCTTGGACTCCCTTTGACTGTTAAACTTCTACACCATAGGTGTCCAACATCCCCCCTTTAATCTGAAGGGGTATATACGAGTCCAAGAAAAGAGCTCTAATATAAAAATACAACAATGCATGACAACAATAAGTTGAATGTGCTCTTTGAGATGATGGAATAAGGTGGAGAACTCGAGGTCTCAACTGGAGGTGGTTTAAGGATTTCCACCAACACTGGAATGTTTAGTGCAGTTCCTGGAACTCTTCCAAATCTAACAAGAGGTTGAGGTCTTTTTCTAGAGGAAGTGCTCCCTGTTGTTTTGAAAAGGGAGACCATTGGGGTATCAACTTGGAACACTTAGCGGTGTTCCCGAAACTCTTCAAAATATGACAAGAAGCTAAAGTCTCCTACTAGAGGAAGTGTCCCTAATTCTTTGAAGAGGGACACTTTCAAACTAGAAAAATGGAGGTCTTTAACCTACAATGGTTCAAGGAAAGACACCAACCAACAAGCATGCTTAGGGGATTCTTTGTCTCTGGCTACAACTCCGAATCTAGTTATGGTTGTCTCTAGTTGTAGGCTCCGAAAATAGGTTGTCTTTGAAGATTGTATATGACCTTCAATCACCCCCCCATGTTAGATACAAGGTGGGAAGATGACGAGATCTCAACTGCAAGACTTTTCAATATTCAAGAACAAATCCTATTGTATGAGAGAAATGTCTTCTTGGTTGTTGAAGCCCATTTCCAATAAGTGATCCATCCAAGGTGAATCTTTGTTCTTGTAGGAGGTTTGTTTCTAAATCATTTGTTTGAATGATGAGTACACTAACCATAATTCTCACATGAATGAAGATCAAAACAATGATCTTTCACATGGCCAATTGAGTCACAATGCTGAAATTTCACAAATTTTGACTGTGAATGTGAAGGAGAAGGATTTGGACCAGGTGAATATGAACCCTCTAGTAGAAATCTAGCTCTCCAAAATTGGATTGGATTGGCGTAGCTCGGAATATGAAAGGACACATCCTTTTCATATCCAAGGCCAGTTTTGTTCTTGTTGTTGACAATATCTTCATAAGGGTTTGATGATGGGCTTGGGAAGTGTAGGTTGATCATGACCATTTTCATGCAAATATGTTCCTAGAATTGGCACCTAATGGGGATCAACCTCAACTTTACTGATTTGATCACTAGCTAGATGCTAATGGGTATCTATTTCAACCTAAAATAGAGGATTGTTCTGAACAAAAAATATTTCAGGAGGATGTCTTTTATTCTATAACTCATCTTGTTGTAGCTGAGATTCTAGCAACAAAAAATCAATGTTTTCTTGTGCATTTTGCAGACAAGTATGAATGTCAGCGAGAGAGAGAGTATTTTATAACTTTTACCATACCATCAATAGTGGAGAGTATCATAGTATTCAATAACTTTAATACTTCATCAACTTTGGCCATTTTCTTCATAGTCAAAAAATGATCACAACTATGAATCGATGAAGAAGAAACAACACCCACTCATAATACACCAAACAACCAAAATGAAATAGCATTTTAAGGTGGAAAATACTAATGAATTCTTTCCTCCACAAAGGGCTATTTTTATATCAAGTGTAAAAAATACACCAATAACAACTCTATTTTATTCATAAAGACAACTCTATAAACAACACTTCAACTCATCTTCAATGCACAAATATAATCCAAGGCAATTAGGCACAAAATTCAATGCAAAGAGTAATATATTCAATGTAGATAACATACACATCTCACATATCTACTCGTGATAGAGGCATATGAATGAACCAATGCGCATATGATGAGATTTTAATCAACACACAAAGAGGAGGTGAACCAATGCACTACAATTAACATATTTTTAATGCGTCTCTAGGAGTTTGAGATGAACACATTTATAACTTCAATGTTGCTATATTCTAATGCAGTCATTATTCAACCCAACTTGAGCCAACGAATTGTTATATAATTAATGAGATGTATTACATAAATAATGTAGCAACGACCTTAATAATGTTTCTCAAAGAAAGTCTATCAATATATGCTTCTCGGTTACTGGGCATTCATTTAGGAAACTAGTCAAGAATCCATGACGCAGAAAACTAGACCTCACATATCACAGAGACAAGCCAAAGTGGATACGCACCATTAACAGGCATTGATACTCAGTACTAAAAATAGGTCAGTTACTCAGTATTCAATGCTTTACCAACAAATCCATTCTTGGGAGAATTCCATGTCCCAGGTCACAATGGCAATAACGTTCCAACTATCGACTTATGGGAACATGAATTCTATAGTGCAGGTGTCTCCCTTACGACAACATTGGAGTGATAGGACATGAATCCCTATAGACGTACTTCCAGATAGTTAACCATTAGATATATATTGAGATAAAGACCCAATGTGTGACTCAGAACTTATTGTGTTTGACACTGCACCAATTGGATCACATATTAAATACATTTCTCTTGCATATTGGCTCCAATCCTGTAGTTTTAATGCCCCTCGCAATACCCTACGATTCCAACACTTGATTGATCGGCTCTTGGATTGAATGTTAGCATGATGGGCCATCAAACAATGACCACATGCAAAAGAGACTTTGCAGAGGTGAGCGACTCCCACAACTAAAGAGCTCCTCATGTGTCTCAAGCATAAGGTGTTAATTTTTCATAGGGCTACATTGTTCTTTTCTTTGATAATTGCATTTCTTCATTAACACATTAAATTCACCCCATAACATTGCAGCATTATTCAAATTTACATTATTATTCATCAACATATGAAACTATGTAGAAATAACGATATCATCATCATCAATGCAGTAGAACATAAAGGAACAATATAAGAAAAGCATGCACACATAGAGACACCAGGATTGGTCAGAGACTAGGGAAAAACCCACTGTGGGGAAAACCCTTGTAAATTCTTCTTCTTCTTCTTAGATCGTCGTCAAATGGTTTAGCAAAAGAGAGTACAATGATCCATATCTTCATTAATGCAACAAAAAAACTAGAACATCCATAACATGACCTTAAACATATTTATATTCAAAGATCATGATTCTAAGGACTATAATACACTGTCACTGATTGTAGTTAATTGCTGGATATTACTATCACTGTGCTAAACACTGTTGAACACTGTTGCATACTAATAGCCCATATTTTGGTCCTGAAAGCTACCATAGATACTATGGGCATCTGGGACTACCTGGATGCTCCCAAGTGAACTGCATGTGGGTGTCCAACACTAATCTGGACTATAGAAACCCTAGCCTCCTGGATGCTATCTAAGACACTATGTGTGAGCGTCTAAGGCTGATATGAACGTTATCTATAGAATTGGATGAGTGCATCTGGGACAGATCTGGACACTCTTAGGAGAACTGAAGGCGGGCGTCCAAGGTGAAATTGCAATGCGAAAACCCTAGCCTCCCGGATGCTCTCTTAGACACTCTGTGTGAGCGTTTGAGACTTCCCCGATGCTCCCATGACCATATTGTGCCAATGTATAGAGAAGTAAAACCTTAGTTATGTGTGAGCATCCGAGAATTAGAAAACCATAGACACATGTGAGCTTCGACCCTGTAGTTTTAGACCCTTTGTGCGACCTTTCCTCTATCAAACCTTTGCGAACCAAACAATAGAAGACAGAAGAAAGTGCTTGATGATTGTGTCCAAATGAGCTTGAGGTCCATTCTATTTATAGGCTTTCATGAGGGTCCACTTGATGTTGAGGTCGATCTGTCCAATTGTACATGTGCTTAGGGCCAACCTAATCCAATATACATGCATAAATAAATAAATTCAAAAACCAACTTCTGCTTGTCCAAATAAGGTGATATTTAGGTTGATTTTGGTCATCTCGAAACGAGGAATCTATTATAATTATTATCTTCATCATATGAGCTGTCCAATGTGGAATTTGACTGTATTTGCATAATTTTAACACTCCTCAACTAGGGAAAATTCCACTTGCCAATATATGTCCATCGATCAATATGCCATTATGGTATATTCAAGTGTCAACACGTATCATCACAAATCATCTTTGTCATGTAGTCATCAAGCCATGACCATCTCAAATATCTCATCATCACAAATCATCAATGTACATCTCGATCTATCCCTTGCTTATTCCTTCTTATCTCTTGATTATTTCTGCTCGTATGCTGAACATTCTCGAATATAGAAGAAGAATAATTTTTTACTAGAGGGGGCCTTAAGCTACCACCCTATATCCATTAGGATATTATCCAGAATCTCTGCTAGTGGGCTACTACCTAAAATATCATCATTAATCATCATTAGAGAGCATATCATTAAGGAGCACATCTCAACCTAGAACCACATTGGGCAGCACATATTGACCCAGAATCTCATGGGGGAGCTATACATATAAAACCTCATATCAAGAAATAAGATATCCAAACACATATGGTAGCACATCTCAACCCTGGGATCACATCAGGGAGCTCAATCTCAGCTTAGAATCACATAGGGTTATATTAACCCATCCTATTTCCCACTGATCTTCCCATCAATGACCTTGAATAGTCATGTGGTAGAACACCTGCATCATAAGCGACTTGGGTTATACATCCCAAGTACACTCTCAACTCGTTGGCCAAATAAGGAGATAATCCCTTCTTGTCGGTATGATGCCAACTAGGGTATACTCTGTAAAGACTAGACATGGGAGAAACATTCTCTAACCCTATGAAGATAGGAGAGAAACATCTCCAACCCTATGGGTAATAGATAAGGGATATACCTTATTTTCCATAGTTCCCTCAACCCCAAGAGACCTCTATCTCAACTCCTCACCTTGGGAGCTCAAACATGGAGGAAGAGTTGGTTCAGTGTCCTCGATAAACGCTGCTCTCATCATACTCAAATCTGGTATTTGCTTGTTTCAATAACAGTTGTTTCTTGTGCATATAGGACATTAAAAAAATGTCATGTTAGATCATAAATAATCATATATAAATCACAAAAGGATACCATAATCATCCTCTCTCTCAAGGAGGTGTCAATCACAAGCCTAATCTTGTCTCAAACAACTGCACCATCTCAAATATGGAAGTATCTTAGTCCCAACTATGTATATGGGATTCTTTATCATTGCAATGTATCCATGTCATATGTAGATCTTGATCAGACGGATCTCTAAGGAGCTTCTATATCCAGCCTTGCACCTAGTCATACTAGCAACATCATACTCAATCTTGGTCATGCTATGTACCTATGATCCAAGATATCATGGAAGATCTCATACTAAAACAACATCCAAATGTGCTCATCAACAGTAATCTAAAATATCAACAATACATCCATGCAATCACATATCATAGGAGAGATATCTCAGCTTCAAAAATAGAACATCTCATGCAAATACATCAAAGGATGTTTGGTGGAAACTCTATGTGAATGAAGCAGCTCAATCATGAATTTATTTAGGTTCTAAGCACATCATATCTATATATATATATATATATATATATATATATATATATATATATATATATATATATATATATATATATAGATATATATATATATATAGATATATATATAGATATAGATGTATGTTCAAAATGGAACATCAATGCTTTAGTCAACTATCGGATGCCATGTCAAGTTCAACAACATCCTGAACTTCAAATTAAAATATTCAAGGATTTATATTTTCATTATTCAAAAAAGTCTTTCAATAGAATTTCTTTCACAAATTCTAGAAATCGATTCATCATGCCATGATAGATAATTTAGAGCTTCAGAAGCCATCTCCCTCTTACTTAGATCAATTAGGTTAATCACCTGTCAAGAGTAGACCATCAATATGTTAAACCAAAACCAAAATAAAAATCAAAACCATACCAAGGAACTCATCATCCTGACTTCATTAGATAACAGTCGAATATGGACATATCTAGATTAGGGAGCTTGCTTCATGCAATGCTCTCTGCAATCATATTTCCTTACTAAGCCAACATAATTAGCCTTACATAAATCAATTTTGTATCAAAAAAGTTAGTTTATCAGAGTTTAGAAGCCAGATCAAAACTATTATCAAAGTCATAAATATCATAGTATCAATTCTTTCAACTAGGTGACATGTAGAGTTCATATCAAGTCTTGACATCATTTAAATATTGTGCCAGCACATTGTCATCTATCATGCAATACCAATCCAAAATTTCATCAAGTCATTCTGGCACTACGTGAAAATGTGTACACCAAGGATAAGTCATGCAGGTTCCATCTTGTACTGAATCACAACTTGTCAATACTTCAACCATAGTGCTAGGAGGCCAATATAAAACTAGTTTTCCGAATATCCACATAAGTCATTGAAGGTCACTATGCCCACATAACATTGATATCAAGGCAAATCAACAATCGTAGAATCAAATCATTAGTCATCAGTTAAAGTCTAAATTTGTTAGCGTAGAGAGATCTATAGTCCAAAACATGTCTCAATCAACAATTCAAAGTTCTAATTCATTGTCAAGCATCATGGAAAAGCTCCAAACACAACTCATCTATATCAATAAGCCAAATCATGTCAAACTCTTGTAACACAAACTTCAAACATAATGACATATCTATATGTATGTCTCGATCACCTGCAAACACAAGTTCAATATTCTTATTGAAACATTCAAGCTTTTCTTGCTTTCAGATCTTACTATTATCAAAAACACATTTGTAGTACTGACATATTCCAGGTGAACATCTGATTTTATGCATAATACTTCATTTTTCTATGATCAACAATTTAACCCAACGACTTCATAAATCAGTTTACAGTGGCAGAATATGTGAAAGACACTTGATTCAGAGTTCAGATAGCTTCAAAAAACTTCAGATTATGGTCAATAGTATTAAAACCCCTAGATGCTCTCTTCAGGTTATCATGGGAGCATCTTTAGCTTCCTAGATGCTACCTTGGCCTTAGCATGCATGTGTCCAAGGAAAAAATCTCCCATATTTGTCCCTGTGTCCGAAACAAGAACCCTAATTTTTGTACAAGCTTCAGATCTGAGACTTTGCTACAGTTCAATAGTGTCATATGCACATAAATCATCCTTCAACAATACATAATGAAAATAATGATGTGAGTAAGAATCTTGAGAAGAGATTCTCCCTCTGACTAGGAATCTACTTCATTCATCTTCATTCATGTCAACAACCTGCATCTACTAGAGTCATGTAACAACACATCTATTAGATCATAAACATATATATAGCATGGCTATCAACATCATGACATCAATCTTTCATCAAAGGTTAGAATCAAAGAAACGGATAGATGCAACATCATATCTCAGAGATTATGAACACTATAACATTTTCTATCGAGTCACTCCATCAATTTAGGGAATTTATTTTTACCATATGACCACAAGTAGTAAGGATCTAAAATATAAATCTCATAGTTATACCTCTATCATCATGGTTACCATGCTTATCATTATCAGTACGATCTAGTTATATCATTTAATAAAACTTTTCAAAAAACAATGAGTGACAACCTCTTTTTCCATTAGCTTTCATCATGCTTATCACAAGAATTATCAATAGTATCATGTATAAGAATTAATGAGCTAAACTTCTATGTGAAATCCATCATGTCTTATGTACAACAAGTATCAAGAGTATAATCTACTAGAGTCAAGGTGCTAGCCTTCTTTATAGGATCAATATATCCAACAAATAGATGTTAGCCAAACATCAAGTGTATTAACATTAGATAACCTCATAGAATTCAAGAAGAACAAAATGTTCAACACCAGGTGCATCATTTAATCATAGGAAACATAGATCCAAGTTGCTTTCATATGCATGTATGAGCCATTAAAGAAATATATATTCTCATTGTACCTTGGGGCTAGCCATCAATGTTACTGCTGAAATACAACATATCATGCATACCTTGTGTTATTACTTGTGCACCCTTTTATTAGACATATGTAGCTAGTAGCACTTTGTTACCTTTTCATATAGTGCCTCTTAACCTTTTCTAGCTCTAACCATCTTTCTTGCATTTGAAATGATCCTCATGAAGGATTCACTCATCACATCTCATCAAGGAGGTTAGAAACATCGATATAGTCAAATACATATGCAAGAAATAAACATACTAATCATATCCATAAGTCTAAACAAAAGTAAGACGCATCATAAGTCAAGAAATACTTACCTTCAATGAGATGTGATCCTCTCCCTCTATAACCAGCCATCACCATCCATAGTCCAGATAACACTGCTACCTTTAATCAATCAATGAAACCTAATAGGGATTATCCCATCTAGGGCATCATCAAACCATTTTATATCTCATGTCTTTTCCATAAACCAAGGTTTTCTTTCCAACCCTAACCTCATAGTATCCATCAAACCCTAATTAATAAAGTTGCCTACGGTTTTCTTCAAACTCTAGAATTATTTTAGGTCTCCACCATCCTCTTCTTGCTTCCATCAAAGGTGTCATCATCAGGGCGGGCTCCATGGATTTTCTTCAACCTTGCTTTGAAGCCATGTTAATTTTTCATAGGGCTACCTTGTTATTTTCGCATTTCTTTATTAACACATTAAATTCACCCCGTAACATTATAGCATTATTCAAATTTACATTATTATTCATAAGCATATGAAACTATGTAGAAAGAACAATATCATCGTCATCAATGCAACAAAACATAAAGGAACGATATAAGAAAAGCATGCACACATAGAGACACCAGGATTGGTCGGAGACTAGGGCAAAACCCACTATAGGGAAAACCCTTGTAAATTCTTCTTCTTCTTCTAAGATCTTCGTCAAATGATTCAGAACAAGAGAGTACAATGATTCATATCTTCATCAATACAACAAAAGAAATAGAACATCGATAACATGACCTTAAACATAGTTATAGTCAAATATCCCGATTCTAAGGACTGTAATGCACTGTCACTAACTGTAGTTAATTGCTGGATACTACTGTCACTGTGCTGATCATTGTTGAACACTGATGAAAGATGTTGAATAATTATGCATACAGATAACTCATCTTTTCATCCCGGATGATACCCTAGATACTCTGTGTGGGTGTTTGGGACTGACCTAGACTCTCCCAGGTGAACTGCATGTAGGCATCTGGGACTGATCTGAACTGCATAAACCCTAACCTCCTAGACGTTCTCTGAGACACTATGTGTGAGTGTTTAAGATTGATATATATTCTCTCTACAAAATCGGATAAGTGCATATGGGACATATTTGGACACTCTAACGAGAACTAGATGCTGGCATCTGAGGTCCAACTGTATTGCGGAAACCCTAGCCTCCCAGACGCTCTCTTAGACACCCTGTGCGAACGTGTGATACTTCCCAGATGCTCCCATGACCATACCGTTCGAGAATCTAAGGACGAAAAACCTTATTTACGTTCGAGCATCTGAGACTCAGAAAACCTAGACCCGTGTGAGCTTCGACCCTGTAGTTTCGGACCCTTTGCGTGAGCTTTTCTTCATCAGACCTGTGCGAACCAAAAAATAGAAGAGGGAAGAGATTGCTTGATGATCGTGTCCAAATGAGATTGAGTTCTCTTATATTTTTAGGCTTTTATGAGGATCCACCTGATTTTGAGGCCAATCTGTCGAATTGTACATGTGCTTAGGGCTAACCTAATCCAATATACATGAGTAAATAAATAAATTTGAAAGCCAACATCTGCTGGTCCAAATAAGGTGATATTTAGGTTGATTTTGGTCCTCTCAAAAAGAGGAATCTATTTCGATTATTATCTTCATCATATGAGCTGTAGAATGTAGAATTTTACTGCATTTGCAATATTTTAACATATGGCACCTTCTAATTTTTTATTCTTCTCTCCTTCATGCAGCTCTTCAAACTCACAATATCCTTTCAAGAGATTCCAATTAGTTGTGGTTTCCACGTATATTCTTATTCATAAGAATTTTATAGGCCACGGGGTGATTCTGTGCACACATAAATTGGTATAGAGGAAAAGAGACATTAGTGTAATAACTATTGCAAGGAATTTCAATGGTTGATTAGTAGGGAAATTTGGAACATCAGGGTTAGGTGGAGTGAATCTTAAGCACCACTGGAAAACATTACAAGTTGGATATGGGGCGTGAACAAGAGCATAAAGAAGATAAGACAATTTTATCGTTAAAGGTGTTTCTGTAAACCCATCAATGGGAGGTTGAGAATAACATAGATCGAGCTGAGGTCGAGACAAGGATAGAGCAGAGACACATGAAAAAGTTGGCATAGAGGAACGTTATGTCAAGGCATAATTATCTCTACTAGGTTATACCAAACACAAACAAGTTATGATATCTCAGAGAAAAGTGCCAAAAATAGGGTTGAGTAATGACAAACTTGAGGACATGCAGGTTTGACAGCAGAGTCAACATAAAGGCCACAAAAACTAGTGGCTCAAATTGGAGCAAGGTAGGTATTCACTTGCAACCTTGATACCATGTTAAACACACACATGAATAGACAAAATATTAAGATAAGCATGAATTATATTCACTATTCAAAATATATACATTTATAAAACATTGTTATGACTCTTGAATTCATATTCCAAGGTCTCTTGGACTCCCTTTGACTGTTAAACTTCCACACTAAAACCCTTAGCCAATTAGGTGTCCAACACTTAGTTGCCTTCGAATGTGTGCCTTTTGTTGTCTTCACCTTTTTCTCATATTGAGCTCTCCTCTTTACCTATTGTGTTTCTCACACAATTTAAGAATGATCTCTCCTTGGGATTTGTGCCACTTAAGAAGCCGAATGGGTGTGTCCCTTGACCTTCCAACTAGCCTCCAAGATCAATGGCTGAGATTTGATCTTAGCCCCTCATGATCCACGAATGTGTTTTAATATTTCATTGAATTCACTTAAAGTGAACTTTATCTCATAAATTTATATCTCATAAATTTCATTTATTTCCTAAGTCACTTTAGGATATTCTCCCACATGCTAGCTCCAAGCCAGTGTGGAATACACTTATCTTAACTAACTTTAACATTCCAAGACAATTTTGAGGCATGAAATGATGTTTTTTGGGGGTAAAACTTTTATGCTTTGGCATAACACCATTTTTTTGTATTCTACACATAAAGACTTTTCCAAAGATGCAAAAATCGCCTCAATCCGTGTCTGTATGCAAACGTTATGCCACTTACAAGTTGACCCTGCTATTTTCACCACCATAATTTGAGATGATGCGGTGTTAGCCCCCATAACTCATGGAAAAGGGGATAGCCACGTTATTATGATGAAGAAGACTCTAGAAGAGTCCATATTGTAACTCTGGTTAAGAGTTGAGGGTGTCAAACCTGACCACTAGTAGGCTATCAGACTGTGTTATAACCAAGTCACTTGGAGGAAAAGGGGTTTGATTATTTTCGAGTGTAATTATTCCATAGATGATCATAGTAGCTAAGAGGAATAGGGAGAGATCACACAAAGATAATTTTTGCACTGTAATAGCCCATAGGCCACATGCCTTTCTTCTTTTTACTTCGAGTCATTTTCTATTCAAATAAAGAGAGTAGAGCGATCTCAATTTCTAGTTGGGTTTTCTTTGAAAGGGTTTCCTAGGTTATATCTCATGCTAAATATGTTTGTGAGTTTTTATTTTGTTGTTATCTATTTTCTACATAAACTCTAATTTGCATACATACATAATTAACAATAATTTACAAATCTAGAAATCTAAAGAGAAATAAACCCTAATAATGTAGATTTAAAATTTTTTAGGTATAGTTTTATCATTTATGTTTTGACGAATTGTCTGGTGGAATATCCACAAAATTTTATGGATCAACACGTTTGATCAAAACGATATGCGTAGGCAATGTATATATGTCTGAAAACTCTAGAGATATTGCTCTAAGTGTGTTGTATGCCTCTCAAGGAGATCCCCATGTAACACACACAATTCATAGACTCCAATAAACTAAGAGTGGGTATGCCACCCTTAGAGTCTCGATGCGACCATGTGCTTGACTCCTGTGTAAGAGGATATTTCCTGATTATGCCACTGTGACAATGGATATGCACTCTTTAGTAGTTTTAGTTTTAGTTTGATAGCCTTGAAGAGTTTCCTCTCCAAACCCTACTCCGAGACTCTACCATCCTAAGCTAATATTGGTTCGCAATAACCAAAATGCCTAGCTGGTTTTATTCGTACTTTATTTTATGGCTATTTTTTACTCAGGGGTAGTGGAGTGCAGCTAAGATTGTATGAAATGAATCAAGACCAATCCCAATGCAAGCTAAGTGAAGTGAAATCTTCTTCTTTAAATTTCAATGGAAACTAATTAATGAAGGGTAAAGAGTATATTGATTTTTTTAAGTGACAAGACACCTCACATTCACTCTCAATATTTTCTCTAATATTAAATAAATCCACAAAAGAAATTTGATCCTACAAAAAAACCCAATGAAAAATGAAAATAAATTCTCATACAATGACCAAAGCAAGAGAACCAAGCACTCAAAAGCTCAAAACTTATAAGGCTTTACAAAATAAAATCATAACAATGGTTCATCACAGACAGTTGAACAATAAATTTAAGTGCAAAGGAAATTTTAGATCTACAACTCAATGTAGACAACAAGAATGCATACACCTATAATGACCTACAAGGGAAATAAACCAAACACTAAATAAAGAAACAAGACTTGAGAGGTAAAAGAAAATATGGTTTTTTCATGATATAAATGCACAAATAGATCAGAAGTACTTTCCAAACCATTGATATTTGTTTTACAATGTCATAAAAGAGATAAAAATACTAGTCACTATAAGAAGCAATTGAAACAAGAAAACAATTTGGACTAGGAAACCAAAATTGAAAACACAAAATGAATTCACCTAATCAAAGTCCAATTAAACTAGATTTGAACCATATCAATAACAAGTAGAGGATAATAGATTTGATATGTAGGCAAGAGACCACAAAGGAAGTCCTACCAAAAAACCCACCTACAGAAGGTAGTCGCACCTAGACAACATAGAAAGAAGGAATTAGTTACAAAATTATATGTATACAAACTACTACTTAACTGTACGATCACTCTATAAATCAATAACAGGTAGCAACTGCGAGCCAAGGGTGAGTCAAAAAAGAAAACAAAACCCAGATAAAAAAAATTCAATCAAACATAGCCTATAACATGCCCATAAAAGGCCGAAAAAGGAAGAAGAAAACTTAGCAACATATATAAATCCGAAATCAAATTAGGAGAGATAAATCCCTAGTGGAGAGATAATTAAGGGTTAGATCCCTAGTGGAGTTTTCAATTTTGTTGTTTTAGGAAATTTCCTTAAGACAAGGGGTTGTTGCCTTGCCCCTTTGATCTGTTAGATGATGGGTGTAATTTATGTGAATTCCTAAGGCTTAATACAACCAAGTCTATATCATAGAGTAATAAAAGTACGCTTGATCCTTTGCACACTAATGGAGTAGATTTGAAAATTATCATGGAGATCTTGCTCCTACTAAAATATCTTTCTCCTCTTTCTCCTAGATCTAATACCCTTCACATAGTCACCATAAGACAAGATGATAGTTCCTCCTCTGCGAAGGGGGAATTAGCACAAATAGTAAAAAACATGAAACATATGCATATAATAATCATATTGCATACATAGAAGGAAATTAGAACAATAGAACATCTCATAACTAAGGTTCTTTGTTACTCCTCCTAGATCCTTGGCTTACCATCTTCCTAGATACAACAAGATAGGGTTGATCTTGCATGCAATGGAATTCTAATTGGAAACCAACAACATGACTGAGTTATTTCTCATTTCCTAACCCCTTCTCCTATTGACAAGACCAATTTATAGAATCCTTTGGGAGAATGTATTTAGACACCTAGAGGCTCAATAAGTTAGGAAACTTCTATTAGAAATAATATTGAGAGGGGGGGGGGGGATGAAACAATATTATCAAATCAATATAAAATTTTCATTTCCATATTAAGATTCATATACGCTACTTCGGTTAAGGCAAACCATGTGTATTCACAATTATGTGTAATGAAACAACCGTATATCCAGTAAACTTATGATTCAGTTAGTTGATCCTTAATGAGTGCATCAGAACATTATTAACCATATGAACAGTAAACAGGAGCAGTAAAATAGAACAGATCATCACACACAAGAAGCACACATGAACACCATAATGTAAGGTGGAAACCCAATGTGGGTGAAAACCACCTACTGCAATATGTGCCTATCTTCTTTGTATTAGAAACTTCTTTTTACAATTGATTCTGTACTGGTGCAGTCTTATACCAGCACACAGGCTTTAACCTGTAGAAGGCTACAACCTTCTATCGTTCTCCAGACTCTCCTAGAAGGGAGCTACAACCCCCTTAGCTCTTGTACTAGCTGAGGTACTAGTATGTAGGTGCTGACCTACAGAGGGCTTCAACCTTCTCTTTTCTTCCAGCGACCACGTTTCATAAATTTTCAGACTGGATCCATGAATATCAATCAAACATCAAATAGATCTGCAATCAACCAACTTCCTTGTACAAATACTAAATCAATAACTTCTCAGAACACAGTACCAGTAACCAGACACCAATTCAGAACCCGGAACACTGCAGTAATAAACAAAAGCAGCTAAAACATATTTCAAGAAAAGTCTGCTACTTCACCAATAGAAATCTGTGTAAATACGCATATATGTCAAAGCAAACCTACGTGTATACGTAGTATTCACTTCCTTAACCTGTGGGTATCCGTGCCTCCGCTGTGTCGAACCTGCGGGTATCTGCGCCTCTGCTATGTAGATCCTGCGAAATACGCGCCTGCACTGTGTTGAATCTACCGGTATTCATGCCTTTTCTCTGTCGATCTTGCGGAATACGTGCCTGCACTGTGTCAAACCTACATATATCTGCGCCTCCTCTGTGTCCAACCTGCGGGTATATGCGCCTCCACTGTGTCGGACCTACAGGTATAGATAATTTATCCCTTTTCTTAATCAGACCCAGATTATCAGATTTATAGATCTAATCATGCGCCCAAGAGATCTCGACCTATCAGTGGATCTTAACCATCTTGTAATGCTCAGGTTCCTCCTCGATTCAGGTCTAGCTATAACTCACCAACCGATCACCAGTATTTTAGATCTTGCTCTTCTCAAGATATTTAACACATTAGTCCACCCCAAGCCAAATGATCTCCTTTCCTTTTTATAGTCTAGGCCTTACTCAAACCATGGTCCAAAACCATAGAGATCCAATACTAGGGACCCAATACCTGGGTTCAATACTTTAGATGAAAAACCACGGACCAAAACCATAGGTTCAAAAATGTCAGACTAAATACCATGGACCAACCATAAGATTTCCCACGTGTGCGTGCTTTTCTCTGCATGAAAGTGCATGTACTATATGTACGCACCTTTTGTTCGGTACACCTGCGTATATGTATGCACCTTTTGTTTGGTGCACCTGCATATGTATGCGGCTTTGTGAAAAGGAACCTGTGGGTATCTCATTTTCTACCATTCTGAGAGCATGAACTGTGATCTGCTATTTGAGTGAGTTTCCATCAAGGACAACACTTATGTCATCGAGCCAAACCTGTGCCAAACCTGTGTCATAATGCCAACAATCTCCCCCTTTGGACTTGATGGCAAAGCTAACTTGTCGTACTGAGAACTGTCATCTGATTCCTTGAGCTGTCCTGCATCTCATGTATTCTGTCACATCTGATATCTCTTCTGTAGATTCATCTAGTTATATATAAGTGAGTTGTTCTTCTACGAGTGGGTTGCCATCAAGTACAACACATGCATCATAATGCCAACAATCTCCCCCTTTGGACTTGATGGCAACAACACCAAACCACTCTCCCCCTTTGACATCAAGGGCAAAGGGTGGAACAAGATATTTTCTTTCCTTGACAAACATTCCACTATCCATACTCCCCCTAAGTACCTGCTGAAATCTCTGATTGAGCTCCCCCTTTGTATATGGCAAGTTGTACCAATCTGTCCATGCTCCCTCTGAGTACATGCTGAAATCTCTGCTCTGCTAAAGCGTGTTGTTCATGCTCCCCCAGACTATAAGCAAGGTATCATGGGTATTGATATGACCTTTACATGATATTTATAATAGAGACCAAATAATCATGATAGTCATCAGCAACTATCATACACAATGTATGATCTGCTCCATAATCATCTAACAACAGCATCTAGACATGCAACATGTATGTGATGTATACGTCATCAACAAGGTATGTCTGCATCAACTCATCCTTTTGAACAAAATTCTGCATATGATATACAGAATCATTCACATTATATCATATGTGAAAAACACCATAGCCATCTCATCAACATCAAGATCTGCATGATCCAAGTATCATCACTTGGGAGCATCTGCATCAATCAACATATGTAAGTATCAACCTATCATCATATAGGTAAGAACTCATCATCATCATGTCTCCAACAATGCAACTTTGAGTAATCATTCATGTATCCAGCACTATGTATCTTGAGCTCAAGATCATTTGTCAAGACTTCTTGATATCATCAACAGCAACAATCCACATCCACATGAGCGCCAAGAACTATAGGAATTCTGCATCATAACTGTATTATATGATCTTTATGCATATGACGATAGCAGCATATGAGTGACTCATCATCAAGTAATGAAGATGTGTATTCAATCTTTGTACTTCTCCTTATCCGTATGAAGATCACCATGTAAGCACCATATATGCATCATCAGAGAATCAACCACAAATCTGATCTGAACATCAACTATGTATCCCCAAGAATCATATGAGATCATAGAAAGACATATCATTTAGCCATATAAGCATCATTACCAAGGAATACTAACCATAATGCTAACAATGCATTATTAAAGGCATATGCTCCCCTTGAACCTGTGCCATTTGTTCACTGTCAGATCTAATCATGCATATATAAGCAAGAAGTATTAAGGCATCATCATCATTAATTTAGGATCAAAACAGTTTTAAACAAGTGTCAAGACATCATCATCAGATTGTAACTATTATCAAATAGAGTAAATAATGGACTGAATCATATCAAACCCTTTTCTTGAGCTTGTCCCTACTGCTTTTCCTCAAATTAACATATACGCCATTGTGAAGTAACTAACTTTCTTATATACGTGACTTTCCTTTATGAAACTTGCATATGAGATTTAGGACACTGAAGTTTTACACTTTCAGCTCCCTCTGAGTCTGTTATGTCTGTATATTGTGCTGTGCCACATCTTTCTGACTGTACTTCCTTCTTCTTCGATATCTTCAAGTGTGATGATGTTTTCTCTTTTTGGTATGGTGCCCGTACTTTGTTTCTGCATTCCTTTGCTGTATGTCCAAGCTTGTTACATGCATAACATCTTACATGTTTCATGTTCCTTCTATAGCAACCAACAACTCTATGACCAAACATATTGCAAGCAAAGCAACATCCCTTAGAGTACCTGGAACGTGATGATCTTTCTGTGTGATGGTCTTGAAACATTCTTCTTCTGCATCTCGCTGCAACATGTCCAAGATTATGACATACATAACATTGAACATTATTCATTGGAGGAGTAAAAGATTTTCTTTGAAGAATTTCTTTCCTTGGTTGTTGATGGAATTGACCTCTCATCTCCTTGTTGAGTCTTTCACATTGTGCATTAGATTTCCTTGTCTTCCTTTGTGAACTAGATTCATATTCAACATATTCATGAAAACCAAGACCAGTTTTGATAGCAGGGGACCTTTGACTACTAAGGATATCATCCAAGATCTTAGTACTATCTTGAAATCGTAGGAGCTTATCCTTTTCTTCTAAGTTGTCTTTTAGAATATTTACCTCAACCTGATGTTGCTCTTCCTTTTCACGATACTGCTTCTTCATGTTTTCTTCAGCTTTTCTTCCGTCTTCCAACTGATGTCTTAGTTCAAGAACTTCTTTTTCTTGCTTTTCAAGAGCTTGGAGTAGTTCTTTATTATGCTTATTTGATTCTTCAAGATCTTCTTTCAGTGAGAGGATCGTAGCTTCAAGACTTTCATAGTAACTAGATCTATCTCTGAGTTTCTTGATTGTTGTGCTCCTTTCATTGACTTCATTTCTTAATGATGTCACCTCATTTTGCAATTTTTGACATTGATCTTCCTTATCCTTGAATAACTTCCTTACCTTGTTTCCTTCTTCTAGTTGAGCTTTTAGTTTGGTAGCTTCTTCTTTGAAGGCACATTCCCTTTTGTTCAATAGATCATTTTGATCTCTAATTTTGTCTGTAGGCCTTTTAAATTCTGCCTCTATTTGATATCTTTCTTGCTCAACCATAAGAAAAAATTCAGTTGTTTCTCTATCACTTCCATCATCTTCAAATGGATGGATAAAATTATCACTAGAGAATAACAAATTCATAACTGATAGTTCTTTTGCTTGTTCATCTTCATTCTGAAGTGATTCTAAATCTGAAGTGCTTCTTCCACATATTCCCCAATCGATTCTGCCATTATCATAGATCTTCTGAGATGTATTCTTCTTCTTGGGCGCTTTCTTCTTAAGCTTCTTTCCCATTGATCTACAGATATCCTTCAAGCGATCAAGCTTCTATCAAAGGACTTGCTCTGATACCAATTGTTGGAAATAATACTGGGGGGGGGTGAATCAGTATTATCAAATCAATATAAATTTTTCATTTCCATATTAGGATTCATATACGCTATTTCAGTTAAGGCAAACCGTGTGTATTTGCAATTGTGTGTAATGCAACAACCGTATATCCAATAAACTTATGATTCAGTTAGTTGATCCTTAATGAGTGCATCAGAACATTATTAACCATATGAACAGTAAACAGGAGTAGTAAAATAGAACAGATCATCACACACAAGAAGCACACATGAACACCATGATGTAAGGAGGAAACCCAATGTGGGTGAAAACCACCTGCTGCAATATGTCTCTATCTTATTTCTATTAGAAACTTCTTTTTACAATTGATTCTGTACTGGTGCAGTCTTATACCAGCACGCAGGCTTTAACCTGCAGAAGGCTACAACCTTCTCTCGTTCTCCAAACTCTCCTAGAAGGGAGCTACAACCCCTTTAGCTCTTGTACTAGCTGAGGCACTAGTACGTAGGTGCTGACCTACAGAAGGCTTCAACCTTCTCTTTTCTTCCAAGGACCATGTTTCATAAATTTTCATATTGGATCCATGAATATCAATCAAACATCAAATAGATCTGCAATCAACCAACTTCCTTGTACAAATACTGAATCAATAACTTCTCAGAACATAGTACCAGTAACCAGACACTAATTCAGAACCCAGAACACTACAGTAATAAACAAAAGCAACTAAAACATATTTCAAGAAAAGTCCGTTACTTCACCAATATAAATCTATGTACATATGCATATATGTCAAAGCGAACCTACATGTATACACAATATTCACTTCCTTAACTTGCGAGTATTCGCACCTCCGCTGTGTCAAACCTACGGGTATCCGCGCCTCTGCTGTGTAGATCCTGCAGAATACGCGCCTGCGTTGTGTCGAATATGCAGGTATTCGTGCCTCTGCTTTGTCGATCCTACGGAATACGCGCCTGCGCTGTGTCAAACCCGCGTATATCTATGCCTATACTGTGTCGAACCTGCGGGTATACGTGCCTCCACTGTGTTGGACCTGCGGGTATAGATAATTTATCCCTTTTCTTAATCAGACCCAGATTATCAGATTTATAGATATAATCATGCGCCCAAGAGATATCGACCTATTAGTAGATCTTAACCATCTTGTAATGCTCAGGTTCCTCCTTGATTCAGGTCCAGCTATAACTCACCAACCAATCACCAGTATTTCAGATCTTGCTCTTCTCAAGATATTTAACACATTAGTCCACCCCAAGCCAAATGATCTCCTTTCCTTTTTATAGTCTAGGCCTTACTCAAACCATGGTCCAAAACCATATAGATCCAATACTAGGGACCCAATATCTGGGTTCATTTCTTTAGATGCAAAACCACGGACCAAAACCATCGGTTCAAAAATGTCAGACTAAATACCATGGACCAACCATAAGATTTCCCAAGTGTGTGCACTTTTCTCTGCATGAAAGTGCGTGTACTATACGTATGCACCTTTTGTTCAGTACACCTGCGTATATGTACGCACCTTTTGTTCAGTGCACCTGCGTATGTACACGACTTTGTGAAAAGGAACCTGCGGGTATCTCATTTTCTACCATTTTGAGAGCCTGAACTGTGATCTACTATTTGAGTGAGTTGCCATCAAGGACAACACTTATGTCATCGAGCCAAACCTGTGTCATAATGCCAACAACTTCTACAATAATATACCCCTAGCCAACTCATGCACAAGTAAGTCAAGTTGATCTCCTTGGGAGTGAAAAAAATCTAGAAGCTTTGAGCACAATCGCTCCCTAAACAAAGGTAACTAGGGTATTATGTATCTATATTGTGCACTGTATAGTAGTGACTGTACACATCATGCTAATGTTGTGGGAGCGACCTCACTGCTAAGAATCGATAATCAAAGAGGATGATGATAGACAATGGTCTCTCTCATTGATTCAAAGTGGGAAAAATAATCTATAATAGGCGAGTTGACAAGAGAAGGTATCGTTGGTTTTCCACTCTTGGAGATGAGTGTTGGTGCCTCTAAGAGTTCATATAATCCATAGGGTTTAGTCTAGGTCATAAGGAAGGAAAAAAAAAACCTTTTTTTAAACATACAATGTTTGCATGCAAAGGAAAGAAGGCTTGTAATGGAAACTAAGATTCATACATGGGCTCAAGAAAATAATTGCAATGGGCATGAGATAGTAATCACTAAGAGGGAGGGTCAATTATGGAGTTTGTCGCATGGAATGAGTCGATCTTGTGGACAAGATAGACCTTCCTAGAATCTAAAGAAGACCTAATGACAAGCAAACCAACCAGACACTATCTTTCTCTAAATATGTTTCAATAAACAATAGAAAACAAGTGTTTTTAGGGCCTACCTTTGGTCCAACGCAAGCTTGTGGATGCCCTCACTCCTTTGATCCAAATGAGCTCCTTTTCGCGAATCTGCAAACACAAACAAGGCAAACAAATTAAATAGCACCTGAAAAACCAATTGCATAAAACATATTTAACATGAAAGTCAAGGAGTCCATGAAACAAATAACATAAGATACTTGTTGAGAAAAATGAGTTTGATTGTATTAATTCAAAAGAAGAAGAAATTTACAACCTTTGCCTTGACGCTGTACAAGCTCCTCCCAGGGTCCAACAAGAAGTCTCCTCTACTTTGACAAGTTTCACTCACTCCCCAATGAAGCCAAAAAGGTATGTGATCTCTCCTCTTAAGCTCAACTAGGAAGTCTTAATTTCACCAGCATTTACCCTCAAAATGTTCAGCTTCTAACCTCCCTAGTCCTCACCCCAATGCCTGTATCTATAGTGCAATGGAGGGAATTTACTAGGTCCTCCTTCAAAGGGACAAAGCCCTCCTTCAAAGGGATAGCTCCTTTAGTCAAGGGATTAGCTCCTTCTCTTTTGGGATGCATGAACCACCTCAGAGCGAACAATCCACGTCAAAATTCCTTCTAGAAAACTCTAGAATTAACCCAAAGTGAGTTTTTTAAGATAAAACTTGCGCCTTTTGACTTTCACAGGGGTCCACACCTACACCGTTAGGGACAGAGCGGGTAGGTACGCAGCTTTTGTACACAGAAGGTGCGGGAGCGCAGGTGACCATGAGAGAAAGTGCAGAACCAGAGTTACATTGATTTTTAATGTATTTCTCCCATTTCCAAAGCTTTATTTGAAGATCTGAGGTCTTAGACTTGCTTAGGAGGACAGTAAAAGTGATGATAGACCCATACTGACTGTAAATAATCATAGTGACAACAATTTTGTGTAACAGATTGCCCCCTAAAGTGCGAAGTCTGTAGTAGATGAGGATTTCATTTATCATATAGGAAGAGTGAAGTACTTTATCATTTCGAGGATCATCTTGTGGAGAGCCTGGTCGGAACCTATAAAAAAATTCAATGCAAGATATATATATGAGATCATATCATCGCTGAGGTAGGCATTCCCATACTCAGATCAAAACTAACTAGAAAACTATCTACTGCTCTGATATAGGAATGATCTTGTAAAACATCACAAGTATAGACTCATGTGAACACAGTATGGACGCAGCCATCTATTTATGAATAGTCCACAATATAATGAATACAAAATTCCTCGCAGCCTGGATGGTGGAAACTAGATCCAGGGTCTTCATTTCTACTTCCCGAAATAGTACGATTCTATCCATGCGAATAAATGTGTTGATGTCGAACATGGTAGAAACCACTTGATTACCAGTCAATGATGTAAACTATTAACAAGTGTGAGAGAAACCACCAGTGATGTCAATGGCTCTCAAAGTACCCAGTACAATCCATGAGATGTGAATAAATGTGTTGACGTCGAACATATCACGGAATCCTTCGATCGAAAGTCAATGATGTAAACTGTCGTCAAAGGCGAGAAACCTGCCATTGAGGCATGCAGATTTCAAGGTACTGACAATTCCTAGATCATCTTTCTAGATAATGAGCTGATGTTGATAGAAAGAGATCCGTCGTAGGCAAGCCCACAACACGAAATCATAGATCAAGTTGAAGAAATTTAGTTGCAAGAACTGACTCAGGGATGGTCAAGATGGATGACAGATATTTTACATATGAATGGCTTATTTGCAGTGACCTCTTGAACACATAACGACACATCAGATGGCTTGGTGACAATTGACCCAAAGTTAATACCCAGAAATCGGCTGAAGACTTTCAATGTGGTTTGGTCAACTGTTAGGCAAAGGATTTCCCAACCCAGGCGAATAAAAGTGTCGTGTTCAAGAGTGGTTACAAAGTATGACAAACAGACTCATTTTTCTCTCTTTTCCCCCACCATTTCTGGCAAGTACCTCTTTATTTTTTACAAGCTTGAGGATAACATTTGCTTGATTATAAGCTCATCCTTCGGATGAGTCCAACGTAGTTTAAATTCGAACCCTAAGAAGGAGTGGTTCGTTCCTGTTTGTAATTGAACAGGTCCTTTACTGTGAAATTTTAACGAGTCCAGTATAGGAGAAACTCGGCGTTTTTCAATTTTAGAGAGTCTGAAAAAACTTAAGAAGACTCCAGGGTTGACCTTTTTCATAAATTTGTGTCTCCCAAGCCCAAAAAAGTATAAAATAATACTTGAGAGAACCGCTTGATCTTTTACGACCAAGGATTACTTTTCGTTATTAGTGCTCTTGACCCGAAAAAGTAAAAAAGCGATCAATGGCACGTCGTTTTATAATCAATATCAAATTCGAAACGACAAAAATCCGGCAATCTTTTCATGTTTTTACGGTCGAAAGAGAGATGTAAGTGGACCGTCTTTTAATTCCGTTTTAACGAGTTTAAAAGAAACACTCGGCAATCTTTTCATGTTTTAGGAGTCAGAAAAGAGCTTAAAGATGACTCTACATGTTTTTCTGTCGAAAATGATATTTCGCCTGAATAATCCTTTATTCTGCACAAAAACACAAACATTACTCATACCTATTTGAAATGGATAAAAGCATCGAAAAATACCTTTTCAAAGTGAAACATAAACAAATTTGCGATTTATTTACTCAAAAACTTATAAAAAGGGCCTTTGTCGATTCACTTTTACCATTTGAGTTTGGGTGAGAAAATAGTGCTTTTGCTTAGAAAACTTCCCGTGAAGATTGTGGAAAATCCAATTGTCGGAATCGAGCGTCGTCTTCTCCAGGTAATCCAAATCATCCTACTCTTCAATTTCAACCATTTAGTTTTTTGATTTAGTCCTTCATTTCATTTTTTGGGAGGGTTTTTAGGCACAAAACAAAGCTCAGGGTCTGCATCTCCCATGTAGACAAAGTGCAGACCCACGCACTGTGTCTAACTCGGAGGGTGCGTACCCCGCCGCAAGGGTTTTGAACCCAAAAATTCTCAAAAATGGACCAATCAAAATGTTTTCTAGCAATTTAATTAATCTTTATACTTGATGCAGAGAGTACATCATGCTAGATTGGCTTGAACGAGAGCATGAGGACGTGGATGCTACCGCATGGAATCATCAGCCTTCACTTGATGCTTTGAGGGCATGCAGACTGTACAAATTCTGGACCATTCCTGGCATGAGGGCTCAGGTGGATTTCTTACAACGGCTGGTTGACAGATGGAGCATACAAGACCAGTGCTTTTTCATTGGCAGCCACCGGCTCGAAATCAAGCCGGCGGACATTTATTTCTTGACTGGTTTGCCTAAGAGAGGCGAAGACTTGACTCTGCACGGGACTAGGCCAGGTGGCCAGTCTGTCGATAGCCTCTGGCTAGAGTACTGCAATAGCCAGGCTAGAGACAAAGGGATAGACATAAAGACCATATCCCGTCCTGAGCTCATGGTGATTGCATTTACTGTCACCAGACTTTGCGGAGCTGCTGCATTACATATTGCCACTGGATCCCAGATGCGTATGGCAGTTGATTGCTTTCGAGGCACCATCTTCAACTGGTGCAATACTGTGCTGGCCAATGTGAAAGGCCAACTAACCAGGGCCAAGAGCGGACGACTAAAGACCTTTGGTTATGGGGCTTTGGTCATGAGTTTTGGTTTGGAGAGGGTTCCTATACTGATCCCACAGCACCTTACTGTTGGAGCTGGGTTTCCTCGAGAGCCCAAACTGATGCGATGGGTCGCAGTCATGGCCCGTCACCCGGACGAGAGGACAGAAGTTGCTCGGTTCAAACCTGAGTATTTCCAATGGTTGGAAAACCAGGTCTTTTCCATTCAGGACTTCCCTTATGTTGGGATAGATTTCTATGGTGATCCAAACATGGCTCTTCCACCAGGAGAGCAGGGGGACGAGTCAGCTAAAATCCTTTTCAACTTTTCCTATTTTAATTTTTTTTTTATTTTTCCATCGTCTCAAAATTGATAGTAAAAATTTCAAATGCAGATGTGGGTCCACAGTGACCAGCCGCTCTCCGGCCTTTCGAGAGGAGGAAACTAGTTGCACCCACGCCAGCCCCACAGGACGAATCAGCAGAGGTTTTGGCCGAGTTGGAGGGTCATCTTGAGCGCTTGACAGGGGATATTCCTTAGACCACTATAGACGACATTCCTCGTCGACTTCAGCGCTATGTGATTGGAGTCCCGGGACCTTTTAGGAGGTTCCTTTGCAAGGTGGCCCGGGCAGTGGTTTATTATAGAGATCATCACCAGTGACAGGATGATCGCCTATTGTGGGCACATGTGACATTTTTTTTTTTTGTACTTATCATTTTTGCCGATCATAAGGTGTCTTTCAACCTATGATCGAAGACGATGTATTTTTTGACACACTCCAATATATATATCACTATTACCGGCTTATCTTGTAAATCATGTTATGGAATGGTTTTAAATTTACATGTATGATTATTGCAAATGTCTATTTAAAATTCGAGAAGCAATTACATCTGCTAATGTATTTAAAGACCTTGAAATATGCTGATATTCAATATAATCAAACTCACGTTCCAAGAGACGCACTCTCAAAAATAATCTTAATAACACTAGATTTCTAATGGCATACACTCTGTTAAGTTGTAATATAACGAGTTCAGAATCTAACCTCACTATCAAACTCTGAATCCCAAATGAAATAGATTCAGACAATAACTCAATCACTGCACTGTACTCTGCAATGTTGTTTGTTGTTTGACCGAGGCTTACCCCATGCATAGAAACTAACTCGTCAGAGGGCGAATAGATAACCCAAGCTGCGGAACAAATGTTCCGTGTATTACGACAAGCACCATCAGCAAATCCAATGTATGTTTGGAGAGGCATCAACATCTGCAATATCAAGAGTAAAACCAAGATAAGCATGAATAATGACGGAAAAACACTCTCTAAGCTAAGCACACTTTTTAAACTAAAACACACCAGCTAGAAAGAAAAACTATCCTAACTAAAAAATCTCCATACCCATTCCTTTAAGCATAATACCTCTTCAAGTAAAGACCATTTTTGGGTTTACCCAAAGAGTCCCCATCAAAGTTTACCAATTCATAAGCCCCTTTGGCTAGCTTTCGCTTGACAACATAGGGACCATGCCACATAGGAACGAATTTTCTAGCGCCTAATTTATCATTAGCTTGATCATAAACTAAGACTAGATCCCCTTCCGAAAAATTTCGAGGGGTCACATTTCGATCATACTGAGCTTTCATTCGTTTTGCATGAGTCTCGATCACCAATGCAGCATCACGTCGATTCTCATCTAATTGAGCCAAGTATAACAAACGTTGTTCCTCTTCGGAAGTGGCTGGAAGTAACTCGATGGCCATTTGTAGTGACGGGATTTCGCATTCAATGGGTAACACGGCTTCCAAACCATAGACTAGTTGGAAAGGAGTGAACCCTGTTGATGTTTTTACTGAGGTTCGGTACACCCAAAGCACTGAAAATAGCATGTTGTGCCAATTCGACCGATGAATCCCAACGATTCATCGGATCATGATAACTAAAACTTTGTTGATGGATTCAACCAGACCATTCGCTTGTGGATAATAAGGGGTTGAACTATCGTGACGTAAACCAAGCTGGCCTGTAAGTTCGATCATCATAACATTTCGAAAATGACGCCCATGATCAGTGATTATCGCTTGTGGGACACCAAACCTAGCAATTATATGATTGAACACAAAAATTGCAGCTGTTTTTCCGTCTGCCTCGAATGTAGGCATCGCCTCGGCCCACTTAGTAAAATAATCTACCGCAAGGATGATATACGCATGCCCCCCGGCCAAGTGAGGGTTAAATGTAATAAAATCGATACCCCATTTGGCAAAAGGACCAATGGAAATTATAGGGTGGAGAGGAGCAGGTGGAGCGCGCATCGTACGATCAAAAATCTGGCAGTTGTGGCATTTTCAGACCGCGGTAATACAATCTTTAAATAAGGACGGCCAAAAATAGCCAGCGCGCAATATCTTTTGGGCTGTAGCATACCCAGACATATGACCGCCACATGCTCCAGAGTGACAGTCATTTAGAACCCTTTCAGCCTCTTCGTGAGTTAAGCAACGTCGAAAAATAGAATCTGCCCCTACGGCGATAAAGAGTATCTCCAATAATTTTGAATTGTTGGGACTGGAAACGAATTTTCCGACGTTCCGACCTTGAAATTTCTGGCCGAAAGGACTGGGTCTAGAGATAGACGATGATATGCCCATACCACGGATTTAAAGTGCTGATTAGAAACAAATATTCCTCTGCCACAGTTTCCGTGTCAGCACGCGGGAAGTCACACATTAACTCCGCAAAAACTAAAGATTTCTTAGACTTAGATTTCTCAAAATCCAAGTCGAACTCCTGCAGGATAACGATCCATTTAGAGTACTTGCCCCCTAGCAATTGTTTGGTAAAAATGTAGATCATAGGGTTGCAATCCGAAATTACTGTAGTTTTACGTAGTAAAATGTAGTGACGAAAACGTTGGACAGCTTGAACGGCTGCCAATGCCAATTTCTCCACATGTGAGTATTTTAGCTTAGTTGGATTTAACGTTCGACTAAGGTAATATATCACATGTTCCATTCCGAATTCATCTTCCTGAACTAAGACCGTTCCAATGGTGGAATGGGAGGTGGCGAGATACAAAAAATAATCCTGGTTGTAGTTGGGAGGATGCAACAACGGTGCATGGGTCAACGCGTGTTTGAGTGCATCAAAAGATTTCTGAGCTATCTCATCCCAAGAGAATTGAGTGTTTTGTTTCAACAACCGGGTAAAACCCTTTGTAACTTTGGCATAGTTAGGAATGAATCGTCGTAAAAAGTTTTCTTTCCCCTGCAAACTTTGGAGTTGGCGAAGACTCGAAGGAGGAGGCAATTTGATGATAGCTTCGACCTTTGAGGGATCAACACGAATGCGGGCTTTCGAAACTACAAATCTCGACAATCAACCCATTTCTATACAGAAGACGCACTTGTGTGGGTTCAATCGAATACGATAATGCCTACACCTCATAAAGATTGCTCGTAAATGGACGAGGTGATCAGCTCGATGTAATGAATGAGTAGGCAAATCATCAAGATACGGTTGCACAATGTGTTTGATGTCATGAAACGCATAAGACATCGCCCTTTGAAAAGTTGCTCCGGCATTCTTAAGCCCAAAAGGCAATTTGCAATAAGCAAATGTCCCCAATGGACAAATGAAAGCCGTTTTTGGTTGATCGGAAGGTAGAATGTTGATTTGATTGTATCCGGAAAAACCATCCATAAAGGAAAATATTTCGCTGCCGGCACAATCATCAATGATTTGATCGATATAGGGGGTTGGGTAATTGTCCTTTGGACAGGCTCGATTAATGTCCCTATAATCGATGCATATTCTTATTGTTACCTGTTTTTTGTTAACCATAACAATATTCGATACCCAATCCGTTAACGGGATCGGATAAATGAAACCTGCTTTGAACAGTTTCTCAACTTCTGCTTTAATTGCAGCAGCTTTTCGTGGGTGGATCTGACACAAATGTTGCCGGACGGGTTTAGCGTCTGGGTAAGTCTTGATCTCATGAACAACAATCACATGATCAATTCCTGGCATTTCCTCATAGGACCAGGCAAACACGTCGCAGAATTCTTGAAATAGGGCCTTATATAAATGAATTTCGTCATCTGTACATGAGGCACCTATATGAATGTTTTCAACAATTTCGGGCTTAACCGAAATGTCAATAGGAATAGTCCGAGAGATGTTTCCCAAATTTAACTCTGAATCGGGATGTTTCATTGGATTCTGAGGTTCCTTGACATATTCAGTTGTAAAAATTGATGAGAAATCATTTTCAAAACGATCATTCTCGGGTAAAAACGAAGATCTGTGATGGAGATCTTCCCATGGTAAATCATCTACACATAGGATTTCACGAATTTGCTCATCAGAGTGAACAAGTTCAGAAAACATAGTTAAATCCGAGGTTGATGTGAAAAATGATTCCTCACGGACCACATTCATTAAGTCAATTTCGGTTGAACACAGGTCGGCAAAAGACTGCACGGCTTCATAGGCCATTTCATATGGACTCAAAGGCATGGAATTACCAAATGAGTCTATCTCAGATTCAGAAGGGATGATCCAAGGATCATCATAAATAATGGTGTCTGATGTAATCATATGAATAGTTGCAAATGAGGATGATGCGTTGATTGGAGGAAAAGGAAAAGTTCCCAGTAAACCGACATCTTTAACTAATCCTACTCCAACATCCTTATATGGGATAGTCATTTTACCAACATGATGAATACTCTCCGAAGAGGCTGGGTCGGATGAAAAGTAAGCCAGCTGGTCTATTGTTACGATCTTTCCATTATGTGGAAACTTTATTACTCGAAAGACCGATGAAACGACCGCTGTCATAGCATAAGACCAACTTCGACCCAAAAGAAGGTTGTAGTCTAGAGGGGCATCAACCACCTCCACATCTAGACTAACGGTTTTTCCTTCAACCCCTATAGGCAAATCCTGTAGAATGCCAAAAGGATGAAACCCACGGCCATCAAATGCCTTAAGAATTGTCGGGGATTGATTTAGTGAAGGAGAACCAAGCGATCTCCAACACTATATCGACATAATGCACGTTGAGGCTCCCTCATCAATTACAATCCGATGAATAGGCCTGTTTTTTACTATCACTGGGATCTGGAAAGCCATTTGATGAGGGAGACATGGTGTACTATTTTCTAGATTGAAAATTATTAGGTTCGGGTCCTGAACGTCAACAGCTCCTATAGCCAACAAAAGTAATTTACGCTGTGCTGGACATGATTGCAGCACTTCCAAAGCCGACATTGCTGAGGGTGAAACAGCCAAATCCTCAACAATGTTATAGTTCTGAGCCGCTCTCGCATGTGGATTGAAAGCTGACTTTCGAAGTATACCCTTAGCGGGCGGTTTGATTACCAAGTCTAGATTAGGTTTCTTGATCTGTAGTGGATCGGAACCGGGAGCTGAGGTTGATGGATTAGAATGAGAAGATTCTGCTTCTTTACCATCAACAGGACTTTTACTGCCATAATCTTGCGATCGAGTCGCAATCCTTACATGGGACATCATCAATATGGGTTCTTCATTGGCAGTCGAGGAAGAACCTATCATCTTGCTGTCTTGACTTGGAAATGGATCCTTCAAAACAACAGGAGTTTGGGAACCTTTGACGATCTTCGCAACCTCTACTCAATGAGGGAAGTCTCTTGTAAAATGTTCTTCATCACAAATGAGACATGGATAACGAGGTTTGCGCTTTTCATCATTGGATTCCGCCTTTTCAGATTTCTCCTTTGAACTTTTGTCCGTTTTATTCTTCTTCTTTCCTTTCTTCTTCCCACCGGATTTTGATTTAGCTATAGATGACTCTACAACGTGAATATCGGTGGAAATCTCTGCAGAAAAATTTCCTGTTGGGGAATCAGGCAAGGTTATAATAGGAGAAGAATTCTTGGAGGATTTCTTCTTACCTTTAGTGTTAACCGTGCCAATCATACCGTCAGCAGCATGAGATCCTGAAGGAGCTACAGCGATTTGATTTGACTTGGGAAGATCGGGGATCTTTTCGTGTAACGTACCTGACTGAGTATAAACCAAGTCAAGGTACTGTGCTTGAGCAATGACTTGCTCCTCGGTAACCACTCCGGCTTTAGCAACATCTTCAGTGATCTTTGGCAACAAAAATTTTACAAACCACTCGGCCAAGATTTGATCCGGAATAAATACCTTCACTAAACGACGTCGACGTCTCCACTCATGAATATGATCTGAAATGTACGTGGATGTTGACTGTTTTAGCGAAGTTAACAATTCCGTGCCATTTTCATATCGGACTGGCAACTGGAAATGAGTTAAAAACGAGGTAACTAACTAACTAAAATTATAAAAAGTGCCTCGCGGTAACTCAATGTACCACTTGGCCGCGAGACCAATTAGAGTGCGCTGGAAAAGTCTAAGACGGATCGAATCATCTGTGATGGAGTTAGACGCACACCAGAGGTGGTAAGTCATCACATGGTTCGACGGGTCCTCTCCTGATTTACCTTCAAACTTGGGAATGTCACTGGGCAACTTATTCGGCATTGGCGGCCAAAACGAAAGATAATTAATCGGATCATTCGTTAGGTGCAACAAGTCTGGTAAGTCCAAAGTTGCGATAAACGGTAACTGCCGATTAGGATCCCTAAAACTCTGGGTCATGAGACCAGCCCTAGGAGGAGGATATCCGGGATAACTAGGAATAGGAATCGCGTTCGGGATATTGTATCCTCCCGGAAAACCAGGATTAACCGGACCATACTGGGGTTGTTGAGGTTGTTGATAAGTGTACCCAGGATATGGTTGATACTGATAAATTGGCTGCTGGACAGCAGGACCGAATTGGTACTGTCCCTGGTACGGTTGATAGGTGAATTGTGGTTGACTTGTGACAACCGTACTTAAACCAGGTTGTCCTACAGGAATCTGAACCGTAGTTTGAATCGTAGATCCAGACAGTGGTAAAGATGTCTGAGGAGTAGATACAGGAACAGTAGAAACCGGAGCTGTCGATACTCCAGAAGTAGGTGGGGTAGATTGAACAAATGTTGCGGCAGTTGCAGCAGTCGTTTGAGATGGAGTACGAGGCGCAGTAGGCCTAGACTGAGAAATAACCGAAGGTACAGAAGTTTGAATATTAGACTGGACTGGTTGCTGGGGTGTACCAGAAACTAAGGGTTGTCCAGTTTGAGATGACAATTGTACACTTGGCTGCAACACTTGTTGGGTTTGCGATGGATCCCACACTATGTTCATTCCGGGGTACTGACCCATAACAAGTTGAGAATATTGAGGACCATAACCGGATTGAGGGTAGGATTGATAATTGAAAGGTACATTTCCCGTTCCTTGAACATAAGATTGACCTTGGGGTGGTTGGAAACCTTGGTTCGAGTACTGACCTTGGGGTAGATACCCTTGAGGCACGTATTGATACTAGGGTTGACCTTGAGGTATAAATTGATACTGGGTTGACCTTGGGGTACATATTGAGTCTGGGGTTGACCTTGAGGAACGTACTGTATCGTAGGTACATACTATCCTTGAGGTTGCCCCCCAGATGCAAATTGTGTACCTTGAGATTGCCCCCCAGGCGTTAATTGAGGCTGCCCCCCAGGCGGTAACTAGCCACCTTGAGGTTGAGAATTGGGAATAGAACCTGACATCATAAGAATGTCTTCTACGCTCAACGGCTTTTTACTATTGTTTCCAGTTAATAACCCTTGCTCAATGGGTTGAGGAGATGCTCCCGAAAAAGTACCAGAAAGTGACTGATACCCAGAGGGAACAGAAGGACCGCCGTACAAAAAATATTCAGGCGATTGAGTAAACATGGATGACTGACCTGACATATTTACGGGAGTATAAAAACCTCTAGGATGATAAGGAGCATGAGGTGGTGAAAAACTTAACCCTGGGTTTTCCAAATAATTAGTCAAAGAAAGATACCAAGTAGTACTCCTAGGCGGACTGTAAAAAATTGATTTACGCTCTCTTAGATCAAGAATAGGTTGATTTTCAGGATAGGGATGCCTACTTCTTCTTCCGAAGCAAGTTCTTCAATAGTAGTAAGTCCAAAAGGAAGATCTTGGGTAATTACTCTTTCTACCCTAGGTGAATCAGGACCACTAGAAGTTGGAGAGACAAACCTCGATGTTGGAGTAACAGGTTCAGATATCTCAGGTTCTTCACCTATATCACTAGTAGATGAAAAGCTACCAGCAAGTTCAGAAACTGAAATCGATTGCGGATCGTAACCTGTTACTAGAGTTTGGTAATCAAGATGTACAACCAATGAAGACTCTCCTTCTTCAGGTGACCCAACCTTACTACCACTAGGAGTTACGAGGACTTTCAAGCCTTCAAGCTGGCTCGGGACTTCTTCAGGAGGTTGGCCCCAAAGTCTACGGGACTTCCTCAATAAATCAGCCACGGTTACAAACTCAGGAGACTGGCCCCGAAGTCTACGGGACTGTCTTGGTAATTCAGCCATAGTTAAAAACTTTTAACTACTTCACACGCAAACAAAGTAAAATCTCAATGAAAAACACCTAAAGCCTCTAAAGAACCAAACAAACATAAACAGTAACTTTCCGGACCAAAAACACTAGTTGGTGATGAAATCCAACGTCGCAGAATTCAGTACAGAAATGGCGGTTGGAACAGTTACCCCGAAAACTTGCTTAATGAATAGACTGGACCAAGTTCCTCCACTTAACCGTCTCGAGTGAAGTGAACCCCCCAGAAAATCCAAGTGAGTCTAGCCGACTTCTGCTCCAGGTACAGTGGGATCTTCCCACCACTATCACCTTAGGAAGAATCCTAAAGAATATGGCCACTAAGGTTACCAACTGAGACAAATACACCTGGGGGAACAGTCTACGATCCGATACGCACGCAAGGGCAGAGTAGCAAGCTCAATCCCCTTGAAGGCTCCTTGACATAATCCAAGGTTTACCAACAAGTGACCCCAGGCTCCTCGACAATGGTTAATCCGAGGTTTACCGTTTTTAATACGTGAATATCTGGCGTCGTTCCCAATGAGGAAGGATTGATTCCCACACTGGTTCGGACACGATCTCGTGCTTCTCCTTTAAGAGGAGCTTTCCCAGAGCATAAATGCAACAATTGGATTTCTTCCTACCACAAGATACAGCTACTTGTTTGTTTTTACTGTCTTGGAGAGTTAATTACTCTCCTACTCCAAGACACTAGCCTAAGCTAAGTTGGTGTATCAGAGCCCTAGAAATAAAATGTTACTAGGTGAATTTTACTTTAAGCGTTAATTTTAGTGGTTGTTGTTTAAGTCAAGAGGTGGCGGAGATGAAACTCGTGGTGTAAAGACTCGACTCGAAATCACTAAAAAGATGCACCTAAGATGATTTAAACAATCTTTTCTCTTCGATGAACTTCTACACTAAGAAAGAGTTTGAGAATGCAAATACTTTGTAAACACAAATCTTTCTCAATTAAACAAATTTAAAGAAGAGCTTTTTCCTTTCCAAAGCACTCAAAATGAGACAACTAGTTATTTCACAAAAATTTCCCTTTTCTTTTCAAAGCACTCAATCACTACAAAAACAAACTTTTTCCAAAAGAGATTTTTTTTTATATTTTGTAAATAAAACACTCAAAACTAATGAAAATGACTAACTTTGAGAGCTACAAACTATAAAAAGCTACTTGAAGTCAAAGCCTACTAAAAGTCTTTTTGAGGATGTTTTACTTAGCCAAATGTGAGCTAAGGACTAATTTATGCAGAATCACAATTAGTCAAAAAACAACCAATCTTTCGTTTTTTTTTTTAAATGAAAATTCCAACTTTCAAATACAAGTTTTTCGAAATTTTGAAATGAGAAAACACAAAGCGGATTCCTCAACAAGGGGAGATTTCATAAATGGTCAGACTCATAAGAATACTGGTACACACCAAGGTAATCTGAGGTCCCTACACCTTCTAAGCTCAGAGCCACTACACAACCAAAAACAAAAAACAAACCCAACAAGCAAAATTCCTAGAATTCCACCTAAAACCCTAACACTAATGAAATTAAACCAAGAAAAGTTTTTGACAGGGAACAAGCAGGTCTGGGCAATGGCTAAAACCTATAAACAAATTCTAAACTGATAAAAAAGAGAAAAATTTAAAATTTTTCAAATTTTTGACAGGGTACGCAGGAAAACATTTTTACACAGGTGCATTCATGCTCTGTGTACAAAGGAAAAGTGCGTACAGGCATGCACTGTGCTTAACTCAGAGGGTGCGTACCTCTCCCAAAACTATGAAAAATAAAAACTGACTCAAAATTAACTAAATTCACCTAATCCCACAATCATCAAGTCAAAAACAGAAACAGAAAATACAGTTTCTCGGGTCAAAGTATAAACAAGGAAAAAAATCAAGTCCCCAGCGGAGTCGCCATTTTGTCGCACGGAATGAGTCGATCTTGCGGACAAGATAGACCTTCCTAGAATCTAAATAAGACCTAATGACAAGCAAACCAACCAGACACTATCTTTCTCTAAATATGCTTCAATAAACAATAGCAAACAAGTGTTTTTAGGGCCTACCTTTGGTCCAACGCAAGCTTGTGGATGCCCTCGCTCCTTTGATCCAAATGAGCTCCTTTTCGCGAATCTGCAAACACAAACAAGGCAAACAAATTAAATAGCACCTGAAAAACCAATTGCATAAAACATATTTAACATGAAAGTTAAGGAGTCCATGAAAAAAATAACATAAGATACTTGTCGAGAAAAATGAGTTTGATTGTATTAATTCAAAAGAAGAAGAACTTTACAACCTTTGCCTTGACGCTGTACAAGCTCCTCCCAGGGTCCAACAAGAAGTCTCCTCTACTTTGACAAGTTTCACTCACTCCCCAATGAAGCCAAAAAGGTATGTGATATCTCCTCTTAAGATCAACTAGGAAGTCTTAATTTCACCAGCATTTACCCTCAAAATGTTCAGCTTCTAACCTCCCTAGTCCTCCCCCCAATGCCTGTATTTATAGTGCAATGGACGGAAGTTACTAGGTCCTCCTTCAAAGGGATAAAGCCCTCCTTCAAAGGGATAGCTCCTTTAGTCAAGGGATTAGCTCCTTCTCTTTTGGGATGCATGAACCACCTCAGAGCGAACAATCCACGTCAAAATTCCTTCTAGAAAACTCTAGAATTAACCCAAAGTGAGTTTTTTAAGATAAAACTTGCGCCTTTTGACTTTCACAGGGGTCCGCACCTACACCGTTAGGGACAGAGCGGGTAGGTACGCAGCTTTTGTATGCAGAAGGTGCGGGACCGCAGGTGACGATGAGATAAAGTGCGGAACCAAAGTTACATTGATTTTTAATGTCTTTCTCCCATTTCCAAAGCTTGATTTGAAGAGCTGAGGTCTTAGACTTGCTTAGGAGGACAGTACAAGTGATGATAGACCCATACTGACTGTAAATAATCATAGTGACGACATTTTTGTGTAACAGAGTTGTTACATGATTTTCTTTTTCAAACAAGAGCTACTGTGAACAATAACAATGTGCAATTTTAGGGGGAAATGAACACTAGTTCCTTTTAATAAACTCATGCATGTCAATTATGAAAGAAATGTAGCCAAAATAAGCACAAGAGATAAGAAATGGAGAGAAGTTCGAGCTAAATAGGAGGATTAACTCAAATACATTACATAAGCAGAGCCATACATGCAAATATTTAATAAGCTAGCTATATGGTGAAATTTCATTTCAACAAAGACCAAAATCTAGGCATACCTGTGTTATTAAATATTTAAACTAATTAACATAGGCCCAAGAACCATTACCACCCATGCCACAACTAGCCAAATGGTCTCATGGCCAATTCCTCTGCAAAACTAGGGTTTGATTCAAAGTGAAGAGTAGAGTGATAACTTGAGGGGTGGAGGGTACATGCAAATCGTTCGCTAAAAACCAACCTTGATGTCTTTCCACCCACATTATGTGGGGGAATATTCTTGAGACATGCCTTGGGATGGGTATTATTGCAATAAACTTAGTACATTTCCAAAAATTATAACAACTAAATGTTAATGAAATCATATGTATGCCACCCAAACATTATTATATGCTAGTTGATATCAATGCCAATAAACCATATTACATGCCATTGAGTTTGTCAAGAACAAGACATGATGCTTAACTAATTGCTTATGCCCCCAAAATTATGTGTAGCCATTATGCCCCTTCAAAATATGTCATGAACTAGGCCGCGTGTTGACCTTTATTTTCTTTTTGTAGAAAACTATTAAAGTTTTGACATATATAATCATTGTGAAATTCAAAATGAGGATGCTTTGGAAAACATAACATTCAAATCATCATGCCTTATAACTAGTAAGAAATAATTATGTATGTAATGATATGCTAGAGGTATTGAAATATAGCAAGAGTGTATTTGTAACTAGACATAAGGGTCACGTTGATGGTTTTCCATGCACTATTAGAGCCATACGGTTAACAAAAAATTAACCATGGAGCCAATAATGAAACTAGCATATTAGAGATGATATTTTTCTTTGCTAGTTTTCTAGTGATAAGTATCATGAAACAAGCAGATGCCACCAGTTATAATGATCATAAAGTCGTGAAACACAAAAGAAATCTGTGAGCCAACTAGATTCTTATTTCTCTCAAGGAATCCACCTACTCAAAATTTATTGTGTTGTTATATTAATTTTTTAAAAAGAGAGAGGGGTTGCAATGATTTGCACATTTTTTGTATGGTGAGTGACTCATGAGTCAACATCGGTGAGTTAGTCCAGTTTGATTGGGATGTAGGAATTCCACAAATTCACAAGGACTACATCAAGAGAGTGTGAGGATTCAACTAATCAGAGTTTCAAATTCATCCCTTGGTGCATGATATTGATGATCCTATACAAAGTTTTTATATTATTATTATCAATTTTAATGTGCTATGTTGTAGGTTTACAAAGGCCTTAGTATATTATTGATGCCCAGTTACTTGATTGTAGAGGTTGAAGGAATTTTTCATAATTAAAAAAATCTTTGATTGATAGTATACGTGCCTTTCATTTACTTGTATTTGTATAATCCTCGTGTTGGTTTTAATCATTTGATGGATGAATTATTTTAAAAAGTTGCATGTATTACTATTTATTATTTTTATAACTTTGTGATTTTGTGATATATAATTTATTTTGTTGATAATATTTTCTTGTGACATTATTATTATGAAAATAATTTATTAAAAAAATGGAAGTACTTAGGAGTGTCCCTACATCAAATTCGTCAAACCCTTGACAATATTTTCAACCATAAGTAAAATAATGGTAGTACTTACGGGTGTCCCTACATCAAATTTGTTGAACCCTTGACAATATTTTTTACCATAGGAAAAATTTGTCATGTAAGCTTTAGAACCTTTCTTAATTCGGCCAACCCTTGATGATATTTTCAACCATTGGAAAAAAATTCATGTAACTTTTAGAATCTTGCCAAATTTGCAAAACTCACAATGGTATTTTGAGTTGAAAAAATTTGACACATAACTTGGTAAATTCTCATGAATTTTCCCAACTGTTATTGGAGTATATTTAGCAATATTTTCAACAAATATAAGAAAATTTTGCATTAAACATTAAAGAGGATTATCTCTATTGAGGAATTCAATCAAAACACAATCTCTGCATCAAGCTCCAAAATATTGTAGTTGGGTAAAATTCTTGTCCAAAATTCCCTTCTTCATGCATGATAAAATCCATGAATGTAAGTAATATATGAGTATTGTACTAAAGTAAATTTTTCTCTTAGAATGGATCATTACCAGAATAAGTAAACTTTATACAATATTCATACTCTGTAAATAAACATAATTACCAAGAGTCACTACCCACCATAATGTAAAATGTAAACATGTAGCCCAATAAAATTTATGCATATCTTTTTGCATGATTAGGCAAGAATATTATGTGATTTATTTCTCCACTTTATAAATCACTTTATTCCTATAAAAACTCTTGCTAACTTATAGTAATATACATTCATGCTGAATATATCAAACTCAAGCATAACTTTATATATTTGCATGAATATATAAATATATGCCACAATCATACAACCAAAATATCATTGTCATAAAGTTAAATACTACAAACCTTCATTTATTGAAGCATAAAATGAATAGAGTAAACACTTAGCTAAAATGGCAAGTTGACAACCAATCTGGAAAGGAGTCTTTTCCACTCAACCATAAGCTCAATTCCTCACTAACTTTCTACAATTGTCCACCTCATCGACAAACGATAATACCACAAGGGGAAATCTAATAACTCGTTGGTATTTGGCCTAGGTAAAGGAAACTCCCCTTCACACATAAGACAAAGTCAAGGATTTCCCTTCCTAATTGGTTTTGTGTCTCTATGATCTCCATATGCCTCTTAGCTTGGTTAAAAATGAAAATAAGGAAATCCCTTCACTACTCTACAATTCTTCAGTGGTTTTATTAAACAATTTTTTTCATTAATGTCAAAGGAATTATATCATTGATATTATATATAAGTATCCAAGTAAATTAAAAAAGGGGTTCGTATGAAAAATGGAAGTAAAAAAGTGAAATGTTGTTTTCAAACCCATGGATGGTGGTTACAAACCCATGGTTTAGGAGGCCCATAATATTTGTCCATGGTATATGGAAAAGTGAAATAAAAAGGGGAATTAATTAATTATATAATAGATTAGACTTGAATTTTTGAATTAACATGTATTTTTATGAAGGGTCATGTAATGTATAACAGGGAAAGAATTGGAATTAAAGTTTGTGTGAGAAAAAGAGTAATTTGTGGAGTGAATGAGTCATAGAATTTTTGCTATAACCTTTTTCTTGAGGTACTTCAAATGGAAAATTTTTGAGCATATTCAGGACAAATCTAGGATAACATTAGTTTAAAGTATAAGATCTTGATTCATTATAATTTCAGAGATATATGCCATGGAAGTTAGGTTTTGTGATTGTTCCTGAAATATGCTTCAAATGAGTCATATTTAGATTTTTTCTATAAACTATTTTATGTGACATTTCATATCGTGAAAATTTGAGGAGATGGAGTTGAGATATTTTGTATATGTGGTCAAAATTTTAGAGATTGATTTGTTGTAATTTTTGAGATATGTTCTATGGAAGTTAGAGTTACTAAATGCACTTGAAATCAATTTGAAATAGTCCATTTTGACATTTTCATTATAACTTATTTTTGTGATGTTCCAAATTGTGAAATTTTGAGGAGATGGAGGTGAGATCTCTATGTAGATGTCATCCAAATTTTTGACAATGCTTCATTGTACTTTATGAGATATTCCTTGTGGAAGTTACAGTTTCTAAATTCCTATGAAATCAATTTCAAATAGGTTAGTTCAGAATTTTTATTATAATTAATTATTGGGATGTTTTAGATTGCAAAATTTGAGAAATATGTAGAGACATATAACAATACCTCACATACAAATTTTATACTTTGGTTTGGTATAATTTTAGAGATATTACCAGTGGAATTTAGGGTTTCTAAATGGTCATGAAATGAATTTTAAAATGGCTATCTTGAAATTTTTGTTGTAACTTCTTCCTCGCGGCATTTCAGATTTTGAATTTTTCAGAGATTTTAAGAGACATAAATAAGTGCCTTATATAAAAATTTCAGAATCATATTTACAAAATTGGATATGTGGAATGTTATATAAGTTCATTCTTCGGAAGGGTACATAAATAACAAGCTTTGGGAGAGTTACCATAAATTTTATTTAGAGATTCAAATTTTGGTCAAACCTAGTGAAGACAAAAGTAGGAGCATATCTAATGAAGGAATAAGCATCAAGTAGATCTAGTGACTATAGAAGAAATGGGTAGATCCAATAAATGTAGAAATAGAAAGCAAATTGATGAAGGTAATTTGAATTTTGTCATATTTTGAAGAAGTTATATGCATTAAAGAAGAGTTGTTATTAAAGGTTGATGCTCAAAAAAAGGTATTGGTTTCTCTCTCGAAGTCAATACTTAGCATTGGGGATTGGTGCCTCTAGTAGGTTGGAACATATGAATATTTGCAATGATGGGGATTGGTGTCTCTTGTAGGTTAGTGTTGTAGCTCTGATACCACTTGTTGTAGCTTTGATACCACTAGTTATAGCTCTGATACCACTTGTTATAGATCTAACCCAAGAATATATGATAATATAAATAACCCAAGAATAACAAGATAGAAATAGATATAAATGCTTCTCTTTATTGATCAAACCCTTAAGGTAGGGCAACACCATACATTCACTCCTTAAGGAAGGAGAACACTCCACAAGCCATATGCATGTTCATACAATATTCCTTCACTCTCTCCCATGTGGAGTCTCTAGCCTCTATATAGGCCTCATACATACAATACCATGGGTCATTACCATGGTTCCCTCATACTATCAACTAATACCATGGGCCCATTACATTATTATTAACTACTTGTGGTCCCTTACATGACATGGGTTAACCACCTTATTTATTACTATGGCCCATCCCATTATTACATTAGTACCTTGGGTACCTCCCTTGGTACCCCATATTATCCCCCTTAGGTATATAACATTCCACCACCCTAAGCATGTTTCGTCCCCGAAACATGGGAAGAACATAAATAATAAGATCTACTCAAAAGAGTAGTCCACTAGTACCATGCACGTGCATCTAGCCATCTAAGAGAAAGGTGAACCCTCGATCTCGCTGGTGCCTCGCTCGCTTGAGATGGAAGTTGACCGTTGCAGCTCTTCAGTGTGGATGTGTAGTAGGTGGATCTAGGCTCCTTGCTATCCATCATATGGGGGTTGTTGTCCTTGTGGCTAGTTGGTTGCCATCGTGTTGGTTGTTTTCTTGCGGGGTGATGTGGGTGATGATATGTTGAAGTTTTAACCCACGGTGTCTTTTTCTTTAATTCACCCTGTTGTGGTGCCTATTGTGGTGTCTTCTTTTTCAATATGACTTCAACCACTGAGCCTTCCTCTGATGTATCAGCACCTGTAACCTTTTCTGCTTCCGCCTCTGTTTGTGTTTGATTGTCTATCATCACTGGCTCATCATCTAATATGTCAGACCCTGGAACATCTTCTGCTTCAGCCTCCTTGCACTCTACTTGTTTATTAATGGAAATATCCTGTAATGTAATTTTCTTCTTTTTATAGCAAAGCTTCAGGAATTTCTTTTGTACATTAATATTGATAGTACCCACTGATTCCATCCAAGGGTATCCCAAAACAACATCTATGTTATCCATATTTGAAGCATAAAAATCACTATGCAACACATACTTATCCATAGAAATCTTCAAATCCTTGTACACTTGAACATTCTCATCATCAACCTGTGTATTTTCAATGTGTTTTGTTGGAACTTGCAATTTTTTTGCCAAATTAACATTGATGAAATTATGCTTGCAACTAGGATTTATAGAAACCATGATCTTCTCTTTCTGAATTAATCTATGAACCTACAATAAGGATATACCAGTAGGAAATAACCCCACATGTTTCTCCTTATCTTGTTTTCTAGCATGAGACCATCTGTCTAAAAGTAATTTTTCAAATTCTTCATCGGGCAAATTGGAACACTTCTTTTGGTTAAGTAATCCCCACCATGTGGTTGCCTCATCTCTAAAGTTCTGCACTATCCACCATTTCCAATTGTTGTTCCATACCCACTTCTATTTTTTAATGTATTCTTCAATAGTAGGACCATTATCTTTTCCTGTAAATAATAGAACCTTGCTAGAAGCCATGAAGAGGGTTTTGAAAAAAAAATGGTGAAAATTTGAATTTGTCACAATTATGTCAATATTGCTCAGAATCCCTATTATGACCTATTTTCAGAAATGGAAAAATCATTCTGCATCTACTCATGTGATAGAAATCTTGATCCAGACACTAGAATTTCAAATCTATGTTGCAACTCTCCCGCCATCACCCAAAATTTTTGAAAAAAGGAGCTGATTTTAAATCAGCGATATCGCCCTCATCCGGACTCCGATTCGACTAATTTTTTTTTGAAATTGGGTAATTTTTCTCAAAAAATTCAGATCTACAATTAGATTTTGTAGATCTTGCACCAGGACGTCTAGATCTTTGCCGCAAACTCGCTGCCCCGAAAAATTGTCTACAACACCACTGATTTTTAGATCCGTGATATCTCCTTCATCCAGACTTCGATTCAACCGATTTTTTTTTGAAATCGGCTATTTTTTCACAAAAAATATAGATCTACAATTAGATTTTACAGATCTTTCACCAAAACATACAGATCTGATCTGAAAACTCACCGCCCCTGAAATCCTGCAAAAAATAATAAAAAAAATTTCTCCCTTTTGTGCCCAAGAAAGTGCTCTGATACCACTTGTTATAGCTCTGATACCACTTGTTATAGATCTGATATGAAGATATAAGACAATGAAAATAAACCCAAGAAATAACAAGATCTGAATATAGATAGAAATGATCCACTTTTGTGCCCAAGAAAGTGCTCTGATACCACTTGTTGTAGATCTGACCCAAAGAGATTATGATAATAGAAATAACCCAAGAATAACAAGATAGAAATAGATAGCTCTGATACCACTTGTTGTAGATCTAACTCGGAATAATATGGATCAGATACGAAAATATAAGATAATGCATATATACCCAGAAATAATAAGATAGAAATAGATATAAATGCTTCTTTATTGATATCAAACCCTTACGGTAGGGCAACACCATACATTCACTCCTTAAGGAAGGAGAACAATCCACAAGCCATATGCCTGTTCATACAATATTCCTTCACTCTATCTCTCCATGTGGAGTCTCTAGCCTCTATATAGGCCTCATACATACAATACCATGGATCATTACCATGGTTCCCTCATACCATCAAACTAATACCATGGGCCCATTACATTATTATTAACTACTTGTGGTCCCTTACATGACATGGGTTAACCACCTTATTTATTACTATGGCCCATCCCATTATTACATTATTACCTTGGGTACCTCCCTTGGTACCCCATATTATCCCCCCTAGGTATATAACCTAGTGAAGAGATTCAAATTTTGGTCAAACCTAGTGAAGACAAAAGTAGGAGCATATCTAATGAAGGAATAAGCATCAAGTAGATCTAGTGACTATAGAAGCAATGGGTAGATCCAATAAATTTAGAAATAGAAAGCAAATTGATGAAGGTAATTTGAATTTTGTCATATTTTGAAGAAGTTATATGCATTAAAGAAGAGTTGTTATTAAGGGTTAATGCTCAAAAAAAGGTATTGGTTTCTCTCTCGAAGTCAATACTTAGCATTGGGGATTGGTGCCTCTAGTAGGTTGGAACATATGAATATTTTCAATGATGGGGATTGGTGTCTCTTGTAGGTTAGTGCATACAAATATTTGTAGTGGCAGAGATTTGTGTCTCTAGTAGATTAATGTTTATAAAGATCTGAAAGAATAGGTTGGTGCCTACCAAGGTTTGTACCAATGGGGATTGATGTCTCTAGTAGTTTGGGGCCTACAAATATTTGTAATAATTTTAGGTGTCTACAAAGAACTATAAAATAATTTGTGTGGTTCTCTCTCAAAAGGGTTTCCATGTAAGTCTCGTGTTCCATGTTTTGTGGCTAATAGATCCAATATGTGATTGTTTTCTAATGGTTCATGACTATTTAAACAAGTAAAAAAAATTCTTATATTGATTTATCTCCCCACTTGCATGTCATATGCTGAGAAACAATTTGACATTGATGTCAAACCTGACCACCAATGTCAAGAGCCAATAAGTCGAGTTTATGGTTTATGTTTAGAAGCGTTTTTTCTGCAATTTATCTTCTCAAATTATCTTGTAAAGAGTATAGTTTTTTTTGTAAGTAAGATGAATTTATATTAAGCTAGAAAATTCAGAAAATCATACAAAACAATAAGGCATGGTAGGCTTGATTAATAGTCCAACCACTGAAAAAACATTTCTAACTTAGACCATCTATAATGTCTAGTACACTTCCCCCTACTGACCTTTAAGCTAAAATTATTTACATTATAAATGGAAAAACACTATTTAAAGGAGTTTCTAGAGAGACTGATATTCAATTAAATTTGAAAAACTTGAGTAAAATAATTCAGTTGACAAGCCCATAGGGAATAGAACCAGAAACAGTGACCACAAAACCTCATCATAAACTTAGATGTGTTGTGTCGATCCTCATCGACCGTTAGGGTATTCTCAGGCACCCCTCTTGAAGTATCATCCTTAATATTCATCAGTCTAGAAGAGATGTCTTAGTGCTCCATCTTGGTTGGGGGCTTGTTGAGATTTCCTTCTTGTGCCTTTGTCGTTCTGTGCTTGAGAAGCTTATAGTGAGATGAACCCTTAGTGACAAATTTTCTGTAATGAAAAATTTCCACATGGACAATATATTTATCATTCAACATGCCCAATTTTTACTCCAGAGTCTATCTGGCCTTGATGTTCCCTTGAATTTATAGAACCATGATGGTCTTCATGTTCCAAAAGAGTTAAATATCTCGACTGAAGAGGTTCTCTCTCGTTCTAGTGAGACCTAGTTTTGGGATCCACCTGAATTTTATGTCCACCTCCTTTGTGTTCATATGTCTCTTGACTTATGAGACTTGATCTTCCAGGTGATTAACATGCTCTTGAATCTCCTGGGGGATAATGGTATGGAAATTTATGGTAGCTTGTTGCGTGACTGTTTCGGCCCTGCTATGCGGCTTCATGTCAGCTTGTCACCACCCATCCATATTTCAACCTTTAGTGTGATGACTAGTCTAGGCACCACGATTAGAATGTTAGGTGTGAGTCATTCCTAGGCTAGCCCAAGGGAGTGAAAGGAAAATATTGGGAAACGAAGGATGGCGAGTAGGGTAGCGAGAAGGAGAATAAGCATAGGGGATCGAATGAGAATGGGACATAGTTAGGAGGGGGTTAAAATAGGGCCTCCAAGAGTTTGGAGGGTCATGGAGAATAATGAGGGCACTAAAACAAGAAAGACTGGTTTGTACCAATAATTAAATACTCAGGGTGGAGTGTTCCATATTACTAGCTAGGGGACAAGGGTGGTGGCGATTGCAATCTGAAGACGTTCTTGAGATTAGGGACACATTAGAGAAATTTTTGTGCATGGTTCTGGTGATAAAGGGCATCGCATAAACTTAGATATCTTGTATGATTCGACTAGAAGCAATCTATTAGCCGGTAGGTGGGTTAGGAGGCTCATTAATGTCACAAATATCTTTGTTTTTTTTATTTATCCCTTCACACTCTTGACATAGAGGGCCATCAATTATATCTTTCCATGCATGGGACATTAGCGTGGCTCTACCAGTTGTCCCCTCATTTTCCAACCGATCTATAATGGGGTTGACCTTTCTTCTGACCGCTTAGAAGTGGACCCCTCCTAATTCGAGGATGTGTTGTTGAATGCACTAGAGAGTCTTCATTAGCCTCCAGTTGGCGGTCACCTTGCTGATCAAACTACCATTCTAGAGCTTACAAGAAGCTAAGGTAGCCAATGTTGAGTCTCCCTCTACAATCAACAAAATAAATTGTTGGTCTCTTACAATTGTAATACTGTGTTCCATAATTGTAACTCTACGACATTATTAGTATTGATCCACAATTTTCCATGGAAGATATAAAGTATTTCTCCCCTATGATTTCAAAAGACTCCACTGAAGCCTGTAATTTTGGGGTTGCCTTTGGAAACATCATCATAATTTAGTTTGAGAACATTACTACTTTGAGGGGACCAGGTATCCGGGATATCAAGACTAGACGATGGATAATTGGGAACGTCAATGTGAATGTTTTACAGGTCCAAAAGTTGGAGGATGTGGAGATCAGAAGCCCACAGAGGTCCCTGTATCGGAGGAAGATTGGAGATGGAGACTGATTCACAAATTATCTTCTTGAATTTGGTAAGAAGAAATTCTCCCAAAGTCTTTTGAATTTATAAATATTATTGCATTCCTTTCTTTCCAAATCACCCAACATAGGGTTACTGCAAGGAGATTCAAGGCTATGTTAACCATAGTGTGAGAGGTGATGTGAGGGTGCCAGCTATCCAAGGTGTCTTGCAGTGATGTTTTGTTCTCATCAGTCATCCTGAAAACTTTAGCCCCCCACTCCCAGAGGGCTGAAGAAAAGTGACAGGAGTTTCGGAGATGATTAATGGACTCTTCTTGGTTCTCACATAGACAAAATTGAGAAGGGCCTGAAAGCCCTCTTTTCTAAATATTATCCCATGTTAGTAATTTACCATGGATAACCAACCATATGAAGATAGTTATTTTCAACCATTGTTGTTTAGCCCATAGATAGATCCAACATTGACTCTGATCCAATTGAACATAATTGGCCAAATAGCCATAGGCTTCCTTAAGATTTAAGACATCAACTGAGTTTTTACCCCATATTGATTTATCATCCTCCTAATCCAACATTATTTGGAATTCTTGAAGAAGCCCTTCGAAGGTATCCCAATTGAAGTCATCAAGAAGAGGTTGCCAATCTTGTCTCCTAATATATTCTATTCGTTTTCTTCCATGGGGGGTTGGTTTCTAGTAATGGGCAACATGAGTTTTCCCTTTATCATTCATTGACCTTTGTAGGAGGGCATGGTTCACATCATCTAAGGTTGGGAGTTCTTTCCAAGCATCCTCCTAAAAAAGAACACTTTTCCCATTTTAGATCTCCCAAAAACTATGTTGCTGGATTATTTCTTTGTTCTTCCAGGATTGATTCCATATAGCTGATCACAAGAATTGGAAAGATAATTTGGTGAGATCCCTTTGGTAGTGGTTAGGAGCAGATTTATCTTTCCAAAGGTTAGCCCAAGGGTTGTAGGATTTTCCAACCACCTCCACCAAGTTTTTTCTCCCAGGTCCTTATCCATAATTTCCAGGTCTCTCAAACCAATCCCACAAATTTGCTTTGGCTTGCAAAGATTATCCCACCCGACAAGGGACCATTTACGCTTATCATTAGAACCCCTACAAAGTAAATTCCTTTGAATACTGCGAATGGTGTTTAGGATAGATTTAGGAGCTTCTAGGGCAGAGAAGAGATATAAGGGCATTGCTTGGAGAACTGATTTAACCATAATGAGATGGCCAACTAGGTTGAGGCACCATAAGGTCCAATTGGAGAGCTTTCTTTTTAGATAGTTTAGGAGATATTCCCAGGTAGACTTTCTTAGGGGCTTGTTAGTGAAAGGGACTCCTAAGTACTTTGAGGGTAGGGAGCTATTCTAGAAGCCGAGAATTATGATAATATTTTGCTGGATAGGAGCTGGGGTGTTGAAGAAAAATATTTTTGATTTTTGAAGATTAACTGTGGTACCTAAAGCATTGGAGAAGAGTTTCAAGATGCATTTGAGGGTTTGGCCTCTACCATATTTGTGATGCCCATTAGAAGGGTGTCATAAGAAAATTGTTGATGTGTGCAAGCTGGAGAATTGGCATGGAGATTTAGACCCATTAATTGATGGTTAGTCTAGGTTGCATGGATTGATCTTTTGAGGCCTTCTTCCATGAGAAAAAAGAGGAAAAGGGAAAGGGGTTCTCCCTGCCTTACTTTGGTAGGCACAAATTGTTCGGTGGGAGTGCCATTAAGGAGTATGGAGAAAAAGGCTCATTAAACAAGGGCCATAATCCAGTCAATGCAGTCCTTACGGAAACCAAATGCTATTAGAACCTCATACATATAATTCCATCTTATTTGATCAAAACCCATTGACATGTCCAGTTGCATTAACATCCCAGGTTTCTACAAAGTTTGTAGCGAGTGGATAGTCTCATGGGATAGACTGATAATGTCTATAATATATCTCCCTTCCACATATCATGATTTCTTGGGAGAGACCAGAAGTGGTAGCAACGATTTAAGTCTGTTGGCCAAAACCTTTGAAATTATCTTATATATTACGTTGCAGAGGGCAATAGGGCATAATCGGTTAAGAATGTCTGGCCCCTCCTCCTTGGGAATTAAATTTAAAAAATTTGCATTGAAGGTGCCACACACTATTTTATTTTTCCTTGAATCCTCCATTATTGCATGAAATTCCTATTTTATAATTGACCAACATGCTTTAAAGAAGTCATTTGTGAAACCATCTGGCATAGGGGCCTTGCCCGATGGAATTGACATAACAACCTCCTCAACTTCTTACATGGTGACATCTTTTAAGAGCATGGTATTGTGGTATGGATTCAGAATTGTAGGTATGTTGTTGACTATATCCTTGATGGATTGGGTCCTTTTTGTGTTGGGATCCCCCAAGAGTCTTCCATAGAAGGTGTTCAGTTCCCTTGAAATACCCTCTTGAGTGCAAGGAAATTCTCTGTCCACTTTTTTAAGGGAAAGAATCCTATTTCTCTTCCTATGTTGGATCATGGATCGATGGAATAACTTGGATTTAGCTCCCTACATTTCAACCATTGAATAATATTTTTATGTTTCCACAACTTCTCTTCCTTCTTAGCTCCTTCTTCCCATCTCTGTTGCATGTCGTTTTCCTCTTGCTTCATTTGACTTGTGAGTCCCTGTTGGATGATTTTTGTTGAATATCTTCCATCTGCTTCTCCAAATATTTTTTATTTGTGGCAATGTTACCAAAATTCCCTTATTCCATTTCTTGATTTTGTACTTGATGTGCCTTAATTTTTGTTGAAATCGATACATTTAGGAGCCTCTTTGAGGAGGAGCTTTGTTCCACCATTCCTTCAAATTTATCTGGAAGTCTAGGTGATCCATGTTGAAATATGTAACTAGGTTTGGTCTTCATAATGAGATATGTAATCATGATTTTATGTAATTTATGAAAATATTAAAAATAAAATTATTTATGTTATGCTTGAGTCACGGGTTTCATGTAATTTTTCTTTTTAATTTTATAGATGAAGCTCCCATTGTGAGCTATCAAGTTTGGTCATCAATTCATAAAGTCTATTGAGTCAATGTCATGTATTGAAGACCCATTTGGGCATGTTACATATGTAATTAAGTCATTCTAAATGATCTGAAAATGAGATCTTAGATTACTTTTAAGGTATTATAGACTCATGTGCATAGATTTGCCTATATTACTTAGTGCAATAGATCGATAAGATTGTGAATAATATAGGCAAGTGAGAAGTTAGAGAAACATAATAGACAACACACATAACACAACAAATTTAATATGGAGTTCACTGAAAACTCTTGGGCTACGTCTCCTGGTCCAGCGTTTAGTAGTGACCTCTCTATTATGTCTTCAAGAGTAGAGTTTTTACAAAAGTGTGAGCTCAAATTGAGTCTCAACACACAGATTAAAAACATCAGGAGTTTGCTTGAATCCCTCAAGCCTCTTTGAGTGCACATAATCTTTCTTTCACTCTTTGTCTCTGTTTTCTCTCTGTCTCAGTACTGCCTCCCTCTGTCTCTGTCAGTCTGTGGCTTTAAAGCCAATCTGCTATCTGTTCATTTCCCATTCTCGGGCTCTTTGGCTCCCAACCTCTATCTGCTCGAATCCCCTTCTAAGGATTAGAAATCATGGCATAACGCCTTCAGGGAAGGTGGGCACCTATTCTGCAACGGAAGGGACCATCAGGCCTTTGAAATCCCAAAAAATAGTGTTCTTTATTTACACAGAGAAAAATTGTAAAACACGGGAAAAATCCATCAAATCACTATTTATCAGACTTCAAATATTATGAATTCCACCCTATATTCCATCAGGTCTGCCTTTAAATCGCTATCGCATGTCACAAATTCCCCTATGCCATGGTTTCCTTTGTATTTGTAAAAATACATTAAAACACTGAAAATCCCACAAAATGGCTTTATGCCGGACTTGAAATGTTATATATTTGTAAGTTCCATTGGGTCTGGTTTTATATCGCTATCACATATCCACTATTGATCTGAGTGATCTTGATCCAATGGTTGAGATTCATTTTGGGCGGTGAAGGCATATGGAGGTTACCCACCCGAAAAGGCGGTTTTCTCATGCCACGTGTCAGCGAGTGGATGGGATCTGGCAGAGCCTATCCAATACCACTTACCGCCTAAGGCCCACCTGAAATCCTATCCATTATGGAACTTAAAACATATATATCTGCATGTAAATCCCTTTCGGGTCCGAATTCATCACTTTATTTTCATTTCCTTTGTTTTTCATTTATTTACAAAAATACAAAACACATTGAAAAAACCCTTTTACCGGACTTGAAATATTATCAAATTTCATCCATAATCCTATCGGGTCCGACTATCATAGTCGCAAGTATATCGGCCCCACTCCTTTGTATTCTGCCAATGCGATATCGCGAGTTAATCTGGGCCGTCGATCTGCACACTTGATCGACGGTCCTCATTGACTTTCACTGATTGTTATCACAATTGTCATATGGCTGCCTCGGATAACCTCTGCTTATCACCGCCGATTGCGATATGCCGATCGGATCTAGACCGTTGAATGGCCAGATCCGATGACTCCTGTGAAAAGTTTTTTTGACCTCTGATAGGCTCTATTTCCGCTGTTTCCTTCTGTTTTCACTCCCGATAGTGTAATCTCCCATTTTTAAAGGTTCTTCTTATGCGATAGTTTTGGATGTTTGAAGACTTATAGGGTGTTTAGGATCCATTTTGGATCACGCATTCCCACTGAAAAAGCTTTTGGACCACCAAAAGTTGGTTTTTAAGCATCGATCAAGTGAGGATAAAACTTCCTCACTTGTCCAATCTCTATCCATCTTGCACTGGTTGGGTTTGAACCTTTGAGTCCAATTCTGAGGTACACAACATCCCCTATGTGCGTAGTTATCACCTTCCTGTCCATAATTGTATCTTCCTACAACTCATTGAGATATTCAAGCAACAGATCATCAATAGAAGGCAACTGACTTTGCTCTTCGGGATCTTCAATCAATGAAGGTTCAAACAGTCTCAAGTTTTTTGCATTAACCATTGAATAGATGTGCATGTAAGCTGGAAAATCAAGGCGAAAAGTGTTCTCACAAATTTCTCAAGTATCTTGAAAGCCCATACCTTATTGGCTTCAACTTCTTAGCTTCACCTTGCATTCTATCTTTTCTGATGTACAGCTAGACTTGATCACCAACTTGGAAGCTATGCTCAATTCGATGCTTATCATGCCTTGTCTTGTACTTGGCCTAGCTCTTTTCTAGTTGTTCCTGCACTGCGTGGTGAATTTCTTGGATTTGTTCAATGAACTTGGTTGCTTTGTCCACATCACTGTGTCCATCAACTGCTATGTCTTTTCCAAAGACAAAATCCAAGGGAGACCTTGGTGTAAAACCAAAACAAGTTTCAAAAGGAGATATATGTGTAGAAGAGTGCTTGGCACAATTTTAAGCATGTTGCACATAACACAAATGTTCATCCCAAAGCTTGGAATGCTTGTTGTAATAGCCCTTGGGCAAATGGATCACTGTCCTGTTGAACACCTTTGTTTCGCCATCTGTTTGTGGATGACAAGTTGTGCTCTTCTTCAGTCTGGTGTCCATCAATTCCCACAAACTTGACCAAAACTTCCCAACAAATCGGGAATCTTGATCAGATATAATGGAAGTGGGTAACCCAAAATGAACCCATACATGCTGAAAGAAGAACTTCGTTGTTTGTTCAGCTGTAATCTACTTATTACAAGGTATTAATATACACATTTTGCTGAACCTGTCCACAATAACATATAAATAGTCATGACCTTTTCTAGATTTTGGCAATCCCCAAGCAAAGTCCATGGAAACGCTTTCCCAAGGACGAGAAGGAACTGGAAGTGGAGTGTACAAGCCTAAATTTCTATTACCGGGCTTGCTTTTAGCACATATGGTACACCCTTTAATATATCTACAAACTATTTCATGCATTCTTGGCCAATAGCAAAACCTTTGCAGCTGTGCAACTGTTTTAATTACACCAAAATGACCTGATATAAGAGAAGTATGTGCTTGTCGGATTATGTTAACTCTTTCAGTTTGTGGAATGCATAACTTTCCCAAATGATACAAGAGTTGGTCCTTAACATAATAATCCAATTCTTCTACTTGTTTTCCATGACTTAAAGTTGCATAAACATCTTTAAAATCTATATCTTGAGCATATTGTTCAATGTAGCTTTCATGCATTACTGAGTTATGCTTAAGTATAGTAGATGCATTTATGATTGGTCTGGACAACATATCTGCAACTTTATTGTGTATGCCCTTCTTAAATTTGATGACTAGATGAAACTGTTGTAGAAAACCCATCCACCTATAGTGTCTTGATCGCTGCAATTTAGTTTGTGAGTTCAAATATTGAAGTGGTTGATGGTTTGTATGGATGATTGTTTCTTTGCCCATTAAGTAATGTTTCCACTTTTCACACTATGTACTAATGAATACAATTCTTTATCATATGTGGGATAATTAGCTACTGCAAAATTAAATGTCTCAGAATGATAGCATATGGGTTTACTGTGTTGCATCAACACTGCTCCCATGGCATAGTCACTAGCATCTGTTTCAATCTCAAATGGTCCTTGAAGATCTAGCAGTGCTAGTATTAGTGTTGTACTAATTTTTTCTTTTAAGGTGTCGAAGGCTTTCTACTATTTTCCTCCCCATTGAAACACCTTAATCAATCCTGGTAAAGCATGTAAGGGAGCTGCAATCAAGGAAAAGTTAGCAATAAACTTTCTCCAATATTGTGCTGCTCCTAGGAAGTTCCTAACTTCTGTAGCAGATTTGGGTTTAAGCCAGTTCACAATGACTTCAACCTTAGAGGGATCTATCTTCAGTTCACCACCCCCTACAGTATGACCCAAATAATTTAAAAATGTTTTGCCAAATTCACATTTTTATAACTTAACATAGATCTTTTCTCTTTTCAAAACATGTAGACTCTGCTTTACATGCTTCAAATGTTCTTCCCATGTTTTATTAAAAACAAGAATGTCATCTAAGTATACAATCACAAAATCATTAATAAAAGGTCAGAGTACATCATTCATAACTCTCATGAAAGTGGTTGGAGAATTAGTTAAGCCAAAAGGCATAACCGGCCATTCATACATCCCTTGCTTTGTTTTGAAAGAAGTCTTCCATGCATCTTATTCTGCAACTCTGACCTGATGGTAGCTACTACGCAAGTCTAACTTGGAAAAGTAAACCTCTTCTTTCAGCTGATCTAATAGACCATCAATGTGAGGAAGAGCATAACAATTCTTGATCATTATTTTATTTAGTGCTCCGTAATCAATTCACATCCTCCACGAACCATCTTTATTTCTCACCAACATGATTGGAGATACGCATGGTGATGTGCTTAGTCTTATGAACCCTTTAACGAGCAGCTCCTGTACATGCTTCTTGATCTCTGCATTCTTTAAAGTGAATAACCTGTACATTCTGATGTGAGGCAATGGAGCATCTTGCTGCAAATGAATATCATGTATTATTTCCCTTTTGGGTGGCAGACCTTTAGGTTCTTGAGATAGGATATCATATTCTGAAACAACTTTTTCTAAACCAATGTTCTGTTTAGCATCACAACCCTCAAATACATTGGTTTTATCAGGGTTCTTTTCCTTTACAACCATTAGTAAAAATTGCTTGCATGAATTTACAATTCTTTTCATCTGCCCTGAGTTTATGAGAGTGTAACTATATTTGAGTTTATGAGCTCTTACAATGTATTCTATTCCATATTTGGTGAGTTGATACTTATTTTCAGCTCTATAGAAAATGGCTTTTCTATCATACAAGTAAGGACTTCCCAAAACAGTACTACATATATCCAAGGGAACTATATCTAACTCAACCTCATCTACAAATGTTGACCCAAATGCAAACCCAAGTTTACATTGTCTAGTCACTTGTAGCTTTGCTTTATCACATACCCAACCTAATGGATATGGCTTCTTGTGAGGTTTGGTTAGTAATCCCATCTTCTTTACAATTGCTTCAAAAATCAAGTTTACTTGTGATCCACTATCAAATAAAGTATCAATCTTTTGATGCTTTGAAATAACTCTAATATGAAAAAGCTCATGTCTTTTCCTCTCATTTTATTCATTATCAATAGATTGTGTAGAATTACTAGTAGATGCTCTGTGGCCGTGACTATTGTTTCATCACCTAAGTCTGACCCCAAATCTTTCTAAATAGCAGCAACAGTCTTCTTCTTCTTGTCATCAAACTTCTTGGGTTTCAGCTTCAGATGCAAAGACCGGAAATGTGCATCATCATATCCATCCTTCTTGCAGTGAGTGCATGAAGGTTTGTCTTTCTGTATAGCGTTTGCCTTCCTCTCTTTCCATTTTTGCTTCTTCTTTTCCTTGTTCTTGCTTGCATTGGGTTTTGATGATCCCCCAATCTTTGGGTTCACATTCTTGCCTCTAGCCTCTACATGTGTAGCCTGAATGGATACCTCATCTATGCTAGTGGGGTTAAACATGAGAATGGTGTGCCTCAAATAGATATGCAGACCCTCTATATACTTCAACAAAGTTTCAGGTGAGTCTAGAGAAATGCCTAGAATTAAATCTCTTTTTCTAAATTCTTGGGTATAGCTTTGTACACTTTTCCCCTTTAATTGGCGAAGAGTTTTCCAACTCATCATTGCTTGCTGCATATAAGCTAATGGATAGAATTGTTTTTTAATGGTAGAAACAAATTCACTCCAGGTAGAAAGAATTTTACCATGCTTCTTCAAATCAGCTTGTGTCCTACCTTCCCACCACACTAGGGCAGTTCCTCCCAGGTGAAGGCTAGCCAGTTGAATTTTACTCCTTTCTGAATCAATGTTCTGCACCTTGCAATACACATCAATCTATCTAATCCAGTTATCTAGGTTTCTTGCATTTAATTCTCCATCATAGATTGGAAAATCAAACTTTACATCTAATTTAATGAAAGATTTTTTCTTCTTTTTATTTTCAGGGCTAGAAGGAATTGGTGGAGGAGGCTCTTCCCCTTTCCCTTTGCCTTCTAAATGGGAAAATAGAAGAGGTTCCTCTACTCCTTTTCCTTGTTCGGGTGTTGAGGTGATTTCACCTCGATCCTTCTTATATTCCTGATACATTTCTTCCACCATGGCCGTCATGGTCATGAAACTATCCATGAACTGAAATTCTGATTCCAATGGGACTTCTCCGGCCATTCTCCTCTGAGCGTAGACTCTTCCAATCTCTAGATTAGTCTCAACAAGCTCGCCTTCTCTTAGTTTGAGGTTTGACCTAGTTAGCATTCAACAATCCAGAACAAGCTTGTCTAACCTTAGCAAACCTAAAGCTCTGATACCACTTGATCTGAAAATGAGATCTTAGATTACTTTTAAGGTATTACAGACTCATGTGCATGGATTTTCCTATATTACTTAGTGCAACGGATCGATAAGATTGCGAATAATATAGGAAATTGAGTAGTTAGAGAAACATAATAGACAACACACATAACACAACAAATTTAATATGGAGTTCACTCAAAACTCTTGGGCTACGTATACTGGTCCAACCTTCAGTAGTGACCTCTCTATTATGTCTTCAAGAGCAAATTTTTACAAAAGTGTGAGCTCAAATTGAGTATCAACACATAGATACAAAACAATAGGAGTTTTCTTGAATCCCTCAAGCCTCTCTGAGTACACAGACTCTTTATTTCACTCTCTATCTCTGTTTTCTCTCTGTCTCAATATTTCTTCCCTCTGTCTCTGTCAGTTTGTGGCTTTAAAGCCAATCGGTGTTGTTTCTTCGTTTCCCCTTCTCGGGCTCTCTGGCATCTCTGTCCGCTCGAATCCCCTTCTGAGCACTAGCAATCATGGCATAACGTCTTCAAGGAAGGTGGCCACCTATTCTGCAACGGAAGGGACCATTGGACCTTTGAAATCCCCAAAAATAGTGTTCTTTGTTTACATAAAGAAACACTGTAAAACACGAGAAAAATATGCCAAATCACTATTTATCGGACTTCAAATATTATGAATTCTACCCTATATTCCATCAGGTCTACCTTTAAATCACTATCGCATGTCGAAAATTCCCCTGCGCCATGGTTTCCTTTGTATTTGTAAAAATAAATTAAAACACTGTAAATCCCACAAAATGGCTTTATGGCAGACTTGAAATGTTATATATTTGCATCTATAAGTTCCATTGGGTCTAGTTTTATATCGCTATTGCATATCCACCGTTGATTTGAGTGATCTTGATCCAACGGTTGAGATTCATTTCGGGTGGCAAAGGCGTACAGAGATTACCTGCCCGAAAAGGCGGTTTTCTCACGCCATGTGTCGGCCAGTGGATGGGATCGGGCGGAGCCCATCCAATACCACTTACCGCCTAAGGCCCGCCCAAAATCCTGCCCATTACGGAACTTAAAACATATATATCTGCATGTATATCCCTTTCGGGTCCGGATTCATCGCTTTATTCACATTTCCTTTATTTTTCGTTTATTTACGAAAATACGAAATACATTGAAAAAACCCTTTTACCGGACTTGAAATATTATCAACTTTCATCCATAATCCTATCGGGTTCAGCTATCACAGTCGCAAGTGTATCCTCCCCACTCCTTTGTATTCTATCGATGTGATATCATGAGTTAATCTGGGTTGTCGATCTGTGCGCTTGATCAACGGTCCTCATTGACTTGCGTTGATCGCTATCATAATTGTCATATGGCTGCCTCCAATAACCTCTGCCTGTCATTGCCGGTTGCAATATGTTGATCGGATTTGGACCGTTGATTGGCCAGATCTGACGGCTCCTATGCAAAGTTTTTTTGACCTCTGATAAGATCTATTTCCACTATTTCCTTGTGTTTTTCACTCCTGATAGTGTAATCCGGCATTTTTAAAGGTTCTTCTTATGCGATAGTTTTAGATGTTTGAAGATTTAGAGGGTGTTTAGGATCCATTTTGGATTAGTAAAGAGTCTAAAGATCCTCCAATACCAAGTCCAAGCACCTCCAACAAGTCGGACTTCAATGAAGCAATCAATCTTCACTAAGATCAAGTCAGCCTATAATCAATGGCAAGTCGACCTCAAGTCACGAACAAGAAGCCTATATAACGAGGTACTCAACCTCTCTCAAGGACACACTTCATGCTTGAAAATCGAACACAAGTAAGCGGAAAAGGTGTTGTTGGGTGTGAAGCCTAATTTTATTTAGAGGTATCGCAACATTGGACCCCAGTTTGTAATGTGGCGACAATGCCGCCCATAAAATATATGCTACAGAGGGGTTCCAGGGGGGTGGCTGCGACCTTTGGGAGCCCCCCTAGTGGGGGGATCGGAGGAAGTGCCCCTGAAGCTAAAAATAGATGTAAAATTTCCTTGTAAAATGTTGTAATTTCATAGTCAATCTGAGCCATTCATTAGGCGGAGATCTGATGGTAGAAGTTACGTTTAATTTAGGGTTTTTTCCATAGAAGGAAACCCCTCATTATATATGAGGGAATTGTATTGCATATCTATATTCTGAGTGAGAAAGAGAGATGAGATGTTGTGAAACCGAAGAGGGAACTACAACAGATCTGTTGTAGGTTGTATCTCTTTATTTTGTTAGATAATATAAAAGGAAGGACTTATTGTTTCTCCGTCAACGTAGCCCAAATTGGGTGAACCACGTATATCTGTGTCTCTCTTGTTTTATGTGTTTTTGTGTTTTTATTTTTGCAATATATTTTATGTGTTATGTTTCTTTGTAATATATAATTTTCTAACAACTGGTATCAGAGCCGAAGGTCTATTTGGCTGATAAAATCACAGGAGAGAAGGGTTCCTGGTTCGAGTGGGAGCAATGTCGGAAGATGATAGGTTTAGGGTCAAAACATTTAATGGAAAAAACTACCAGCCATGGAAAATGCAGATGGAATATTATCTGTACCAGATATATCTATGCCAACCATTGAGCGGAAAGGCAAATAAGCCGACGAGTATGACAAACACAAAATGGGATATTATCAACAAAAAGGCACTTGGAACAATACGGCTATGCCTAGCCGCATCGGTAACGTTTAATATTTCAAAGGAAATGACAACAGAGGGTTTAATGTCGACATTGGCCAAACTATATGAAAAAACCTCAGCCTCAAATAAGGTATTTCTTATGAAGCATTTATTTAATATGAAAATGTCAGAAGGTGGATCTGTTGCTAATCATTTAAATGAATTTAATATAGTTACTAGTCAGTTAAGTTCTGTAGGGGTAAATTTTGATGATGAAGTTAGGGCTGTGTTATTTCTATGCTCATTGCTAGAAATTTGGAATGGTTTAGTTATGGTCATTAGTAACTCTATCTCTGGATCTGGTACTTTAAAGTTTGATGATGTTGTCGATGCAATCCTTAGCGATGAAATGTGATGGAAAATCTCTAGTGAGACATCAGGTAATGCTTTGACTATAGAGACTAGGGGAAGAAAAATGGAAAGAGGAAAGAGCCCAGGATATCACAATAAGTCAAGGAAATGCATATCCAAGTCTAGATCATGGATAGTGTGCTAGAAATGTGGGAAGAAAGGACACCTGAAGAAAGACTGCAAGTCTCAGAAGTGTAAAGAAGGAGATGCACAACAAGAAAACAATCATGAAGCGAATGTGACAGGTGATGTGTTGCAAGATGCTTTGATTCTTTCTTTAGAAAATATTATTGATGCCTGGGTGGTAGATTCAGGGGCCTCATTCCATGCCATAGCTGATAGGAAACCTTTTCATGATTATGTTCAAGGAGATTTTGGACAAGCTCGATTGGGTGATGATAAACCTTGTAAAATCATTGGAATGGGTACAGTTTTCATAAAACAGCAGGATGGAAATCAATGGCTATTGAAGGAGGTAAAGCATGTTCTATATCTGAAGAAAAATATTATTTCAACAGGAAGTTGGGAGGTGAAGGATGTGTGACTACTTTTACAGATAAAACCTAGAAGGTCATTAAAGGATCCTTGGTAATAGCAAAAGGAGAAAAGGTTGGTACATTGTATTTATGCAATGGTATTTATAATTTTGTTAATGATTTAACCTCTATAGGAGAAGATATGACATTGGCATCATAGGCTCGGGCACATGAGTGAGAAAGGGATGCATATTCTTCACTCAAGAAATTTGTTGCCAGGTTTGAAGCATGTTGATTTAAAATTCTATGAGAATTGTGTTTATGGAAAATAGAAGAGAGTCAGATCCCTTAGAGTTGGGAAAGAAAATAAGAGAAAAAAATAGAGCTTGTGCATACAGATGTATGGGGACCTGCTCAAGTATCATCTCTTGGTGGCTGTCATTATTATGTTACTTTTATTGATGATGCAACCAAAAAAAACTGGATTTATTGTATTCGAAATAAATCTGATGTATTTGATACTTTCAAGAAATGAAAAGCTTTTGTTGAAAATGAGACAGGAAAAAGGTTAAAATGTCTCAGATTGGACAATGGAGGTGAATATTGTAGCAAAGAGTTTGATAGGTACTATTTAGAGAATGGAATTCGCAAAGAGAAGACAGTTCCAAGAACACCACAAGAAAATGGTGTGTCAGAAAGGATGAACATGAAAATCATGGAGCGTGCAAGGTGCATGAGATTGCATGTAGGATTGCCTTTACAATTTTGGGCAGATGTTGTAGATAGTAGTGTTTATCTAACAAATATAGGGTCTTCAAGTTCCTTGGATGGTGGTATTCTAGAGGAGGCATGGACAGGTAAAAAGGTAAACTACTCAATTTTAAGAAATTTTGATTGTGAAGCCTTTGTCCACATTAATAAAGAAAATAGAACAAATCTTGAGGCAAAATCAAGGAAATGTACTTTTATTGGATATGGTGTTAATGATTTTGGTTATCGCTTAGGAAAAACAAAAAATCATTAGGAGCAGAGATGTCATATTCAATGAAAAGTTTTTGTATAAGGATCAGCTACAGGAAAAGAAACAAGAAAAAGAAAGCAGAGAATACACATTGCTTGATGAGATAACAGAAAAAGTGATGATGCCTGAAAATCATAATGATCAACGACTAGAAAAACAACCACAATAGAAAAAAGCACTTCAAACCCCTGAAAGTGGTGTTAGAATATCTACCCGAATAAGTAGACCCCTTGAACGATACTCTCCTTCATTATATTATCCACTATTGATTGATTCTGGTGAACCGAAATGTTATGAAGAAGCAGTGTAGGTAGAAACCAGGAAGAAGTGGGAGCAAGCCATGAAAGAAGGGATGGACTGCTTAGCACATAACCAGACTTGGGACTTAGTTAGGTTGCCTGCAGGTAAAAAAAATTTGCAGAATAAATGGGTTTACAAGTTGAAGGAAGAAGATGGAGGTAGAAAAGGGTATAAAGCTAGACTTGTAGTGAAAGGGTTTGCACAAAAAAAGGGTATAGAATTTGATGAGATATTTTCTCCTGTTGTTAAAATGACTTCAATCAGAACTATTTTAAGTCTACTGGCAGCTGAAGATTTACGTCTTGAGTAGTTAGATGTAAAGACAACCTCTCTCCATGGGGATTTGGAGGAAGAGATATATATGCAGCAACCACAAGGATATGAGGTAAAAGGGAAGGAGAAACTGGTGTGCAGGTTGAAGAAGAGCTTGTAAGGCTTAAAACAGGCTCCAAGGCAGTGGTATCTAAAATTTGACAGGTTTATGTCTGAACAAGGTTATACTAGATTTCACTCTGATCATTTTGTTTATCTTAAAAGGAAAAATGATGGCAGCTATATTATATTGTTATTGTATGTAGATGACATGCTTGTTGCAGGTTCTTACATACAGGAAATAAATGTGCTCAAAATAAAATTGGCGAACTCATTTGCAATGAAGGATTTGGGTGTTGCAAAACAAATCCTTGGTATGAGAATAACTAGAGACATGAAGAATCGAAAATTAAAATTGTCTTAAAGCGAGTACATAGAAAAGGTGTCGAAAAGGTTTAATATGCAGAATGCAAAAATAGTTAGTATACCTTTGGCTAGCCATTTCAAATTAAGTAAGGAGGAGTGTCCCAAGACTCAGGAAGAAATGACTCATATGTCTAAATTCCATATGCATCAACAATTGGAAGCTTAATGTATGCAATGGTTTGCACAAGGCCTGATATTGCACATGCAATGGGAGTTGTAAGCGGGTACATGAAAAATCCAAGAAAATAACATTGGATGGCAGTGAAGTGGATTCTCAGGTATTTGGGAGGTACCGCAAATCAAGAATTATGCTTTGGTGGTTCAAACATTTCTCTACAGGGATATGTTGATGCAGATATGGCGGGTGATAGAGATAACAGGAGGAGCACAATAGGGTATGTGTTTACTATAGGTGGAACAATTGTTAGTTGGGTCTCAAAACTTCAAGGTGTTGTTGCATTCTCAACAACGAAAGTAGAGTATGTTGCTGCTACAAAGGCTAGTAAAGAAATGATTTGGTTACAAAGGTTTCTGGATGAATTGGGTAAGAAGCAGGATTTGGGCAGGTTATACAGTGACGCCAGAGTGCCATAAATCTTGCAAAGAACTCTTCATTTCATTCCAAGACTAAACATATACAGCTCAAGTACCATTTCATATGGTTAGCATTAGAAGATAGACAATTGAAGCTGGAAGATACACACTAGCTAGAATCCTACAGATATGTTAACAAAAGTTGTAACCATGGAGCACCTGAGAATCTGCTCAGTTTCAATTAGTCTTCAAGTATGATGAAGAAGATGAGAAATGACTAGGTCTAAAGTGGAGTCATTGTCTAGCAAATGAAGTAGTAGTGGAGTTGCTATAATTAGTCTCCAAGTGGGAGATTGTTGGGTGTGGAGCCTGATTATCTTCTTTATTTATAGGTATCGCCATGTTGGACCCCAGTTTTAATGTGGTGGAAACGCCGCCTGTAAAATATACGCTGCAAGGGGGCGTCTGCGACCTTTGGGAGCCCCCCCCCCTTTGGCGGAGGGATTGGGGGAAACACCCTCGAAGCTGAAAATAGATGTAAAATTGACTTGTAAAATGTTGTAATTCCACAGTCAATTTGGGCCATTCATTAGGCGGAGATTTGATAGTAGAATTTATGTTTAATTTAGGGTTTTTTCCCTAGAAGTAAACCCCTCACTATATATGAGGTAATTGTATTGCATCTATGTATATCTATATTCTGAGTGAGAAAGAGAGAGGAGATGGTGTGGGAGCGAAGAGGGAACTACAACGGATTTTTTGTAGGTTTTATCTCTTCAGTTTGTTGGATAATATAAAATGAAGGACTTACTGTTTCTCCGTGGACGTAACCCAAATTGGGTGAACCACGTATATCTGTGTCTCTCTTGTTTTATGTGTTTTTTGTGTTTCTATTTCTGAAATATATTTTATGTGTTCCATTGCTCTGTAATATACAATTTTCTAACTGGTGTGAGATAAAGGAGGACGAAAGAAGGAAAGAAAATCACAGTTTTTGGGATCAATTTTGGGCTACTTCTCTCCACACGTGCGAATATTTCTAGGGTTTAAATATTCTACAGAAAGGTCGAGTTACAATCACATCAAAGTGTTAAAAGATTCATGTCAACAAAGTCTGTTTTGAAGTTTGAATTCACTAGGAAAGAAAGGGAGCCATAGTGAAGGCAAAGGAGGATAGATCTGTCAATTATCTCCTCTCTCATGTAACCTAGGGTCTTTGAAGCTAGGGCCAAAATGTTGCAAAATTTGTAGGTAAGCCGAATTGGAGTAAGGAAGGACGAAGTCGTAGTGTTTCCGAGGTTGAAGTTGAAGTCAAGGAAGAAGACGCTTTGACTTAAGGGCAATGGTGACTTGGTCTTAGAAGAATATTGGTAAAGGTTCTTGGTCTTGGAATTCATCACTTGAAGATTCTATAAGAAGAAGAGTTCATTTGGCTTTCCCTCTCAAGTTGGAGAGGTTTTGGACCTGATAGATAACTTAAATTTCATGTCCTTTGTCTCATGCTCAAAATTAACATAATCAAGAGAAAGAAAGAAGCTAATAAAAGACTAAGTAAATTTGCATCACAAGCAGTTACCGTTTCTAGAGAAATCAACTCATTCCTCTTCCCTAGATTTCTCAACATGGGATGAGAGCTAAGGTGACAAATCAAGGAAGGGAAACTTAATAGGGAACACTCAAGCATTCAAGGACTGAATTTCGAGAAGGGAATCAAAGCATCTATAATATAATCTAATCTTCAAGTCATCTTGAATGCATGGTCTACGTCATCTTCTTAGAAGTGTCAAAACCATAGATCAATCAAAGAAGAAGTCTACACTAGAAGTATTCTTGGGATCCTCTCTCAAGTCTTCATCGAGGAAAGAGACCACAAAAACCCTACCTATATTTAAGTTGAAGAGATCTCCAAACAAAAGTAAATTGAAGTCTTCTCATCCAAGAGAAGCAAGATCAAGGACATTGTCATCATCATCAAAGAATTCAAGGTGATCTCCGTCTCTTTGAAGTCAAGGATCACTCTTGAAAAAAGCATCTTCATCAAGAAGAAGTTTTAAATTACCTATATCATCATCAAATTCAAGAAGGAAACAAGTTGAAGGAGCATCCTCACAAGTAAGTATATTTATGTCTACATCTGAATCTATCAAAATTTCTTTTTGCAAGGAAAGCAACAAATTGGTTAGGGCTTCAATTTTTCTTGCATGGAAGAAGAGGAAAAATTTGAAACTCATAGAAAATGAGGTCATGGAAGATGTTAAGGGCTCAATCACTAAACCTCCAAAGGAATATGATCAAGCTCTTGCAAGGTATATGAAAGGGGAAGTAAGGGATCAAAGGATTCCCATAGAATCGATCAAGGATCCCCTCATTCCCTATGTATCTAAACTAGAAACATCAAAAGAAATATATGACAAACTTGTAGAGTTGTTTTCCGTAAGCACTGCAGGAGAAGTAATCCGTTAAGAAAATAACTATACAAGATGAGGATATCAAAATAAGAAGGAATAGCCTCATACTTTATGAAGATATTTGAAATAAGGGACCAACTACAAGATTTGGGTGAAATAATGTCAAGGAGATGACTACCATAGTGCTAAATGCACTTCCAGAGGAATGGGGTAACTTTACATCAATCATTTATTGGAAGAAGGAATCTAATACATTCAAGTATATATGGTCACTATGTAAAATAGAAGAAACCGGGTTGAAGGAAAAATCTGATGTCGGATCAAATGAGAAAACTCAAGAATATGCTTCTATAGCAAAGAGAAAAGGGATGTTTGGGAAATTTGGTCCTCAGAAAAGAAATAAGAACATGGCAAAGGTTCAATGCTATGGATGTCAAGAATATGGTCACTATAAGAGATATTGTCCTAAACTCAAGAAGGACAACAAAAAAGGAGGAAGAGAAGAAGCCAATATCACTGAAGAAGTGGAGGAAGATGAAAAGATGAAATCTAAGAAAGAGGAAGTAAAATATATCTACTATGATTGAGATAGTATTCATCACCTAGTTCTTTTGAAGTTTCCGTTTTCCTTTTTTTGTTGTTGTTGTATAGCTATCATGGTAGGAATTATTAAGAATAATGATAGGATTCATCATGGCATCATAGAAGCATATGATTGAAAGCAATAGCTCATGACATTATCTTAGAAGAAGAAGCAAGAAAGATAGTTGAAATAGAAGTCTATGGCAACGTCCTACAAAAGGATGTAGCTCTTGGTAACCTAATTAAAAGCATAAGTGGTACTTGTGGGAAGAATAAATTCATCTAGTATAAAAGCTCATCATACATCATTCAAGAGGAGAATTTGCTGGAAGAGGATAATCAAGATCCTCCATTGGAATCTTCACCAGAAGGTTCACCTATTGAAAGGAGCAAGTGTTTCACCAAGAATTCCACCTTGTATGAGACTCATGAAATAAATATATCATAGATTAATTCTCTACCTCTAGAGCATAATAAAAAGAAAGGATCTCCTTCTTTGGCAGGACACAGAACACATGGTTCACACATTGAATAGATGAAATCAACATAATATGTCCTCATACGAAATATGAGGTGGTTGACAAAAATTAGAAGAACAATGATTGGAAGTTCCTAGAAAGTAATGTGTGAAGAAATAAAGGAAGAGATCATGCAACTATGAAAAATTCAATCAACACCCAAAGACTAAAATATTTGACTATGATATCTCCATGGAAAGATATAAAGATCCTGATGAAGTTTGAAAAAGGAAGAGACCCTTGACATTGTATATCATTTTGGAGATGTGTCAATACATATGCAGGATGTTGATGTGAACAAGGAGATGTCATGATGAAAGACCAACACAAAGGTAATTTTAATTTAATGACTTTGAACAATATATGGATGGGCTAATGTAGGGCTACCAAGGGAAGAGCCGTGGATGTCTTCTACAACTAAGGATCATCTGGCAACATGAAATGTGCTTAAGCAAACCATGACACGAAGAAGGAAAAAATGCATGATTGAAGACCATATATGTAATAATGATGATAGGAAGGATGACATGAATGACATAATTCATAACGAAAGTGATGGATGGCTTTTTCCCTGCAAAGAAGTCCCAAAATATGTAGGCTTCATATTAAAGAATAAGTTCATGACATATAAAGAGGAATTCCTACAAGCAGTTGGTTATCCCATGCTCTCCACCTAGAGAGCAGCTGAAAGCAAGTCCCTAGTCAAGAGAGAGATTGGTCAAGTCCTTGATTAAGAGGGAGCTTGGGTACATTTCATTTATAGGAATGGGTGCATTCCTTCAATGGAATAGGTATGTCCTCCCTATTCGAGAGGGAGGGATAGACACATAATTCTTGTCTTCACTTAGGAAGATAGAATGGAGGATTAGGTAAGCATATAGCATTCGATACTTTTTGAGGATGTATTAGGGAATCCAAGATAAGATTAGTCATAGAGGACCAATCTTATTTTAGGACTAGGAATCCAAGATAAGAATAGCCATGGTAGAACATACTTTGAAAGAACTCGGGTCGGGTATGTTTCGAGAGAGACAATGATGAAGGTGTCTATAAATCATTGGTCTTGCTAGAATTGTGCTCTAATATTTTGGAGAGATAGACCGGTTTGTCAAGGCCTCGATATGTGACAATGATGGATGACATGATGCTAGAAACATGGGTTACCAATTTGACTCTTCTGATGAGAATTCTCTAGATTTAGAATATCCAAGTACCTTGTATGGATTATGAATACCTCCCTAGTTAAGAGGGAGAGTTGGAATATATAAATAGGTTCGATCTTCGTAATGTTATGTGTAATCATGTGTTTATGTAATTGATGAAAAGAATAAAAAATAAAATTACTTATGCTATGCTTGAGTCATGGGTTTCATGCTCAAGGACTTTTATTTTATAGATGAAGCTCCCATTGTGAGCTATTAGGTTTGGTCATCAATTCAAAAATTCTATTGAGTCACTGTCCTATATTGAAGACCCATTTGGGCATGTTACATATGTGATTAAGTCATTGTAAAGAGTATAAATATCCTCCAAGACCAGGTCCAAGCACCTCCAACAAGTCGACCTTCAATGAAGCAATCAACCTTCACTAAGATCAAGTCAGCCTAGAGTTGATGGCAAGTCAGTTTTAAGTCATGAACAAAAAACCTATATAAGGAGGTATTCGACCTCTCTCAAGGACACACTAGAAACTTGACACTCCAACACAAGTAAGAGGAAAAGTGCGAGATAAAGGAGGAAAAAAGAAGGAAAGAAGATCAAAGTTTTTGGGATAAGTTTTGGGCTACTTCTTTCCACTTGTGTGAGGAGATCTAGGGTTTCAATATGTTGTAGAAAGGTTGACTTACAGACAGATCAAAGTGTCAAAAGATTGTTGCCAACAAGGTCTAGTTTGAAGATTGAATTCACTAGGAAAGAAAGGAAGGCATAGAGAAGGTAAGGGAGGATAGATATCTCCATGATCTCCTCTCTCATGTGACCTATGGTTTCTAAAGCTAGGGCTAAAACATTGTAGAAGCTGCAAGTAGGCCGAATTGTAGTAAGGAAGGACAAAGTTGTAGTGTTGTTGAGGTCGAAGTTGAAGTCAAGGAAGAAGCTGCTTTGACTTAAGGGCAAGGGTGACTTAGTCTTGAAGGAATCTTGGTCAAGGGTCTTGGTCTTGGAATTCATCACTTGAATATTATATAAGAAGAAGAATCCGTTTGGGTTTTCCTCTCAAATTTGATAGGTTTTGGTCCTGGATGATCACCTACATTTTGTGTCCCTTGTCTCATGCTTATTTATGATTTGGAAGCTGTTTGAAGATAGAAAACATTAACATAATCAAGAGAAATAAATAAGCTAATAAAAGAATAAGTAAAGTTGCATCACAAGCAGTTATCATTTCTAAAGAAATCAACTCATCCCTCTACCCTAGATTTCTCAACAGTCCAACTAGAAAGATTTGAATAAGAAGGGTCTATTCTTGGGGGCTTCTAAGAGATGGATATCTAGGGTGATCGACTAATGATCTGAACCAACATGGGGAAGGATTATGCCATCAATCTCCAAGGTTGCAAGGAAAATGGATTTTGAAATTAGGAATCTGTCAAGACGAGAAGCTATTTTTCTTTCCCCACCCTGTTTGTTGTTCTAGGTGTGAACACCATTGGTGGTCTGTACATCCACCAATTTCATTATTTCCATGGATTCCTAAAGGCCTTTGCATCCCTTTCCAGTCTCCTGAGACCTCCTTTTTACTCTGATAGTTAAGAATCATATTGAAGTCTCCACCTATTATTTTGTGAGGGTAAGGCAACTCATCATTTATTTTCCTTATGGTGTTCAACATTTGGATTTTGTCATCTACTATGGGTGGTCCATAAACATTGGTAACACAAAATATTTTAGGAGATCCTATTATTTGCAAGACTGTGGTTATAGATTTCTTGGTAGCCATTGAGATTATAAGCTCAAATAGTTGATCCTTCTAGAGAATTAACTGACCTCTTGCCATGCCTCTTGTAGCATTATCTATGTAGATGTAGCCCTTTCAACATTTCTTTTGAAGATTTGGTATGTCCTCTATTCTTATTTTTGTTTCCTGGGTGAGCACAATCTCTGGTTTGCTTGCTATTATATATATATATATATATATATATATATATATATATATATATATATATTTTATTTTTTATTTTTTATTTTTTCCAGGTCCATTTAGACCTCTGATATTCCACGAGATAAAATTCATTGAGAAAGAGCTTGAGTTAGGTTGAGGGTTGTTACCTTTCCATTGTTTATTAGTTTCTCTTTGAGTTCTTGCAGCAATCGAATTGTTTTTTTTCTGCCTTTTTTTCCTTGGTCCTTTGGGATTGTATTGTTTAGCTTGAATGTGGGACTTTATACCCCTGCTATTGTGGTCTCCATGCTAACTCTTTGCAGTGGCGCGAAGAGCTCATTCTCTTGCTCGAAGAGCAAAGGTGCGAAGCCGCTTGTCCCTTCGGGTGCAAGGAAAGTTCCAACGATTGCATTATACATGTGTAAATCCAAAAATAATAAGAACCACCTCAAACTCACTCTTGTTTAATGTCTTCTTGGAGCAAGTATGCTCCCTCTATTTTATGTATGTACTCCTCCAGAATGGCTTCTAGGCCACGCTTCTTCCATACTTCTGCAATCATGCATAGGTCCATTCCTTCTAGGCCTTGTCTATTGATTCTTCCTCCACTATGTCACTGATATCTTCCTGCTCCATTTCTATGTTCTCTATGCCTTCTCCAGTTTCATTTGGACTCTCATTGTGGTTGGCTTCCTAGTCTTATGTTTGGTGAGTGGGCTGTTATTGGTCCAAGTCATCTTCCTCAATGATGGTGTCTTCCTTGTCGTGTTCCTCCTATTCCTCCACTAGAGATTTGCAATTTTTCCTGTTAGCGTAGGATGCTATGGCATTTTTCCCTTGAGTTCTTTAATTGTTCTTGTTTTTGGTAGAAAATTTTGTGAAGCCTTGTTCATTTGTCCTTTTATGAGCTTGTAAATTGGTGGTTTAGGATACATTTTGAGGACATTCCTTAAAGAGGTGTCAATGTTCATGAAATTTCTTGCACCTAAATGGTACGTGTTCATAATCAATACTTTGAAGCCACTCTTTTTCCTTGAATACTAGCTTGATAGCCTCTGGTAGAGCACTAGAGACATCTAAGTAAACACAAATGCAAGCATAGGAGACATAGCGTCTTGCTCTTGTGCCTTTAGGAATTCTTATGTATTCATCTATTTTGTCTTTAATGCCTTTGAGGATCGAAGGAGACCAATAGTTCGTGGGTAGGGAGTGTAGTCATACCCAAACAAGGAACCTAGTGAAGTCCTTTTCAAGAATGAAGTTATCTTTCTAGTAGCGCATATAAATGCCAACGAAGTTAAAGAAGTAGGAACCTCCCTCAAAGATTTGATCCTTATTCTCCAAAAGATCAAAGATCACTATGAAGAATCCTTTGGAGCCCAAATATAACTTGTACTTCACTTTGGGGCTCCATTTTGTTTGAATCCACTAGTTTATATTTTTCTTTGCTAAGCAAAACCCCATGGACTTGAAAATAATGGTGTGATTTTGCATAAAATCTCTACATGTTGCAACATCTGGGTCCATTATCTCTAGAGTCGGTATTTTATTTGATTTAGGCTTGCATAGATTTATAGTTTATGGTGGAGTTATAGTTTTTTCACTGGAACTAGCAGGCTGGGAGCTGGTATGTTTTTCATCATGTTTCCATGCTCCTCCCTCTCTTGGGTGACTGACATAAGGTTTCTTGAAATCATTATAAGTAGTCAGTTTGGTAAAAAAAGAGGTCTCAGGTTCCTTAATTTTCCCCATGATGATTTCTCTGAAGGAGGGGGCCTTTGAACCCACTCCTGACATTGCCATGACAAGGCTCATATTAGAACCTTGGGACAGGTCGTCTAAATCTTCTCTCTACTGGATCACAACTCTAGAAATCATAACCCCTGTAAAGAGTATAGTTGGATAGTCCTCTCATAAACATTTCAAACAATATATGGTACTTAGAAAAAATCCTTAGAAATCAGGATTTATCCTAGTTTAAAGTTTATTAGGATTCCAATAGTCAAGATTGCAATATGTTCTATGAAAGCACAACCAATAACTGACATAGTAGCACAATGAGGTAGTGTTGAGTTGGCAGAAAAATTGACAGGTGTTGATAGTGTTGAGGTGGTAGGATAGCAGATAGGTGTTGGTGAGGACAATTTAAATTGTTGGAGGTCTGGGTTCCAAGTAGGCATGGTTTTGCGTGAATTACATGCCAAAGGTGTGGACCTCCCCCCTTTGTTATCCATTAGTCATAGAGGGGCCCCACACTTTTTCTAGATTGTTGGATCCAGGAGGAAGAAGATCGAGTGTTGGTGTGCCTTGAGGAAAGTGCATAGTGGGTAGCCACAAATGTGACAAATTGTGGACCCCCCCTTATTAACCATAAAACAAAAGGAGGGGTGTCACAATTAACCCCATCCATAGATAAATCAGAAGGGAATCCAATCAATTACCAAATGTGTTGGAAGTTATGAGTGAGTTAAAAAGTACATGTGGAGTTGATGTGGAAGACACTTGGCATGTTGATGCAACATAGGTGATTTGGCAGGTTACATGTGGCACGTAGATTTGGTATTTTTAGGTGGCCAAGTGGGCCATTTATAGGTGACATGTGGACCACTTATAGGGTGCCACTCACATGGTGACATCACAACAACATCAACATAAATATGTGCTCTGAAGGTAAACGGCATGTAATGGAAGCCTTGGTCCATGGGAAAATTAAATAGCCCTCGTTGATGATTCACTGACCAGCCACGTGATTAGTAGAATTAGGCGAAGCCCCCTAAAAGGCAGGTTGAGGGCAAGTTACATGGTTCTTAGCATAAGGCACTACAACAAAGGTGCATAGAAAATTTGATGTTTTGCCAAATTTGGTGCTTTAGTGCCAAAATTAGAAGAATAGTTAACTAATGTCATGTTGTGGTGAAATCACAACTCGCCCTATTTTTAATTTATTACTTTCATAATAACAATGGGGGCCGTTTTCATAGATTTTGGTTAAATCACTTTTTAATATTTTCCTTTTGGTTAGGTGTGCGACATTTTCGTGAGATCTTTTTTTCTTTGGATTTCCATTCTAATTACTTCATTATATTCAATTTTTCGCTAGTTTTTCATTGGTTATCGTTTCATCTCATTTGGATGCATAGCTTGCAAATGACGCTTATCCGAAGTTCGGTGATTTTTACTACCTAAACTAAAATCTACAAAATGTATATTATTTTTATTTTATACATTAATTGTAAATATTAATTTTTATTATTTTAATTTTTTTTTAACTAACAATATAATACCAGCACAAATGAAATCATAATAAAAACTATAATAATTATGAAAATATCAAAATCCTAATCTCAAAAATCTATTTCAAATCCCAATTTAAAAAATAATGAAGATCTAAAATCCTAAAAATATTATACAATCATTATAGGATGGAGGGGGATACCACCCCACATGGCCCTCCTCTCCCCCCTAACTTCACTCTTTCCACGCCTTACTACTCCCGATATCGGGCCTTCCACATTTCAAGCCCTCCCAATTTCGACAACTCATCTTTTTGTAACTCCCTTATTCTTAACCTCCAAATCCTTATTATCCCTGCCGCATGGCAGGAATAACGCATTGGAAATTGTGTTGAATTTCAAATAGGTAACTTTCCACTAAAAATCAAATTCATATTTATAATCTTAACCTTATAGAAAATATGTAAAAAATATATTAACTTTGATTTTTTTAAAACGTGATTGGGTAAAGGAACTTGGCTCAATAACGCATTGGAAATTGTGTTGAATTTCAAATAGGTAACTTTCCACTAAAAATCAAATTCATATTTATAATCTTAACCTTATAGAAAATATGTAAAAAATATATTAACTTTGATTTTTTTAAAACGTGATTGGGTAAAGGAACTGGGCTCTTATTCAGTAATGATGATGGTGCGCGTTGTATAATGAGGGGGAGGAATTAAGTTTGGAAAGTTATGGAAATTCCAGTTATATTTAGAGAAAATTTGGCAAATATTTTTGTAAATCCAAGTTATAGTTGTTAAACTTCAAAATTTTAGGTGTCTTAGACATTTTGGATGATGCTGAATCCATTTTCACCATCAAAAACATGATTCAAAGACTTCCACTACAAGATTTTTTGAATTTTTTTTGCCCGGATTCCGGCCACTTTTAATTGTCCAAACAATTTCTTCGCCTCCTTAATATTGAATAAATAAATCTCATAAAACATTAATATTGATTTTACCTCGACCATTACACAATACTTATGTATATACATATAATTATTAAAATATTATTTTACATAAATTCTAATAGTTTTTTCCTGATAATATATTTATAAATTATGACTATAAAAATATTATATACTTCCAGTGTAATAGTAAAGAAATATAGAAAATGTGAGATAACATATATTTATAACTATAAAAAATATTATTTACTTCCAGTGTAATAGTTTCATAGTGGTAATTGAGAAAAATCTGTAAAAAATGTAGTATCTATTGTTAAAAATAATAACTTTAATGATGTTGTCAAATTAAAGTTTATGAAGTTCTTTGTACATATGTTCAATGAAGATAACGACCAAATAGGGAATCTCTGAAGCACAGTTTTAGTGTTGATCATTGTTTAACCTGGGAACAGTGACTTGTCATTTTCATATTGCTTAATTCAGGACAATGGGTATTAAAAAAATGATTTAGTTAATTTTCATATTTAATGTTCTTAATTATTTGATTGTCCAAATCAATTTGATTATTTATTTTATTTTAAAAAGTGATTCAGTTGATTTTCATATTTAATAGTCTTAATTATTTAATTGTCCAAATCAATTTGATTATTTATTTTATTTAATATGTTGTAATAGGAAGGTTATTATCCCGAATCGATTAATTTTTTACTTAAAATCAAATTTATTTTATATATATATATATATATATTATATTAATTCTGATTTTTTTTAAATGTGATTAGGCAAAAGAACTTGGGTCTTATTCGATGATGATGGTGCTGCCGCCAACAGAGTACTAAGACTAAAGAGAATCTATTAATATTGATTTTATCTCGACCATTGCATGGTACTTATGTAAATACAGAGTCCATTATTCCCATCATCCATGAAATTATTTCTCTCCTCCAACCCTCCAAAAAGACTAAATTCATAATAAGATTTACTAGAATCCATTAATATTGATTTTACCTCCCATTGAATAGTATCTATGTAAATACACAGCCCATTATTCCCATCATCCAACTCTCCAAAAACTAAATGCATAAGAGTCCCGACACACCACATTTATTATCACCAAACTGTTACAACTTGTTTCAAAGTCAGGGAAACATTACTTTATTTTAATAAAAAATGAATATAGCTTCTAAATTTGTTTTAACAATAAAGATTTTTCTCACTTATTATTTTGATTAATAAAGATTTTTTTCACTGATTAAGAAGTTTAATTTAATACTTTTTGACTTATCTTAAAATGATTCAATTTACTAAAATTTAAAAAATTTCAAAAAATAATAAAGAAAATAAAATTTATTTCAACCAACTTAAATAATAAAAAAGATTAACCAAAAGTAAACATTTTAACCAACTCTAATTTATATATATTTTTTGGGTTTCAACTGCATTAAGTAAGTCATTCATCTATGACCATTTTCATGAAAGGTAGTTGTAACTAACCAATTTCTCATGATTTTTGAATAGTCCATTTAGCACTCATTGCATCAGGTGATGCTCACAGGGGTGAACAAATTAGTCAGTTATGACTACCTCTCATGAAATGGTCATAGATGAATGACTTAAGGCAGTTGAATCCCAAAAAATGATATCTAATACAATGCATTGCTGAAACCCCCAATACTTGACTCTAATTTAATTAAACATTTTAACCAACTCTAATTTAATTAAACAATACTTAATTATGTAAATGAATCACTCCTTATAAAGTATAAGGAATGTTGTTACGTAGTTTGGTTTTTTTAACAATGAAATATTTCTATATTAAGATATTAGTTATATTGTTTTAATGATATATTTAGTGTAAGATCTTGGTTATATTGTAAATTTGGTGTAAACTTTGTTATTTTTCTTGTCTTTTTTTCGTAATTTTGTTAATTGTTTTGTTATATTGTTGATTATTATTATAAATCATTTTTAGCTTATTGTTAGTAATGATTTTGTGGCATATTATATTTAGTAAAAAAATTGACTCGTAGTTATTAACTACTTTGTTATAGATGTGTATATTTATATTGAAATATTATTTTTATATGTTGAATTGTAGAAGTTTCTCAATAAATAAAAGGATCTAGGGAGTTCTAATTGAATAGCTCATATAACACAATACTTGCTAAGGTTTTACAAATGGGGTAGAAAGTTAAGTAGGTTTGAGTATCAAAAGAACTTCAAAGTTAAGTGCACTTGAGCCAAAGGAGTATTGAGATGGGTGACCTGTTAGGATGTCCTAGTTATCAGGTGCAAGTCCCACCATTTTGCTAGTTTAAATCTCACTTCTTCACCGTTGTGACTATCCCTTCATATTCATTTTTTTCTAGTGTCGATTTCAAACTAGTGAACCATCTCTGACCTAGTTGTTTGCTATCATAAACCATTTTTAATATGTGTTCTTGTAACAAGGCTACACAATGAATACTACTTTATCTATATCTATGGTATAGTGCACTGCACATGAGATTTTATCACAAAATGGACCAATTTCTATTATATATTTATTATTTTTAACTTTAATTTAACTATATTAAACTAAGCCCTTGTGTCCCAATGTCTTGCTAGTTTAAATCTCACTTCTTCACCCTTCTGAGCATCCCTTCATTCAATCTGTACTTGATCCAAGTGGCTCCAGAGACATACATAGGACAAAGAGGGCTTATGAAAGCTCGAAAATCAAAGTGATCATAATGATTTCGAACCAAGACCAAAGCGTAGATCCCATCGTCCTGATCGCGATAGTGTGAACGATTTGTCAATCCAAGCTTGTATGAGGGAGAACAAGCCAGTTAAAGTTATAGTCAAAGTTCGGATGTGGGCCAGATTTAAGTGTCCTAAAATTTGATCGACCCCGGGGCATGAAACCTAGCTCCCAAAAGCGGTCGAAATTGTGGCCTCGTTAATTTGCCCAATATCCCTTCTTTTCTAAAGATTTGAAAATTACCGCTCTTTTAAATAGAAATCAAAAAAATATATATGTGAGGTGGCGGGCCACCCCTGCCACCCCAAAACCACATTACGAAAAAAAATTAAGTATTAAAAGGACGACGAGCCATGACCCCCGCCGGCCCACCCGCACCATAACCAAAAACAATGTTTAAATATGGGTTAGCGGCCATGACCCTGCCGGACCCTCCAACCATAATCACGTAACTTTTAAATTTGGGCGGTGGGTGGGCCACCTCCAGTGGACCTGGCCCACCCGCCTGCTCCGCCCCCCACCCCATTAACAATGTGCCATAATATTAATGGGTCGACAGGAATCGAACTCGCCCGGCCATGTGGCCGGCCCAACCAAACAAACCTCCATTTAATTCAAGCAAACCACATTAATTGTGCCCATGTAAAACAATTCTGACAGCTAACCTTATTACGATTGCCGCATTTCAAGGGGCTGACCACCCAAATTTTGAATGCATGTATGGTAAAAGATAGGAGGGGCAGGATTTGACCTTGACCTCTCCACAACCAAATTTATATTTTTTGCCATTACATCAATGACGTTTTCATTGATGTCTTCATCCGAGAAGGATTTTAATAAGGGCCATTCTTTCTCACTTGCAACGGAGGTTGGACTTGAAAGAAACAGAGGGAGCGTATGGATGGAGAGGCAGAAGGGTGTCATGGAAATCGAAGCTTGATTTTTTTTAATTAATTCTAATGTAGTGTGGAACCATGATTGCTGTAGATATAGGGAGCAAAACCATGATCCTTGAAATTTTCTCAAGGACGTAATTTTTCTCCATGTCGGAATACAATCAACTTTATAGTCATTTTTCATGGTTTTCCACAAGGATCGCAATGGCAAGGTCAGATTTGCCCTTTGAGTTGCAGACTTCCAGTCCACCCATGGAGCAGAATCTTTGAGGAATCTAAGGGGAATCTAAAAGATTCCTTGAGCCCAAGATTCTCAATTTCTCAGAATTCGAAAATTTGACAGTCGATTTTGCATTATTCAATGCCACAAATCTCATGGTGTGTTCAGATTTTTCATTTTCTCATTCTATTCTTTAGCCACTTTTCTAAGTGGAATGCAGGTGTCAACATTTATGTGCGAGTAGCCATTTCTATGCGATTGATGCCATGAGATCGATGGCATGAACAACTTCATTAGTTTGACTTCAGATGGCCCCTGGTGGTTAGGTATATGCAATGTGTTCATGTACTTCTTTTTCTATGCATTGTGCTGCACAGATCCCTGTTTGATGTTTGATGTGGGATCTTGTTTATTACTTGCTTTTCATGATTTCTGCTTCATGTGATGTGGAATCATCTATTTGATGTACCTTTTGTCATGATTTTTCATGTTATGTTTTGAGATCCCTTTGTTGTATGTTGATGGGATGCTCATCATGCATGAGTTTATGGCATACCGATAGGAGTCTTTTTGACAGAGAGTTCCTGTAGCGGAACATCTCTTAGAGCCACTCCTGCGTGAGGGCATTTTCCTTGTATGATAGTGACATCACCTCTTATGTACATCATCACTATTGACAACAATTAATGCAACGATCTACACCATCTTGACATTGGGGCCCGGAGACGTAGTCCCTCCTGGATGAACTTCGTTATCAACGGCTTATGTTTTCATGTGTTGATGATTGATGTGTTCCTCTTCTTTACAACATGCAAATGTATTCATTTATGTTCTTTCAAAAATGCAATTTAACACATCACAAAAGTAAAAGGTCTTGGAAAGGTCCTTCGTCACACTCGGACCTGGATCAGTACTAAGAGAACTATTAAAAATCATGAGAAATTGAATAATATTCCTTTTTTTCTATTGTCGATTTCAAACCAGTGAACCATCTTTGACTTAGTTGTTTGCTATCATAAACCATTTTTAATATGTTCTCTTGTAACAAGGCTACACCATGAATACTACTCTATCCATATCTATGGTATAGTCCACTACACATGGGATTTTCTGGAAAAATGGACCAATTTCTATCATATCTTTATTATTTTTAACTTTAATTTAACTATATTAAACTAAGCCCTTGTTCAAAGTTTAATAATTAAACTAAGTGGCAGGGAACGCTAGCTATGCGGCCTTGTTTCTTTGATGCTCGAGACTCTTTATACCTCCATATTCTCTCACCTTTCCTCACCATACTTCATTCGGAACATATTTTTTTCATATCTCCTAAGTCCTTATGCCTCTCGAATATCCCTCCTCCTTATCACTCTGATTTCATATATATAAAAGCCAATTGTAATAAAAGGCCAATCCACCATTCAAATGAGCCTCGACCATAACCCATATTCCAATTTTTTCAATATTTTAATATAATTAATTTATATTTTCAATTAGTTTAATTAATATTTAATTTTATAATTTTAATTAATTTGTGTATATTTAATATTGGTAATTAACTAATATTTTTTAATTATAATTATATAGTTAATTATAATTATCAATATAATTTAAAAGTTAGAATTTTTAATTAAATTGGTGTAATTTTGGCCTAGGCATGCTTTTTTTCTTCAGAAATATGGTAGTTTTGACGTCCTCACTTTGGAGAGACACATCTCAAGATTAATTAGCCAATTGATGCTCACAATAGCTCGTTGGAAAGATAAGATTGTGTAGAATAATATGGGAATGATAAATTTAGCCGATTTAATCATTTAATAACCCAAAAATTTATCAAACGACAAAGTGATAAATTTACAACAACAATTGGTTATTCCTAATTTGATGTGGGCAAATTTCATTGGATTGAGAAAATCGTTGTCACTAATTCATTCTCCAACAATACTCAACGGCTAATAAAATCCATTTGAAGCAATCACATCTTGAAATTTTGTTGGATTTTATTTATTTTAATTTAGCGATTTCATGAGAGTTTTTGTTTTTGTTTTTTTGTTTTGTTTTGTTTGTTTGTTTTTGTTATTATTTTTTTATTTTGTTTTGTTTTGTTTTGTTTGTTTGTTTTTGTTATTATTATTATTATTATTTTTTCTAATATGCAATTTAATTTATTTTTATTGTGGTTTTGATTGGTTTGTAACGGGAGATCAATTGGAGAATTTATATCTAAGGTATTATGGAGCAATGGAAAGAGACTAGCAAAGAGAAAAATGGAGAATTTACATCTCTAATTCACAATCTGGAAAACCACTCTTAACAATTTTCCATTATTGAATACTTTTATAATTATCAAATATCAATTTTGAGAATAAGGAAAGGATTCCTCTTCTCTGCAACTAGAGGCTCTGAAAGCACTATTGTATGGGATATTATAGTTGTAGGTGAGGGGTACACTTCAGATCTGAGGTATTTGGGGAAAATTCTGTGATTTTTCTTGTTGTGCATTTACACTTTTGTATTGTTTTGTGAGTTGAATTATGGAGAGATCAAACATTTTGAACTTTGAAAGAGAATGTTTTTTGCACTACTGCAAGCAATTTCTCCAAGGAGATGAAGTTGTTCATGAAATGAAAAATTTGTAATGAAGTTCTCGTATGAATTTAATAATTTTCATTCCAATGCACTCTTATTTGGATTGTAAGTTAATCTACTACTACTGGAATTTCTCTAATTGATTTTAATTCTTGTTCTAAATAATGTATGGCATTATGATATTGAAAGCTATCGTCTTATTGATTTTTTTATTCTATTGATGTTCTAGAAGAGATATCTCTAAGGAGCATAATACAATTAAAACTAATATGAATTCATTGAAATAGGAAGGTGTTGAGAAGTAACTATTTATTGTTTAACTACATTCCCATTTTGTTTTCTCTTTTATTAATTAAATTAAATTCTTCTTTTAATTGATGAAAATCATATATAAACAGTCTTCTTCCCCTGGTTAGTTAGGTCATCTGCTCTCAAATTGGGAGAAGGCTATCCTTTGCCAATTTGAGATAGGATTAGTTTTTGCTTGCATCTTAGAATAGGTCTACATATAGATTTAATCCTGCATTTTAGAAGTCCCCTTACATAGGGGTAGACCTTAGTTGCGGCTTGGCTGAGCCATAAAGTCAACTTAAGGATATGCTTGCCTGCATGTGCACAACAAGAGTGCAGATCTAATTTCTTTCTTTCTATTGGGAAATAATAGATATGTTATATGCTAGTAGACAGAGAGAGAGAGACAATAACTAGACCCAATTGAACCAGTCAAAACCACTACATCAAACAGATAAGAGCTTAGTTGGGGCTATGACCGAGTGGTCTCTCTCACATGTTGATGAGGTCATTTTTTACCATGAACAAGTCCAAACACTAGTTTTAGATAAAACACAGAAAAATTCAGAATGCTAATGTTAATATAGAACGTGATGTTTATAGGTAGACTAATAAAGAATATTTTTGTTAATAGCAAGGGGACAAAAAGAATAAAGAAATTGAAACAACAATATGGATAACAATTAAACCCAAAACATAACTAAAATTAAAACAAGATGATAAGCTGCAACATAATGAAGTATGAACCCAACTGAGAAAAACTGAAAATAAATCTTGAAGTTGAAATAAAGGTGAACAATTAATTTAAAGAATAGAGTTGACGTAAAACTAATTGTTAAAATGACAAATAGAAAATCACCTTAATAAAGAAGCATCTCTAAATATATATAAAAAACAATAGTATTATAGAGAAGGAATATGAAAAGGTGTTATCCGAGAATTTTGGAGATGGAGTTAAAATGCCAAATTGTTGTTTGAGTGAGTGTTACACAGTAATTTGTCACCATTGGTCACCGTCCTTGTCACCCTTGTTTCCGTACGTTGGAGAACGCATTCCGGGACCTGTGAGAAGTGACATAACCTAAAAACACTTGCATTATGTTCCCCTGAGTATGTACTTCATGTTCCCTGAAGACACCTTCTGCAAATTATCCCTGAAAAGTGCCCTTTTTCCATTAGCGCGGGTCCACAGTGTCTTACCCGCGCCAATCACTGAGATCCTCAAAAGGGGGTGCGACCATTGGTGCTCTGTCTTAGAATAACACCCGCGCCAACCAAATTTGGTAATGATTTTTGACAAACGTGCACCCATATGTTTTTTCCCTTCAGATCACGAAGTCTTTTGAGGATAAAATCCATCTGATAGAGGTCGAGAGTCATCATCTATCCTTGACATCTATCGACAGCGGCTTTTCGGAGATAATGTCAATCCACAATGGGTGTCCTGGTGCATTGTATCTTCCTCCCTTCTCCATCTATAAAAGTCTGTCCTCATGCATTAGACAAGCTAGTTTTTGAGTAATGCTAGTTGTGATTATGCTTGTCTTGAGTGATAGTAAGAGTCTTGAAGCATAGAGAGGTTACGCTGCCGGAAGTTTGAGAGAGAGGAGGTCTATTGCAAGACATACATAGCTGCTCGCCCAGCCAGAGGATAGGTTCAACGTCAGAACCTTGGTTGTATCTTTCTCTACTTATTATTCATTAATAAACGACTACTGTTATGGTTCCAATCTCATTATTCATCATGATAATGTTTGATTTATTTCCTTTCTGACTGAAATATAGTTGTATTTTAGTGGATTTTATGCTTGTTCTCGTTTCGTTCTTTGCATGTGCAGGTATCCATATGCGGGGATTGCAAGGATTGTGACCTGCCGGAGCAAGGGAACGGGAGTATAAACTCTTCTTCGACATTAGCGTTGGACTCCAGGTTGGTTCTCGTAATCCACTTTCAGTATGCAACTAGGAACATGCATAGTAGCGTGATTTGATTGTTGCTAGACCCATTTTGGGCTAGTGGGATCGCCTCTGTCCGCAGAGGGGATTTACCTCTCCAACAATTTGGCGACTCCACTAGGGAGGAGCTATTTGTTGTTTGATTCATAAACCTTGGACGGAGTCTGAAGCACGGCCAGGCAGCCTTTGAAACTCTATTGCTTTGCATTAGTGGAGTAGATCAACGCCACTTCAGTCGATCTCTGGTTTGGTTTATGAACCGAACGGCTTGGAGTTTGTCTTGCATGTTAGTTTTCTCTTGCCTGCTTGTATAAATGAGCTTTCTAGGTCAGCTTTGAAGTTGTTTTCTGCTGTTCGATCTGTCTCAGTACTGTTGACCAGACCCTGGGTTCCTTTATTTATTTTTTGGGCCGGCAAACTGAGTTGGCACGTTTTTTCCTCTGACAGTCGCGCCAGTTGGCGCATGTTGCACAACAGCAACTCGCGCCAATTCCTGAATAGCGCAAGTTGCAGGCTGACAGTCGCGCCAACCCTATGAATTTTGCCAGTGTGTTTGTTGAAAGCTCTTTAAACTCAGATTTTTGTCTTTATATATCTTTTCCAGCTTCTGGAAGTGTGTTGGACCTCTGTTTGACTGGTTGTTACCTTTATCCTTCAGCTGTTTTCTTATTTCTATCGATTTTGTATCCCAGCCCTAGAGCATCTAGTGGCTTTGCATGTCAAGCCTTCTGTGGGAAGTTTTGGTTTGATTATCCAGTCAACTTTTTGGTTGTTTTCCGCACCTGTCTAGTAGTTGTTAAAGCTTGTTATTCCGTGCTTCTGGGCAATTCACTTCTAGCTTGTTTGGATTTTTCTTGACTTCATTTGAACTTAGATCACATGGTTCATTGAAGGTCTGTGCGCTTTTCGTTGTTTTGACAGTTCATCTTGGTATTTCAGATTTGGTTCTCCTTGCATTGAGTGAATTTTGTTTGTTTATGCTTGTTAATATCTCTTGAAATTTGTTTAAATGCATTATGCCATTTTAAAAAGAGAAAAAACAAAAGATCTTTTTGCATTATATTAGTTAGCATTTATTGTTATTTGTTGCTTTTAAAAAGAAAAGAAAAGAAAAAGTTTCATTTCTTGTTATTAGCTGCATTAGGATCTTTGTTGTTTGTTTATTGTTCATTTTGTTTGTTTGAAAATCTCAACTCTCCTGTAGTTAGAATTCATTGAACGAAATGATATAATTTTGGCATATAGTGTGCATTTAGGAAGTTTTGAGATATCACATACGGTAGGACCAAAAAACTGAAACTTAATTGAAGATCAACTGTAAAATAAACTGAATGAACCTAACAACGCATTGGAGCCTAATGCACATATTCTAGAGGTCTAGGCTAGAGACGTGTTCCGGCGTCGTAAAACCTGGTAACTATTGCCTCGCTGATGGTTGGGTGATTCCTCCTACGAGACAATAAGTACCAGTACGGACTGAGCTCCCACGTACCGTCGCATATATACGGGAGACCCCACTAGGCTATCATCCTTTATCCATAGGAAGCCGAGTCTGCCGCCTTACAAGCCGTAATGCACTGAACACAGCATTCGGGAAGATTGACTGCAATACGGGAAGTCCTTGGTTTTCATCTGATTGCCAAGGTGTATAAGCAGTTTTACGGATTGTTTGGTAAACCTTTTGCCTAGAGTTTCCAGAGTAGTCACTTTTGATCCTTTTCGGACTCCTTAAAAGAAAATGTGCCTGTGAGCATCTTGTCACTTCGTGCTCATTAAACATTCGAAGGAGACTAGAGTCATATTTTAGTCCTTTTCTTGACTCTTAAAACATGAAAAGGTCAAGTTGTGTCTTTGCATCCTAAAATTTATTCGGCCACGATAACATTTACCCAATTAGATTTTGTTTGCATTAGTTTGAGTAGGGGTTTTGTCTCGGTAGATTCCTTAGGTTTTGTGAAGTTTCATCCTGGCGGAATTACCAATTTCATCTTCTGTCGAGATACCGGTTGTGAGTCTTCCTGTGGTTCCGAGTATACAACCACTTAGTTCTCGTGCCCCAGGCGACGAGACTTACCAGTTTCATTGGAACCCTACTTGGGAACCTTCTGAGGACAGTGTCCCTTTTTGGGACTATACTTCTCCCCGTGTGTCAGTCCCACCTTCTTCCTCTGACATGGAGGATTTGTCCACTACAACGACTGATGAGTCCGTTGCGATGAGCGGTGAAATTCCCACCGCAACGGACCCTATACTTGTCCGTAGTACTCCCACTGCTGCAAACCTACCACCAGGCTATAAAGCATTAAGGGATACCTTGCCCTCTAGAACTCCTTTCACGGGTTCTATTTGGTCACCACTCACTTTTCCTACCACGAAGCCTTTTACTCCGCAAAGTCGCAGTACATCTGTTACCTCAATCACAACTGCTCCAACGGTTTGTGCAGCCTCTTCGACTCCTATTTTTAGTCGTCCTTCGGCTTCCTTATTCAGAGTCTTTGATCCCATGTCAAATGTCCCAATACAGGGGCCATACGATCCGTATTTATCGTCTCAACCGGTTGTTGAGGTATCAGTTCCATTGTCAATTGATTGGGGCTCCACCTCTTTTCATGGTGGTCAAGTTTCATCTGCGCAATCTCCAAGACAACCTCCTCAAGACCAACAAGGGCAATCCTTCCATGGAAACCCTTTTGCTTCTGGTGGCCCATTTTTCTCCTCTTATGTTCAAACTTCTGGTAATTCAGGTCAATCCTCTGTTCAACAAGTCCAACCTGGTATCCAGCAAGGTTATCCTACTAGACAAATTGGTCAATCATCTGTTAACCCAAACCAACCCAATGTCCAGTATGGTCCAATATTTGGACAAGCTGTTCAACCACAGGGACAGCCTACCGTCCAGTATAGTCAACCTTCTGGGCAAGTCGGTCAGCCTCAAATCCAATCAGGCCAACCAACTGCCCAGCCCACTCAGCCATCTGGTCCGTTAGGACAACCTTCAGTTATGCAGCACCAACAACTCCATTCCCAGCAGGTACAACCTTTTGGGCAGGTAGGTCAACCCCAATATCAACAAGATTATCCTTCTGGCCAGATAGCCCAACCTACAGGACATCTTTCTGGTACTGCTCAACCTGGTTTTTCGCCCCAGGCTGGACCCCAGCCCCCGTCTGGTTTTCAAATACAAGCTGGGGTTCAATCCCAACCGCTTTATCAACCTCCGCCTACTCCTCAAACTTAGTTTGGATTCCAGCCACCCTATGGTTACCAGCAACCTCAAGGGAAACCTTTGTTTGCCCCGTACCAAAATTATCAACAACTGCATACAAATCCTTATTATCCGCAACCATATGGTGCTTCTGCAGGACCGATTGGTAATCCGTGGAGCGCTGGGGGGAAAAACCCAAATCCTTATGGACAAAATCCTATGGGGCCAAATCCGTCCGGACCAAGCCCTTGGGGGCAACCGCCAGTTGGTTGGAACCCTGGTGCTCCATCCCAATAGCAGCCCCAGATGTCCTTTAATCCTCAATTACCTTTCTTAGCGACTTTAGAATTACCTGATGTGTCTAAATTGACCAATGATCCTATTCTACATAATCCATATTGGCCTCCAGTTCCAACAAAAATTCCCGGTGACTGTCCAAAATTCGATGGTAAGCCTAATGAGGATCCACAAGCTCATGTCATGACTTATCACCTATGGTGCTCATCCAATTCATGGCTTGATGATTCAATTCGGCTTCGCCTTTTTCAAAGGACTCTCACCGGCTCTGCCGCTAAGTGGTATATTGAGCTCAATCGCGGATCCTTTCAGGATTTTAACTCCTTGGCTATGGCATTCCTCACTCATTTTCAGTTGCCCGTTCGATATGAAATGGGTACACACCTCCTCACATCCTTAAGACAAACGACGGCTACGCATATCTCTGATCATATCCATGAATGGAGACGGCGTAGACGTATGATCAAATTTTGGATTCCCGACCAGCTTCTTACTGATTGGTTTACGACTTCGTTCGTTCCTCCAATAGCTCGGGACATCGCCATGGGAGCGTGTGTCACTGAAGAGCAAGCTATCGCGCGAGCTCAGTACCTTGACTTGGTTTATTCTCAGTCAGGTACATTGTATGATTATCTGCCTGATGCCCCTAGACCAGGAACATCCAAAGCCCCGCCAACACCAACTGTTGACAGTATTATTGGAACTGTTAGTTCATCCTCAAAGAAAAATTCCGTGAACCCTGGGAAGCAAAAACCACCCGTGTCGAATGAACCCACTTCTCAGGTAATACCCACTTCGAATGTTACTTCCGAGGTCAATGTCGTCCAATCCACAACGGCAGACAAAGCCTCGAAAGCAAAGAAGAAAGGGAAAGCGAAGAATAAGCCAGATCAACCTAAGCAGGAAGCCCCTAAACCTCCACCCGAGGATGGTGCCAAGCGCAAACCCAAGTATCCTTGTCTTATCTGTGATGAGGATCACTATACCAAGGACTACCTGAGGTGGTCTGAAGTTAGTCGTTTGTTGAAAGGCGCTCCCGGGACTCCTGCGGTGCTTAAAGAACCCTTTCCCTCACAGCAAACTCAAAAAACTCAAATGGTGGCTGACCCATCTCAGCCTCTCTCTTCCTTCGGTTCTCAAGTGTTTATGGCTGGAACAATACCTATCAATATCAGTACTCGAACAAAAGATTATTCGCCATCTACCGGGAAGGAGCCTGAGATACCCTCTATTGCTCCTCCGTTCAGTTCGGGTCCTCTCCACATTGAGAGACCTACAACTGAGACGCCTCTTCGACCCCCTCCAAAAGGAGTACTCCGGAAATCTTCTTACAAACCAAATGCTCGTGCTTCACAGCACTACAATATCGTTGAGGACTTAGTGCAGACTCCGTCGGCTATGTCCGCTTTAGAAGTTCTCCAGAGCTGCCCTTCTCAGAGGAAGTCCTTGCTATCCACTATTGGTGGCATAGACCCGTCAGATTCAGATTTAATTACTTTTGACTTAGAACGCCATACGCAGAGACTGCCTCCCCAAATCGCATTCCTTATACAGGTTATCATTGACTCCAAAATGATTCATCGTACAGTCATCGATGAAGGTGCTTTAACTTGCATCATGTCTGTCGCCTGTTGGAAAGCTATTGGATCTCCTACGCTGAGTCAGTCTCCCACAACCTTGGAAGCCTTTGATGGAAGAGCCTCTCGTCCTTATGGTATACTCCAATGTTTGCCCATCACTTTGGAAGGGAAGACAGTCGAAATGGAAGTTGAATTCGTTGACGCTACTCTTACCTACAACCTCCTTCTCGGACGTAGCTAGATCTACGCGATGAACGCTGTTGCTTCATCACTGTTTCGTATCATCTGTTTCCCTCATCAAGGGAAGATTGTTACCGTAGACCATCTATCTTTCTTCGCTTCCTCTTCTGAAGGTAACATTCCTTTTGTGGAGCATACCTCGAAGTTATCTGAGAGTCTGGGAGCCGGAATTTTCAAAGATCCCGCCCTTATGGGTGTTTTTCCGCTCCCACCTCCTAACGTCGCCTCTGTTAATATGATCACTACTTGTTCTGATCCGTGGATCATTCCTCCCACCGACCAAGTAGATTCTTGGGGCGACTAGATGCCGTTGAGTCCTGCCGAACTCAACTACGTTGAAATTATTGTTGCATCGTCTCCCTCTTCCGAACTTGCTCTTTCAAGCACGATTCTACATTCATTCGATGCATCCTCAGGGCTTGTAGATGCGACTTCTTCAGATCCTTTGCAAGAAACGTTCTCTTCCGATGAAGCCATTATTGAGACTATGTCTCTCGAGGAACTTCCTTGGCATGATTCTCACCATCGTTCCTTGTTCCTCCCTGCCCCTCAGGATATTCTCACTTGCCTTGAGCGGTTTGCTCCTTGTCTCCCACTGCAAACACCTATTCAGATTTATCAGGTGTCTTCTGAAGGGAATATGGAAAATATTACGCAAACCTAGCCCATTGACATCTCTGTCAAACCAGGGATTGTCGAGCATCTTCATATTGGAGTCACTTGTACTCCCGAGGAGATTCAACTTTATTCTAACCTTTTTCGTGAATTTCGTGACGTTTTCGCATGGTCCTACGAAGAAATGCCCGGCATTGATCCTAGCATAGTGGTGCATGAGATCATCATGTACCCAGGTGCTAAGCCTGTTCGTCAACGTTTACGCCCTGTACACCCCCGAAAGGCTGCAGCAATTAAGGCCGAGGTAGAGAAGCTTCTTAAAGCCGGTTTTATTTATCCTATTCCGCTCACAGATTGGGTTTCCAATATCGTACCTGTGACTAAAAAACAGGGTACAATCCGCGTTTGTGTTGATTATCGTGATATAAATCGAGCCTGTCCTAAAGATAATTTTCCCACACCATTCATTGATCAGATTATTGACGAGTGTGCCGGAAGTGAAATGTATTCTTTCATGGACGGTTTTTCTGGCTATAACCAGATCAATATTGCTCCCGCTGATCAACACAAAACTGCCTTTATCTGCCCATGGGGCACTTTTGCCTATAAGAAGCTCCCTTTCGGTCTTAAAAATGCCGGTGCTACCTTCCAGCGTGCAATGTCCTATGCGTTCCATGACATTCGACACATTGTACAGCCTTACCTGGATGATCTCCCTGCTCATTCAGCTAAACGTCAGGACCACCCTAAGCACCTTCGCGAAATCTTTCTTCGCTGTCGATACTACCGAATCAGGCTTAATCCTCACAAATGTGTCTTCTGCATTGAATCTGGCTGACTTCTCGGGTTTGTCGTTTCCCGAGAGGGCATCCGTTTGGATCCCCTTAAAGTCAAGGCTATAGTGAATCTTCCTCCCCCCGCTTCTTTGCAGCAATTGCAGAGTTTGCAGGGTAAAGCCAATTTTTTACGTCGTTTCGTTCCAAACTATGCCGAGGTGGCCAAAGGTTTTACACGATTACTAAAGCGCGATGTCCCTTTTCATTGGGACACCACAGCTCAGGAATCTTTTGAGCGTCTCAAGGGCCTCCTTGTTTCTGCTCCATTGCTCCGTCCTCCGAATTATTATCGCGACTACACCTTGTATTTGGCTGCCGCCGACACCACTATCGGCATGGTTCTTGTCCAAACTGATGATGATGACACTGAGCATGTTATCTATTATCTCAGCCGCAACCTTTTAGACACGGAAACTCGATATGCTTATGTCGAGAAGTTGGCATTGGCCGTCGTTTGTGCTGTCCAACGCTTCCGTCATTATATTCTGCTGCGTACTACTACTGTGATTTCTGATTGCAACCCCATGACGTATATATTGTCACGCCAGTTGCTGGGGGGCAAGTACTCAAAGTGGATTGTTATCCTCCAAGAGTTTGACTTGGAATTTACCACTGCCAAGTCCAAGAAATCCCTTGTATTTGCTGAGTTAATTTGCTCTTTGCCGTCTTCTTCCCCGACCTCTCACCTCGAGGATCAAATTCCGGATGAGACCCTATTCCTCATTAGCACCCTCGATCCATGGTACAAAGATATAATTATATATCTACAAACGTCCTCCTTTCGCCCAGGCGTGTCCAAAGACGCTTGGCGAAGGATTCGTCATCAATCTCAACCATACCGTATCATTGGCGATACATTATATCGTCTCGGCGCCAACTCTGTTCTCTGCCGTTGTCTTACTCTCGAGGAAGCTGAGCGGGTCTTGAATGACTGCCACTCTGGTTCCTATGGTGGTCACATGTTCGGATATGCTACTGCCCAAAAAATCCTCTGTGCTGGTTACTTTTGGCCCTCTATCTTTAAGGATTGCATCCTTGCCGTCCGCTCTTGTCATGAGTGCCAGATATACCAACGGAAGATGCGAGCGCCTCCTGCTCCGTTGCACCCCGTTGTCGCCGTCGGCCCTTTTTCCAAATGGGGCATTGATTATATGACTTGTAACCCTCGCTCGGCCGGGGGGCATGGGTTTATTATCGTTGTCGTCGATTACTTTACTAAATGGGCCGAGGCGATGCCTACATTAACTGAAGACGGTCACACAGCGGCGCAATTTTTATTTAATCATGTTATTTCGCGATTCGGCGTCCCTCAAGCCATCGTTACTGATCATGGGAAGCATTTCCGTAATCATATGATGTCGGAATTAACAACCCAGCTAGGCTTGCAGCACGATAGTTCAACTCCGTACTACCCTCAGTCCAATGGCCAAGTTGAAGCTATCAATAAGATTTTGGTTACGATGCTTCAACGTACCGTTGGCATGCATAAGTCTAACTGGCATTTGATGTTGTTCCCTGCCTTGTGGGCCTACCGAACCTCTGTGAAGGATGCCACTGGTTTCACTCCATTTCAGCTAGTTTATGGACTAGAGGCTACCCTTCCGATTGAGTGTGAAATCCCTTCATTAAAATTAGCTGTCGAGCTACTTCCCAACACCACTCGTTAGAAGAACGCCTTCTTTACTTGGGACGGCTGGATGAGACTCGTCGCCTGGCCTCTCTGGCCATCGAAACACAAAAGAAGCGAGTCAAGACTCACTTCGATCAGACCGTCTGTCCGCGTTCTTTTGTTGAGGGAGATTTAGTCCTGCTCTATGATCAGGCAAAGGATAAGCTAGGAGCAGGAAAGCTCGAGTCTATGTGGCTAGGCCCTTACATTGTCAAGAAAGTTTTGCATAAAGGGGCCTACGAGCTGATTGATTATGAAGGAAACCCTCTTGGGAAGCCTCGAAATGGGCTTTATTTGAAAAAGTACTATGCATAATGCTGGTACATTTTATTTTGTACATACATGTACTCTAGCTAGCTAGCTAGTCTGTTGTGTGTATGTGTCAGTTTTAAAGGCATAACTGCCACTTATTGTGTTTCTCGCTTCTTGTGCAGATGTCGGATACACCTTATGTTGGTTTCGCTAATGGTGCCTGCCGCAGTACTCGCAACTTGTCCTCTGCGGCATGGGTGATCTACGATCCTCATGGCGAGCTGATAGATTGTCAGGGTGTGTGTTTGGGTCGTACTACTAACAATGTCGTCGAATACAGTGCTGTAATCGAGCTACTTGCTGAAGCAATTAATCTCGGCATTCGTGCATTGGTAGTGAACCTGGACTCTCAACTTGTCGTCCACCAGCTCAACGGGCAATATTCCGTCAGAGATCATCGTATTCTAAGGTTGTATTTACGTGTGAGATTGTTAGAAAGGAACTTTGATTTTATCACATATCAACATATTCCATGACAATTAAACACATTATCTGATACATTGGCCAATCATGTACTAGATAGACATTTGCGTAATTTATAGCTAAAATAGTATACAAGTAAGCACATGAAAAACACAATAATGAACCATAGGCATATGTATATATATACGTGTGTGTCATAATGTTTTCGCCCCGCGCATTACATAATCCAAAAAATAATACATGTCCAAAACTCATACAGCCGCTGACAACATGTCTCTAAAAAACGTGCAAAAATGAAACCTAGGCGTCTAATCACGGTGATGCTCATGATAGCATGTCACCGCTTGCACCAAACGTCTCAATAGACGATGGACACGAGTAGATACTCCCACCGTGTGCCTCTGGTACGCTCTAGGCACATCTGCCAATCTGGCATAATCTGGAATCCCTCGAGTAAGTGCCTCAAGGTTCTGTACTAGATCGTCACCCGCATCACCCTCTGCTTGAGGGTCGGCTGCAGGTTGTGCTCTCCGTGCGTTATGAGGCAAGTCAGCTGGTCGCTCTGCACCAACATCTGCATAAATATATATAGATGTTGTCAGAGACAGGCATGTATTACAAAAAAAAACTTAAATACATAAAAACATCAAAAACACAAAGAGTTCTTACCTAGCTCCTCGTCCCAGTCCTCTCCTGTAGGCAATGGGAGATCTGGGTCTCCAGTAAAATCTGTGCCCACATAGGGCCAGTCCTCTATGACGATCATCTAGTGACAGAGCCAGATAAAGAACTCGGGCCTCCAGGCCATCTGCTGGCCCCCTCCTCCTCTGGGCATGAGTTCTACCCATCGATTCAACCTCGGCTCCCGTGGCACTGGATCTGCCACTATACCCCCTGTACCCGGAATATCGGCAGTCGCTCCAGGAAGAAAGATACCACGATAGATCCATATCCGAACTGTTTGTTCCCATCACGTTTACACTTGGTAAGCTGCCTTTTGATGTTTGTCGTCACTGCAATGGCCCAATCAAACAATGTAGGTTGGAGACACTCAGTTGCCAGCAGCAAATGATTCTTGCTGGCCTTGTGGGGCGCCTGTACCCCAGCTGTCCGGGTGATAGTGAACAAAATCACTCGTAGCACCAGGTCGGGAACTGTGATAATATCTACTTTGGCACTGTTTGATCCAAACTGTGCCCCAGGACAAACTCGTTCCATCACCTCCCCCATCTTCTCTCCAGAGGGCCTACTACCAGTCAAGATGGGCCGTGCACCTCGTCGTGATAGTCCAGTGATAAAGTAGACATTGGAAACATCTAACTCCAATGTCTGGTCTTTCAGGCGAAATACCTGATCCTCCGTATCCCAAGCATCCACGATGAATCGTAGCAACTCAGGTTGTGCACGTAAGTATGAGGTGAGAAAGAAAATTTTCAAGCCACAGTCTCTCAGAGCATCCATGCATGCATTATCCTCCATTGCCATGGCATCAACGGCATCATGCTCTCTTTCTCTCCATTCTATAGCCATTCTGACGAATCCCTGCAACCACAAAGTCGAAATTTTCATCATTAGATCATTGGTGAAATCAAAACTGAGAAAAATTTGCAATTTCAACAGTCAATTATGCGGGAAATTTAGGTCGCGCGGTTGGCGCGACTATTTCTAAAACAGTCGCGCCAAGGTCGCGACCCCTTTGGGCAGAAAATCCCATTGGCGCGATCCCGAGCGGGAAACTCGCGCCAATGGCACAATCCTATGAAATTGCAAATCCTCTGGCAGGGGAGTAATCTATGGATGAAAATCTAAAAAAATGGAATGAAAACAAAGCTAAGGATGGGGCCTCTTACCTACTTCAGACGACGGCTCGAATGATCTCCTGGATTGATCGCAATCAGCAGTTGAAATTTGCACCCAAAACCCTCCAATGGTAAACTCACAAGGTAAAAAGTGAAAAGTAAATTTATTTTTTACCATTTCACTATTTATAGCATTTTTGACCTAAAAATACATTGAAAATGATATTTTTGAGTATTTTTGGAATATTTTTATGTCAAAGTGGGTTTTACGCTGTTTTTTGTATGATGACAGGGGTTGGTGCAACTCAAAGCAATGAAACGAGCTCCTTTTCGACTTTTTCAAGCTCGGTAAAACATGAGAAAAGGTTACTTTAAGGTCCGCTTTCAGCTCTTTTCTGACCGTTTAAAGAGGAAAAGATTGCCGAGTTACTCCTCTTGACTCGTTGACGTTAATAAGGGGCGGTCGTTTTAAGTTCTTTTTGTCGACCGTTAAAACATAAAAAGATTACCAGGTTTTTGTCATTTCAAACTCGTTAATGGTTACGAAACAACGTGGTTTTGATCACTTTTTTACTTTTTCAGGTCGAAATCACTATTTATGAAAAGTACTCCTCGATCGTAATGGTCGGGCGGTTCTTTCGGGCATTATTTTATACTTTCTTGGGCCCGAGAGACACAACTTTACGAAAAAGGACACCCCTGGAGTTTCCTTTTCTGCTGTCTTTTCAAACTCTCTAAACATGAAAAGGCGCCGAGTTCTTCCTTTGTCAGACTCGTTAAAACCTGATGACATCGGATTTTGTCAAAATGATGCACCACAAGCATATGCTATCCCCATCAAGCTTGTTAAAAATAATTGGGGTACTCGCCAGAAATGGCGGGGGAAAAAAGGAACCATAATTATCGTCGTGTCGGCAGTATGTCGCTCTTGAACATGGCACTTCTCTACTTTCGTGTCTGGGTGGGGATATCTCATCTCATATTTTTCACTTGCCTCCGTGGACTTGGGTACTCCTATTTGACCTCTCATCTGCTCATTGCCTCGTCATCATGACCTCTGATACATTGATGTCAAATACTGCCAATTCCATTGTCGTGCCGCCGATATGTTCAAGAGAAGTTGACCTCTGCAAAGAAACAACCTCCCTCTGATAGCTCGCACAATCTTGATTCACAACATTATCTCTCTGTCTCATGTCGATGATGTGGGAAACATTATGGCCCACCTTCGATCAAGGTCACTTCCTATCGACTTCAGCACATTATCCAGGAAGCTGATCTAGAGACTCCCTTCCGGTGCCTTGGAGCCTGCATGCCTCAATGGCAGGTTCTTCATGTTCGACGTGAGGTTTTCCTCATTGGCCTCCGATTGAATGATTCTATGGGTGTTCGACGTCAGATCACTAATTCGCACGCCGTAGATTGTACCTATAGTACCTTGAGGGCCATTGTCATTATTGGTGGTACCTCTCGCGTCTGTTAACAGTTTTCAATATTGACTGGTAATTAGACGATGTTCATGCATGTTCGACTTCAGCTCATAGATTCGCATGCTTGAACTTGTACTTTTGTTCAGGTCGAGATGGAGCGCAAGACCCTGGATTGTGTCTGTTGTAATCCAGGCGTGATTCTTGATACATGACTCATTCACTGGATGGCTGCGACCATACCTGAGTCAATTCATTGATCCTAACCAGATGGCTGCGTCCATACTATGGATCTAGATTATCATGTACTCTCTTATGGATGGCTGCGACCATACCACATACATCATGTATTTGAGCTATCAATTGTATCTCTCAATGCAGATTCTCGGCTGCAACTACATGTGTTCTTGTAAAGCATTTCACCCCTCTCTCTCTCTCGGGCCTCATGCTTTAGGGGGCATCTGTTACACAGTAATTTGTCACCATTGGTCACCTTCCCTGTCACCCTTGTTTCCGTACGTTGGAGAACGCATTCCGGGACCTGTGAGCAATGACATAACCTAAAAACACTTTCATTATGTTCCCCTGAGTATGTACTTCATGTTCCCTGAAGACACCTTCTACAAATTATCCCTGAAAAGTGCCCTTTTTCCATTGGCGCGGGTCCACAGTGTCTTACCCGCGCCAATCACTGAGATCCTCAAAATGGGGTGCGACCATTGGCGCTCTGTCTTAGAACAACACCCACGCCAACCAAATTTGGTAATGATTTTTGACAAACGCGCACCCATATGTTTTTTCCCTTCATATCACGAAGTCTTTTGAGGATAAAATCCATCTGATAGAGGTCGAGAGTCATCATCTATCCTTGACATCTATCCACAGCGGCTTTTTGGAGATAACGTCAATCCACAATGGGTGTCCTGGTGCATTGTATCTTCCTCCCTTCTCCATCTATAAAAGTCTGTCCTCATGCATTAGACAAGCTAGTTTTTGAGTAATGCTAGTTGTGATTATGCTTGTCTTGAGTGATAGTAAGAGTCTTGAAGCATAGAGAGGTTATGCTGCCGGAAGTCTGAGAGAGAGGAGGTCTATTGCAAGACATACATAGCTGCTCGCCCAGCCAGAGGATAGGTTCAACGTCAGAACCTTGGTTGTATCTTTCTCTGCTTATTATTCATTAATAAACGACTACTGTTATGGTTCCAATCTCATTATTCATCATGATAATGTTTGATTTATTTCCTTTTTGACTGAAATATAGTTGTATTTTAGTGGATTTTATGCTTGTTCTCGTTTCGTTCTTTGCATGTGCAGGTATCCATACGCGGGGATCGCAAGGATTGTGACCTGCCAGAGCAAGGGAACGGGAGTATCAACTCTTCTTCGACAATAGCGTTGGACTCCAGGTTGGTTCTCGTAATCCACTTTCAGTATGCAACTAGGAACTTGCATAGTAGCATGATTTGATTGTTGCTAGACCCATTTTGGGCTAGTGGGACCACCTCTGTCTGCAGAGGGGATTTACCTCTCCAACAGTGAGCATAAAATAGAATTTATCTATGAATATATGACAGAGAAGACTCTATAATTTGAGTTTGAAAATTATATTAAATAAGGATTTGAAAGACTTTTCAAGTAGGTGCTTTCACAATAGGGAGTTGTAGCTTCCTATTAATTGGTGCCAATAAATAGAGAGTTGGCACTTCCTGTAGGTTGATGCCTAAAAAATACACAAATTTGTGCTTGCAAAGAGAAATAAGATTGAAGCCTTTTGTAGATTGTAGCCTACACTAAATTGATGCAACTTAATGCTGGAGATTTATTTTGAATCATAATTAAAAAGATTTTTGGTTTTCCCAATTGGGTTTCCAAGTTAATATCTTATGTCTGTATTTATGGGTTTGGTGTGTCGTTATTTATTATTGTGTTGCTAAGCATTTTTAATTTGAGAAAGTGTTGGGTCCCTATAATACTAGTGATTACCCCATTACTATTGTAGTTATACCCCTTATTTATATTGTTGTGCCTCTATTACCCCCATATTGTTATTTCTGTGCCCCATAGAATCCCTCTATTGTTATTTTTGTGGCTTTATATTATTATTGTTAGGTCAGCTGGATTATATTGTGACTCCCTAGACTCCTATATATAGAAAGGAGGTTTTTTCATTTGTATCATCCAAGAATTGTTCATTTATGTAATGTAAAGGAGGTAGTGAAAAAAGGTGTGTAGTTTTTTTTTTTAATTTTTGTGTAAGCTTGGTTTAACGGAATTCAAAGGGCATAGTAAATCATTATTATCGGTAACTGATGCCCGGAGGAAAGAAAATGCAAACACCTAGTAAGGAACCTGAAAGCTCTAGCATGACCCACGAAGAAGAGGAAGAAATGCTACATGATATATCAAAATTACAAGAACAAGTGCAAAAAATGTCACGCTCACAAAAGCTAACAGAAGCTAAGATAAGTGGCGTGGAATCTAAGATAAATGGCGTGGAATCTAAGATAAATGGCATGGAATCTAAGATAAAGGGCATGGAAGCTAAGATGGATGATTCGAAGACAGATTTGAAGAGAGACATGGCAGATTTGAAGATAGATATGAAGACAGACATGGAAGAATTGAAGAAGTTGCTACAAGAAAGGGTCACTAATGGTTTAAAAGGTAGTAAAGGAAACTCATGATTAGAACAAAAGAAATGTTAATCATGATTCCATAGATGCTAATGTTGGATCAAAGAATCACCATATTCCAAAAATCGATATGAGGAAGTTTGATGGTAAGGATCCCGCCACATGGATATTACAGATGGAGCAATTCTTCGATCTCAATAATGTGCAAAACGCACAAAAGGTACGTATGGCAACTGTATATTTGGAACCAAATCATTTGTATGGTATCAATGACTTTGCTCTCGTAAACAATTTATCACTTGGGCAATTTTTACGGAAGAATTGATAGCACATTATGAAGATACAAAAAGCAACACATTTTTTAGCCAATTGATAAGTTTCAAACAAAAGGGTTCAGTAATGGAGCACATTGAGGAGTTCCAAAAATTGAACATAAGGGTAAAAGATATTCCAGAGGAGCATAGGATTGATGTGTTCATAGGGTCTTTAAAGGATAATATCCAACATGATGTTCACCTTTGGGAACCTGATTCATTAGAGAAGGCATTAAGGTTAGCAAGAAAAATTGAAAGCAAAATTATGGCAACCAGGAAGCATACCACTCACAACTATAAAGACGGAAGTGTTGTTGCCCCTAGTCTTCCACAACCTATAAGGTTGACACCACAACAATTGGAAGAAAAAAGAGCAAAAGGGCTTTGTTACAGTTGTGATAGCAAATACACTAAAGGTCATAAGTGTGCTGAGAAGAAATTATTCTACCTAGATTGTGAAGAGGAAGAAGAAAAGGAGCAAGAAAGGTCAAAAGAAGAAATATACTTCAGGAACAAAGCCTAGATGAAGAAAAAATAAATCTGACCATATCTTGTTATGCATTGGCGAGAATTACCACTCCTCAAACCATCAAGATAGAAGGACAAATCAAGAAGAAAAAGGTAATAGTGTTGATTGATTCAGGAAGCACCCACAATTTTATTCATTGTAGGGTAGCAAAAGAATTGAATTGCTTCCTATAACTAGCACCAGAGTGTCAAGTGATGATTGCAAATGGAGGAACAATAAATTGCTCTGGAAAGTGCCATAATATCAAGCTATCCATGGGAGAATATGTATTGACTAGCCCAATGCTTTCCATTCCAATGGGAGGTGCGGATGTTGTACTAGGAGTCCAATGGCTACAATCCTTGGGTACAATAGCTTTTAACTTTCAAGAACTTTTCATCAAATTTTCTACGGAAGGAAAGGAAGTTGAATTAAGGGATATTACAGGGAAACCAGGAAAGATAATCAGCTCTCATGGTATGACAAAGCTTCTAAAAAAGGAGCAAAGAGGTGTAATTGCACAATTATGCTCGCTAGATGTTTCCACATTGGAATCATCTATTTCTCCAGATCTCCAAAAAGTCTTGGACAATCATTCCAAGGTATTTGAGACTCCCAAGGGTCTCCCACCTATGTGTGATCATGATCATGCTATTCATCTGATTCCAGGAAGTGTTCCTCCAAACATCAGGCCGTACAGATATCCCTATGTCCAAAAAAGTGAAATTGAACGTATGGTTGCAGAAATGCTAGAGGCTGGTATAATTCAACCGAGTCAAAGTTCTTTCTCAGCTCTAGTAGTATTGGTGCACAAGAAGGATGGATCATGGCACATGTGTCCAGATTATAGGGAGCTCAACAAGCTCACTATTAAAGATAAGTTCCCCATTCCTGTTATTGATGAATTACTCGATGAATTGCATGGATCAATTTACTTCACCAAGTTGGATCTTCGTTCGGGATATCATCAAATCAGAATGAAGTTTGAAGACATTCTGAAAACGGCATTTAGAACTCATGAGGGTCATTATGAATTTTTGGTCATGCCTTTTGGCCTTACCAATGCACCTTCAACATTTCAAGGTTTGATGAATTCAATTTTCAAACCATTCCTTAGAAAATTTGTGTTAGTATTTTTTGATGATATACTAATCTACAGCAAGTCTTGGAAGGATCATGTTGAACATGTTGACAGGGTGCTACAACTATTGGAGGAGAAACAATTTTATGCAAAAAGATCCAAATGTTTCTTTGGAGTCCAGGAGGTGGAATATTTGGGTCATATTGTATCTCATGAAGGAGTTAAGGTAGACCCTAGCAAAATTAAATCCATTAAGGAATGGAAAATCCCCACATCCATAAAGCATCTGCGAGGATTTCTTGGGTTGACAGGGTATTATCGCAAGTTTGTTAAGAATTATGGGAGAATAGCAGCACCTCTAACAACATTATTGAAGAAAGATTCATTTTCATGGACTCCGGAAGCAACAAAGGCCTTTGAACATCTTAAAGAGGCAATGTGCCAAGCACCGGTCTTAGCTACACCGGACTTCACAAAAACCTTTATTGTGGAATGTGATGCTTCAGGAAATGGAATTGGTGCTGTTCTAATGCAAGATGAAAGACCCATTGCTTTTGAAAGTCGTCCAATCAAGGGAAAGTTTTTAAGCAAAGCTATTTATGAGAAGGAAATGTTGGCAATACTCCATGCACTTAAGAAATGGCGACCCTACCTAATGGGAAGACACTTCAAGGTAAAAACGGATCATGATAGCCTTAAATACTTTTTAGAACAAAGATTATACTCTGAAGAGCAACAAAAGTGGGTCACAAAGATGTTGGGTTATGACTTTGAAATCATCTACAAAAAAGGGAAGCAAAATGTGGTGGCAGATGCACTCTCAAGAAAGGATGAGGATGTGGAAGCATTGTTGTGTGCCATTTCTATTATCCAACCAGATTGGATAAACGAAGCAAGGGAGGAATGGAAGAATGACGAAGAAGTGTGGGCACTTATTCGAAAGCTACAACAAGATTCCAGTACTTCTGATACATTTAGCTGGAAAAATGATTCGTTATGGTACAAAGATCGCTTATACCTCTGTAAGAATTCCCAGCTAAAACAAAAGATTCTTATGGAATTGCACACTTCTCCCTTAGGAGGGCACTCAGGATTTTTAAAAACTTACCACAGGGTTAAGAAGGAATTTTTTTGGGATGGCCTTAAATCAGATATTCAAAATTTTGTGGCGGAATGTTTGGTTTGCCAGCAAAATAAAGTTGAAACAATTAAGACACCGGGTCTATTACAACCTTTATCCATTCCAAGCCAACGTTGGGAGGAGGTTTCAATGGATTTTATCACAGGTTTACCCAAGTCTGAGGGAAAGAGTGTCATCATGGTGGTAGTTGACAGACTTACCAAGTATGCACACTTTTGTGCATTATCACATCCACTTAAAGCCAGTACAGTTTCTACTGCATTTATGGAAACAATTCAAAAGCTACATGGAAACCCAAAGATTATTGTAAGTGACAGAGATCCCATTTTCACTAGAAATTTTTGGACATAATTATTTTCTTGTCTTGGTACTCAGTTAGCTCATAGCTCATCTTGTCATCCTCAATCTGATGGGCAAACTGAGATAGTAAACAAATGTTTGGAAGGATATCTTCGTTGCTTTGTATCTGATAAACAGACACAATGGGTCAAATGGTTGCCTCTGGCTGAATGGTGGTATAACACTTCCTTCCATACAGCAACAAAAAAGACCCCATTTATGGCACTTTATGGGTATCAACCACCATCCATCACATCATATTTAAGAGAAAATTCTAAGGCTCAGGCAGTGGAACATCACATCGAACATCAACAACAAGTCCTCCAACTCTTAAAGGATAACCTCGTGTTGGCACAAAATAGAATGAAACAACAGGCAGATCAACATCGCAGTGAAAGAAGTTTTGATGTAGGTGATTGGGTATTCCTACGGCTACAACCATATAAGCAAATGTCCCTAAAGCAAGCTAAGAAGGATAATAAATTATCACCAAAGTATTATGGTCTGTACAAGGTGTTGCAAAAGATTGGTACTATGGCATACAAATTGGAGCTTCCTGCAGCTTCTCGATTGCACCCAGTTTTCCATGTTTCATGTTTAAAGAAGGTTATAGGTGACAAGCTCCCAATTCAAACAATATTGCCAGAACTTGACGAGGAAGGAAAATTTATATTGGAACCGGAAGAAGTCACAGAAACAAGAACTCGACAGCTATGAAATCGATCAATTTCAAAGTATCTCATCAAGTGGAAGAACTTATCCGCTGAAGATTCCACATGGGAGGATGAGAATTTTATGCAGAAGTATCTAGAACTACTCAAGCGTTGAGGACAACACTTTTTTTAAGGAGAGGGGCATGTTGGGTCCCTATAATACTAGTGATTACCCCATTACTATTGTAGTTATACCCCTTATTTATATTGTTGTGCCCCTATTACCCCCATATTTTTATTTCTGTGCCCCATAGAATCCCTCTATTGTTATTTTTGTGGCTTTATATTATTATTGTTAGGTCGGCTGGATTATATTGTGACTCCCTAGACTCCTATATATAGAAAGGAGGTTTTGTCATTTGTATCATCCAAGAATTGTTCATTTATGTAATGTAAAGGAGGTTGCCCCCTCGAAGAGGCTGAATTCTAAGGCGTTGATCTATCTTTTCTATCTTTTCTTGAGCTGGTTTCATAACAAAACAGAATTTTCAAATTGTTAAAATACTGATTCATCTCTCTCTCTCTCTGTATTTTATTGGTTTCTAAAAATTGATGTTAGTGCCAAGTTCCTTCAGGATTAGTCTAATAACTAGACAATGTCTAACCAATATGGAGGAAACACCAACAAGGCTCCCATTTTCACTGGAACAAGCCATACATTATGGAAGGTAAGTATGAAGACTTACAGTATATAGGTGCAGATGTTTAGGACACAGTGCAAGATGGCTATGTAAAGCTACCATTCTTGATTAGAAGAGATCATAAGCTTGAATTCAATTATAATGCTAATGTAATGGATGCACTCCTTTCTAGATTGTCTGGATCTGAATTGGTAAAAGTTTTGGATTGCACCACTGCCAAGGAAATATGGGACAAAATGAGTAGTTGTTATGAAGGAAACAATGAAGTGAATAAGGCCAAAATACAAGGCTTTAGAATGTAGTTTGAATTCCTAAATATGTATAAGGCTGAAGAAATAGTCAAGTTTTTCCTTTGAGTGTATGAAGAAGTCAATACAATAAATTAACTTGATAAAGAACTAGAGGAGTCAGTTGTAGTTCAAAAGGTGTTGAGGTCACTTCTTGAAAGATTCAATCCTAAGGTATCAACTATTGAAGAAATGAAAAATATAAACACTCTAATGCTTAATCAATTGCATGGAACATTGACTGCCTATGAAATGAGCATTGCGAAAGGAAGAACTACAACAAGGGAGGTAACCTTCAAAGTAGAAAAATAGCCCAAAGAAGATCAAGATGACTCATTCTCTCAATCAGATGAAGAGGCAAATTTCATTAGAAAACTAAAGAGAGGATCAGGTAAATATGATGGTAAGTTGTCTTCCAAGTGTTTAAATTGTGGAGAAGTAGGTCATTATGCTTCTAAATGTCCACAAAAGCAAAACAATAATGAACATATCATAATGATAAGTATACAAAATAATAAAAGGATAAGAATATTAGATAGAAGAGTTTCTATAATAAAGACGATAAACAATTCTCAGAAGATAAATATGTTAAATCCTCCTATGAAGACATAGTTAAACCAAGTACAAGGGAGTTCATGCTCATGGCTTTAGACACTCTAGAAGAAATTCATGCAAATTTTGATGAAGAAATGGATGAAGTAGACTTGGAATGTGAATTGATTAGTGACTTTAAAAAAATTCAAAGGCTAAGGGAACAAAATAATATGCAAAAGGGGATGCTACAAAATTTTGAAAAAGAAAAATGTAACTCTAAAAATTTGGCACCTCTTCTTTTGAAAGTTAAGGAATAAAAAAAAATTGAAGATACTTTTCTCAAGTAACTGAAAGAAAAATACAAGTCATGTGAAAATATTGAGGAGGAGGTCATTACTCTTAGAAAAGAGTTAGAAAAAACTAAGGTTCAACTAAGTCTAAATTAGAAATTTATGAAAGGAACTAGTAAATTGGATGAAATTTTGAATGTTAAAAGATCCTCTCATATCAAGACTAGTTTGGGCTATAAAGGAGAGTTAAGTTTATTAGAAATTAAAGGAAAGAAACCCATCAACTTTGTTGAAGAAGTCAAGGGACCAAACTATGGTGAAAAGAAAGAACCTTACCTAATCTGAATTGGGGTAGATTAGTAATGCTATGCTAATTCCCCTCATCAAAATATAAAAATGTGCTTGAGGTTGTACTCCAAAATAGAAAGTAAAAGCATGAATTTTATGTATTTTTTTTTAAGATAGTTTCACAAAGAAAACTTAAAACATGAAACAAAAAAACTAAGTGGAAGCATGCATCAAACAATTCACCCCTCCTGGGCTACATCTCCTTGGATCAGCTCTAAAGGCTTGACCCCTTCTCATTATGCTCACAATTCTTTAGATAAAGAGTACATAAATGTGCTGACAAAAAAGTGGCTAGTTTCCCCTTCAAGGGAACATTCCTCTGCAAAGAATTCTCTAAACATATGACAACGTACAGTTACTCATGGAACAATTAGCAAGCTAAGGGCTCTCAAATCAGGACCCCATACTCTAACTTCCAAGAGCATAAACAAGTAAAACAATCCACTTAAAATACTTAACAAGTATATTTATCCATACACATATAGATCAAATAAGAAATACAACAACAACAATACTGTAATGGCTGCTATAGAAGACATATGGAGGTTGGAATACACTCCATCTTGGAACTCCTCCATAAACTGAATCAACACTTCGGTTGACCAAGGCACCCATAAGTCTTAATTTGCAAAAATCCTAACCAAAAGTGCTCCTTTGACTCTAAAACCTATTCTAATGAGTTCAAAATGCCCAAAAATGGCTATCTAGCCTCTTTTTGCATCCAATTTTGTCAAAAATTGCCTTAGTTCTGACTTCTGTTAGTCTCCCAACAATTTCCTCCTCTAAATCTGGCTTATTTCCAGTTAATTCCATTATCCACAATCTAAACTGGCAGTTCTACCAAAATCGATGGTTCCACCATCAAACACGCCTATCTGGCAGTTAAGGCTGAGTGATTAGATGCGGAGTGGAAGGTTCGGCGGTTAAGGCTACGGTTCTGCTGTCTGTCGGCCATCACAATTGATCTTTTCTAGGAGTAATCCTTAACTGTTATGCTCTTAACCTACGAGAAATCCCAGAATGCCAAATATGCGAAGAAATACAACCCAAAACATAGAATAAAATGAGAAAAACAACAAGTATTTTATTATTCAGAGATAAAAGCAATGTTCACTTGCCTCTTCGAGGGGGCAACTTCCAGCAGAGCAGATCTCGATTACAAAATAAGACTCGATGATCTTTCCCTTCTAACTACGATTATTTATAGCTAAATGACCTTTAACAACCTAATGACTAGTGGTCCTTTGCATAACATGGGTTAACCACTTTATTTATTAAATATGGCTCGTTGCAACTAACTGTGGTCCCTTTCTTAAAAGTGGGTCAACCACTTACAATTATTAATATAGGCTTTATTGACTCTTTAACTAACTATAACTATGACTCGACCATATTACATAAATAAAGGGGTTAGGGTTGGACCCTAACATGCTCTCATCCATAAAAAGCAACCTTGTCCTTAACGTTTTTTTTTTTTTTTTTTTTTTTTAATTTCGAACAGAGTTTTACTCCCTGTTGATAAATACTTCAGTGACCAAATTCCAAAAAACTTGATCCTGCCTAATGTCCTATGAAAATTTGGTCCAGACTATAGGAGCCACAAGCCTCACTACGCAGAGGGTCAGATCTGCTTGCAAAACCGCAACAACTGAATGTGAGTTGGACTGTGGCAGCGACAGAACCCCAACTGCTAGATCTAAATGGTACTATGGCAGTAAAATCTCAACTAGTGGATCTGATTGTTGCGACGAAGACAGAACCCCAAATACTAGATCTGAATCATACTACAGTGGTAGAACCATAACTAGTGGATCTAATTTGGCAAATAAGATAATGGGTGATCTTTAGAGAGTCGAGGGAACTAGGGTCTCAAAGGAGTGTCAGGTGCTACAGATCGCAATATACATCAGGGTCCAACAATAGTAGTCGGCCCAATCATTCAGTGCACTAACTAAGGAGGATCAACCATACCCTTAGGTGTACTACCCGAATACCCTATCTTACACGTGAGTAATCTCCCCAAGTGTTTTTCTCAGTGTACTATAGCAACAAGACAACCGACAACTTATCTAAGGTGAGGTTTTAGATGAACCTAGGGGGCTTCCGATATACCCAGAGTGTACGTGGAAGGTAGTCCATGCACAGTTCTTTCTAATGGGCTACTACTCAAAGGGGTACCCACAGGGGTTACAAGGGAGTCCCACAAGCATGACCACCTCTTGTATTTCCTGCATGCATGCCTCCCAAAATATGTAGGTTTATGCGCTCAATGATATATCTTGTGGTTTAAAGATGCGGGAATACATCTCTTGCCTAAAAAACATTTCTGCCAAAAATTGAGGTACCACTGGCCCTAGAAAGTCCTTTGATACCACTAGTTATGCTTTTGACCTATGAGAAATTCTAGAATGCCAAATATGCGAAGAAATACAACCCAGAACATAGAATAAAATGAGAAAAACAACAAGTATTTTATTATTCAGAGATAGAAGCAATGTTCACTTGCCTCTTTGAGGGGGTAACCTCTAGGAGAGCAGAGCTCGATTACAAAATAAGACTTGATGATCTTTCCCTTCTAACTATGACTATTTATAGCTAAATGACCTTCAACAACCTAACGACTAGTGGTCCTTTACATAACATGGGTTAACCACTTTATTTATTAGTTATGGCCAATTGCAACTAACTGTGGTCCCTTTCTTAAATGCGGGTCAACCACTTAAAATTATTAATACAGGATTTATTGAATCTTTAACTAACTATAACTATGACTTGACCCTATTACATAATAAATGGGTTAGGGTTGGACCCTAACATTAACACGAGACTTAACGCATGAAAATATGTGAACTAGCGATATAATGGGCCCGTTGGGATTATTAACTGCATTTCTGGACATATATCGCATCCGAGCATCCCTCTCATCGCAATCAACATTATTGCATCGAGACTTAACCAACACCTAGACCGGGGACAATAACTTGTGGTCGATACAATTTTAATATGCAATCACATCGCATTGCAACTCCATACCCTGCCGGGGCTGGGGCCAATTCTTGTTGCCGATGTGATTGTGATATTCGATCGCATTGCATCACAAACCTTGCCTTTCCTATACTTGTTATGTTCCCTTTCACCAATATGTGATTGTGATTAGATCGCATCACAACTTTGGCTGATATCACATCGCACTCCATGCTTGAACTGAGGGCCGATAACCATTAATTTGTGATGTGCGATTGCAATTGCATCACATCACAACCTGCACTATGCTGGGGGCCAATTCTTTAACCTAACCTGTCTACCACTATGCTTTGAAATTTTTTAGGGCCAATGGTGTGCTGCCACTTGGTGCCTCCCAATTGGCTAGGACCTTTGTCACATCATCCCAATCCTACCATGTCATCAAGTCAACCCTAAACTTTGACCAGCTATAACTTCTACATACGAACTCAGATTTGAGTGTCATTCACACCATTGGATTTAGAATGACGAGTTCTTAAATATTAAGCTAAACCTATCAAAATTCTGACACTTTGAAATTTTGACAAATTTTGAGCTCGTGATCACTCTTCCTCGCTAAAATCCTTTTGGTCTCCAAAAGCATTAAATAATCTATAACTACTTTGTACTTTGTCTACACCACAAGTATCCTAATTTTCATTCTTCCTTCTCCTTCACCTTTGTTATTCGGAGCCATAAGTGATGAGTTGACACATGCATCCCCTACAAACCTGTAGTACAATATCTTGCAAATTACATGTTTCGCTATGTGACAAAAGATTAAATTCTTATGTTCTTCTCGACCTATCCATGTCACTATGGCCATCCACAACAACATCCTTCACTAGAATTGTTAGTGTTAGTCTTTGCAACCTTCCTCCAGTGATCAAACATGCTCTTATAAAGTGGTTTTAGGATGTTAAAGTCAAATTTTTTCATTTCAGTGATTCTTCAAGTAAAATTTGGTCACTAGGTATTAGGTCTAGGGCTTGTTTTCAATCCTTCCAAAGTTTTCCAAATTTCGTTCCATGTCACCATTCAGCTGAGTGTACCATCATTCAAAGGGTTTTCATCATCATTTCAGGTTTCAATGGGTCATTTTACACCTTATTCGTGCTTCAGTTGTGCCTAGGTAAGATTCATTTCCCTCTCCTAAGGTTTTGAAGGTAATTTCTCTTGGATGGTCAAATCATCAACAAAATTGTGTCCTGATGTTCATACACCTTCCCCTATACTTAATGTACCTTATTAAACACTTCCCATCACTGAGATCCCCATATTCCTCATTTTCCCACAAACCCTAGTTTCTCGCTACAATTTGACAATTTTCTAGGCTAGGCCTGCGTTTTTCCCTTTTGGACCCCTTCCTCTCACTCAATATTTGAAATTCCACTTTCCCCTATTTCTTAACATCCCTCCCTACTTCCCAAAAATTCCTCAAGAATTTAGAAGCCCCTTATTCCCTTCATTTCCCTTCGTTTCCCTTCATTTCGCCAAATCCCCTGTTCCACACATCGGGGTAGGTTTTACTCAAATGATGTTTCTGAGAAATAGAAGATGAATTTGACAAAAATGAGAGGTTTTTGTCTACAATAGGACAAGGAAGAAAAACCTCCTTCACTTTTTACACAGATGTCATGGTTTTAGTGAAATGTCAAAAATAAAGTTTCCTCAAGAGGGTTGCTACACTTCTGGAGTGGCCTTGGGAAAATCAATATTTCTCCTAGCTTGGTTGGCAAAATGACTTGCTTGATGAGTGAGATGATATCTAGACAGAGAGAGATTTCCAATGCACTATCCTGATCTCAATTTGGAGTTGAGGAAGACCTTCAAAAGTTGACTGCAACAACACTCTGCATTTAGGCAACCTCATTTTGCACATTTTGACCAGTATTGGGAGATTGGACATTTTATAGGGTAAATGAACTCCAAATTGAAAGTTTAAAGTTTTGTTGGAAAGTATACTTGATAAGCTTTCCAACGAGCTATGGAACACCCAATTTGGACACAGGGAAGGCCTCCAAAAGTGTCTTGTAAAACGCGCTATGCACCTATCTGCTAGCGATACACATAGAATTGGCGCTACGCACCTGGTGCAGGTTTTACACTGAGTTTTGAGAGTGCGCTACACATACAAAGTGCGCTACACACCTGGGTGAGTATGCTACGCACCTAGAAGTTGGGCTACAAATAGTTCCAAAACTTATCAAATTGCCTCAAAAATCCCAAATTCCTCCATGGCAAGTAAGTAACATCATTTTTATTGCTAAAAGGAATTGTTGCATAAGTTTTTGGGTTGTATTGATTCTCTAGACATCACACCTTAATTGCCACTAAATTGTATCATATGTTGTAAAAACAAACTCATTACTACTGCCCTATATCATCTTTTACCATTTCCCTAAACCCCGTCCTCTTATCCATAATTCCCTAGACAAGAAACCCTAATTCCCACATTCTACATTTTCACTACTGTTATAGACATTTTTGTGCCTTACAACTCCAAGCATGAAATGTCCATAAACCAAGGGCGCCTAAGTCCCTAAAAGTGTTTTTCTAACCCCTAAAGGAACAAGGTCAACAGATTACAGCTTCTCCCAGAAGTTCTCCACCAGAAACTGCTCAGAATTGGTCAAAACAGGATCATTTCAGCTGCTCCACTAGCTAAGTGCATTGCATTGCACCTAAATACGCTGTGAGGGTGCGTTGCATTGAAAAAGTCCCTTCTGTGGGGTGCGATGGGTGAGAAATGACAAATGGCAGTGTCATTCCGCGAGGTGGAGAGACAATGGAAGCTTCCAGAATCTTCTCCTGTGACACTTGACTCACTGAATTCGACCAAGGATGAGTAAGAGGCCTTCAGTATCCAAGTGGAAGCAAGAACTGATAGAGAGAAGACACTAATCAAATCACAAGTTGATTCATCCTCCTTACACATATCTATATATGGATCCCTCATCTCAGATATCCGGAGGCTGGAATTTTGCATATTGTAAGGGATTGCTATTGGTTTTTGAGACAAACATCAGAGTATTGGGTGATCTATGCTTTGTTTGAGGTGAAGAGGGGCTTCTTTGCTGGGAGGTTGATGATGGGTCAGGAACCACCGGTTGTAACTCCTCCTGGATCTTTTCTTGTTTATCAATAAAAACTATTTGAGTTTTTCCTCCATGCTTTTGTATCATTGATGCTTGTTACATTTGTATGGTTAACTTAAATCTAATCCTAAGTTGTTTATGAATATAGATCCATGTCTTTGTATAGTGTTCCTCTTTTGTGATCCTACAGGTACTTGGTGAAGCTGGGCAAGTAAGGGAGTAGGTAGCTGGAGACTGTCAAAGAAGAGAGGGATTGGATCAAAGGATTAGCGCAAGACACGGGTTGGTTCTTTCTATTCCTCTCTACCTATAGTTCATAAAGGAAATACAAAAGTAGTTTTTCTCTGTTTGTTTCTAAGGCAGCTGTCACACCTTAGTGGGATAGAGCAGTTCTAACCAGACACTTTTCCCTGTAACAAAATGGCGACTCCACTGGGGAATGTCTAATTAGTTTGTTTGTGTATCTCTTTGTTGTTTGTTTCATAAACTTATAAGTAGCATTCGAACTGCATTTGCCATAAAAAATGCAAAGTAGACATCTGCTGCTTCAATCCATTCACTGGATCTGTTTAAGATCTGAACAGCTGATTCACGAACTATCTGATTTCCCTTGTGATAGCTCTTAGACCCTCCTTAGATCTACCCCTGATTGTGCATTACTGATTGCTTTTACTCGGCCAAAAACCAAAGACTGAACTACAAACTGTGACCCAGAACCCGGACAGATTCTCGTTTCTGGCCCAGCGCAGGTACTGTTAAGAGATCCTGAATTTCAGCGCACTTCCCGAAAGGGCAACCTGCGCTGCATTTCAGATTCTCTGTGTTACAGGTGCGCTGATCAGACTAGCCCTGTGCAGCTGTGGTTATTGTGCTTCATTCTTTCCAGTTCTGTCTCTGAATTTTGCTGCCTATGATCAGTACATGTCTGTTTAAAACCCCTTTTCCTTGCTGTTATTCTGCCTCCTTTGTACAAAAGAACTGTAGATGTTTTTGTGTGTTTGTTGAGTCGTTTACAGTTTTCCATTGCAAAAGTAGAATAGTCGTACTGTCGTCCTTTGATTTGGATCTGTCGCAACTGTCGATTTCGATCATAGGAGAAAGTTTGATTGCTATTGATGGTTGATTATACTGTTACTATTGCCTTTGGTCTGAATTTGTGATTTTCTAGTGTCAAGAACAAGTGTTCATTTCAAAATCGCAAGGTGTCGTAATCATCTCTATTTTTGATTTCGAAAAAGAGCTTGTTTATATTTTTTGCTTGAAAAGAAATTCAGATTTGTACATCAACTTTCTTTTTAGCATCAATACTAAGAAAGTTGAAAACAAATACATGCATGTGCATTTGCATATAGACAGTCTGTTTGGCTTGATTTAGGAAAGTGCATCTACGATGTGCTCTTTTATCTTTGTGAAAAGATTGTGTCTTTCTTTTCCCCTAGTAGCTAGGATTTTCATTGCACAAAAGAGATAAAAGTTTGTTTATCATCTTTAGATTGCATTTTAGGAATTACATCTACATCTCGTGGTGAACCCAAAAGGCAAACTTCATAAGCAAGGTCAACTTAAAATAAATTCAATGAATCTAACAATGCTTTGGAACTTAACGCACAACATTTAGAGGTCTAGGCTAGAGACGTATTCTGGCGTCGTAAACCCTGGTAACTGTTGTCCTCACTGATGGTTGGGTGATTCCTCCACTTTGAGGCGATAAGTGCTAGTACGGACTTGTGCTCCCACGTACCGTCAAGTATATTTTGGGAGACCCCTATAGGCTTAAATCCTTTATCCATAGGAAGCCGTGTCTGCCGCCCTATCGATCGCAATGCACTGAACAAAACATTCGGGAAGATTGACTGTCGTACCGTAAAAAGTATTCTGCAGTTTTGCGATTGGTTTGGTACTCCCTCTACCTAGACCTCCAGAGTAGTCCCTTTCGTTCCTTTTCAGACTCCTTAACGGAAAAGGTCCATCTGAGCACTTGTCACTTCAGGCTCATTAAAAATAGAAGGCGACTAGAGTCATCTTTTTTTTTTTCTCGAATCTTAAAAACTGAAAAAACAAGTTGTGTCAAAGCGTCTAAAAATTTATTTTAAATGGAATATTAATTACCCCTTTCCTCCGTTGATCTTGGGTTGAGAAAATGGAGTCCACCAACCAAGGAATTCCCCTTGGAGGAAATCCTAGTCCCTTCTCCTCTTGGGGAGATGTTGGTGCACCCCATATGGCCACATTGTCGCTTCCAGGACTGACAATTGGTTTGCCTCTATGGCTCTTCTCAACCTCTGTCGTTCAGAACACCACTATTCCTGAACAATCGAATCAACAATTAAACGAGTCCAGAGTTACCCACCAACCTTCTACTTCCTCTAATTCTTCCTCTCCTCCTTCCTCTTCTCTTGATGGGGCTGGTAAAGCCAAAAGTGAGGTTCCTAAGGAGAAGAAGGAAAAGAAGAAGAAAGAGAAGAAGAAGAAGGAGCCAAAAGCAAATGGGGGCAAACGAGTGTCGTCTAACGAAAATCCACACACTGCACCGACCAGGCCTAAATCGCCATGTGTCATTTGCAAAGGAGACCACTTTCACAGAGATTGTCCTTGCATCCCTCGGATCTTAAGGCACTGGTCTCCTCATTTGCACAACCTAGTGTTGTCAACCTCTGATGATCATGTTGAAAACACACCGTCAACTAGTGAAAGTGAAGCCCTAGGACAAAAAGGAAAATATAGATTTCCTTGTAAACTGTGCGAAGGCGATCATGCCGTCCACCGTTGTCCCTTCTTAGACAAAGCTAAAAGAGTTTTGGATGATCGTCTGGTTTCACCGTTACGACTTCCTCCTGGATATAAAAAACTCATGCCGAGTCCATCACTAGTTGAAAATCTGGATGACCCGCTCAGGTGGTCGGCCGAAGCATCTGTCATTGAAGATGAACCATCTTAATCCACACCAGACAAAAGTCAAAAGGTCGAGGCGGCAGTTGACCCAGTTTTGCCTTCAGAAGTTCCATCTTCAGATGATACAATCACTGAAGAGAACAAGGATGACACCGTCCAAATTCTTTTCATAAGCACAGACTCCAACGAACATGGGGGCAATTTACTCGTTCCTTTACTGCAGGAAGGAAGTTCGTCAGAGTCGTACCCGGCCGTCTATTCGGTCCCACCTCCAAGCAACCTAGTTGTCTCCTTCGACTGGAATCAACTAGGCAGACCCCGTTTACCAGCTAGTGTACCATTCCGAATTATTGTTCAAATATATAGAATGGTTATGGCTGGTACCATCATAGATGAAGGGGCTTCTGTGAGTATCCTTTCCTCAACTATTTGGAAAGCGCTTGGTTCGCCATCGCTTTTTCCTGAGATGAGAAATTTGACAGGCTTTGATAAAGGAACCAGTCGACCGTTAGGGATCCTTCCCGATGTGCCCATAACATTGAGAGGCAAAGTTGTTCGCATGAACATGATGGTAGTTCAAGGACCCTTGGATTACAATCTACTCCTTGGACGAGACTATGTTTATTGCATGGGAGCCATTGTCTCATCACTCTTTAGAGTGATGTGTTTTCCGCACAAAGGAAGAGTGGTCAAGCTCGTGGACCAGCTTTCATTTCCCGGATCACGCATAGCAAATAGTCATATACCATCCCTAAATTGTATTTTCACGTAAGAAATGTCTCAATCTCCACTCCGTCCACCCGATGAGCGCGAGTAATTCGGGGGGACATGACTGAAACCTAGGGGGCATGCACCCTGGTCTACTTCGGCAGGAAAACTTCGGGTATAGGGTAGGTTTCCGCGGGAGAATATGACTAGTCTGTACCCCCGTCCATGATTGGAAGAGGGGGTTAGTCTAGAACAAGATTCTCTTGTCAAAGTTATGTGAGTTGGTAAGCGCTGCCACTCACCTTTGTTTATCTCGGTAGATATCGCCGAAGAAGTGTTTTGTTTGCGCTGTGAATAGAACAATCTTTGGGTAACCTGTAAGAGGTAGGCCTCTCTCGGTAAAACAAATGTTTTATCGGAAAGAAGTAGGGGTAACCTTGAAACTCTATTTTATAACTGGGGGCGTGCAAACCTTTTGGAGTGCAAGCGAAGAGCGACTATTTATTTTTTAAATTTTTAGGACCTCTAACCCTTTAAACTTGTAGGATTGGTCGTCTCCTAACTTTCATAAAGAAAGGATGTGGGGCAAAACTCTAAAAATTGTCATTTTTATATGAGACATTCTTATCATACGATTGGATTAATCGAGCAGTTTTAGCACATAGTTCAAGCTCGTTAAAAAATAAACATAAGACATGAGCAAATGTTTCCACCCACGTTTAAGCTCGTTAAAAAATGAACTATTCCCCGGTAAATAACCACCGTGAATGTAGTACTTCAACCATTAAAGCCTTGGTCGTGTTTGCACCGTCACCTCCACATTTTCATTGGCCGATCATTCACCTCCATTTGATTGTCTACCTGTTTTGAGGAACAGCTGCGAAGAGTGATTTCACTAGCCATCCTTGTGACACTGCCGTGATTGGAAAATTCCAAACCTTACCTGGAATCAGCTGCTACCCGTTTTATCACTCGTTCCTCAAAAGACGAGTCTCCTTTAAGCTCTTTTCAACTGACTCATAACATATGAAAAGATTGCCGAGTCCTTGGCCTTCCAGCTCATTAAAGGGATAGGAAGTGCTATCCCTCATCTAGATTTTAATCTTTTGGACCTGAGGGATTATTGCACAAAAAGATCGAGCGCTTGTTTTGTTCGGCTCGTTAAAACTATCGAAAATTCATCCCTTCTGTATTGTTTTATACTTTTTCGGACTTAAGGGATTAGATGACGAAAAAGGAATTTTGGAGTTACCTTTACGTTCCTTTTCAGACTCTCTAAAATTGAAAAGGACCGAGTTATCTTTGTCGTTAAACTCGTTAAAAAGATTAATAGCGACAAACTTGTCTTTAGACGAGAACGAGTTTCACTATCGCTAGGCTCGTTAAAACATAGTGATGGGTTTGCCCGAAGGGAAAATTATAGGACAAGCATATGTTATCCTCCTCAAGCTTGAAAAAAATAAAGAGGTACTGGTCAGCAATGACTGGGGAAAATTGGGAAGAAAACTCAAAGAATCTTTATTGGTAGCAAGTTGCTCTTGAACATGACACTTCCACTCCGTGTCCGAGTCGGGTTGGGTTGTTTTATTCACCGTTCACATCGCCATGGTCACGCCATACCATCCACATTTGGGGTTAGTGCTACCAATCCATCACATCAGTGTCACCGACATGTTCAAGAGAAGTCATCCAAAGAAGTCACCTGTGTCTCACCCACTACCATACATTATACTCCATTCTTTCATGACCGCCACCTTGAACATTATATCATCAGATCATTTTCACCTCCATCAAAATCATTTGCTCCGTTCCGTGTCATTGATGTGGGATTAATTAAGGCCCTCCTGTGACGGATCACTTCTTGTCGACATCAGCTCATTATCCAAGAAGTTGATCTAGGAACACCCCATTCAGTACTTTGAAGCTTGCATGCCTCAATGGCAAGTTTCTCACTTCCGGCGACAGGTTTACATCAATGACCTTCGACCGAAATATTTTGCGTGGTGTTCGACGCCAAGTCCTTTATTCACACCACGTGAATTGTATTGCAGTACCTTGAGGATCATTATCATTATCGGTGATTCCTCTCGCACTTGTTAATAATTTACATCATTGACTGGTAATCAAGCGATGTCTTTCCATGTTCGACTTCAAAACATTTCTCACATGGATCGACTTGTACTTCGAGTAAAGATCAGACGAGATTGAAGACCCTAGATCTAGTTTCATCCATCTGGGCTGCGATATATATTCAGGGAAATAAAGACATCAAATGTACAACATTGTAGCACAGATAATCATCCTACCAAAAGGATGATGGCTCTATCAGAATCATCAGTCTACACTCATACGATTGTCTGTCCTATGTACATGAAAATGATTTATAAAGCTGAGCATGGGAATGCCCGCCTCATCTAGATCATGAAAACAGTATGAAGATAATGTATTGTATTGTATATTATTACAGGTCTCCTTCCAGCATTGAAAGAACTTCGGATCCTCATAATAAAGCATTTCACCCGACACCAAAAGGGTAACGGCCTCATACTTTAGGGGGCAACTGTTATAGACATTTTTGTGCCTTACAACTCCAAGCATGAAATGTCCATAAACCAAGGGCTCCTAAGTCCCTAAAAGTGTTGTTCTAACCCCTAAAGGAACAAGGTCAACAGATTACAGCTTCTCCCAGAATTTCTCCACCAGAAACTGCTCAGAATTGGTCAAAACAGGATCATTTCAGCTGATCCACTAGCTGAGTGCGTTGCATTGCAGCTAAATACACTGTGAGGGTGCATTGCATTGAAAAAGTCCCTTCTGTGGGGTGCGATGGGCGAGAAATGACAAATGGCAGTGTCATTCCGCGAGGTGGAGAGGCAATGGAAGCTTCCAGAATCTTCTCCTATGACACTTGCCTCACTGAATTCGACCAAGGATGAGTAAGAGGCCTTCAGTCTCCAAGTGGAAACAAGAACTAACAGAGAGAAGACACTAATCAAATCACAAGATGACTCATCCTCCTTACACATATCTATATATGGATCCCTCATCTCAGAGATCTGGAGGCTGGAATTTTGCATATTGTAAGGGATTGCTGTTGGTTTTTGAGACAAACATCAGAGTATTGGGTGATCTATGCTTTGTTTGAGGTGAAGAGGGGCTTCTTTGCTGGGAGGTTGATGCTCGGTAAGGAACCACCTGTTGTAACTCCTCCTGGATCTTTTCTTGTTTATCAATAAAAACTATTTGAGTTTTTCCTCCATGCTTTTGTATCATTGATGCTTGTTACATTTGTATGGTTAACTTAAATTTGATCCTAAGTTGTTTATGAATATAGATCCATGTCTTTGTATAGTGTTCTTCTTCTGTGATCCTACAGGTACTTGGTGAAGCTGGGCAAGTAAGGGAGCAGGTAGCTGGAGACTGTCAAAGAAGAGAGGGATTGGATCAAAGGATTAGCACAAGACACAGGTTGGTTCTTTCTATTCCTCTCTACCTATAGTTCATAAAGGAAATACAAAAGTAGTTTTTCTCTGTTTGTTTCTAAGGCAGCTGTCACACCTTAGTGGGATAGAGCAATTCTAAATAGACACTTTTCCCTGTAACAAAATGGCGACTCCACTGGGGAATGTCTAATTAGTTTGTTTGTGTATCTCTTTGTTGTTTGTTTCATAAACTTATAAGTAGTATTTGAACTGCATTTGCCATAACAAATGCAAACTAGACATCTGCTGCTTCAATCCATTCACTGGATCTGTTTATGATCTGAACAGCTGATTCAAAAACTATCTGATTGCCCTTGTGATAGCTCTTAGACCCTCCTTAGATCTACCCCTGATTGTGCATTACTGATTTCTTTTACTCGGCCAAAAACCAAAGACTGAACTGCAAACTGTGACCCGGAACCCGGACAGATTCTCGTTTCTGGCCCAGCGCAGGTATTGTTAAGAGATCCTGAATTTCAGCGCACTTCCCGAAAGGGCAACCTGCGCTGCATTTCAGATTCTCTGTGTTACAGGTGCACTGATCAGACTAGCCTTGTGCAGTTGTGGTTCTTGTGCTTCATTCTTTCCAATTCTGTCTCTGAATTTTGCTGCCTGTGATCAGTATATGTCTGTTTAAAACCCCTTTTCCTTGCTGTTATTCCACCTCCTTTGTACAAAAGAACTGTAGATGTTTTTGTGTGTTTGTTGAGTCGTTTACAGTTTTCCATTGCAAAAGTAGAATAGTCGTATTGTCGTCCTTTGATTTGGATATGTCGCAAGTGTCGATTTCGATCATAGGAGAAAGTTTGATTGCTGTTGATGGTCGATTATACTGTTACTATTGCCTTTGGTCTGAATTTGTGATTTTCTAGTGTCAAGAACAAGTGTTCATTTCAAAATCGCAAGGTGTCGTAATCATCTCTGTTTTTTATTTCGAAAAAGAGCTTGTTTATATTTGTTGCTTGAAAAGAAATTCAGATTTATACATCAACTTTCTTTTTAGCATCAATACTAAGAAAGTCGAAAACAAATACATGCATGTGCATTTGCATATAGACAATCTGTTTGGCTTGATTAAGGAAAGTGCATCTACGGTGTGCTCTTTGCTCTTTGTGAAAAGATTGTGTCTTTCTTTTTCCCTAGTAGCTAGGATTTTCATTGCACAAAAGAGATAAAAGTTTGTTTATCATCTTTAGATTGCATTTTAGGAATTACATCTACATCTCGTGGTGAACCCAAAAGGCAAACTTCATAAGCAAGATCAACTTAAAATAAATTCAATGAATCTAACAACACTTTGGAACTTAACACACAACATTTAGAGGTCTAGGCTAGAGACGTATTCCGGCGTCGTAAATCCTGGTAACTGTTGTCCTCACTGATGGTTGGGTGATTCCTCCACTTTAAGGCAATAAGTGCCAGTACGGACTTGTGCTCCCACGTACCGTCGAGTATATTTTGGGAGACCCCTATAGGCTTAAATCCTTTATCCATAGGAAGTCGTGTCTGCCGCCCTATCGATCGCAATGCACTGAACACAGCATTCGGGAAGATTGACTGCCGTACCGTAAAAAGTATTCTGCAGTTTTGCGATTGGTTTGGTACTCCCTCTACCTAGACCTCCAGAGCAGTCCCTTTTGTTCCTTTTCAGACTCCTTAATGGAAAAGGTCCATCTGAGCACTTGTCACTTCAGGCTCATTAAAAATCGAAGGCGACTAGAGTCATCTTTTTTTTTTCTCGACTCTTAAAACTGAAAAAACAAGTTGTGTCAAAGCGTCTAAAATTTTATTTTAAATGGAATATTGATTACCCCTTTCCTACGTTGATCTTGGGTTGAGAAAATGGAGTCCACCAACCAAGGAATTCCCCTTGGAGGAAATCCTAGTCCCTTCTCCTCTTGGGGAGATTTTGGTGCACCCCATATGGCCACATTGTCACTTCCAGGACTGACAATTGGTTTTCCTGTATGGCTCTTCTCAACCTCTGTCGTTCAGAACACCACTATTCCTGAACAATCGAATCAGCAATTAGACGAGTCCAGAGTTACCCACCAACCTTCTACTTCCTCTAATTCTTCCTCTCCTCCTTCCTCTTCGCTTGATGGGGCTGGTAAAGCCAAAAGTCAGGTTCCTAAGGAGAAGAAGGAAAAGAAGAAGAAAGAGAAGAAGAAGAAGGAGCCAAAAGCGAATGGGGGCAAACAAGTGTCGTCTAACGAAAATCCACACACTGCACCAACCAGGCCTAAATCACCATGTGTCATTTGCAAAGGAGACCACTTTCATAGAGATTGTACTTGCATCCCTCAGATCTTAAGGGACTGGTCTCCTCATTTTCACAACCCAGTGTCGTCAACCTCTGATGATCATGTTGAAAACACACCGTCAACTAGTGAAAGTGAAGCCCCAGGACAAAAAGGAAAATATAGATTTCCTTGTAAACTGTGCGAAGGCGATCATGCCGTCCACCGTTGTCCCTTCTTAGACGAAGCTAAAAGATTTTTGGATGATCGTTTGGTTTCACCGTTACGACTTCCTCCTCGATATAAAAAAATCTTGCCGAGTCCATCCCTAGTTGAAAATCCGGTTGACCCTCTCAGGTGGTCAGCCGAAGCATCTGTCATTGAAGATGAACCATCTGAATCCACACCAGACGAAAGTCAAAAGGTCGAGGCGGTAGTTGACCCGGTTTTGCCTTCAGAAGTTCCATCTTCAGATGATACAATCACTGAAGAGAACAAGGATGACACCGTCCAAATTATTTTCATAAGCACAGACTCCAACAAACATGGGGGCAATTTACCTGTTCCTTTACCGCAGGAATGAAGTTCGTCAGAGTCGTACCCAGCCGTCTATTCGGTCCCACCTCCAAGCAACCTAGTTGTCTCCTTCGACTGGAATCAACTAGGCAGACCCCGTTTACCGGCTAGTGTACCATTCTGAATTATTGTTCAAATATATAGAATGGTTATGGCTGGTACCATCATAGATGAAGGGGCTTCTGTGAGTATCCTTTCCTCAACTGTTTGGAAAGCGCTTGGTTCGCCATCGATTTTGCCTGAGATGAGAAATCTGACAGGCTTTGATAAAGGAACCAGTCGACCGTTAGGGATCCTTCCCGATGTGCCCATAACATTGAGAGGGAAAGCCATTCGCATGAATGTGATGGTAGTTCAAGGACCCCTGGATTACAATCTACTCCTTGGACGAGACTATATTTATTGCATGGGAGCCATTGTCTCATCACTCTTTAGAGTGATGTGTTTTCCGCACAAAGGAAGAGTGGTCAAGCTCGTGGAACAGCTTTCATTTCCCGGATCACGTATAGCAAATAGTCATATACCATCCTTAAATGGTCTTTTCACGCAAGAAATGTCTCAATCTCCAGTCCGTCCACCCGATGAGCTCGAGTAATTCGGGGGGACATGACTGAAACCCAGGGGGCATGCACCCTGGTCTGCTTCGGCAGGAAAAATTCGGGTATAGGGTAGGTTTCCGCGGGAGAATATGACTAGTCTGTACCCCCGTCCATGATTGGAAGAGGGGGTTATTCTAGAACAAGATTCTCTTGTCAATGTTATGTGAGTTGGTAAGCGCCGCCACTCACCTTTGTTTATCTCGGTAGATATCGCCGAAGAAGTGTTTTGTTTTCGCTGTGAATAGAACAATCTTTGGGTAACCTGTAAGAGGTAGGCCTCTCTCGGTAAAACAAATGTTTTATCGGAAAGAAGTAGGGGTAACCTTGAAACTCTATTTTATACCTGGGGGCGTGCAAACCTTTTGGAGTGCAAGTGAAGAGCGACTATTTATTTTTTAAATTTTTAGGACCTCTAACCCTTTAAACTCGTAGGATTGGTCATCTCCTAACTTGCATAAAGAAAGGATGTGGGGAAAAACTCTAAAAGTTTCCGTTTTTATATGAGACATTCTTATCATACAACTGGATTAATTGAGCAGTTTTAGCACATAGTTCAAGCTCGTTAAAAAATAAACATCAGACATGAGCAAATGTTTCCACCCGCGCTTAAGCTCGTTAAAAAATGAACTATTCCCCGGTAAATAACCACTGTGAATGTAGTACTTCAGCCAATAAAGCCTTGGTCGTGTTTGCACCGTCACCTCCACATTTTCATTGGCCGATCATTCACCTCCATTTGATTGTTTACCCGTTTTGAGGAACAGCTTCGAAGAGTGATTTCACTAGCCATCCTTGTGACACTGCCGTGATTGGAAAATTCCAAACCTTACCTGGAATCAGCTGCTACCCGTTTTATCACTCGTTCCTCAAAAGATGAGTCTCCTTTAAGCTCTTTTCAACTGACTCGTAAAATATGAAAAGATTGCCGAGTCCTTGGCCTTCCAGCTCGTTAAAGGGATAGGAAGTGCTATCCCTCATCTAGATTTTAATCTTTTTGGACCTAAGGGATTATTGCACAAAAAGATCGAGCGCTTGTTTTGTTCGGCTCGTTAAAACTATCGAAAATTCATCCCTTCTGTATTGTTTTATACGTTTTCGAACTTAAGGGATTAGATGAAGAAAAAGGAATTTTGGAGTTACCTTTACGTTCCTTTTCAGACTCTCTAAAATTGAAAAGGACCGAGTTATCTTTGTCGTTAAACTCATTAAAAAGATTAATAGCGACAAACTTGTCTTTAGACGAGAACGAGTTTCACTATCGCTAGGCTCGTTAAAACATAGTGATGGGTTTGCCCGAAGGGCAAATTATAGAAAAAGCATATGTTATCCTCCTCAAGCTTGACAAAAGTAAAGAGGTACTGGTCAGCAATGACTGGGGAAAATTGGGAAGAAAACTCAAAGAATCTTTATTGGTAGCAAGTTGCTCTTGAACATGACACTTCCACTCCGTGTCCGAGTCGGGTTGGGTTGTTTCATTCACCGGTCACATCGCCATGGTCATGCCATACCATCCACATTTGGGATTAATGCTACCAATCCATCACATCAGTGTCACCGACATGTTCAAGAGAAGTCATCCAGAGAAGTCACTTGTGTCTCACCCACTACCATACATTATACTCCATTCTTTCATGACCGCCACCCTGAACATTATATCATCAGATCATTTTCACCTCCATCAAAATCATTTGCTCCGTTCCGTGTCATTGATGTGGGATTAATTAAGGCCCTCCTGTGACGGATCACTTCTTGTCGACATCAGCTCATTATCCAAGAAGTTGATCTAGGAACACCCCATTCAGTACTTTGAAGCTTGCATGCCTCAATGGCAAGTTTCTCACTTCCGGCGACAGGTTTACATCAATGACCTTCGACCGAAATATTTTGCGTGGTGTTCGACGCCAAGTCCTTTATTCACACCACGTGAATTGTATTGCAGTACCTTGAGGATCATTATCATTATCGGTGATTCCTCTCGCGCTTGTTAATAGTTTACATCATTGACTGGTAATCAAGCGATGTCTTTCCATGTTCGACTTCAAAACATTTCTCACATGGATCGACTTGTACTTCGAGTAAAGATCAGACGAGATTGAAGACCCCAGATCTAGTTTCATCCATCCGGGCTGCGATATATATTCAGGGAAATAAAGACATCAAATGTACAGCATTGTAGCACAGATAATCATCCTACCAAAAGGATGATGGCTCTATCAGAATCATCAGTCTACACTCATACGATTGTCTGTCCTATGTACATGAAAATGAATTTATAAAGCTGAGCATGGGAATGCCCGCCTCATCTAGATCATGAAAACAGTATGAAGATAATGTATTGTATTGTATATTATTACAGGTCTCCTTCCAGCATTGAAAGAACTTCGGATCCTCATAATAAAGCATTTCACCCGACACCAAAAGGGTAACGGCCTCATACTTTAGGGGGCAACTGTTATAGACATTTTTGTGCCTTACAACTCCAAGCATGAAATGTCCATAAACCAAGGGCTCCTAAGTCCCTAAAAGTGTTGTTCTAACCCCTAAAGGAACAAGGTCAACAGATTACATCTTCTCCCAGAATTTCTCCACCAGAAACTGCTCAGAATTGGTCAAAACAGGATCATTTCAGCTGATCCACTAGCTGAGTGCGTTGCATTGCAGCTAAATACACTGTGAGGGTGCGTTGCATTGAAAAAGTCCCTTCTGTGGGGTGCGATGGGCGAGAAATGACAAATGGCAGTGTTATTCCGCGAGGTGGAGAGGCAATGGAAGCTTCCAGAATCTTCTCCTATGACACTTGCCTCACTGAATTCGACCAAGGATGAGTAAGAGGCCTTCAGTCTCCAAGTGGAAACAAGAACTAACAGAGAGAAGACACTAATCAAATCACAAGATGACTCATCCTCCTTACACATATCTATATATGGATCCCTCATCTCAGAGATCTGGAGGCTGGAATTTTGCATATTGTAAGGGATTGCTGTTGGTTTTTGAGACAAACATCAGAGTATTGGGTGATCTATGCTTTGTTTGAGGTGAAGAGGGGCTTCTTTGCTGGGAGGTTGATGCTCGGTAAGGAACCACCTGTTGTAACTCCTCCTGGATCTTTTCTTGTTTATCAATAAAAACTATTTGAGTTTTTCCTCCATGCTTTTGTATCATTGATGCTTGTTACATTTGTATGGTTAACTTAAATTTGATCCTAAGTTGTTTATGAATATAGATCCATGTCTTTGTATAGTGTTCTTCTTCTGTGATCCTACAGGTACTTGGTGAAGCTGGGCAAGTAAGGGAGCAGGTAGCTGGAGACTGTCAAAGAAGAGAGGGATTGGATCAAAGGATTAGCACAAGACACAGGTTGGTTCTTTCTATTCCTCTCTACCTATAGTTCATAAAGGAAATACAAAAGTAGTTTTTCTCTGTTTGTTTCTAAGGCAGCTATCACACCTTAGTGGGATAGAGCAATTCTAAATAGACACTTTTCCCTGTAACAAAATGGCGACTCCACTGGGGAATGTCTAATTAGTTTGTTTGTGTATCTCTTTGTTGTTTGTTTCATAAACTTATAAGTAGTATTTGAACTGCATTTGCCATAACAAATGCAAACTAGACATCTGCTGCTTCAATCCATTCACTGGATCTGTTTATGATCTGAACAGCTGATTCAAAAACTATCTGATTGCCCTTGTGATAGCTCTTAGACCCTCCTTAGATCTACCCCTGATTGTGCATTACTGATTTCTTTTACTCGGCCAAAAATCAAAGACTGAACTACAAACTGTGACCCGGAACCCAGACAGATTCTCGTTTCTGGCCCAGCGTAGGTACTGTTAAGAGATCCTGAATTTCAGCGCACTTCCCGAAAGGGCAACCTGCGCTGCATTTCAGATTCTCTGTGTTACAGGTGCACTGATCAGACTAGCCCTGTGCAGTTGTGGTTCTTGTGCTTCATTCTTTCCAATTCTGTCTCTGAATTTTGCTGCCTGTGATCAGTATATGTCTGTTTAAAACCCCTTTTCCTTGCTGTTATTCCACCTCCTTTGTACAAAAGAACTGTAGATGTTTTTGTGTGTTTGTTGAGTCGTTTACAGTTTTCCATTGCAAAAGTAGAATAGTCGTATTGTCGTCCTTTGATTTGGATATGTCGCAAGTGTCGATTTCGATCATAGGAGAAAGTTTGATTGCTGTTGATGGTCGATTATACTGTTACTATTGCCTTTGGTATGAATTTGTGATTTTCTAGTGTCAAGAACAAGTGTTCATTTCAAAATCGCAAGGTGTCGTAATCATCTCTGTTTTTTATTTCGAAAAAGAGCTTGTTTATATTTGTTGCTTGAAAAGAAATTCAGATTTGTACATCAACTTTCTTTTTAGCATCAATACTAAGAAAGTCGAAAACAAATACATGCATGTGCATTTGCATATAGACAATCTGTTTGGCTTGATTAAGGAAAGTGCATCTACGGTGTGCTCTTTGCTCTTTGTGAAAAGATTGTGTCTTTCTTTTTCCCTAGTAGCTAGGATTTTCATTGCACAAAAGAGATAAAAGTTTGTTTATCATCTTTAGATTGCATTTTAGGAATTACATCTACATCTCGTGGTGAACCCAAAAGGCAAACTTCATAAGCAAGATCAACTTAAAATAAATTCAATGAATCTAACAACACTTTGGAACTTAACACACAACATTTAGAGGTCTAGGCTAGAGACGTATTCCGGCGTCGTAAATCCTGGTAACTGTTGTCCTCACTGATGGTTGGGTGATTCCTCCACTTTAAGGCAATAAGTGCCAGTACGGACTTGTGCTCCCACGTACCGTCGAGTATATTTTGGGAGACCCCTATAGGCTTAAATCCTTTATCCATAGGAAGTCGTGTCTGCCGCCCTATCGATCGCAATGCACTGAACACAGCATTCGGGAAGATTGACTGCCGTACCGTAAAAAGTATTCTGCAGTTTTGCGATTGGTTTGGTACTCCCTCTACCTAGACCTCCAGAGTAGTCCCTTTTGTTCCTTTTCAGACTCCTTAATGGAAAAGGTCCATCTGAGCACTTGTCACTTCAGGCTCATTAAAAATCGAAGGCGACTAGAGTCATCTTTTTTTTTTCTCGACTCTTAAAACTGAAAAAACAAGTTGTGTCAAAGCGTCTAAAATTTTATTTTAAATGGAATATTGATTACCCCTTTCCTACGTTGATCTTGGGTTGAGAAAATGGAGTCCACCAACCAAGGAATTCCCCTTGGAGGAAATCCTAGTCCCTTCTCCTCTTGGGGAGATTTTGGTGCACCCCATATGGCCACATTGTCACTTCCAGGACTGACAATTGGTTTTCCTGTATGGCTCTTCTCAACCTCTGTCGTTCAGAACACCACTATTCCTGAACAATCGAATCAGCAATTAGACGAGTCCAGAGTTACCCACCAACCTTCTACTTCCTCTAATTCTTCCTCTCCTCCTTCCTCTTCGCTTGATGGGGCTGGTAAAGCCAAAAGTCAGGTTCCTAAGGAGAAGAAGGAAAAGAAGAAGAAAGAGAAGAAGAAGAAGGAGCCAAAAGCGAATGGGGGCAAACAAGTGTCGTCTAACGAAAATCCACACACTGCACCAACCAGGCCTAAATCACCATGTGTCATTTGCAAAGGAGACCACTTTCATAGAGATTGTACTTGCATCCCTCAGATCTTAAGGGACTGGTCTCCTCATTTTCACAACCCAGTGTTGTCAACCTCTGATGATCATGTTGAAAACACACCGTCAACTAGTGAAAGTGAAGCCCCAGGACAAAAAGGAAAATATAGATTTCCTTGTAAACTGTGCGAAGGCGATCATGCCGTCCACCGTTGTCCCTTCTTAGACGAAGCTAAAAGATTTTTGGATGATCGTTCGGTTTCACCGTTACGACTTCCTCCTCGATATAAAAAAATCTTGCCGAGTCCATCCCTAGTTGAAAATCCGGTTGACCCGCTCAGGTGGTCAGCCGAAGCATCTGTCATTGAAGATGAACCATCTGAATCCACACCAGACGAAAGTCAAAAGGTCGAGGCGGTAGTTGACCCGGTTTTGCCTTCAAAAGTTCCATCTTCAGATGATACAATCACTGAAGAGAACAAGGATGACACCGTCCAAATTATTTTCATAAGCACAGACTCCAACAAACATGGGGGCAATTTACCTGTTCCTTTACCGCAGGAATGAAGTTCGTCAGAGTCGTACCCAGCCATCTATTCGGTCCCACCTCCAAGCAACCTAGTTGTCTCCTTCGACTGGAATCAACTAGGCAGACCCCGTTTACCGGCTAGTGTACCATTCTGAATTATTGTTCAAATATATAGAATGGTTATGGCTGGTACCATCATAGATGAAGGGGCTTCTGTGAGTATCCTTTCCTCAACTGTTTGGAAAGCGCTTGGTTCGCCATCGATTTTGCCTGAGATGAGAAATCTGACAGGCTTTGATAAAGGAACCAGTCGACCGTTAGGGATCCTTCCCGATGTGCCCATAACATTGAGAGGGAAAGCCATTCGCATGAATGTGATGGTAGTTCAAGGACCCCTGGATTACAATCTACTCCTTGGACGAGACTATATTTATTGCATGGGAGCCATTGTCTCATCACTCTTTAGAGTGATGTGTTTTCCGCACAAAGGAAGAGTGGTCAAGCTCGTGGAACAGCTTTCATTTCCCGGATCACACATAGCAAATAGTCATATACCATCCTTAAATGGTCTTTTCACGCAAGAAATGTCTCAATCTCCAGTCCGTCCACCCGATGAGCTCGAGTAATTCGGGGGGACATGACTGAAACCCAGGGGGCATGCACCCTGGTCTGCTTCGGCAGGAAAAATTCGGGTATAGGGTAGGTTTCCGCGGGAGAATATGACTAGTCTGTACCCCCGTCCATGATTGGAAGAGGGGGTTATTCTAGAACAAGATTCTCTTGTCAATGTTATGTGAGTTGGTAAGCGCCGCCACTCACCTTTGTTTATCTCGGTAGATATCGCCGAAGAAGTGTTTTGTTTTCGCTGTGAATAGAACAATCTTTGGGTAACCTGTAAGAGGTAGGCCTCTCTCGGTAAAACAAATGTTTTATCGGAAAGAAGTAGGGGTAACCTTGAAACTCTATTTTATACCTGGGGGCGTGCAAACCTTTTGGAGTGCAAATGAAGAGCGACTATTTATTTTTTAAATTTTTAGGACCTCTAACCCTTTAAACTCGTAGGATTGGTCATCTCCTAACTTGCATAAAGAAAGGATGTGGGGAAAAACTCTAAAAGTTTCCATTTTTATATGAGACATTCTTATCATACAACTGGATTAATTGAGCAGTTTTAGCACATAGTTCAAGCTCGTTAAAAAATAAACATCAGACATGAGCAAATGTTTCCACTCGCGCTTAAGCTCGTTAAAAAATGAACTATTCCCCGGTAAATAACCACTGTGAATGTAGTACTTCAGCCAATAAAGCCTTGGTCGTGTTTGCACCGTCACCTCCACATTTTCATTGGCCGATCATTCACCTCCATTTGATTGTTTACCTGTTTTGAGGAACAGCTTCGAAGAGTGATTTCACTAGCCATCCTTGTGACACTGCCGTGATTGGAAAATTCCAAACCTTACCTGGAATCAGCTGCTACCCGTTTTATCACTCGTTCCTCAAAAGATGAGTCTCCTTTAAGCTCTTTTCAACTGACTCGTAAAATATGAAAAGATTGCCGAGTCCTTGGCCTTCCAGCTCGTTAAAGGGATAGGAAGTGCTATCCCTCATCTAGATTTTAATCTTTTTGGACCTAAGGGATTATTGCACAAAAAGATCGAGCGCTTGTTTTGTTCGGCTCGTTAAAACTATCGAAAATTCATCCCTTCTGTATTGTTTTATACGTTTTCGAACTTAAGGGATTAGATGACGAAAAAGGAATTTTGGAGTTACCTTTACGTTCCTTTTCAGACTCTCTAAAATTGAAAAGGACCGAGTTATCTTTGTCGTTAAACTCATTAAAAAGATTAATAGCGACAAACTTGTCTTTAGACGAGAACGAGTTTCACTATCGCTAGGCTCGTTAAAACATAGTGATGGGTTTGCCCGAAGGGCAAATTATAGAACAAGCATATGTTATCCTCCTCAAGCTTGACAAAAGTAAAGAGGTACTGGTCAGCAATGACTGGGGAAAATTGGGAAGAAAACTCAAAGAATCTTTATTGGTAGCAAGTTGCTCTTGAACATGACACTTCCACTCCGTGTCCGAGTTGGGTTGGGTTGTTTCATTCACCGGTCACATCGCCATGGTCATGCCATACCATCCACATTTGGGGTTAATGCTACCAATCCATCACATCAGTGTCACCGACATGTTCAAGAGAAGTCATCCAGAGAAGTCACTTGTGTCTCACCCACTACCATACATTATACTCCATTCTTTCATGACTGCCACCCTGAACATTATATCATCAGATCATTTTCACCTCCATCAAAATCATTTGCTCTGTTCCGTGTCATTGATGTGGGATTCATTAAGGCCCTCCTGTGACGGAACACTTCTTGTCGACATCAGCTCATTATCCAAGAATTTGATCTAGGAACACCCCATTCAGTACTTTGAAGCTTGCATGCCTCAATGGCAAGTTTCTCACTTCCGGCGACAGGTTTACATCAATGACCTTCGACCGAAAGATTTTGCGTGGTGTTCGATGCCAAGTCCTTTATTCACACCACGTGAATTTTATTGCAGTACCTTGAGGATAATTATCATTATCGGTGATTCCTCTCGCACTTGTTAATAGTTTACATCATTGACTGGTAATCAAGCGATGTCTTTCGATGTTCGACTTCAAAACATTTCTCACATGGATCGACTTGTACTTCGACTAAAGATCGGACGAGATTGAAGACCCCGGATCTAGTTTCATCCATCCGGGCTGCGATATATATTCAGGGAAATAAAGACATCAAATGTACAGCATTGCAGCACAGATAATCATCCTACCAAAAGGATGATGGCTCTATCAGAATCATCAGTCTACACTCAGACGATTGTCTGTCCTATGTACATGAAAATGAATTTATAAAGCTGAGCATGGGAATGCCCGCCTCAGCTAGATCATGAAAATAGTATGAAGATAATGTGTTGTATTGTATCTTATTACAGGTCTCCTTCCAGCATTGAAAGAACTTCGAATCCTCATAATAAAGCATTTCACCCGACACCAAAAGGGTAACGGCCTCATATTTTAGGGGGCAACTGTTATAGACATTTTTGTGCCTTACAACTCCAAGCATGAAATGTCCATAAACCAAGGGCTCCTAAGTCCCTAAAAGTGTTGTTCTACCCCCTAAAGGAACAAGGTCAACAGATTACAGCTTCTCCCAGAAGTTCTCCACCAGAAACTGCTCAGAATTGGTCAAAACAGGATCATTTCAGCTGCTCCACTAGCTAAGTGCGTTGCATTGCACCTAAATACACTATGAGGGTGCGTTGCATTGCAAAAGTCCCTTCTGTGGGGTGTGATGGGCGAGAAATGACAAATGGCAGTGTCATTCCGCGAGGTGGAGAGACAATGGAAGCTTCCTGAATCTTCTCCTGTGACACTTGCCTCACTGAATTCGACCGAGGATGAGTAAGAGGCCTTCAGTCTCCAAGTGGAAGCAAGAACTGACAGAGAGAAGACACTAATCAAATCACAAGCTGACTCATCCTCCTTACACATATCTATATCTGGATCCCTCATCTTAGAGATCCGGAGGCTGGAATTTTGCATATTGTAAGGGAATGTTATTGGTTTTTGAGACAAACATCAGAGTATTGGGTGATCTATGCTTTGTTTGAGGTGAAGAGGGGCTTCTTTGCTGGGAGGTTGATGCTGGGTCAGGAACCACTGGTTGTAACTCCTCCTGGATCTTTTCTTGTTTATCAATAAAAACTATTTGAGTTTTTCCTCCATGCTTTTGTATCATTGATGCTTGTTACATTTGTATGGTTAACTTAAATCTGATCCTAAGTTGTTTATGAATATAGATCCATGTCTTTGTATAGTGTTCTTCTTCTATGATCCTACAGGTACTTGGTGAAGCTGGGCAAGTAAGGGAGCAGGTAGCTAGAGACTGTCAAAGAAGAGAGGGATTGGATGAAAGGATTAGCGCAAGACACAGGTTGGTTTTTTCTATTCCTCTCTACCTATAGTTCATAAAGGAAATACAAAAGTAGTTTTTCTCTATTTGTTTCTAAGGTAGCTGTCACACCTTAGTGGGATAGAGAAGTTCTAAATAGACACTTTTCCGTGTAACAACTACCCTCACTTCATTACAAACACTATTCACATCACTAAAACCCTACCCACTCTCCCAAACCCTACACACTTTATCCTACTCACTCCTTAAACCCTACTCACATCCCTAAACCCTGTTCACACATACATTTCCACACTCCCTCTCCCATACACTCTGCCCATTCCATTCCTCCATCATATTCCATACTATTATCCACAAACCATTCATATATAATCACATTTTTCAAAACCAAGGGGAAACAATGGAAGTAGACAGTGAATATGACTATGAGGAAGAGGCACTCAGTGATAGTTCCATGGAGAGACATAAGAAGCAAAGCAAAGGCAAAGATAAGATGTATGAGGATGATATAGATGACAAACAAGAAAGAGAACAAACAGTTGGAGGATAAGCAAAGCCTAATGGAACTAGAAATGTTGAAATTGAAGAGGAAAAATGACAAAGAGGACCATGTCACTTTGACTTCCATTGAATAAGAGAGAGAGAATGACAAGGAGTCTTGGTTGGAGAAGATGAACATGAACTTGGAGAGGTTGCTTGAGAAGGCAAACAAAGAGAAGAAAATGCTTCGTCACTTAGCCTACGACTACCTAACCTAGAATAAGATTTGTAATGCAAGGATAAAGAGGTTAAAGGCCAAACTAAAGAGAGCTTTGAGGAGAAAAAAGGAGCAATATAAGCTCAATATCTTAGCTAAAGCATCATTGTCCCAGCATAGCACATAAAGAGGATCACTCATGCCAAATTTCAAGAAATTTAGTGAAGTTTTTGTAATTTTTGAATTTTTGAGGCAAAAAACAGGTTTTTCCGGCAGGTGCATAGCGCCACCGGCACTCGCTTTTGATAGGGACCTCCATTTGAAAAGAAGTTGGCATTTTGGGATTCCTTATGAAAAGTTATGCATGCTTATAAATTACTAGGAAATTTTGACAAGTTTTTGACCTCCAAAAGGGCCAAAAACACCCAAAAAAATGTCCTCTCTGCTACTTTTTGGCCACACAGGAAGCAATCTTGGGAGATTGCAATTTTGGAGGGGCAAATGTACTCTAAATCAAAAAAGTCAAGTTGTTCCAGAAAGTAGACTCACAAGGCTTTCAAAAAAGCTATCTTGCATCTCATTTGGACCTTGGAAAGCCTTCCAAAAGTGTCTTGGAAAAATCACTATTCACAGAAGAATGGACGCTAAGCATAGGATGAAAAAGCGCCAATTTTGCTCAAAAACTCTACTTTTCACCTAGTTTTCTTCTAGTTTGACTTTTTCTCTCTTATGGTCAAATTCATGATGTGACATGATCTAAATTGATGTACTATGATGTAAAAATGATAAAAAGTGACTTGATAAGGTAGATACATCAGTTGTAGGAGGTTTAGAGTTGAATGAATCAGTTTCCTAGGTTTTAGAGGCAAGTTGTTCCACTGCCTATTTTTATGTTCCTAGTTTAGATATGGTTGAAAACACCCCTCTTCTCATGGATTAGACCCCTAATGGATAGCACAGGTGGTTTCGAGGTCTATATCATGTGTTTTTTCAGTCATTTGTAAAGGTTGGACTCTTGTGGATGCATTGAGCATTATTATACATCACTTCTGCAGTTTGGCAAGGAAATAAACCAGGGTTTTGCAGCATTTTGTGGGATTCTTGTGGTAATGTGCTTTAACATTGTGTTCTTCTTTTTAATTCATTTGATTTATGTTTATGTTTGCCAACATCTCTCTCTTTATACATAGCTAAATGAATCAAGTGTAAAATGTATAATTCATTGGTGTTTCAGTGCTCTACCTTAGGGTTTATTTAGTTTTACATGTTTTCTACTGTTTGAAGAGGACTCATGACTTTTGCATGCCCTATCCATCTCCTCACCAATCTTTAGACTCACCATTACATTCATTTCAAAGTGATAAAACACTTTCCTACCTCGCCCCACAAAAACCTCTGCAAATCTGTGTTCATTTCCCGGACCCAAAACTGCCTTCCCCATCTGATCCAGCAACCCAACCATTAAATTCAATGAAATTCCTCTAAGAAAGCATACCTAGCCTCAAATTAGTTTTTATATCAGTCATCTCAAGCCTTCCTTGATAAATTTTCATTGAGATTGACTAGGAGAGAGCCCTCTCCCGACCTGGTAGGGCTAGCTACCAGGTTAAGCGTGGTTTGATGTTACCCTAGACCTGCCTTTCTTAGCCTGAATTAGATTTAGGCCCTAAAAAGAATAATTCCAAGAATATTATCTTCAAAATCCTTATCAAGGATAATATCCTAGAAGACTTTTTCAAATTAATCCAAAACAAGCTTCACATAGTGAATACTCATATAACTCGAGTGCTACACACATTTGGAACATACTAAATGTGCTGCAACTACTGATACACCAGTATAAATATTCTTTTTACAAAATGTGTTCAAGAAAACATTTTATAAAATGGAATGAAATTGACTCCCAAATTTCTCCATTCAAATTGACTATCAACAACCAAACTAGCATTGTAATGCTTAAAGAAAAACATTGTTGCATATAAGTGATTTATTTATGAACATCACTTTTACAAGTTACCCAACTATGGGGATATGCAACTAGTGCAAAACAGAAAATTACAGACTTCAACTGGACAAATAGTCCATCCATTTCTTACCCAACCAGGTAAATGAATCCTCTATTTGAACTTTCTCTCCTTCTAAAGTTCTTTCAAGGATGATCGCATCTTGTGCCACTTTTTCTGTTGTCGCTTCCTCTTCTAGTGCTTTCATGATTTGCATGCCCTTACTAGGATGAAGTTGTGGAAACAATTTCTAACACTTCTCAACCCAATGCCCACTGATATTGTAGTGAGTACAAAAGTTCTTTGGAGCTCCTCTTGGCTCACTTGCCTTTATCTTTGGATGAGATTTTCTCCTTTCGGTCTGAATTCCAAAAGACATAGACATTTTCTTGAGGATTTATTTCCTCTTATCACATTTATCTACACAATTGTTAGATCAAAGGAAAAAGGTGCATGGAAACATTTTCCTCAACATGCTATTCAAATCCATGTTTTGTTTTCTACCTTGAAAAGCATTTGATTTAGCAACATTCGAATTATCAGTAATCGAATTAATAGAACTATTATGCCTCATTTTGTTGTCCTTTGGGTTACGCTGTCTGCGTGAGGAACTCGCGTGGCTTGATGAACTGAGCTTCCTTTCTTCCTTGACACTTTCATCTCTCTCTAGAGACATTTTTCCCTTCAAATCCTCCTTACGTTTGAGGAACCACACGGGAACTAGTTCTGGGTGAAAACTCCAACATGTTGCCTCCTCGTGTTCTCCCTTATGGAAATAGGAATATGTAACCCATGAAACATCACTAGAAGACCATTCTTCTTTGGTGAAATAGCCTAAAACTTTGTATTTAGGCCTCTCTTTGGCTGCAATTAGATTTTTAATACCCTACTAATTTACTCTAAGGCCTCCTCCCTTGTAACCCATCTTGGTCAAGAGTTTAGATCTAGTTCCTTTACTGTGTTTTTCAAAGACCGTAAATGAATTTAAATCAATACTTTCTCATAAGGAAGAAGCATGTAAATTCTTTCCATTTTCTACATCCTTTGATTGGCATATGAAGATGCTTTCAAATTCCCTTTTAATTTGAGATGTGTCCTCTTGGATTGTTCGACTCTCTAATTCTTTCAGCTCCTCAAAATTGGGTGTTGATTGAACCTCATTTTCCACGTCATGTGGTTAGAAGGTACAAACTTGTCCATCTTCCTTCTCTGAAGGACTTTCTACACTAACATATTGCATAATAGTTGTAGAAAATCATGAATATTGTGGAAAAGATGGTGGTTTATCACCATTATTGTTACCTTCTTCCCTTAGAGAAAATTATCCTCTTGAAGGTCTAAATCCTTCACCTTGCAAATTGGTATTCCTCTCTTCATAGAGGACTTTCACTATTTCTGCCATGTCTAAGAAAGCCTTTCTGAAAGCCTTCACATCCTCTAACATTCTTGCAATCTCTCCTCCTGGGGACATGCTTTTGTGGAAGCTTCTACTGCAATTTGAGGTAGATGTACTGATTGATTCTTAAACTCAGGAAAAATAAAGGAACATCACTATATCCTGACTGATGATCTATGGTTGGACCAAAAATTAATTCAGGCTGGTCATCTTCAATATTAACCATGTCAGACAGGATCAACTTTGAACATTTTAATTATATCAGACTTGTAATGGCTATTTTTGACAAGTTCAGTAAGATGGATTGACACTTTCAACTTTAAAATTTCAATTTCTAAATTGAATGAGCTAGATTTGTCTACCTCTTTTTGGATGATGACTTTTTCCATGGGAGATCTCTTGGTGTGTGATCCTTCTTTTGACTATCACGGTCTTTGTTTGGATTTCTTGTAGATGCTTGGTTTACTTTGCTTTGGTTAGCTATTGCCAGCTCTTACCTTTGCTTTGATTTCCTTGAGGATTTATTTTTGGTTGAGTATCCTTCTGCTGTGATGTCCTTTTCTGAATGGGAGTGATTGGGACATCTCTATTTCTCAAGGAATATTGCTTCTATGGAGAGCTGAGTGCATTTAATTATCCTCTTTGATAATCATCGGATTGAGTTTCCAATGCATTTTCATTTGCCAGTATGTAGTCTTCATCCTTAGTCTCCTCCATCTCCTCGACATACTTATCATTTTTAGTCAAGAAAATGGGATGGTAATATTCCCTAAAGAAGTGATTTTCCTTGAAAATCGAGTCTATTTCATCATCAAAATCTCCTTGAGCATATTTTTGCTGTAAGGGTGTCCGAATTGGCTACTGAGATGTCAATGCTTTAGAAGCTTTATGCTCTCTCTGTTTTATCGTGTATTGAGGTTGATGCTAGTTTCTAAAGTTCAAATTTCTGACTTGTGGCTCTTGAGGTCTATCTGAATCTATCATCCAGTCAGCCATTCTCTCCATGGTTCTGATCAATGAATCTAGTTTAAGATTGGAGGAAGAAGAAGGTTCTTCTTTGATGGTTACTTTCTTTTCCGGTTTCTCATGTTTCAACTGAGAAATTTTAATCATCAAGTTTTCTTCCACACTCACCGCTTTATTTTTCATTTCTTCTAGAGTTGCAGGATCTCTTTCCCTTAGTTTATAAGCCATCTCTAAATCAAAATCATCCAGGTAATTTTGAAGTGCCAAATTGGGTGGAGGTTTCATGTTATCTGGAATGGAATTGTAGATCTGATTAAACCTTATAGTGAACTCCTGAACCCTCTCGTTAGGATTCATTTTCAATGTATTGTATTCTGACAAAATCTAAACTGGATCCTTATTTTCCCACCACCTGGCTAAGAACAACTCATTTAACCTTTGAGGAGTATCGATAAAGCGTGTTTCCAAACCATGGAACCATTTTTTCACATCTCCAAAAAAACTTTGAGCCATTAGTCTCATTTTAGCATCATCTTCGTCAACCTCCTCTATGTCAATGAAATCATCCATCTTATCAATATGTTGTTGTGTTATGACTCCTAGGTTTCCATCAAAAAGAGGAAGTATCTGGCCATAGGTATGAGGTAAAGATGCCAAGTGACTAGGTAATACTAAGGGTGAAAATCTCACCATGACTCCTAGGGAATGGTGAATGGGAACTACAATGGGTTGAGTTGGATGGGATGAAGATGAAGGTGGCGATATGGATGTTTTCATAGGTGTAGTAGGGGGTATGGTAGAAGATTAGATTTCAATTTGATACTACATATAGTTTTTTTCAGCAATAATTTGTAATTGATCGGCTAGTCTTTGAAGTTTCTCAAAATTAGACCGGAGAGGGATCTCTCTAAAGGATCGCATGCAAGAGGGTTAGATGGATTAGGGTTTTAGGCTAGATTAGTAGCTCAGGGTATGTTTGATTTGATTTGATTGGGCTCGTCACTGGATGAGTGAGTTAGGTCAGAGAGTGAACTAGGTTAGGGAAAAAGAGAATCAGAATTGCAGACATCTAATGGGGCAAGGTAGGCAAGTTACTTTAACAATTTTTACTATATTGATGAAATGGTTTAGACTGGTGAGGTGCTAAAAAGTGCATGAAAACCATGAATTCTTTTTAAACTGAAGAAATGAAACAATTTATGATGATTTTCCCAAAACATAGCATGGAAGATGAATTCTTCTTATCACACCTTGAAAATCAAACATATTTAAAGTGAAATGGATCATGAAAGGTATAAAACATTCACACATATGTAAATGAAGAGGAAACAATATCAAAATACCATGCCATAGGAATCCCACCAAAATAGCTGCAACTCATCCAATATATTCCATGCTAAAGTCTGAAACACTAGTACAACATCCAATGGAGTCCAACCTGTAGAATGATTGAAAAATTACATGATATAGGACTCAAAGCAATGCATCCTAGCCTCAAGGGTAGAATCCATGAGAGGCAGATAAGTTACAACAAAAACTGAACTGATATCTAGAGTGTAGGGTGGTCAAAGTGACTCATCCCTAACTTAAGTGAACTGATTAATTACATCTCATGGAAGCCATTTACCTAATGTACTTACCCTAGGTAACAGTAAAAACTTGATAATTATATCAATTACATCAGTAGAATATTATTTCCCATAGGTAAAAATCAAATTTGGAGAAGAACAGCTAAAAACTATGCCAACTATCAAACACACAATGCTAGTGTCAAATGCGTAGTGCCAGTGTCATATGTGCAACGCCATTTTCATACCCACTTTTGCCTGCATTCGTGATGTCAAAATTGATCCCAAGATAGCTCATTCGAAATATTTTCCTATATAGTTTCCAAATATTCCTTAATTGTAGAAAATGGACATGATTGGAACCTCCAAAACTTCATTCTCCCAAGGCTAGTCAAACGCACAGCGCCAGAAGGAAAAGTGAAGCGCTAGAAGAAAGTACGCAACACCAACTTCCAATCAAATTTTGTGTGCCTTCTTGAAGTCCAAATTGATCCCATGATAGTGTGTTGGAAATACCTCTCTCTTTGCTATACAATGGACCTATCCGGCACTTAAAATGATCGTATAGCCCCTCAAAAACCAATTCTGCTAATACTGGTCAAAAAGTGCAGAATGAGGGTGAAAAAATGAAGTGTTCTCTTGGAGAAATGTTTGGAGGTCTTTATCAACTCAAAATTGAGCTCATGATAGCTCATTGGAAATCTCTTTTTGTCTAGTTATCATTTGACTCATCGCAAAATTCATTTGGGCACTCTAGCTAGGAGACAAATTTAGTTTCGCAAGGTCGCTCCAGAAGTGCAACAACTCTCTTGTAGTAATTGTATTTTTGAAACTTCTCCAAGACCATGACACATGTGTAAACCCTGAAGGTGGTTTTTCATCTATGGTCTATTATGGACAAAAACCTCTCTAAATTTTGTCAAAATAATCTATGTTTGGTTAGAAACATAGTTTGAAGAAAAATTGGCCATGTGTGTGGCCAATGATTTGTCCCTTGGAATGACTTCTTGAAAAATTATGGAGACATGATGTTTATGAATTGGAATTTCCTCATACTTGCTGATATGACCTCCCTTATGCCTCCTCTTCTCAGATGTCTCTTATTCCATTGCAAACCCTAGCTCAATGGGAGAGGAAATTAGGGTTTAGTGTGTGCAAAACAGGGGATTTGGGAAATTTATAGGAATGAAGGGAAATAAAGGGGATAGGGGATTCTAAATTCTTAGGAAAATTTTTGGAGGTAGGGAGGGGTGTTAGACAGTAAGGGAAACTTGAATTTTAAGGATTGAGTAAGGGGAAGGGGTCCAAAAGGGCGAAACATAGGCCTAGTCTAGAAAAGTGTCAAAAGCGTAGCAATAGGCTAGGGATTGTAGAAAAATGATGATTGAGGGATGGGAGTGATGGGAAGTGTTTAGGAAAGTATATTAAGGATAGGGTAAGGTGTAAGAGCATTAGGATACAAGTTTTGTTGATGATTTAACCATGGAGGTCATGAAACCAAGAAAAATGTCCTCAAAACCCTAGGAGAGGGAAATGAGAGGAATGTGCATGGGAAAAGGTCAAGGGAGGTAGATGGAGTGTAGGTGAGTGAGTTTTTTTTACTAGAGCTACCATCAATGAGTAAATTTTTGAATGAGGACCTAGGTGGAATGACAAAAATTTCTGAGCGAGACCCTAATATGAATATGAAAAGAGGAGTTTTGATCACTAATGGTAGTATGCAAATAATGACACTAACAGAATGAAAGAAACATGTATTACAAGTGTTCACGATAAATTTTACAACAGTTGCAACACATGTGAAAACGTGTTGTCCTATTAGCAGGCTTCTAAATTAAGAGAAATTTCCAAGACACATAGATACACCATACATCACTAAGCCCATGGACGGGGCGTTGGAGCCACTACTTACTCCCCAAAGAAAAGATTATAGACTCGCAAGGCTATGTGGGAGAAGCCGAGGTGAAAATTTATTTGCATTTACAAATGAGGGGTATTTATAGCCAAGGGTGAAACTTTCCCTTGTGATTGTTTGACTTCCCTCATGATAATTTGACTTCCATCACCTTTCAGGTTACATGACTCTTCAGATTACAAGTGTGTCTCTTGGACTTGCATGTTGCATTACATTGATTGACAACAATATGGCCCATAGTAGTGATGTGGCTAACACACCTCTTGACAAGACTTGACATGACAGTGCTGGTACATTTGTGTTGTTGCTGGTGTACAGGTCGAGCTGCAGTGTTGTTAGGTGATGGATGCCCTCATGGTGTGTCACAACATCACCTCCAAATTGAAAGGTGCATGGAGTCTTTCATGGTTGTTGGGTTTGCTTAATGCTGCATTCACACATTTCTCCTTGCTTGTATGTTGGCATGCTTGGCATGTTCATCTTTTTGCAAAATGTGTATGTTCGCTCGTTCTTTCATCCACGAACACATCTTCATATATTTGTTTGATCATCCGAAAACACATCTTCTCATGGTCTTCCATTTGCAAACACATATCTTTGCATGCATCATTTCTTCATTCATTCGTGAACAGGTCCTTTTGCATGTACACCCCTTGTTCACCCCATCTGTCATCGCACCATGTTAATTCATGTACCTGTATCTGCAGTCACCCATGACGAGATGACATCATATCCATAAACCTCCTTGTATACAATGATGCATGATCGTTTCGGATGTAGGTGACCGGAAGAGAAGACAAGGTTATGAAACTGCTAGGATGCGAGCTCTGAGAATTACTGGTGAAAAATACACAAAAGTCACTGGGAGAGAGTAACAGGCAATCTGAATCGACAGTGGCTGTCTGCGAGATTTGGCTTGGTTGGAGGACAAATCTACTCAATTTTTGGGAGCAGCAGTGCAGGCTGCATGAGTACTAGGTAGGAAAAATTTGTACAACTTCTCAAGGGAGTGGGCAGCAGGAGCTTAGCAACAAAAAATGCGTAGTTCCTAGAGGGAGCTGGGAGTGGGGAGCTTGGCAGAAAAAACTTCACAGTTCCTCGAGGGAGCTGGTAGTGGATTTCCGGGAGTTGCTGGCATGAAAAGCTACCATGATATTGGGAGGTTAACCTCTTGACCACCTCTGTGCAGTTTCTGAGCAGATCAGACTTCTCGGCTGCAGAGGGCTTGCTCATGAAATCTGCACAACTTTCCAGGTGAGAAGTTGGTTGGCTAGCTGGGAAAACTATGCAATTTTATGAGGGAGATAGGGACAGGCACTTGGTGTCTATCTAGCCCGTCTATGTAATTTTCTCAGTCAGCGGAGTGGGCATGATATGAAACCTCTGTGAAATTTTTAAGGGGAGTCAGCCTTGAGGTGACTACTCGGTTAAGCTCTTCGGTTGACCAAAAAGAGGGTTGATTGATGAGCTTGCAGGCAACACAACTTTAAATGGCTTATTGGGTGCTTCTGCACTTTTCTCGATAACAATCGGTCGAGTCAATGGCGGGGTGAAGGTTTGACTATTAGAGGGTGATCTGGTCATCAGAACTTCAGCAAAATGACTAAGTGTGTGAGCGAGTGAAAATGTGCATACGTGATCTTGGAAACACACACTCACATGACTTTACAACGAGACAACTCATACTATCCTGACACACATTCTCAACATGACTGACCGATGATGCGAGTTAACAAGCACGCCATTTTTTATTGATAATTGGATGACCGTGACAACGGTTGTGCGATAGTGTGTATGACTCTGTGTGTGAGCATAACATATGTTTACATAGTGAACACAACATCTGCACACAAAGCGAAGACCTTGTGTACAACCATAACATGGTCGCAAGTGAGACATTGCTACCAACATTCAAAAGCTTCACGTTGAATGGTTAAGCAACGCAGGTGCAAAGACGCACACAAGCCAATGGGGTGAGCCCAAGTGCGTACAATCATCAAGTAAAAACTCAAGGGAGGCTCTGAAATTGAATGCAGGCCAAAAAATTTAAGGGTGTTACAGCCGCTACAACATTTGGCAATAGACTAGTAGAACTCCAGCTTCTCTATTTGGGTTCATTGAAATCACAAGACCTTGGTATTTTGGGTAGTATTGAATCACTATGTGGGTTACTTCGACTTCCCCACTTACCCCATGGATAGACATGCTTAACCTTTTGCCAACTCAGTCAAACACAATAAAAGTTCAGCTTGATCATAGTGTTTCAAAATTAGGAAGGGTAGTTTGGCTCATGAGTTGAAAATTTTCAGAGTATAAGTTTTCATCTCTGGTGGTACTTCACAACTAGCAGGCCTAGACAGTACTCCAACGAAGTCATGCAAGAACACATGCATTGCTCCACTACCAGTGAGCCTGGTCAGTACCCCTATCTGTGCAAGAAGCCTTTCTCTTCTTTCACCTTTGTATTTTTTAAGAGTACTGTTAATAGGCACTTATTTATTTTTGGGCAGAAGAGGGATCCCGACTTATTGAGAGTAGAAGAGGTTTTTCCTTCATAGTACCATGTAAGACCTCTGACATAGGTTTTCTCGTTTATATTTTCTCCTTCTTTGTTTCTACTAGTTGGATGAGCTTGAACACAAAGAGTAGAAGGCTAAGTGTAGGCATGGGCCTTCCTAGTGTGCACATAGGTTCATGGTTGGACCAAAGATCCCCTTGCAGATGGCTCATATTTTCCATCAAGACTTCATCGAACAAAGTTTATAACTAAGCACAAAGAAGATGGACATAAAATTGGCCAAGTGTTGCAGTGTCAAAAGTCTCTTCATATCTTAGCCACATACTCATTCAAAAGAAAAAACTCAGTAGATGGAAATACTTATTTCCGAAAAATAAAAATAGCAAGTTTTCAAGAAAACTAAACAAAACAAAAACAAAAATAGTAAGTGTTGTGGGCAACAACAACCCCCCTTCTTATTTAGGATTAGCAATAACACTAAATAAATGGGGACCCTTCTAAAAAAATAAAAAACTAGCACTTAGAATTCCCTTTTAATAAAACACACTCTCATAAACTTAGGAAAAAACATCTGCAAATGCAAAGTCTTAAGTATTATGAAAAGTCTCAAATAAAATCATTCTCTTAATGATGAACATCGCATCACAAAAGGGTAACGGAGGGCATCATATATAAAGAAACTGTCGGAATTGTGAAAACGCGATGATGCGAGATTGCGAACCACACAGATTCATCTCATATCGCAGATCCCATATATCGCAGCGCCATCTAAGATAAAACGTCCCAATATTGTGAAATATGATAAAGCATCTCGCAAATCACACCCTACAGTTGCATAATGAAGAAAATAATTGTTAACGAAAAGGACTAGCGATATTGTGATCTGTGATATTGTGATCTGCGATATTGGGAAGCAAATCACAAAATCGCTTTATCGCAGATCAAAAGGGCTCACAGTTCGATGAAATATTTCTTGTCATCAGATATTGAGTTATGGGAATTAATGTCAACTTAGTGGTTTACTGATGGTTATTTATGAGAAATGATTTAGATCTGAGCGAAATGGTTATTTCACCCAAGGTGATATATTTGACGTGATTTTGAAATTAAGAGCTTTCTCGTCACCTTATTATTTACCATCATTCGTTATCTTTCTTATTGTGTCTTAGTTCTCTACTTGTGAACTTACAGGAGTGGTACGCAGAAAAATACATAGAGCAATGCGTAGAACATAATGGGGAAGAAAGGAGAAGCTCCGATATGTGAAAAAACAAAGATGACTCCATTATTCACAGACACCACTTGTACTAGAGAAGTAGGGATATCTACTTGGGAAGGAATGTATAGTCTGTCGAAGGAAGAAAACCCAAGAGTCATGGAGATTACAGCTACGGTAGATGAACACGGGTCATCCGAAGCATCACTTACAGAGCTTGCATGCTCATTCCTGCACTGTATCGCAACAAGACAAAAGAAATACTTCCCTATATAGATATGGTCAAATGGGTGATAGACGATGCTGATATAACGGACAGGCAATTCAGGACGCAGAACCAGGAAGTTATAGGATCATTTACCCCACAGAATTTAAGACGCATGTATCATTTACCAGAGCCACAGGCTAGCTATAACAAATAGTTCGTGGAGAAATTCGCCAAGGAGAACGAAGATTTGGCGGAATGCACCAAAAGCTGGTCAGCAAAGGAAGAGCTATTAAAGAAGGACAAAAATGGTATGTACAACACTGGTTCCCTCTCTTCTTCGTATTGTTTTGCTACTGCAATCTTATGTAGGCTATTCAGAAAACCTAATATCAATAAGTTTTCATCTGAGTGGCTACCCCTACTAGATGAGACCACCAATGCCACTATAATGGATTGGGCCCAAATATTGTGTAATAACTTAGCCTCTGCTATATGGAACTATCAGACTAAAAGGAGTCCTTATCATAGGATTTATCCTCCGTTATTTCTAGCTGCCTATGTCATGGATGCTATCTGTTTTGTTTCTAAATATCCTATCATGGGTTGGAAATGGACGGTACAAAATCCCTTACCCATTCAAGTCTACCATAAGGAATTGTGGGATTCTAAGTTCACCCCATATTTTTATAAAATCTGCCATGGAGTTATGCTACCCATTCACAAGATGTTGTATAATACAGATGCCCTAAGATTTTCTCCTGAAGCCGAAATTGATATTCTCCCTATGGGAAGATGGTTCAAAGAAGAAATTTTCACTTATATCAGAGTATTTGGAAGCATTGCCTCTCCTCACGTACTTCCCTTGTATCTTCCTGACAAATTGATGGCCCAGAAAATAGCCTACCAAACCTTTGGGGTTGGAGGAATGAGCAGAGAATTTAAGGACAAGAAAAAGACAATTTGGCCGCAATTCCCTATGGTGTATGTGGCATTTGCATTATTTGATCTAGGTCATGCTTTCAAGGAAGTAGACAACATGTTGATTCTACAATTGCCTAAGTTCCCAGGGAGACAGTTTGGTCCCTTTGATGTGATAAAGAATTTTACCATGGCAATTAAAATAAAGGTGTTCACTAAGGAAGATGATCTCTTTGAAGATGTCTTCTAGCAGAAGAGCACACTCAGAGACATCTTACACCAGGCCCAAATCCAGTTTGGCCCAGCAAATTTCCAAGAGTTTAAACTCTACAGAGAATGGAGATTGGAAAATCTCCCCTTGGACAAATTGTGCGTAGAACCAATAAAGGAACCCACTCCCAACATTAGCATGAGTGGAAGCTCGGGGCAGACAAGTCTAAATCTAAGTCTGAAAGAGAATTGCTAGAAAGGTCTAGACGGTCAGAGAGTGATCACAATAGGAGTGAAGGATCAGTTAGGGATATTGCCCAATCTAAGGAGAATCCTGAGCAGCAAGTGTTATCACCAACACAGGTGGAAATTCCCGCTCCTTTCATCCAGCCAAAAAAGCCATTAAGAACAGAGCTGGAGAAATAATGGGAAAACTTTAATGAATTGATCAACATGGAGGATAAAAACTTGGAGACACCAAGGAATCCAACATAGACAATCACAGAAATGGTGATTGAAACAATTGTCAATGCTTGAGAAACTGAGCACATTCCCATAGCTCCGTCATCTAAAATCATGCTAAAGATAGAGGAAATCCCTCCTCTAGATGCGTTTTACAATCCGTAGCACAAAGTTGTGGTCAGAAGATAGAGAAAGAAGTAAAAACTAGACAACATGCTCTCACCTAAAGCCGAGCTGCTTGATGTCCTTTGGCAAGACCCTACCACTGATCTGACAGAGAACCTGAATAGATTGTCCCAAATCACAGTAGCTTATGCTTCTACTACTATTTATAAAGCATCCAAATTTCAACTATTGCTTAAAGATAAAGAGGATAAAATCCTATCTTTGCAGCAACAGTTACAACAGGCCAACGTTAGCCAGGAAGTAGAAGAAAAATTGGTAAATTTACAACAGGATTTCCAGCAGATGTAGCTGGAACAATGTAAACTTTGAAACGGGAACTATAAACTCAAAACGGGAACTCTGACCAAAAAACCCCGAAAAAACATCAAAAACGGTGCTAAAAACGAAAAGTGTTGATGCTGGAATAACACCTTTTTTTTTTCCAAGCTAAATTTTCAACATGTTTTAAAAATGGCGGTGAAAACCAATTTTTGGTGCAAAAATTGTTCAAAAAACGCCCTCAAAACGAAGTGTTGATGTTCGAATAACATTTTTTTTTCTCAATGGTAAATTTTGTGCAAAAAACACCCTCAAAACGAAAAGTGTTGATGCTGGGATAACAATTTTTTTTTCAAGGGTGAAATTTCAACATTTCAAAATAATAGTATAAAATATTTTATCATGACCCCAAAAAACATTAAAATTTCAAAAAATTAAAATTAAAACAATGGAAAAACACAAAACAAAAAAGTAAAAAATAAAAATAACAAAACATAAATAAAAATATATACTAAAAACAAAACAAAAAATAAAAAACACAAAACAAAAAAAATCAAACATTAAAAATAAAATGAATCATAAAAATGTAAAATGTAAAAAAAAAAAAAAAAACAAAATTAACCTATAAAAAATAAGAATTAAATAACTAGAAAAAAATTACAAATTATAAACAAATAAATAGTAAAAAAAACATATTTCAAAAAAATTGGGGAAAAAAAACAAATATGTAAACCATAAAAAAATTTGGGAAAAGAAGAAAAAACACATTTAAAAAACTATAAAATTAAGTAGGTAACAATAGAAAAAAAAAAAAAAAAAACAACATTAACAAAAAACAAAAAAAATTAAAATAAAAAACAAACTAGATTTAAAAAAAAATGGAAAATTAACCAAAAATAAAAAATAAAAATTAGTGAAATTAAGATTAAAATGATGATTACTTAAAAAAAAATTTAAGTAAAAATATAAATTTAAGTAAGTAAAAATATAAAGATTAAAAAAATCATTAACAAAAACTAGAAAAAAAAAAAAAAATGATGATTACTTAAAAAATAAATGTAAAAATACATATATATGAGACAAAATATAAATAAAAAATATTAAAAAAAAAATTGTTTAATCATAAAAGAATTTGGAGGAAAAAGAAAGAAAAAGATATATATATAAATTTAAGTAAGTAAAAATATAAAGATTAAAAAAATCATTAACAAAAACTAGAAAAAAAAAAAAAAAATTAGATTAAACAAAAAAATAAAATTAACAAAAAAATAAAATTAAAAACTAGTAAAATTATTATTAAAAACATTTAAAAAAAATTAAAAAGACAAAAATAAGCTCAAATTATTAAAAAAAAAAAACTAAAAAAAATATCGAAATTTTAAAAATATAGGTATTTTCCAATAAAAAAAATTAAAAAATATTTTCAACTTACAAAAAAAAAGTCTTTTTGATTTAAGAATCAATAAATAAATAAATAAATAAATTTTTTTATTAAATTTTCATTATTTATTTAAAAACAAACAAAAAAGAATTAAAGATAATTTTTTTTTTTAAAACGTAATTTTTTTTTTTTAATTTGAAAGAAAAAATTCATTAAACAATAGTAATAAAAATTATTAAATTTTAATTTATTAAAAACAATTAATAAAAACAAAATTAATAAAAAAATCTATTAAAATATTTTAATAAAAATTAAATTTTAATTTTTTTATAACTTTTGTTTTTAAACAATTAGTTATTTATTTCGAAATATAAATCATAAAAAAAAAATTAATTTTCTCAAAACAAATTTTAATTTTTTAGTTTAAAATTTAAAAAATTATTAATTTTTTTTCAAATTAATATATCAAAAAAAATAATTATAAATTATGTTTATTAAAAAAAAAATTAAAATATTATTAAACATTTTTTATTTATTAAAATTATTTTTTAAAAACATATTAAATTTTTTGAATGCATATAATATTGTTTTATTTAAAAAATAATTAAAAATAAATAAAAGCCCCCGGCCGCGCAACCACCGGGCTGCGGGAGGGCCGTGGGCCACGACCCTCCCGCCGCCCGGTGGTGGCACGGCCGGGGGCCCAGGGCCTGCACGCAGCCCCTCTTTGGCTATAAATATAGAAATTCAGAAGCAGCTTGCTTCTCCCTACACCAGAAAGGCCATTGGACTGAATGTTAGAGCCAGTGTAGTTGCATGTGAAGTCGTGAATATTCGAGCAGATTCTCCTGCCTAAAAAATGAATGGCTGTGAGTTCACAGTGCCAAAATTCTTTAAAAATTTTGTTTGGACCATCCTCTGTTTTCAAGAAAGTTGAACGTGGACAAAACCAAAGAAAAGCACGACCTCTACCGTGTATTCCGAGATTAGGTAAAAGAAAACAACGCGGCACAATCAATTTTGTTAAATTATTCCAGTGGTTCCACTAATAAAGGGTTGGGTACCGTGAAAAAGCTGAAGTCATGACAGCTAGGCAGATCTGTAGGAACATCGTGTACGTAATCACAGTGGACGTATTAATAATTCCAGGAAACACAGAACATTTACCAGACTATCACATGCCATGGCGTAACTAACTTTCAAGACCCAAAGCGTTGGGAGAACTACCAAAAACTGACCGTTGGAAACGTGATTCAAATGCAAGGATGACAGGCCCTTGGGCCCCCAGCCGCGCCACCACCGGGCGGCGGGAGGGCCGTGGGTCGATTCCCAGAATTGACCCACGGCCCTCCCGCCGCCCGGTGGTGGCACGGCCGGGGGCCCTTTTTTTTTTAATTATTTTTTAAATAAAACAATATTATATGCATTCAAAAAATTTAATATGTTTTTAAAAAATAATTTTAATAAATAAAAAATAAAAAATGTTTCATAATATTTTTTTGATATATTAATTTGAAAAAAAAAAATTAATAATTTTTTAAATTTTAAACTAAAAAATTAAAATTTGTTTTGAGAATTTTTTTTTTTTTTTTTTTTTAAATAACTAATTGTTTAAAAAAAAACATTATAATTTTTTTTTTTAATTAAAAAAAGATGGTTTAAAAAATTTAAATTTAAATTTTTTTTTTTAAACATAAAATGTAGGTTTATTTATTTATTTTATTTTTTTTGAAAATATAAAATGAAGTTTTAATAATTTGAATTTTTAAATTAAAAATAATAATAATAAAAGTTGTTTAATTTTTATTTTTTTTTAATAAAAGACAAGATTGTTTTAAAAAAAATTATTTATTTATTTTTAAATAAAATAGGTATATTTAATAAAAGATAATTGCATTTTTGTTTTTTTAATAAAAAATAACCATTTTTTTGGGTGTTTTTTTATAATTTAAATTTTTTTTGTTTGTTTAATATTAATTTTACTAGTTTTTTTCGTTAATTTTTTTTTTTTTTTTTTAAACTAGTTTGTTTTTATTTTTATTTTTTTATTTTTTTCCTAGTTTTTTCTAATGATTTTTTTTAATTTCTCTATTTCTACTTTATATATATATATATATATATATATATATATATTAATTTTGTTTCCTTTTTCCAAATTCCTTATGGTTTGTGAGATTTTTTTTTTAACATTTTTTGTTTTTTTTTTTAATATTAATTTCACTAGTTTTTAAAAAAAAATTCGTTATTTTTCTATTTTTTTCTTTAAACTAGTTTGTTTCTATTTTTTTTTTCCTAATTCTTGTTTATATATATATATATATATATATATATATATATATATATATATATATATTATTTATTTATTTATCTCTCAATATTTACTTACTTAATTATATATTTATATATATATATATATATATATATATATATATATATATATATATATATATATATAATTTTGTTTTTTTCTTCCAAATTCTTTTAGGGTTTATGATATAATTTTTTTTTATCATTTTTTATTTTTTGTTTTTGTCTTTTTTATATATATTTTTATATTTGTTTTTTAGAGACAATTATTTCATGTGGATTGAAAATTTAGTTAATGATGTATAAATATGTAGAATATCGAAAATGTAAAATATCGACCTTCTTCTTTAAATATGCAAATCAATAAAAGCCCAACTACAAAAAAAAAAAAAAAAAAAAAAAAGAAAATATGAAGAAGAAGATCACTTCCAAAATTATTAAATTTACGAAATAATTATTTACATTTCATACATTAGAAAATTTAAAGTCAAAAAATAGGTCTTTTAAAAAAAGGGTTACGAAATAATTATTTACATTTCATACATTAGAAAATTTAAAGTCAAAAAATAGGTCTTTTAAAAAAAGGGTCTGATGCAGAATAACCATTTTTTAAAATTAGCATGAAAATCACTACCATTCTAAAACGCAATGTACATAAAAAAAATAAAAGTGCAAAAAACTATGCTCTAAAAAAAACATGTGTGTTCTGCATCACCCCTTTTCAAAATCGGGTCACTTTTTTGCTATCTCTACAAAACGGGTAACAGTATCAGTTCCCGTTTCAAAGTTTACATTGTTCTGGGTTATCAAAGCAGTTTGGCCGAAAAATAACAACAATTATAGGCCATGTTAGAAATGCACAAAGATGACCCTAAAGTCACAGAAGCCCTTGCCCTGAATGATCAACTCTTGCAACAGAAGGAAACACTTTGCCAAAGAATATCGCAATGGAACTCTCATTGCGAAATAAGTGACAAAATCACAAGTCAAGTCGTAGATTTACGACTTTATTATGATTTAATTGATAAGAAAGTTTATGAATATTTGAATTGGTAGATATCAGAGGAAGGCAAGAAAGCAGGGTTTCCCAAGATCAATGAATCCCACAAATAAATGGTGTTTAATAAATGGGATGCACAAATAAAAAAGCAGAGAAGGCAGTAGAAGAAGCAGCAACAGCAGCAAGCAATGTCATTGACTGTGTCAATGGAAATTTGCATAGAGCCAACCTAATATCAGAAACACTCCAAGATTTCTCCCAAAAACGTAGCAACTGCAAACAAGTTGGAGATAGAAAGCTAAAGAAAGGGCAGAGTCAATAAAAAAGTTAACTAAGTTAAAATGGGACACTTATTGGAAATATCTGGGGAAACCACACAGTGAGTGTATGACTCTGAAGTGCCTTACAAATTCTGCCAAAAAGATAGTGCCAATGCTTGCTGATTCCATCTTCATAGGAAAATTAAAATCGGAGGTCAGCCAACCGACACTCTTGAAGCTGATGCTAGATGCTTGCGACTTAAGAGAACAAATGCATAGTTGATCTTTAGATACAGTTTTAGTTTTATTTTCAAATTATTTTTACTTTATATGAGGATGGTTATTTAAAATTCCCCTGCATTTTTGTAATAAACTATTTTTAGTCTTTAGTTAGTAGTATTTAAACCCCTCTCATGTCTTTAGAGAGGGGTCCAGAAATTTATCAAAAACAGTTCTTTAGAACATGCACTTTTGCCTCCCCTGAGGAGGTTTTGATAAATGAATGGAACAAGATTTATTTATATCTGTGTTTAATGTCTGCAACTGAAATGCACTTCTTATCAATGGTACTTTTATCTCTTAATGATTTTTGCTTATGCGTCAAGTTATATGTTATTTTCAGTTGTTTATATATGAAGGCCTAAATGTTCAGTTATCATTTGGCACTTTTGTACAGTGGTAACTATTCTTTTTATGCTAAGTGTATGAATAACTTATTATGTGATATGCTTATCATAATTTTTTCGGCTAATTTGTTATACGAAACAATTTACTTTTAATGGATTCTTTTCTCGTAGCAATTGAATAACCTTTATTTCCGATTGCTGTTAGAAACTATTTTAGTTCACTTAAGTGAAGAGTTAATATCAAGATAGTTTTTAGAATTAGATGTTTCTGTTCATTAGAATAAAATTCCATGTGTTAGATTAGATTTAGATTAAAAGAATTCTCTTTAGGAACTTTTAGGAAGGAAAACATCATCCCTTAGCATCATCACAAACAAATTGGGAAACTGGTCCCATTAGCCCTAGTCGGAGCCACTATCCCAAACGGAAAAGGAGCTGCTTTGAAGGTCCAGACTGGGTGGTTATCCCCCTTGTTGTAGACCCGATTTTCGGGGCTTCAACATATTTGGTGCTAGAAGGAGGGCCCAAACTGTGAATGGCTAGTAAATCTAAATCCAAAACCCATTCTGAGAGTAAATATCCTCAACATCTCCCTTGACTTCTCGATCGCATTCTAAGTCTTTAAATATTAAGTGAGAAGTTTAGAAAACAACAACCACTGCCGCAAACCAAAACATTTCAGATAAATCTACTATCGAACTCCCTAAAGTTCAGTCTTTGATCCATAAACTTCAAGGATTTTCCATATCACCGTAGAAATATGAATTATCTCAAGGTAGTGTGACTTCACAATATATTCCTTCTCATCCTCTTACTAGATTATAGAGTGAAAAGCTTGGTATTGAACCAACCGAATTACCTCTGTCTAAAAGGAAAAGAGCAAGGAATACACCTCAAGGGTCTAATAGTGAGACTCTTTCATCATCATCATCCATTTCGTCTTCTCTATTGCGAAGTCAACCATCCACTCCTCCACTTCGCATCGGTGTTCAACGGAGTACTGGAACTTCGACATCTTTGTCCCCACCACAAGGAACTGTATCTACACTTTCCTCTGTTAGTAGTTCAATGATGGCTCAAAACCCATGGAACAATCTAGGGGCAGTCTCAATGCCTGCACCCTTGAGTCAATTACCAGCCCATCCTGAGAAATGGCTGCCCAAGTTTAATCCTGAAGTAGGCATGCTAGCAGAAGAACACATAAATAACTTTATGTTATCAATAAATTTAAATGGTGTTACAAATGAAGACACTGTTGTTAGACTTTTTCCATATACTTTACAAGGAGCGGCTGGGTCCTGGTATTTTTCATTACCATCAGGATCCATTACTAGTTGGGACATTTTCCAAGAGCATTTCTTGACAAAGTTCGGTAATGATAGATCTACGACAACATTGATCAGTGATATATCAAATCTTAAGACCGAATCGAGAGAACCTATCAAAGATTTCAACTCATGTTTCAACAAATTCTTGAAATAAATCCCTACCACTTCCAAGCCTAGCAAAGAAGTTCGAAGTGAATGGTACATATCTGCTTTACCATCAAATATAGCAATCCTTGTTGATAGGGCCGCCAAGCAACATTGGCTGAAAACATGAAGGAAGAGATAGTGGTAGAAAAGCATATCTTAGCTTTAGAAAAGAAAAACGCTATTTATGAAAGAAAATCTAAGAAGGTTGCTTTTAGATATGATCCTAAGGAAAAGAAATTAAAGGACCCATTTGATTTGGAAGGATTACAGAAAGTTTTAAAAACTATGTCTAATGAAATGGTTGACATTAAAAGACAAGTAGCAGAGACTTCTTCTAAGAAACCTTACAAGCCTTATAGAAAAAACCCTTCAACTGATCCAAGGCCTCCCAATGCTATAAAAAAGGCAGAATGTGAAGGACAAGAAGAAGAAGTCTCCAATGAAGAACATATTGATGAGGATGAGGTTGTAGAGCTACAAGGAATGTGGGCTTTCATTCTTCCAGATGAAGAGGATCAAGAGGCATCACCAGTGAGTACCAGAAGTAGAAATCAACTCAATCCTCCACAACCCAGTTCTAAATAGAAGAATGTAAACTCGATTTCCAAGGATAAAGTCACAAGTAAGAAATCATCACCAAAAGTGACTCAAACAAACCCAGTCCAATATGAGTCATCAACTCCATCGAAAACACCGATTGTTTTCGATGAGATGGAGTATAATATTGTTGAAGACGTGAAGAAGACTAGGGCCAACATTACTTTTCATGAACTGATCAAATTAAATCATCAACAGAAATTACTTTTGAAAGAGATGCATGCAATACCTGTTGCACCTCTTCTTGCTGCTGTAATCTTGCAAGCTTCTCATGAAATGGGAAGACCTCCAACTAGTATGGCAAATAAAGTTGACCGAAATGATATTGCTTTAATTGTAGGTAGGTCAAAATCCCATACTCTTCTATTCCTCCTTACTTACAAAATTTTCAATAAAAATTTGCCTAATTGTTTGGTAGATTCAGGTGCTTCATCTAATATTTTTCCTAAAATAATTTGTGCAAAGTTAAATGTCCAACGTCAAAAATCTGCAGTACGCATAGTTCGGTTGGACCGGTCACAAGTTGAAGTAACTGGTGAACTAAATAAAGTGACCATAAGGCTCTTGGTTAATCCAAAGGTCCATCAAGTCATTGATATTTTAATTCTAGACATTCCTCAATTTTATGGTTTAATTCTTATCAGGGATTGGTCTAAAAAGCTTCATGGATACTACGCGACCGATTGGTCACATATGTGGCTCCCTTACAATGGTAACCAAATCAGATAAAGGTTGAGCGAGAAAGACATCAAAAATACACAGTGATGGAACTGGAAGGAGAATATGAACTTATAGCGTACAACAACAATATAATTGGGAACTATTATTTTGACTCTTTCTTAGGAAATTTTAATGCTCATGCTTCGCCTTATTTAAAACATTCCATTTTGTCTCAAGTAGAAATTTTTTCTCAAATAGATAGTTCTACATGCGTTAATTTTGTAGATAGTCCTGTAAAAAACTCTTTGTTTTGGAAATTACTTTTTGATGGTTCTAAGTATAATGATGGAGTAGGAGCACGATGTGTATTAATTAGTCTAGAAGGCAATAAAACCATGCTAACCTATAGACTCGAGTTCGATTGCATAAACAACACTTCAGAATACGAAGCTTTAGTGAAAGGGTTGTACAAGGAAATCAGATTGGACATCAAGTTTCTACAAGTCTTTGGAGATTATGAGATTGTTATTAAATAGGTACTAAATACTATACACTGTCTATCAGTCATTTAAGGCATTATCAATCTTTAGTACAAGATCTGACTGCACGTTTTATAGAATTCAATATTTCATCCATTCCTAGACTCCGAAATGCTAGTGCTGACCTCCTGGCTAATGTAGCTTCCAAGCTCATTCCCTCAGAAGACTATAGCCCAGACAGATTCTCAATCGAATTGATCTTTAGGCCCTCCATCCCTGATAATGTTACAAACTGGAGAATTTTTAACGATGACCCTAATATTGTAAGTTTCCTGACTTCAAAAGGATCCTATAGTAATCACATAATTGACGAGGACTAACATGACAAGTAGTTACAACAAGAGAGCACCAATAATGCCATACCAAAATCTGTAGTCAAGTTGGAAGACCTATACGATTTAAAAGACAAATTCAAAAGGTCTACCAATTCAAAACTTCAGAGTTCAACTCTAAAATGTGAATTAGTAAATCTAGGAATAGATACTAAGGCACAGAATATCAACTTAGGTCTTGGTCTAGCCCCAGAAGAAAAATTAGCCTTTTTTCAACTCCTGAACCAGTATAAAACTGTATTTTCCTGGAATTACGATGACCTTAAGACTTATGACATTTCAATCATTCAACATACTATCTCGATGATAGTTGATGAAAGACCAGTCTAGCAAAAGATGATGAAGATCCATCCTAATCTGGAAAGTCAGATTAAGTCTGAGCTGAATAAATTATTGAAAGCCAAAATTATTTTTCCTGTTCGACATTCTAGATGGGTTTCCAATCTAGTTCTAGTCAGAAAGAAAAATGGAGACATTCGAATTTGTATTGACTTTCGAAATCTTAACAAAGCCTGCCAAAAGGATAATTTTCCCCTGCCTCCTATGGAACACATATTACAAGCAATTGCGAGATCAATTCTGATGTCCTTTTTAGATGGTTTCTCTGGCTACAACCAAGTCTTAGTCCATCTAGATGATCAGCTAAAAACCACATTTAGAACCAAATGGGATACATATACATATCAAAAGATGCCTTTTGCGCTGATTAATGCTGGCGCGACATTTCAAAGGGCCATATATATTGCATTTAAGGGATTAGTAAACAAATAAGTGGTGATTTACTTGGATGAATAACGGTATATTCTAAAAAAAATAGTAATCATCTTAGAGATTTAAAGCAGATCTTTCAATGTTGTCAAAGGTATGGGATTTCACTTAATCCAAAAAGTCCTTTTTTTGCATTAAGTGAAGGAAAACTTCTTGGGTTTATAGTGTCTAAATCTGGAATCCATATTGATCCAGATAGGATTAAGGAAATTTCTAAAATATCCTTACCACATAATAAGAAAGCGATGCAATCCTTCCTTGGTCAAATTAATTTTGTTAAAAGATTTTTCCCAGACTTCTCAAGGATTGTGCCACCATTACAAGCAATGATCAAGAAAAATTCACTCTTTAAATGGGGCTAGGCAGAATATGAAGTTTTCAATCTGATTAAGCAAGCGATTTTTAATGCCCCATCCCTAGCGACTCCAACTTTTCCGATCCTTTCATTTTGTATACATTTGCCTCTGATAAATCATATGCTATAATACTCATGCAAGCCAATCAAGACAAAGCGGAAGCCCCAATTGCCTTCTTTAGTTCAAATTTGCAAGGGGCTGAATTAAATTATTCTGATGTTGAGAAACAAGCTTATGCTGTTTTCAAAGCAATCAAACACTTTAGACCCTTTCTTCTTAAGACCCATACAAAGATAATAGTGTTGTTTCCAGCAGTAAGAAAACTCTTGGTACAGAAAGATGTGGGTGAAAAGAGAGAAAATTGGGTCATTGTCCTACAAGAATACGACACTGAGATCAAGACAGTAAATATTGTAAAAGGTCAAGGCTTTTGCAGAATTTTGGTTGGAGCATCGCTTATACCAGAAATGTCATCTCCCAATCAAGAGATACAAATTTATGAGGCAAGCCTAAAATATATTGAATCGAGATATGCTGATATCATGTTTTATTTAAAAAATGGATATGCTCCTTCAAATATGAATCATACAAAGAAAGGAACCCTAATATTGAAATCTAAGCAATATCAACTCGTAAACGATGTATTCTTTAGGATGAATTATGATTATGTTCTTCTTCGATGTCTTGAGAATTCTGACGCTGAAAAAGTGTTGTAGGAACTCCATGATGGACCAGCAAGTGGACGTTATGCAGGAGATGCAGCAACACACAAAATTTTGCATGCAGGATACTATTGGCCTACTTGATTTAAATATGCACATAGATATGTAAGGAAATGTCAAGTTTGTCAAACTGTTGCTGGAAGATAGAAGAAACCATCATTGCCATTGCAACTAGCTAATATCGACCAACCATTTGAGCAATGGGGATTGGATATAATAGGTGAGATCGTTCCTCACTCTTCTAAACAACATAGGTACATCGTTACAACTATGGATTATTTTACTAAATGGGTAGAAGAAGTTCCTCTCAAGACAACTAATGCTGAACATATCGTTGATTTCATAGATCAGTTCATAATTACTAGGTTTGGCTTACCTTCTGCTTCAATGTTTGATAATGCATCATATTTTTCTGGCAATGCTATGACTGAATTTGTACTTAAAAGAGGTTTTAAACTTAAGTATTCTGCCAATTATTACCCACAAGGGAATGAGTTGGCTGAATCAACAAATAAAAACCTAATCAGAATCATTAAGCAAACTATTGATCAAAATCATAGAAATTGGCACAAATCTTTGATGTATGCTCTTTGGGTAGATTGAATAACTCAAAAGGCTTCCATTGACACTTCTCCCTTTAATTTAGTTTATGGGAAATAAGTAGTTCTCCCAACTCATCTAGCAATTCCTTCTTTAGCCTTAGTTCAATTTATTGAAGAAACACCTTCATCTTTGCAACTAAGATAATTGCAGATCCTTAAACTAGAAGAGTAATGAGAACAGGCCAAAATTACCCATGCACATCATCAAGCATTAGTAAAGGTTTCTTTCGATTCAAACATGGTATCTAGGAAGGATTTTCAAATTGGAGATTTAGTATTGAAATGGGATAAAGCTCACAAAGAAAAAGGAAAACAGTCTAAATTCTAATGGATGTGGCTTGGACCATTCCAAATTGTTGAAATCATAGGTCCATTGACTTTCATGTTACAAGATTTAGTAGGGAAAAAAGAATCTTTACCTGTTAATGGGAAAATCCTTAAAAAGTACTTTCCATAGAAGATGACCTCTTCTATTTTTGTAAATTATTATTTATAGCTTTATTTTGATAATAAAAAAGTTGTAAATGGTTACTTTTGGATCTCACGAAAAGATTAGTGTCTCTTGTAAATTTTGTTTCTCACTTGTATAAATGGAATTGATTTGGAAAATTAATCATTATTATTGAAAAATATAGTCAAGTGCTACAAGCCTGAAAATTCTAGTAGTTTCAAACTTACAAATTTTGATTAAAAACAACCTTTAGTGGGAATTTGTTTTATATCGATCATAAAAAGCATCAATAAAAAAACGAAGGTTCTATGTAGAAAAGTTGTCTTTAAAAAACTTTATAATTGTCGTCCAGAGCTATTCTTAAGGAACCAATGACTTCCTCCCCACTTAGAGAATTACAAGTTTCAAAGAGTAATCCACATATGCACTATAAACTTAAAGAATAAGAGGTCTCATCAAGAGACGACTTATCATGATCATAAAGATTATAACTAGCTGACATTGCCAAGCTGCATACCAAACATGGCGATGACTCAAGATTTTTGCAATCAAAAGACAAGGGGTCTCATCATGAGCCAACTTGTTCAGTAAATTTATAAATCAAGTGAATGGCACTGTCAAAATTTGGCCACCAAACTAAGACATTGTTCTTTAAGAATTAAAAAAAAATGAAAGCAATAAGTGTGAATGTGGATTTATCTTTGAAAATTGTATACTTCTTCAAGTAGGATAGTGGATCATCGGTGAGTAACAGGTAACCTTGTTGAGGCTATAAATGCTTGTTGGCAGCAGAGCCTCTACCTACGACAAATGAGCATACTTAAAACTGATCTACAGAGATGTCTTTTTTTTTATCCTTATAAACCAAGTAGTGATTGATGTAAATGAAATGACTAGCTTTGGGAAGAAAATAATCAAAATTAGCACAGAAGGAACAAACTATTGTTAATGGCAAAAAACATTATGCACTTTGTATTTCTTTAATAAAGTTTGATTTTCCAGAAAACTTTTCTGTTTTAGAAGTTTTAGAAAATTCAAAAGATAATCAAAGATAACTAGTTCTTTCTAGTGAATCTCCAATTTTTGTGGCCAGCAACAACCCCCCTTTTTATTTAGTATTAGTAATAACACTAAATAAATGGGGACCCTTCTAAAAAAATAAAAAACTAGCACTTAGAATTCCTTTTTAATAAAACACACTATCATAAACTTAGGAAAAAACATCCGCAAACACAAAGCCTTAAGTATTATGAAAAGTCTCAAATAAAATCATTCTCTTAATGATAAACATCACATTGCAAAAGGGTAAATGAGGGCATCATATATAAAGGAACTATCAGAATTGTGAAAACACGATGATGCGAGATCACAAGCCACACATATTCATCACATATTGCAAATCCCATATATCGCAATGCCACCTAAGATAAAATGTCACGATATTGTGAAATGCAATAAAGCATCTCGCAAATTGCATCTCGAAGTCGCATAATGAAGCAAATGATTGCTAACAAAAAGGATTAATGATATTGCGATGTGCGATATTGCAAAGCAAATCACAAAATTGCTTTATTGCAGATCAAAAGGGATCACAGTTCGATGAAATATTTCTCGTCATTCGATACTGAGTTATGGGCATTAATGTCAACTTAGTGGTTTTTTATGGTTATTTATGAGAAATGATTTAGATCTGAGCGAAAGGGTTATTTCACGCAAGGTGATATATTTGACGTGATTTTGAAATTAAGAGCTTTCTCTTCACCTTATTATTTACCATCATTCGTTATCTTTCTTATTGTGTCTTAGTTCTCTACTTGTGAACTTACAAGAGCGGTACGCAGAAGAATACACAGAGCAGTGCACAGAACGTGATGGGGAAGAAAGGAGAAGCTCCGGTATCTGAAAAACTGAGATGACTCCATTATTCCCGAACACCACCTGTACCAAAGAAGCAGGGATATCTACTTGGGAAGGCATGTATAGTCTGTTAGAGGAAGAAAACTCGAGAGTCAGGGAGGTTACAACTACGACAGATGAACACAGGTCATCCAAAGCATCACTTATAGAGCTTGTATGCTCATTCCTGCACCGTATCGCAGGAAGGCCAAAAATACTTCCCTATACAGATATGGTCAAATGGGTGATAGACGATGCTGATATAATGGACAAGCATTTCAGGACGTAGAACCAGGAATTTATAGGATCATTTACCCCACAGAATTTAAGACGCATGTATCATTTACCAGAGCCGTAGGCTAGCTATAACAAATAGTTCATGGAGAAATTCACCAAGGAGAACGAAGATTTGGCGGAATGCACCAAAAGTTGGTCAGCAAAGGAAGAGCTATTAAAGAAGGACAAAAATGGTATGTACAACACTGGTTCCCTCTCTTCTCCATATTGTTTCGCTGCGGAAATGTTATGTAGGCTATTCGGAAAACCTGATATCAATAAGTTCTCATCCAAGTGGCTACCCCTACTAGATGCGGCCACCAACGCCACTATAATGGATTGGGCCCAAATATTGTCTGATAACTTAGCCTCTACTATTTGGAACTATCAGACTAAAAGGAGTCCTTCTCATAGGATTTATCCTCCCTTCTTTCTAGCTTCCTATGTCATGGATGGTATCTGTTTTGTTTCTAAATTTCTTATCATGGGTTGGAAATGGACTGTACAAAATCCCTTACCCATTCAAGTCTACCATAAGGAACCGTGGGATTCTAAGTTCACCCCATATTTTTATAAAATCTACCATGGAGTTATGCTACCCATTCATAAGATGTTGTATAATACAGATGCCCCAAGATTTTCTCCTGAAGTCAAAATTGATATTCCCCTTGTGGGAAGATGGTTCAGAGAATAATTTTTCACTTATATCAGAGTATTCAGAAGCATTGCCTCTCCTCATGTACTTCCCTTTTATGTTCTTGACAAATTGATGGCCCGGGAAATAGCCTACCAAACCTCTGGGGTTGGAGGAATGAGAAAATAACTCAAGGACAAGAAAAAGGCAATCTGACCGCAATTCCCTATGGTCTGTGGGGCTTTTGCACTGTTTGATCTAGGTCATGCTTTCAAGGAAGTAGACGACATGTTGAGTCTACGATTGCCTAAGTTCCCAAGGAGACAGTTTGATCCCTTTGATGTGATAAAGGATTTTACCACAACAGTTAAAATAAAGGTGTTCACTAAGGAAGATGATCTCTTCGACGACATTTTTCAGCAGAAGAGCACACTCAGAGACATCTTACACTGGGCCCAAATCCATTCTGGCCTAGCAGAGTTCCAAGAGTTTAAACTCTATAGAGAACAGAGATTGGAAAATCTCCCCTTGGACAAATTACACGTAGAACCAATAAGTGAACCCACTACCAGCATTAGCATGAGTGGAAGCTCGAGGCCAAACAATTCTAAATCTAAGTATGAAAGAGAATCGCCAGAAAGTTCTAGATGGTCAGAGAGTGATCACAATAAGAGTGAAGGATTAGTCAGGGATACTACCTAATCCAAGGAGAATCCTGAGCAGCAAGTGTTGTCACCAACACAGGTGGAAATTCCCGCTCCTCTCATCCAACCAACAAAGCCATTAAGAATAGAGCTAGAGAAAGAATGGGAAAAATTTAATGAATTGATCAACACGGAGGAGCAAAACTTGGAGACACCAACGAATCCAACACAGAAAATCACAGAAATGGTGATTGAAACAGTTGTCAATGCTCCAGAAACTTAGCAAAATCCCATAGCTCCGTCATATGAAATCATGCTAAAGATTGAGGAAATCCATCCCCTAGATGTGTTTTACAGTCTGTGGTACAAATATGTGGTCGAGAGACAGAGAAAGATGTGAAAACTAGACAGCATGCTCTCACCTAAAGCAGAGCCACTGGATGTCCTTTGGCAAGAACCTACCACTGATCCGACAGAGAACCTGACTACTTTGTCCCAAATTGCAGGAGCTTATGCTTTTGCTATGATTGATAAAGCATCAGAATTTCAACTATTTCTTAAAGATAAAGAGGATAAAATCTTATTTTTGCAGCAACAATTACAGTAGGCTAGCGTTAGCCGGGAAGCAGAAGAAAAATTGGTAAAGTTACAATAGGATTTCCAGCAAATGCAGCTGGGTTATCAAAGCAGTCTGGCTAAAAAAGAATAGAAATTACAGGCCACGTTAGAAATGCACAAAGATGACCCTAAAGTCACAAAATTTGTCACATGATCCCTTGCCCTAAATGATCAACTCTTGCAACAGTAGGAAACACTTTGCCAAAAAATATCGCAATGGAACTCTCACTGCGAAATGAGCAGCAAAATCACAAGTCAAGTCCTAGATTTACGACTTGATTATGATTTAATTGATAAGAAAGTTTCTGACTATTTGAATTGGCAGGAATCAGAGGAAGGCACGAAAGCAAGGTTTCCCAAGATCAATTAATCCCACAAAGAAATGTTGTTTAATAAATGGGATGCACAGATCAAAAAGAAGAACAGGCAGCAGAAGAAGCAACGACAACAACAAGCAAAGTCATTGACTGTGTCAATAAAAATTTGCACAGAGCCAACCTAATATCGGAAACCGCTCTAGTATTTCTCCCAAAAATGCAGCAACTGCAAACAAGTTGGAGATAGAAAGCTGAAGAAAGGGTAGAGTCAATCAAAAGTTAACTAAGTTAAAATGGGACACTTATTGGTAATATTTGGTGAAACCACACAATCAGTGTATGACTTTGAAGTGCCTTACAAATTCCACCGAAAAGATGGTGCCAGCACTTGTTGATTCCGTCTTCATAGGACAATTAAAATCGGAGGTTGGCCAACTGACATTCCTGAAGCCGATGCTGGATGCTTGTGACTTAAGAGAACAGATGCATAGGCTATCTTTAGATATAGTTTAGTTTTATTTTCAATTTATTTTTGCTTGAGATGAGGATGGTCATTTAAACCTCCTCCTATATTTTTTTAATAAACTATTTTTAGTCTTTAGTTAGTAGTATTTAAACCCCTCTCATGTATTTAGAGAGGGGTCCAGGAATTTATCAAAAACAGTTCTTCAGAACATGCACTTTTACCCCCCTGAGGAGGTTTTGATAAATGAATGGAATGAGATTTATTTATATCTGTGTTTAATGTCTGCTACCAAAATGCACTTTTGTACTCTTAGTAAATATTGAATTATGAGAAGATAAATCTATATTGCTGAAGCTCATGAGTAGGACTTATTATCAATGGTACTTTTATCTCTTAATGATTTCTACCTATGCGTCAAATGATATGTTATTTTTAGTTGTTTATATAGGAAGGCTTGAATGTTCAGTTATCATTTGGCACTTTTGTACGGTGGTAACTATTCTTTTTATGTTGAGTGTATGAATAACTTATTATGCGATATACTTATCATAATTGTTTCGGATAATTTGTTATACGAAAAAATTTACTTTTAATGGATTCTTTTCTCATAGCAATTGAATAATATTTATTTCTGCTTGCTGTTAGAGACTATTTTAGATCACATAAGTGAAGAGTTAATCTCGGGATAGTTTTTAGAATTAGATGTTTCCGTTCATTAGAATAAAATTGCATGTGTTAGATTAGATTTAGATTAAAAGCATTCTCTTTAGGAACTTTTAGGAAGGAAAACATCATCCCTTAGCATCATCACAAACAAATTGGGAAACTGGTCCCATTATCCCCAGTCGGAGTCACTATCCCAAGCAGAAAAGGAACTGCTTTCAAGGTTCGTACCGGGTGGTTATCCCCCTTGTTTTAGACCTGAGTTTTGGGGCTTCAACAGTAAGCAAGGAAAACTAAGTGAAAGTAAATAAAAAACAAGTAGATTATGTACATGGTGCGGGGCATGGCCCGACCTACTAAAAGTAGTGTTTGAGATCTTGGTCGTTGACAAGAAGGTTGTCAACCATCCCATCAAGTGATTGCAGACGATATGTGTGTGGGCCAAGCTTCTCATGTACTATGTACGGACCAATCCATAGTGGCTGGAACTTTGTATGCTTTCCTTTGTCTTCATGGGATTTATCCCATTTCAAGACCAAGTCACCAACACCGTAGTTAGCTTTCCTTGCATACTTCTTATCAAACCATCTCTTGATACGGTTTTGGTGGAGTATAAATATTTCTTTTTCTTTCATCCTTTCTTCTTGAAGCTTGCAGAGTTTTTCATGGTGATGGACCTACCAAAAAATAGGGGATCTCCCTGGTACGAAGTCCCAACTAGACCTCAGACTCTTTGGTGTAGGAGTCGCAATAGTGGTTCGTACAATATCGTCTTGATTGCAGTTGCATGCAGAGACAAGTAAGATGTCCTTTTTGGTTATAAGGATGTGACATTCACAAAAAGCCAAGGAAGGTGCATGAATGGTTCTAACACACAGAAAATGAGGTGAGTGCACCCCTTGGAAACCTGTGGAACCACATGGCTTCAAAGGGAATACACGATTGAATATGCATGAAAAACTGGAAGGCATGTAAGCTAACTATCCAAAGTGACGGTTAAACCAATAACACATCTCAGTAAGATTCTTACATACTTATTCAGAAAGAGTCCATACATGAATGCATAAGAAAACAGACACATATATCATTAGAGTAACCAAGATAGCTGAAATACAATAAGAACATATGCATGAAATGTGTTGGCTCTGTTATATTAAAAGTGAAAGTTCTAATCATATAGTAGAACCATGACCAACCAGTAGTCCTGGTAGCAGATCATTACAGTCACTATCGCATGCTCCTCCAAAGAGATATACTAGATCTACACTATGGAGAAACCAAGGCTCATTATAATAATCTCCAAGCTTTCTCTAAGATACTCCTATCAAAAGCTTGGCTGACCAAAATCCCTTACAATGAGTTATGAGGTACTATAAATAGAAATGGGTGCGGTGGCCCTTGACATTCCCCTCTGTGGCTGTTCACCTACCCTCATGACTTTTTAACTACCTTATGAATGTTACATTGAACTATCGACACTTGGACTTCCACTTTACAAGATGCTACATCCAGTCTACACATATACCCATGTGAGACAAAACAGGCTTGAGCAAATGATGTAAGACATCACTAAGACTGGGACAGTTGTGGGAAGACCATCTCTTCGACATCCTTGTGGTGATCGAGGGTGGTGAACTGATGCCAAGCTTGGTCGTCTGTGATGGTGTTTGCGCACTCAGTGGTGACATCCTACTGAAAGTGAACTATTGCCTCCATTTCATCTGGGTACATTGATATGGATCCTCTGTCCAACCCATCTGATGACATGTGCATCATGATCTTGAGTGCAGGTAGATGAGAAACATACTGATGCATAGTGTCTGTGTTGATCTCCAAGTGTGTGTTGGTAAACATGTGCATCAACTTGTTGAAATACATGTTTAGATCCAGTCATACTTGCTTCTTGTCTTCGCTTTAGTGAGTGTGCCGAATGGGTGGGATCACATGCATTCACATAATGACATCCATGCTCTCGAATAATATTTCATGTGATCGACATCACTACTCACTCCGTCTGCTCCATGCTAGCGGCTGGATGAGTCCATAACTAGTGTGGGCATGGTTTCATCTGTCTGGTCATGTTGCGCCTCCTGTTGTTCCTGTTCCCGAGGCAACTCCTTCTATTGTCTATTTAGCTCTTGTTCTTCCTTGAGTTTCTAATTCATAACCTATAGATCCTTCTTTGTTTCTCTCTCTGCTTTCGCTAGATCCTCTTTTTGTGTCGTCGCCTCATAGCCTCAATCTCTAAAGATGCTTTCATCACAAGTGGATCTGCTTGAGCTTGTAACTTTATTATGCCTATGCGCTGTCAACAAACTTCCTCTTGCATTTGTCACATGCAGGTGTGCTACCTTCTACACCTGCTAATGATACTTCTCACTATGACGTTGCTGCCATTTCATCTTGATATCCTTGTCGATGAACAACTTGATGTATTCATAGATAGGAAATTTTATAGACACTTGATTAACTGCATCCCCGGTTGTGCTCTGAATGATGTATTCGACTCTGCTCTCCTAGAAACCATTGTAACTGTGTTGTTGAGAGGCAGATGAACACCTGCGATACCTAGAAACATAGCAACACTCATGGAAATCAATATTTTAGTTGAAAACCAAAACAAAATGGAGGACTGACATGCAACATAACTGTGTGACTGTCTATGAAGATTGCGCAATTTTCACTGGGAAGCTAGGAGAGTGACTGCCAAAACTGCGCAAGTCATAGTACGGGTTGTCGGGAGGCTGAATAACTAGTAGCAGTACATAATGCATAGTCTAGTTTGGCCTGTTGAGGACTAAAATTGTGTAATGCATAATTTTAGTTAGCAGTGACATGTAAACCAACAAACCACATTGTACAATTTCTGGGGCTAGCAAGGCACTACCTCCTAGAATTGTGCAATGCAAGCTCGGAGGTTAGTGCTGGGCCAGTGAAATGAGTTGCCGCAATGGTGATCATTGGTACAAAAATAGTGTCATGCATGAGACAATAATGAGATGTGAATGAAAACTAAAATGGTGCTTCTACAAGCTAACATACATTAAAATTATAGCAAGCACAAAAAGCTCACACAAAGCGAAGCACAAAAAGCTACAGAAACGCAATGCAAGACATGAAAAGAAGACTTACCCTGAAATAGCTAAACTGAAAGTGCCGAAGACTCCTCGATGCAATGTGGGATGTCAGAGCTGCAAGGTCGATGTGAGGAATGAGCTATGGAATGTCTGGTTCATGAGTTTTGATAAGATTGAGGTTATGACGCGCATGCCACAAATCTAAGAAAAATCAACACTTGGCAAGAGTTTTCTAAAATGGTCTTTGCATGCAACGTCCAGTTGCTAAAATTAGATCCCTAGATCTAGGGATTCCTTTTGAATGCTACCTTTTGCTATTTCAGGAAGAGAAGCCCATGCATACAAATCAGCTTTGCTCGGTCCTCGAGGAAAACAATCAATGTGAAGGCACATGCAAGAGCCTACTTGACTAAGAGATGGATTTGTGCAATTTCTGAGAGAAGCTGGCCCAATTATCCCAGAGGGATTGTGCAATTTTAGGGAGGAGCAGGTGATTGCTGCCTAGAATAGCGCAATTTCTGGGTTGATCTATAGTGTTGGGCCATATTGCGCAATTTTCCCAAGAATTTCTCACTCTATTTCTGCAATTTCTGAGCTCAACAGTCTAGCCAACAGATTTGTACAATTTCTGGAGGGAAGGTTGGTTCCCCTCCAGACTTGTGCAATTTTCTAAGGGAGCTGCTCAACCAACAACTAGCCTAAGTCTGTAATGGTAACCTGTGAGGGTAGAGAAGCAAACTAACATGCATAGGTTGGCAATTTGTTGAAAAACCAATGAAGCCTATGTACTTGACAGTACAAGACATGCTGCTAGGATGGTTGGTAGGGAGGCTCCAAAACGAACCTCTGGAAAAATTTTGGAGGGTGGTTGTAGCCACTACATCACTTGGCGACACACTGGTAGAACTCCAACTCTCTGAATGGACCTTGTTCATTAAAATCAAGTCTAACACCTCCGGAAGTACTGTTTAGTTCTTTGTTCATCTTGGTTTCCACACATGCTTGATTGTAAGATGTAGCATCTTTGGTATTGCTCCACTGTGATTAGGCCTGGAAAGTATCCAGAGGGAGTCACATAGCAACACAAGCATCAATCCACTACCACCAAGCCTAGTTAGTACCCCGGTGGAGTTACTTGCATCATCTCTCTATGCTAGAAGCCTTTCTCTTCTTTTGCCTTTTTCATCTTTTCATTTTTTTCGAAATTTTTCACATTTTCATTTTTCATTTTCGTAACTGTGCGTCACACTTATTCATTTCAGAGGCAAAAGATGGATCCTGACTTATTAAGAGCAGAAGAGATTGTTCCTTCATAGAAGTACTTTATATATACCTCTGTCATGCTTGTTAAGGTTTTCCACCTCACCTTACTCTACTTGACTGAGTTGAGAAGGACTAACCCAAAAACAACCGATTAGAGTAGGTGACACTAGTTGGCACGTAAGCGTTGTGTTTTCACCAAGGTTCACTTCGAACAATACATATTTTCCATTGATGTATCATTGACATAAGACAACAAGTTCTTCATGCCGAGGTAGGATGATATATAACCAAGTATTGATAACTGCACAAGTCCTCTTATACTTTACCCATATTGTTTCAAGATTTGTGCACGATTTCATGTGAAACTAACCCATGGACGTAAAATAACAAGCAAACAAGGAAACAAAGCAAAGAAGTAAATGCGTAAGAAAATCGAGTAAGAAAACAAGAAAGAAAACAAACAAACATGCAAAGTAAGAAGCAAACATGCATGAAAGCAAATAGAACAAAAGAAAACGCTACTCCTATGCCTAAGCTAATGATGCATGGGTCTACTTTTGTAAAGTGATACTTCCAATGCAACCACCATCGCATTGGTTGACCCATGTTGGTGAAGGCATGGTTCATGAATAGTATAGCTATGTGAACCCAAAAACATGAAAGATATAATAGTGAAGCCAAACACACTTTGGATTTAAATGCATCCACAAAAAAGAAGTGAGTGAAAGTGCATGACATACACCATGTGGACTTGCCATGGTGTTGTGCTATATAGTGTGCAGATGTTAAGTGTACGAATTCTGTTGACTGTGACATGCAAGAAGGCGTGAGAAAGGTAGACAACTTAGGTTGTGCAAGTGTGCTTTTTGTGTAAGATTCCTCTAATGAGTGAGCGATGGGATCGTGTAGTTCGAGTGGAGGAAGAAAAATATGAGTGTTAGATTTATCTTCAATGCATATACATGAGTGATGAGGAGCCTTTGGTGTTTGAAAAATTTCCTAATCGGAAGTGAAACCATACTCAGGACAACGAGGGCCTAACATAACCATCAACTTAGGTTGAAGTGCCTCGAAAGTTTGTGTGGTTCCAACTTTGTTGACAGACATATCATCATAGACCAATGTCTTAGATAGATTATCAACAATTGAATCAACATCATGATTGGATGAAGAAGTCGATAGATCAAAACAACCAAGATCAGAAAATCCAAGATGACTTTTGGCATTCTCATGATTTGATGAATCACATAGAGGGGTAGATGAGAAGCAAGAATTTTCACCCTCTACGTTTCTAGAAAAAGAAGATGAAAAATGAAGTGGATGTTAAATGAATGATGTTTCCTCTCGGTTGTTGGATAATGGATAGACATTAGGTGTGTTATGTGAATGATCAACAAAGGGTGCATCCATAGACAGAGATACACATGCAAAATGAGGGATGGAAAAATCACCAAAGATGTCAGGAAAACACGGAGGAGGCTCAGATGTAAGGGAGTCATCCTTCGCTAAGGATTGATGTTCAAGCTCCCAGACATACTCTTCATGAATGACAACGTAGGTTGATTGTGAAACACCAACTCCGTAAATAGCATGATCCTCATTCACAACAAGTGTAGAGTCTAGAATGGAAGAACACAAGACATTGCAATCCAAAGGATCATCAGAATACTAATATGGAGGTTGAGGTACGAAATACATGTGAAAACGCATGGGATTTGCAATGAATTCTGTGCAGTAATGGAGCAAAGCTATGTCGGGAGGATGTGATAGTTGAATGGATGTGTGTGCCTATTCTCCCACATCACTTTGTGGTGGTGGAGCTATTTGATCAGGTGACGATGGATAGTCTTTTCAGACAGCGACCGTGTCCATCTGTGGTTGCACAGCTCCATCATCGAAGTTTGTTGAGTGTGGCTTGGGATTGAAATTATTCTTAGGATTAAAAAATCTGGTAAGACAATAGTCAAATATGTCCATGAGATGTTGGAATTTCATCTGACTTTTTGGAGCTTGAAACTGCAACACACGGAAGCGGTCCCAAAATTCAATAGGTGATTCATGCGGGGCCCTCCGTTGTTGTAACAGTTTTTTTTCAAGAGGTTTTGGATTAGAATGATGGAAAGTAGATTTAATGAGATCACATAACTGCTCAAGTGAGTGCATGTTGTCGAGTGGCAGACACCAACACCACTGTAGTGGGGATTCACAAAGTGTTTATACAAGTAGCACATTGGCCTCTTCTGCATAGAAATCGTCTGCAAGGAATGCATAGAAGTCTTCTAAGTACTCAGGCTAGGAAACTTCACCTTCACCATCATACGTGAATTCGAACAAGATATTAGCAAACTCCCTTGTGATGTCGAGAGTTTCGGCATACGAAAAACATCACAGAGGGATGAGTGTGACACTATCCATGATATATGTGTGAAGATTCAAAATAGGATGAGATGAAACAACTTGTCATCTGGTCGTTCTTTTAGCACCAGAAATGTTGATGGTTTTGGACCTGCCAACATGTTAGGGGATCTCCCCAGTACGAAGTCCCAAATAGACCTCAGATTTTTTGATGTAGGAGTCCCAACAGTGGTTCGTACGGTATCGCCTTGACCACGGTTGTGTACAGAGGCAAGTAAGATCTCCTTGTTGGTAGTAAGGGTATGAAAATCACAGTAAGCCAAGGAAGGTGCATGAATGGTTCTAACACATGGAAAGTGAGGTGAGTGTGCCCCTTGGAAACCTATGGAAGCATGCCACTTAGAAGGGAACACAGGTGAAAAGATGCACACAAACTAGAAAGCAAGTAAGCTAACAATCCAAAGTGATGGTTAAACCAACAATACATCTTAGTAAGATTCATACATACTTACAGAAAGAGTCCATACATGCACGCATAAGAAAACAGGTACATATATCATTACAGTAGCCAACATAACTGAAATACAATAACAACATATGAATGGAACGTGCCAACTCTAGTCCCGGTAGCGAAACATTACAGTCACTACCACCTATTCCTTCAAAGAGATGTACTAGATCTGCACTATGGAGAAGCCAAGGCTCGTTATAATACTATCCAAGCTTTCTCTAAGACACTCCTTTCGGAATCTTGGCTAACCAAAAGCCCTTGCAATGAGTTATGAGGTACTATAAATAGAAAAGGGTGGAGTGACCCTTGAAATTCCCCTTTGTGATTTTTCACCTACGCTCATGACTCTTCAACTACTCTATGACTGCTACATTCCACTATCGACACTTGGACTTCCACTTTACAAGATGCTACATCCACTGTGCACATGTACCCATGTGAGACAAAATAGGCTTGAGAAATCCATGCAAGACATCACTAAGACTCGAACATTTGTGGGAAGACCATCTCTTTGAAATGCTTACGGTGATCGATAGTGGAAAACTGTTGCCAAGCTTGGTCATCTGTGATGATGTCCATGCACTAAATGGTGACAACCTGCTGAAAGTGAACTCTTGCCACCGTTGCATCTGAGTACACTGATATGGCTCCTCTATCTAGCCTATTTGATAACATGCGCATCATTGTCTTAAGTGCATCTAGACCAGAAATATATTGATGCATAGTGTTTGTGTTGATCTCCCAGTGTGCGCTAGTGACCATGTGCATCAATTTGTCGAAATACATGTTCAGCTCCAATCAGACTTGCTTCTTGTCTTCGCTTCGGTGAGTGTGCCAAATGGGTGGGGTTGCATGCATGCGCACAATAACATCCATTCTCCTGAATACCCTTGAATGTGATCGACATCACTGCTCACTCTGTCTGCTCCATGCCAAGTGTTGGATGGGTCCATAACTTGCATGGGAGAAGTTTCATCATTTTCTGCATGTTGCACCTCCTGCTATTCCTGTTCTCACTGCAACTCCTTCTGTTGTTTGTGTAGCTCCTGTTCTTCCTTGAGTTTTTTCTTCAACACCTGTAACTCCTTCTCTATTTCTCTCTCTACCTTCGTGTGATCCTCTTATCATGCTATCACCTCATAACCTAAATCTCCAAAGGTTCTTTCATCGCAAGTGGATTTGCTTGAACTTGCAACTTTGTTCCGCCTCTCCATTATTAACAACCTTCCTCTTGCATTTGTTGCGTGCAGGTGTGCTACCTCTGCTTTTGCTCGTTGTGACACTGCTGCCATTTCATCTTGATATCCTTGTCCATGAACAACTTGATGTCTTCCTAGATAGGAAATTTCATAGACACTTGATTGATTGTATCCCTAGTTGTGCTCTGAACGATGTCTTTGACTCTGATCTCCTGGAAGCCATTGTACCTATGATGTTGAGAGGAAGATGAAAAACTGTGATACTTGGAGACATATCAATGCTCATGTCAAGAAATTTGTTAGTTGAAAACCAAAACATAATGGAGGACTGACATGCAACATACCTATGCCATTGTTTGTGAAGATTGCCCCATTTTCATAAGGAGGTTGGGAGACTGGCTGCCAAAACTATACAAGGCATAGTTTGAGCTGTTGGGAGGATGATTGATTGTTGGAATTGTGCAATACATAGTCCAACCTGGCATGCTGAGGACTAAAACTGTGCAATGTGCAATTTCAGTCAACAGTGACAAGCATACAAACAAACTACAATGTGCATTTTCTGGGGATAGCAACGCACTACCTCCAACAATTATGCAATTCAAGCCTGGAGGTCAGTGTTGGGCCAAACTTGTGCAATTTTTGGTGGGAAGGTAGAGCATTCACTTCTAGAAATGTGAAATTCTAGCCAGGCAAGGCAAGTTCTAGGCTAAGGCAGCCCAGGCTCGCCGAAAGGCAACTGAAAACATGAGAAGTCTGAATGCATGGTGAAACTGAGTGTAAACAAGAGTGAATGATTATGTGTGCAAATAGTAAGTGCAGGATTCAGATAATGGGAAAGCATGCATGTGTGTGAAATGAGTCACCAAAACAAAGAACGTCAGTGCAAAAACAATGCCATGCATGCGACAAAAGCGAGATGCAAACGAAAACTGAAATGGTGCTTCTACAAGCTAACATACATTAAAATGTTAGTAAGCGCTCATTGAAATCAAGCAGAAAACACTCACACAAAGAGAAACACAAAAAGTGATAGAAATGCAATGTAAGACATGAAAAGCACACTTACCCTTAAAAAACTAAGTTGAAAGTGCTGAAGACTCCTCGATGTAATGTGGGATGCCAGAGCTGCAAGGTCGATATGAGGAATGAGCTCCGTAGCATACGGTTCATGAGTTTTGATAAGATCAAGGTTATGATGCACATGCCACAAATCTAGGAAAAAGAGACGCTTGGTGAGAGGTTTCTAAAATGATCTATGCATGTAATCTCCAGCTGCTAAAAATATATCCCTAGATATAGGGATTCCTTTTGCATGATGCCTTTCGTTGTTTTGGGAAGAGAAAGCCATTCATGCAAATCAGTTTTTTTCGGTCCCGGTGAGAACTGGTCAACCTGAAGGCACATACAACAACTTGCTTGATCAAGAGAGGGATTTGTGAAATTTTTTAGAGGAACAAGGTTATTTGTCCTAGAGGGATTGTACAATTTTTGGGAGGAGCAAGTAACTGATTCTGAGAATTGTGCAATTTCTAGGCTGAGCTACAGTGCAAGGCCAAATTGCACAATTTTTGCAACAAAGATTGTCTCACTATATTGCATAATTTCTGAGCCCAGCAGGCTAGCCAGTAGATTTACATAATTTTTGGAGGGAAGGCTAGTTTCACCCCAAAATTGCGCAATTTTTTGAGGGAGATGTTCAGCCAAAAACTAGCCCAAGTCCAGAATGGCAGCCTGTGAGGGGAGAGAAGAGAATTAACATGCATAGGCTAGCAAGTTGTTGAAAAACCAATGAAGCATATGTACTTGACAGTGCAAGACATGTTGCTAGAATGGTTGGTAGATAGGCTCCAAAATGAAGCTAAGGCAAAAAAAATTACGATGGTTGTAGCCATTACAACAAGAGTGTATCCATCCTACGTTGAACTAGCTGGCAAGGCTTGCCTTGAGATCCTTGAGATAGTTGAAGTGCAGGAAAGTAGATATTGGGTGGTAGGATGGCTTCTTCACCATAGACCAAGAAGTACAGTGAGAGAGGGTTTGGGTGTTATGCGGTCATCCCATAATGCATTTGTTAGAGCGAAATACTAGTTGTGTTGCTCAGAGTAAACAATCTTTTTTATTACGCGGATAAGGTTTTTGTTCGTGGATTCTGTGAGACCATTTCCTTGCAGGTAGTAGTTAGATGAGTGTTTTAGCATGATATCATTTTGTAATGCAAAACCATAAAATTTCAAAGATGAAAAGTATGTTGCATTATAAAAATCAAGTGATACTGGAACACCAAAGTGTAAGATGATATATGTTGGAGGAAGTTGATTACCTCCTGGTCATTCACTTGCTTGAGCAGAACTGCTTCTATCCACAATGTGAAGTAATCAGTTGCTATCAGAATGTAGTGTCATTGTTTTGATGAATGTGGGAAAATTTCCCCAATGATGTCTAGGCCCCATTGTTGGAACGATTTGGTCACTGCAACAGGGTGCAGTGGGGCTGCTGACCTTCATGTTCTATCAGTGAATTGTTGATAGATCGAGCATAAGCGTGTGCACGTTTGAATAATGTGGGATAGTAGAAACTAGCTCACATAAATTTGTGTGTAGTGATGTTTCCCGCAAAGTGACCCTTGGCGGGTTCGTCATGCAGATCTTGTAGTACCTTCTCTGATTCATGTAAAATTTCATTGCTATGATTCCTGTAAAGCACTTTGTGCACTGACTGATATGCTAAAGCTTTGACATGAAAATCTCTCTTCTGTTTGATGGAAAAGTGAGAGGGTATTATTTTGTGCTAAAGGTACTAGCATACATAGCGTACCAAGAGTTTCCTTCTTCAGTGGGTGTTTCTCGCACAACATCATACATTTCAACTTCTGGCTCCTAGCCACTGAGCTCTTCTTCGTCCTCCTACGCGTGTACTGCTTCAGTTGTGAGTCTACACATCCCATGACCTGTGACCGTGTGAACTGGCTTGATGTCAAGATCATATTCTTGCAAGCCTGTCATACAGTTCGCACTCTATTCACCCAACTCTTGTTTTACAAGTAGTGTGTGGACTACTCGGTGAGGGACGTAGACTATGAAGTGGTTCTTCACAAGTAGGGTTTGAAGTGTTTCACTGTCTTCTAATCTACATATTCTTGTTTGTTGACAAGAGATTAGTTGAGTTCAGGTCCCTACATGCTTACGCTCATGAAGGGGATGGTACGTTCATCATTCACCTTGTCCTTCTGAGTGATTACTGCAGTGAGTGAATTATTGGAGGCGAAGAAGTATAACAGGAAGTCTTTTTTGAAGTCTGGAATGTAGAGTGTAGTCACTTATGCAATAGCCTGCTTGAGACAGGTGAATGTGTACTTTTCCCTCTTTCCCCAGCTATATAATGCATCCTTCTTGGTCATGTCTTGCATGGGTATGACTATTTGCGCCTAATCCAAGATGAACTTCCTCTTTTGGCTGCATGAGGGATCTGTGTGATATTCTGGACCCGGTTTGGATCAATCTTGATTGATATTTTGGCAACGATGTGTCCAAGAAGGTTCCCCTCAAACACTGTGAATATGATCTTTTTGGGATACAAGGAAATCTCATATTTCTGGTATCGCTCAAAAAATTTATTTAGATGGCATATGTGGTCCTCATGTTTCCTTGAAAACACAGTCACATCATCGAGGTATACCACTACTCTCTATCTGATGAGTCCACGGGAGGTGATTTCCATGGTGTGCTGAAAGGTTGTGCCTACATTCACAAGCCCAAACGAAATTCATCTGTATGCGAACGTACCCGACTTGGTACAGAAGGTAGGTTTGAGTCTGTCTAGTTCCGTTACTGGAACTTGATTGTATTCTAAAAAACCATCGAGTAAGGAAATATTTGTGCCCCACATACTATTTTCAAAATGTGGTCCATAGACAACATGGGGTAGGTGCAGTTCACATTATGGAAATCAACACACAAGCGACTTCCCCAGACTTCTTGCGTATAGGAACATGGTTTGAAACCCAAGTAGAATGACGAACTTTGTATATGATCCATGCATCTAAGAGCTTCTGAGCTCTTTCTTTATGAGAGGTTTGCTGGCTTGTTGGGGCCTGACACAGGTTTGGAGTTAATTAGCCAAACAAATACCTATACTACTAGACCTTTTGGCAACAGTCCATGGTGCACGGAATGATGCCTCACTCGAAGTAGTATGGGACGGTGCTAGAACTAGGATTCCGCACCCTTGAGATGTCTGACAGGTTTGACTGGTCCACTGTTGGTTCCCGTGCACAGGTTGCTTCATGCACTTTCCCGTTCCTCGTGGCCTGATACACTACCTTCGCGCAACCCTAACTAGGGGTTATGGAGCTCCCCTACCGCACTCTACGCTATTACCCAAGATCTTACTTATCTTCCAGTACTAGTTAATTACCTTCACCTACTTGAATGTATTAAGTTATAATTAGTTATATAAAACATTCATACAGGTTCGGGCAGTGAATAAACAATATACTTGAAAATTATATCCAATCATGCATTAAACTAGGAAAAGATACACATAAATGTAGTAACACTTCTCTTTATTGATTATTCCAATGGTTACAGACTCAATCTACCCTGTGCACTCAGCTACAGGGGTTTACGCACTCAGCTGCACACTACTCGGCCTCTGCGCACTCAGCTGCAGAGCCTTCTCCTACTTTATGACCCACAAACACACTTTACACTTTGACTCAATTTATTATACTTCACCTCTCTTATTCTATATTCTCTATTAGTTATCTTATACACTTAGAGCCTCGCTCTGTTTATACAATCCCATGGTCCTTGGACCATGGGTAGGTCTGTCCAACCGACATTACATTACAAAAACTAGGGTGGACAACCATGTGACTATATTATCATTTTGCGCCCCACGCCCACAATTTGCGGAGCTTTTACAAAAAGATTCGGTCAAAACTTGTGCTTTAAGCCCCAAAACCTACCTTGGAAGGATTCCATGCCCAATAGGCCCCAAACGTAAACATCGTGACTTGCCCTCAAGTCACTCTATCGGTGCAGAGATCTTTGTGCAGAGTCCTTCCAACTCTACTCGAACTGCGGCAAGGTCAATTGTGCACCGAACTGCTACTTGCTGGATCTACTGCATATGTTTTTCTGAGACCTCTGTGTCGGAAGTGGTTCTCTACATCAGTGCATGTATCCCCTACATATGTGCAAGCTTACCTTAAATTTCTGCTATGATGCTGAAAGCCTCATTGATCGAAGGCTGAACGTGTGCCTTTAGGATTGCTTCCTTGTGTCGTGTCGCGTCCACCTATTCTTTCAACGCTTTGTCCTATTGCATCCGAGCGAGCCTTTGAGTGAGGGCCATGGTCTATGTAGTTCCTTTGATGTTTTCATACTGCTATTGGAGTTCTTGCACCTCTATCTCTAAGCATTGGATGTTGGGGTTTTCCTGCATATTTGTGACGACCTCAAATGATTCTTCCATCATGTTGGTGCAGTCTCACATTGCACTATCGATTTTGTCCAGTCCTACTGTGATAATGCTAGCATGCTATTCTCTGACTTTCGGAGGGGTGGATGACTGTGCCTTTAACCACAACTCGGTGATCTGAAGCTTCGGCTCTAGCTGAACCTTTTTCATTTCCTCCCATGCCTCACGCACCCTTGCTGCTAACCTGTGGACGTGCATCTTTGGAGGAGTGTCTACTGGGATTGCTAGCTTTGGGATGCTTTGATGTGCTTCATCTATGACCTATACCAGTTATCGATTTTGTGATATAACTTCCTCTCACTACAAACTTAACTATTCCATATTGATTTTCTACTTGCTGGTGACTTGCAATGCATGGCTCTCCCTAGCTCGTAGCTCTATAGTTATCCCATCCTACAAAACATATAAGGTCTCTCGCAGGAGTGCAGTGAGGTTGATGTTGAGACTGTAGAAATTTTGAATAATATGACACATATTCAACAGAGATTATCCTGATCATACAATTTAAGCGGAACATGTATAATACATAATCTCCTCTACGTTGATCATCAAATTACAGAAGCAGAAACATCCACAGGCACACATAGAAGCATCAATCAAACTCATAAACACAGTATGTATCCCGGGGAAAGCATCTCGCTAAAAACCCCACACTATCTGTATATTATATTGATTGAATCATGTAACAATACAAAGCATAATACTTCTCACAAGTATCTCCACCTGTTACACACAATACAGCTCAGATTTGATCTCCAAATCTCTCCCGCTGCTTGCCTGCCTCCACTGCTCAAACCTGCTCGAGAACTGATGAGAATAGCTTCCCAAACTCGATTTTACACTGCAAAATAGTCACCCACACTATGTTGGACGTGAGCAACAGCTATAATATCATGAAGATACGTGAGCAAACTCATTGGCATACTCAATCCTTTGATTGTGCAAATCATCATGCACAGCTATAGTCACAACTGATAGCAATCTGATCCTCTACCACCTGTCCCTGTTGAACTGAACATGCACTGACATGCAACTGAGTTAACTGATGTATTCTATAGTTGCATTATGAGTTAATAACTTGTGAATTAATTAATAACTAATTCACCCAACTCATCTTTAGTCTATTGATCAGTTAGACTAAATACAACCAGTTTAACAAAGCTAAACTGAACACAACTCCATCAACTGTACCTCCAGTCCACTAAACTCAACTCACTTGAGTTCTAACTGAAGTCATGAATGCAACAACTCAACTGACTCATAAGAAAAACGAATTTCCTTCTGACAGCTGCATGTGCCACTTCCGTAGCTCAAACTGAAGTGCTCCAAGAGAATAAGATTAAGTTTATAGTCCAAATATTATTGTGAGATAATAATATTTGACTTTTCTATTTTTGACTTTGATCACTCACACTGTGATCACTCACACTATAATCACTCACACTGTGATCACTCACACTTTCATCAAAAATAGAAGTCCATCTATTTTTTCCCAACTTGATCAATCATCCATAGACATGATCCATATGTCTAAAAATAGACATAGTCTAAAAATAGACTTGCGCCAAAAATAGCCTGCGGGCCCACTTAGTGAAGGCGACTCTTTTCACTAAGCTCCATCATCTTGTTGCACTCTCAACAAGCATTTCTTGTTGCACACTTTTCAACACTCCCTCTCAACAAGAAAGGCTTCCTCTCAAACCCGATCCTGTAACTCTGGAATGTTCTCCATGCAACACATCTGGTCGGTCCACTTGCTCTGTCATCAAAGTCTCTGACTGCTATTGCCTCTGTCAACTGAAACTCTGCATCTCTGTGCTCTTCAGTATCTGACTGCTCTAGCCTCTGTCACTTTGATCTCTGACTGCATCCGTGTTGCTGCTGGTTCTATCTCCCAGCATTGCATCCGCACTGCACCTCCCAACTGACCTCCCTGTTGGGATAGAAACACCCTCTGATGCTGAAGCTCTACCTGCTGCTGACAAGTGCTCCCTCTCTGACATCTACGCTACTGCAACATCTCCATGCATCTCGCACCATTGCACACCTCTCTGTGCCACCTAGCACTGTGCAAAACACTTGTGCCTCTCGCATTGCTACAGCCTGCTAGCTATGCGCTGTCCTGGGATTCCCTGCACTGTCGCTCTCTCTGCCGCTCCATCTGCATCTGTCTCTACCCAATCAGTCAGTTCCTGCTACTACGCATCGGGGCTCCCGTAGCAAGGTCTCATCTAAGAGGTTGGGTACCTCAAGGATCTTGCCCCTCCTCCTTGGGACAATCAATCCACATCACCCCACCTCCTACCTGGAGGTATGGCTGCATGCGATCCCTCAGCCCACCTGGCTTGAAGTTTCCCCCTACTGGAGGTCTCTGGATGAGTAGATGTCTCTACTCGATCTCCTCTCAGCTTCCCCTGTTGTGGCTCCTCCACAATCTCCTGAAGCTACTGCACCAATCGTGGCTCCTCCACAATCGTCTGAGACTTCTTCTGGCTCTACATGTTGAGAGGTAATATACGCTCCCTCTCAACCACCAAGTCTCCATCAGTTGCCTCGCTGCTCAAGGCTTTGCATGCATCTTGAACCTCAAGAGCATACAGGTTCCTGACCTGTGAACCAATCTCATGACAACAAAAGCATCGCACTTTCGATTTGTCAACCTTCTTCCCACCACTGGAAGAACAAGATTCGGAAAGAGAAACCTTCCCCTTCCCCTTCTTCGCCTTACTCGCTAAGGCACAGTTATCCTCATCCTGCATGGATGAAGAACCGTCTCTGGTGCAACGTCTAATCTCCTCCTGCATCAAATCCGACCATAGTCGTTCCCAATTTGGCAGTTTCTCCCTTCCATTCACCGAGTCTTGGTAGCTATGCCAACTCTTAGGAAGGTCAAGGAGTGCTAGACTCACCATCCTCATCCGACAGTCACCCGCACACTTCCCAGTTCATCCCGGCATTGGGTGAACTTCGTGAGATACTGGGGCATACTATCTCCATTCTCATACTGAATGTTTCTGAGTTTTGCTCTTGCTTTGGAATTAAATTCGAATTCCACCAGCACAAAACTCAACTGCTTCCGATCTAGAATTCGTGAGAACAAAATATTTCTCGTACAGAGATTGATTGTATGGGCTTTCACCAGATATTTCACCTTCCAAAGGAAGGATGAATCCAGAGGCTACCTGGCCCGATTACAGGCTCTGCCTAGAGAAATAGAATGTAAACACTTCCTGAATAGTAGATCTGATGATCAATCCTCGCTTGATATCCTGTAAAAATCTCTTCTACAAATCAAGCTGCTCTGATACCATGTAGAAATTTTGAATAATATGACACATATTCAACAGAGATTATCCTGATCATACAATTTAAGCGGAACATGTATAATACATAATCTCCTCTACGTTGATCATCAAATTACAGAAGCAGAAACATCCACAGGCACACATAGAAGCATCAATCAAACTCATAAACACAGTATGTATCCCAGGGAAAGCATCTCGCTAAAAACCCCACACTATCTGTATATTATATTGATTGAATCATGTAACAATACAAAGAATAATACTTCTCACAAGTATCTCCACCTGTTACACACAATACAGCTCAGATTTGATCTCCAAATCTCTCCCGCTGCTTGCCTGCCTCCACTGCTCAAACCTGCTCGAGAACTGATGAGAATAGCTTCCCAAACTCGATTTTACACTGCAAAATAGTCACCCACACTATGTTGGACGTGAGCAACAGCTATAATATCATGAAGATACGTGAGCAAACTCATTGGCATACTCAATCCTTTGATTGTGCAAATCATCATGCACAGCTATAGTCACAACTGATAGCAATCTGATCCTCTACCACCTGTCCCTGTTGAACTGAACATGCACTAACATGAAATTGAGTTAACTGATGTATTCTATAGTTGCATTATGAGTTAATAACTTGTGAATTAATTAATAACTAATTCACCCAACTCATCTTTAGTCTATTGATCAGTTAGACTAAATACAACCAGTTTAACAAAGCTAAACTGAACACAACTCCATCAACTGTACCTCCAGTCCACTAAACTCAACTCACTTGAGTTCTAACTGAAGTCATGCATGCAACAACTCAACTGACTCATAAGAAAAACGAATTTCCTTCTGACAGCTGCATGTGCCACTTCCGTAGCTCAAACTGAAGTGCTCCAAGAGAATAAGATTAAGTTTATAGTCCAAATATTATTGTGAGATAATAATATTTGACTTTTCTATTTTTGACTTTGATCACTCACACTGTGATCACTCACACTGTAATCACTCACACTGTGATCACTCACACTTTCATCAAAAATAGAAGTCCATCTATTTTTTCCCAACTTGATCAATCATCCATAGACATGATCCATATGTCTAAAAATAGACATAGTCTAAAAATAGACTTGCGCCAAAAATAGCCTGCGGGCCCACTTAGTGAAGGCGACTCTTTTCACTAAGCTCCATCATCTTGTTGCACTCTCAACAAGCATTTCTTGTTGCACACTTTTCAACAGAGACCTATTAGCTCTGCTATATAACTATGGTTCTTGAAGAACAAAGATAAGCTTGGGTGGACTGGTTATGCTAAAGGAAGCCCAAAGCAGTCATTTTCCTTCTTTTTCCTTTACCCCGCTCATTCTCCCCTTCACTTTCGTTTCTTATGTTTTTCCTCTAAACCCAACAAAACCCCTTTTATTTTAAGCCCCGAGCACAAAGTCGAAAATCCTCATAAAACCTTAGCCATATGACTTTGCAACTTTGTAAACCCATCGCCTGATTTGAGTCATTGATCCTTCTCACTGATCCAATAGTTCTCGTCGTGCCTGATAAAGCAACCTACACGCTCATTTCCCAACCATCCAATCCATCTCCACCGATCCGACGACATTCGCTCTCCCCACACCCATAACCCGATCAAACATTAGCACACGATGAGAGTGGTTTTTATCTCTCATCCACTGCTACGTGTCGATTGCTAAGGGGGTTGCATGCCCCTATCCTTTTACCACTTTACGCTCAAAAGCAGTGTGATCAATACCGTTTACCACCTAACTGGTCTGCTCGTACGTTTAACTACCGTGCAGTTTCACCGCCCGATCGCCGTTAGATCTAGTCACCCCAGATATAATGGCCCAAAATCAATCCGCTCCCACCTCGTCCTATAACTCCCATAGAGCCATCTTCGCCATCCATTCCCTTGATCCTACGACCATTATCTCCACTTACCTAACTCGTCAATTCACCCATGCACCCCACGTCCTTTAATCACTCTATTCGCCCGAAGGAAGAAGGTGATTGGCTTGCCATTACCAGTCACTGACAGACCCTAATAACCACATTCAATGGATAGCATGGCTAAGGAAGAGAAACTATAGGCATGCCCCGTAACTGCATTTATCAGTTATGGAGATACACTAATACAAACACTCCAACTGCCTAAGAGGACAACATAACACTTGAAAGGATCAGATTCACTCACTAAAGCAAGTGAGCCTGTTCAGAGACTCCATCAGGCGGTTAAATGCAGTTGGTGGTCAATTATGACCCATGCATACCTAAATGGCCCAAGTTCCCTGTAATGTAAAATCTATAAATACCTAGAAACAAAATGTAATCAGGGTTGATGGTTGATGTTTTGATGTAATTTTCAACTTTTGGAGACTGTGGACATTTTGCCATTTGCAACATCTCATCTTCATTTTTAGCTAATACAAGCTTCTTTTGATGTTAACTTCTCACTCTCCATTTCCTCTCTATTCTAAGTTGTGTCTGATATGCTATATTCTTGATCTTTAAGGTTTATCACTAGAAAGCTGTCATCAACTCTATGTGTTAGATTGTTGAATGTATCATTGAATAGGTTACCCAGGTTTCTTTCTATCTAGTGGCAGAGAGTTGCCATCCTGTCTGTGCATTAGTAGAATAGATTTACAAGCTTCTTACTAGTTGCAACCAGCCATCACAAGGTCTTGTGCATCTGCTGGTGTGGTCAATATTCTCCATATTCACCCTATCTCTAAACTGTGAGTAGTTGGTGGTCTAAAGTCTTGTAGTCTGGGGGTGTTAATGCATGTCTGGAGTGAAACAAAGTAGAAGTGGTTATCTGGCTTAGACAAGCATCATCTCCTCCATTCATCCATTGCAACAAAATAAGTTGAATTTATATGTTACCAGGCATCTCTGAGCTACAACATAGGAGAGTTTCTTGGAGTGATAACATAATTGGTGCCATTTCCAGGGAGAGGAGTTTGAAGCTCAGCTTCCCTGGGAGAACGACACAGATCCAGCTTTGATGATAGACAAAGTCTGGACACATTTCTGGTTGTAATCATCTATCTGGTGACTCTACTGGAGGACCAACTTTTGGTGACTCCACATCACAGTTCTAGATCAGTTTGTGAGGCATATTCAGAGAAATCCTCAGAAATCACCAGCTGACCCAGTGCCTGACCCTGAGAAGATTGTTAAGAAAAGAAAAAAATCACAGAAAGGAGCATTAGGATCAGGTAAGCCTAAAAAATCTTATGTATCTCTGCAAGAGAGGCCTATAGCTGAGCATGTATATGTTGAGAGTATAGAGCCTAGTACTGTCAGTGAAGAAACATTTCCAGAGATTCACAAAGCTCCTTGTTCGATAGATTCCCCTTTCGATATCAATCCAAAGAAAACCTCCCTTATAGTCCATCAGTTCCCTTCGGCTGTCATTCATTTCTCAGCCTTCTATCATCCAAACGACCAGTACTCGTCCATCTACCCCAGTCATGGCAGGTCAAAAAGCACCCACAAAGATGGAAATAATCATAGTTGTTCGGTATGGACCCTTGGTCCTGCCTGTTCCTTTAAATGCCATGCCTGCAGGAGAATATCAGAAATACATGCCTCAGTTCACTAGTACAGAGGGAGTAACTGCTGAAGAACACATTGAGTCTTTTTATAGTTATGCTGATAACCTAGATATCAGTGAGGATGATATGTGGATGAGAGTATTTGTCCAAAGCCTTGATGGAGGGGCTAGAAAGTGGTTAAGAGAATTGACCCCTAGGTCTATAGCAGACATTGAAGCATTAGACGATGTGTTTTGAAGCATTAGGGAGATAAAAAGGACCTGCTATATTACCATACTAAGTTTGGTAACCTCAAGAGGGAAAATGGGGAATAATTATATGATTTCAATAAAAGATTCAATCTTATGTATAGTAAAATACCAGCTGAAGTAAAGCCTACCCCCACCTCTGCCAAACTTACCTATGCAAATGCTTTTGACTCTGATTTTTTCCTGCTATTGAGAGAAAGAAGATGTGCCACTCTAGATGAAATGCAAGATGAAGCTTTAAAGGTGGAATCTAATATCATGGCTACAAAGGAAATCAAAGGCCACGCTGATAGAAGAAGGTAGAGAGGTGAGGCTTCTTCTTCCTCTACGTCATCTTCAGAACCTAAATTAGATAAAATGACTAAAATGATAGAGTCATTGGCTGTTGAAATATCCAAACTCAAGGTTGAACAAGGTTCTGGGAAAGCAAGGCTTCCAAACACATTTTTTCCCAGAAATCCAAATCCATTTAGAAGAGAAAATGAACAGTTGCAGATCATTCAGAGAGTTAAAGAAGTCGGTGAAGAGCAAAGGGTTAAAGCTCCTTTCCAGAACGTATTCATGGAGGTGGAGCAGTGTGAAGAAGAGGATGAAATTCATTGCATGGAAGATAAGGACAACATTGCCTTTATGACATTGGCTGCCTATGAAGAATCATTACCCCAGGACCAGACCAGTTAAGAATGGGACAGAGAAGCTGTTCTGTAGACTAATGAACAAAAAATATATAATCTAAGGTCCAGAACAAGCAATGTCAAGGAGAATCCTGTCTAAAGAGCTGTTGTCACAATAGAGTAGCAAATCAACAAACAGAAAAGACTAGCAGCTAATCTTATCATCCTTAAAGCACCAGCACCAGAGGTAAGAGGCCTCGACAAGTCCCCTTCCCCTTTCAGTTTTGAATCAGAAGTCCAAAAGTTAAAAATATTTGTACCTCTGGTAAAACTTATAAAGAGTGAAGTCTTTAGAAATCCTATTCTAGATGCCCTTGAGCTGAAAGCCACACAAGGCTCCACCGACTATGTCAATTTGCAAGATGACAAACCTGCAGTTGTGCTTAGCCCAATGACTGAACCAGCTTATGATACTTCTCCATCATTTTATGTCTCCTTGACCATTCATGACAAAATCCTCCATAATTGTCTGCTGGACACAGGGGCCAGCCATAATCTGATGCCCAAAGCTGTCATGGAAGATTTAGGCCTTGATATTACCAGACACTATCATGATCTATTCTCCATTGATTCAAGGAAGGTGAAGTGTCTAGGGTTGATAAAATATTTAGCTATTACCCTCACTTAGCGGCCCATGAAAAGCATGATGATGGACATTGTGGTAGCAGATGTTCCCCCTAAGTTTGGCATGCTGCTGTCCAGAGGGTGGATTAAGAGGCTGGGGGGAAACATTACAAAATGATTTATCTTATGCCACTGTCCCAACCTTTGGAGGAGAAAGTAAAAGACTGTACAGGGAAGCCTAGCTGGCCTATATCATCAGTGATGAGAAGAACCCCACTAATCATCCTATTTACACTGTGGACAAAAATTTTGGAGCTTGCATCCTCCAAATTGAAGAATTTTAGAAGGCCTCAATGTCGATCAAGAAACCAGTTGACCATGCTATGGAAGAAGAGGGAACACAAGCTTGGGATATGTTCTTTGATGGAGCTTGTTAAAAAGAAACTGCAGGAGCAGGAGTGGTGCTGAAAACACACATCTATCTTTCAAGCTGAATTTCCAGGTAACCAACAATATAGTAGAGTATGAGGCTCTGATATTCGGCTTAAACGCTGCCAAAGACAGAGGAATCAGAAGTGTAAAGGTGTTTGGAGATGCCAATCTCATCATTCAGCAAGTGAACAAAACGTTCCAAGCAAGGCACCCAAGGCTGAGGACATACAAAGATGAGGTATGGAGACTCAAAGATTCTTTTGATAATTTTTGTATCTCATATATCCCTAGAGTCAAGAATCAGCTTGCTGATTCCCTTGCTGTGTCTGCCAGCATGTTCATCCCTCCCATGCCTCCTAAGTTGGTCTATGAAGTCCAAGTAAAATATAGACCATCCTTGCCTGATAATGTCCAACATTGGAAATTTTTTGAGGATGATGATGAATTAAATAGGTTTCTACAAGTCATTGTTGAATTCTTTGAAATGAAAATTGACCAAGAGAATGAAGCCTTGGAAGAAAATCCCCAGCCCCAACTTAGAAACAAAATTGGCCATGATAGCATCGTTCAATTGCCTAGCAATTATATACCTAAAGGGCTACTCCCCCTAGAAAAGTTGTTTGACCAAAATGACGTGCCTTATAAGGTTTCCCAAAAAGAAGACCAATCTGCAGTCCATAGGCATAATATAGGGAGTCTAGATCATCCAAAATATATAAATCTGTCCACCCATCTATTTGCTGCCCAAACTGCTGAGTATTGCACCTTGATGAAACAATTCGCTGATCTCTTTGCCTGGGAATACAGTGACCTTAAAACTTATGACAAAAAGATCATCCATCATAAGGTTCCCTTGGAGAAAGACACCATCCCTTTCAAGCAGAAACCTAGGCCCATAAATCCTTTGCATCTTCCTCTGATTGATAAAGAAATCAAGAAGTTGTTGGCTACCAAAATCATAGTCCCTCTCAGATATTCGAAATGGGTAGCCAACCTAGTAGTGGTGAGGAAGAAAAGTGGAGAAATCAGGCTCTGCGTTGATTTCAGAAACCTGAACAAATTCTCTAAGAAAGACAATTATCCCCTACATAAGATGGAGCATTTACTGCATAAATTCTCAGAAGCCAAAGTGATGTCTTTCGTGGATGGATTTTCAGGATATAACCAAGTTGTTGTACATCCAGATGACCAAGAAAAGACTGCATTCACCATGCCTTGGGGCACTTTTATGTATTCCAAGATGCCTTTTGGGCTGATGAATGCTAGAGCCACCTTTCAGAGAGCTATGGATATAGCATTTGTAGGAGAGAAGGATAAGTTTGTCCTTGTCTACCTAGATGATATAACAGTATACTCCAGCAGCCATCAGGACCATTTGCAGCATTTGAAGAAAGTGTTTCTGAAGTACAGAAGGTTTGGAATTTTAGTCAATCCTAAAAAGTCATAGTTTTCTTTAGAAGAAGGAAAGTTGTTAGGACACATTGTCTTTGATGCAGGTGTCAAGATTGATCCAGAGAGAGTAAAAGCAATATAGACTTTGTATGTCCCAAGATCGAAGAAGGACATCCAATCCTTTTTGGGCAAGATAGACTTTGTAAGGAGGTTTATTCCTAATTTTGCAGAACTTGTAAAACACATCATCTCCTTGTTGAAAAGGGATCAGAAATCAAATGGACAGATGCAGCAAGAAGATAATTTGAAGCCATCAAAAGGGCCATTATGGAAGCTCCTACTTTGATCAGCCCAAACTATAGCAAGTAGTTCCATATATTTTCATTTGCTTCAGGTGACACCCTTACAGCAGTTTTATTGCAAAAAAATGATGAAGGTTCAGAGCATCTAGTGGAATTCTTCAGCAAAACATTAAGGGATGCTGAACTAAGGTATGATATTATAGAAAAGTAGGCCTATGCTCTTATCAAGTCTTTGAAAGCTTTCAGAATATACATTTTGCATTCCAAGGTAATGGCATATGTGCCCTCTACTTTAGTAAAAGATGTCCTAACATAGCCAGAAGTTGATGGAAGAAGGGAAAAGTGGATTACAAAGCTTATTGAAATCAACATAAAATTGAAGCCCACCAAGCTTGTCAGAGGTCAGGACCTTGCCAGACTAATGGTTGAAGAAAATTGCAGGATGTTGGACATAAATTGGATAAGCACAATTTCAGAAGATGGGCAGACAGAAGAAATAGTTGGACCAGGGTAGAACCATTCATTGGAAAAAAATCTAGCTTCTTGTGAATGGTATTCCAAAATAGCTTAGTTCTTGTTGAAGCTAGAAGTTCCCCTAGGCATTAGTTTAGGACAAGCCAAGACTGTTAAGATCAGAGCATCCAAGTATTGCATTCATGAAAACCTCCTCTACTAGAGGGACCCCTCTAGAATTATTTTGAGGTGTCTATATAGAAAGCAATCCATGGAGGTCATGCATCAGTTCCATTCTAGCATATGTGGAGGACATCACTACTGGAAAACCACAGCCCACAAGATCCTCAAAGCTAGGTATTACTGGCCTGCTCTGTTTTCTGATGTATTTTCATTTGTAAAATCTTGTGACAAGTGCCAGAGATTTGAAGGAAGACAATAGTTGAAGTCCCTGCCCTTAAAGCCAATTCATGCCAGTGGCCCTTTTCAGCAGTGGGGTTTGGATTTCATAAGAGAAGTTAACCCACATTCCAGTGGCCAGCATAGATGGATATTAGTAGCCACTGACTACTTCACTAAGTGGATTGAGGCCATCCCTACTAGGAAAGTTGATCACCATGTGGTCATGAAATTTTTGACTGAAAACCAGGTTTGGCTGTCCACACAAATTAGTTACAGACAATGCAGCAGCCTTCAGGGCAAAAGAATTGGTGGACATGTGTGAATCAATGGGCATTAAGCTAGTTCATTCCACCTCATACTACCCTCAAGGCAATGAATTAGCAGAATCGTCTAATAAGAGCTTGGTAAGGATAATCAAGAAGCTGCTGGAAGACAACAAGAAGAACTGGGATTCCAAGCTCAAGTATGCATTGTAGGCTAACAGAGTGACTACCAAGAGATCCACAGGGAATTCTCCATTCAAGCTAGTGTATGGCACTGAAGCCATATTCCCAATTCAGTTGACCCTCCTGTTGTGGCCAGCAACAAACCCCTTCTTTTTTAGTTGTATTACTAATACTAAATAAGTGGAGACCCTTTATCAAAAAAAAAAATAGTACTTCTATTCCCTTTTAGAATAAATCTTACTATCATAAACTTAGGAGAATACCCGAAAAATAAAAAAAGACTTAAGTTCTATGATAAGTTTCAACAAAACTATTCTCTCAATAATAAAGCGTCGCATCGCGAAATGGTAATGAATAACATTTTATCAACAAACTCCTAAGATTGCGAAATTGCGATGCAAGATCATGCACTAAAGACACTCATTGCATCGCAGTTTTCATATGTCTCAAATATCACTTAAGGTGAAATACCTCAAACCGCCGATATGCGATGACGTGTCTCGCAAATCGCATTTCACAGAAACATATGGTAATAGATGATTATCACATGCAATGGATCAGCGATATTATGATCTGCGATATTGCGAAGCAAATTGCAAAATTGCTTTATCGCAGATCTGCAGGGCTCGTCATTCAATTTTTTTTTCCATAAACTGATGCCTAGTTATGTGCATTAATGATAATTTAATGAGTTAGTTGATGATAATTAATGAAATATGGTTTTGATATGATTGAAGGGCCATTTCACGTAGGGTGATATATTTTATATGATTTCGGCATTTAAAGCTTTCCCGTCACCTTATTTCTTATCATTACTCTTTCCTCATTTGTAAATTGCAGGAGTGAAAAGCAGAGAGGTATACATAGCAGTGTTCAAAATATTATGGGAAAAAAGGGAAAAGCTCCAAGTTTTGAAGACAAAGAAATGACGCCCTTATACATAGACACCACCTGTAATAGAGACATTGGCATTACTACTTGGGAAGGCATGCACAGTCTACTCGAGGAAGAAAATCCTAGAGTAATGGAAGTTACAATGATTGCAGACTCACACGGGTCATTTGAGGCGTCGATTACAGAACTAGAATGCTTGTTCTTACACTGGATAGCAGCGAGGCACAATATTATTCCATACACGGACATGGTTAAATGGGTACTGGATAGTGCTGATACAAAAAACGGACAATTTAAGACTCAGAGCCAAGAACTCACTAGGTTGTTCATTTCACAAAATTTAAGGTATATACACCCTCTAACAAAAACGTGCAAGAGGCGAAAAGACGCACAAGAAGCGAAAAATAGCACCAGGGAAGCTTGGATCGAAAAACTGAGGCAGTTTCTCATGAGCGATTAGCGTAATCACGCATTGCTGGGAAAAACCCCTCGAAATGGAAAGCCTCTAATCATTGAGTTGCCTGTAAGCCCGAAAAATTGTAGAAAGAGTGTTAGAAGGCTAAAGGCAAAACTAGAGCTATAAAAACAAGTGGATTTACCAGAGATATCCTTAAAAATGGTACGTAAATATTTGACCATTTACACAGCATCTACAGACAAGCTGGAAACAAAAGGCTCAAGAAAGAGCAGAGTCTATCAAAAGGTTAACAAAGTTGAATTGGGATTCTTATTGGAAATACTTGGTAAAACCACACAGTCAATGCATGACTCTCAAATGCATCACTAACTCTGCCGAGAAGATGGCACCATCACTTGCCGATTCCGTTTTCGCAGGATAGCTAAACTCAGAGGTCGGCCAACCAGCACTCCTCAAGCCAATGTTGGATGCTTGCAACTACAAGGAACAGATACATAGATAGTTAATTGCCAGATTTAGTTTTAGTTTTAGTTTTTATTTATTTTTGCCTAAGATGAGGATGGTCATTTAAAATAAACTATTTTTAGACTTAGCTAGTAGTGTTTTAACCCTTCTCATGCATTTAGAGAAGGGTCCTCAAATTTGTCAAAAACTTGTCCTCAGAACATGCACTTCTGCACCCTCCAAGGAGGTTTTGATGAATGAATGGAACAAGATTTATTGATATCTATGTTTAATATCTACTACTAAAATTTCACTTTTGTACTCTTAATAGATGTTGAATTAAGAAGAGATAAATCATTATTGTTGAAGCTCATGAGTAGAACTTGTTATAAATGGTACTTTTATCTCTTAACGATTTCTACTTATGTGTTAAGGTGATATTCATGTTCAGTTCTTCATGTATGAATGCTTGAATGCTTGAGTTATCATTTAGAACTTCTGTATGGTGATAGCTATTCTATTTTTGCTTAATATATGAGCGACTTATTATGGGATATGCTTTTCACAATTGTTTCGTCTAAATTTTTATACGAAACGTTTATCTTTATTGAAATTTTTCTCATAGAAATTGAATGATCTTTATTACCAATTGCCATTAGAAATTATTTTAGATCATATAACTGAAAGATTAAATATTGGGTTAGGTTTTTTAGAATTAGATATTTATATTCATTAGAATACAATTGCATGTTGTTAAGTTATATTTAGAATAAAATCATTTTACTTAGAAAATATTAGAAAGGAAATAGCACTTCTCAACACACACACACACATAAATTGGGAAATTGGTCCCATATCCCCAGTCGGACCCGCCATCCCAGACAGAAAAGGAGCTGCTTCCAAGGTCTGGACTAGGTGGGTATCCCCTTGTTGTAGACCTGATTTTCGGGGCTTCAACATATTTGGTGCTAGAAGGAGGGCCACAAACTGCGAATGGCAAGTAAATGTAAATCTAAATATCATTCTGAGTAAATTGTCCTCACTAGCTACCCCGACTTCTCCATGACATTCAAAATCTTTGAATGTAGAGCGAGAAGTCGATAAAACAACAACCATTGCCACAAACCCGAACATTTCAGAGAAATCTACTATTGAACCTCTTGAAGTTGAAGCTTTGATCCATAAACTTCAACGATTTTCGATATCACCCCAAAAATCTAAAAAATCTCAAGGTAGTGTGACTTTGCAATATAACCCTTCTCATCCTCTTACCATATTGCAGAGTGAAAAGTTTGGTATCGAACCAACCGAATTACCTCTACCTACAAGGAAAAGAGCAAGGAAATCACCTAAAGGGTCTGATAGCGAGACTCTTTCATCGTCATCATCCATATCAGCCTCTCCATTTCGAAGTCAACCATCCACCCCTCCACTTCGAATTATTGTCCACCAAACCACTGGAACTTCAACATCTCTGTCTCAATCATCTGGAACTGTAGTATCCTCATCTTCCCAATCGCAAGGAACATCATCTACACTTTCATCTATTAGTAGTTCAATGATGGCCCAAACCCCATGGAATAACCAAGGGGTAGTCTTAATGCGTGCACCCTTGAGTCAAATACTAGCCCATCTTTAAAAATGGTTGCCTAAGTTCAATCCTGAAATAGGCATGCTAGCAGAAGAACACATAAACAACTTTATGTTATCTATAAATCTCAATGGAGTTACTAATGAAGACGCTATTTTCTGACTCTTTCCTTACACTTTGTAAGGAGCAACCGGATCATGGTATTTTTCATTACCATCCAGATCTATCACTAGTTGGGATATTTTCCAAGAGCAATTCTTGACTAAGTTTGGCGATGACAGGTCTACTACGACATTGATCAATGACCTGTCTAATATTAGAACTGAATCAGGGGAACCTATCAAAGAGTTTAACTCATGTTTCAATAAACTTTTGAATAAAATTCCTACCACTTCAAAGCCTAGTGAAGAAGTTCAAAGTGAATGGTACATATCTGCTTTACCATCAAATATAGCTATCTTCGTAGATAGGGTTGCCAAAACAACTTTAGCTGAAAACATGAAGGAAGCAATAACGGTAGAGAAATGTATCATAGCCTTAGAAAAGAAGAACGTTGTTGACGAACGAAAATCTAAGAAGGTTACTTTTAAAGAAGATCCCAAGAAAAAACAATCGAAAGACCCATTTGATTTAGAAGGATTGCAGGAAGTTTTGAAAACCATGTCTAATGAAATGGTTGACATTAAGAAACAAGTAGCAGACACTTCTTCAAAAAAGCCTTACAAGCCTTACACGGAAAATCCTTCGACTGATTCTAAGCCTCCCAATGCTATTACAAATGCAGAATCAGAAGAAGAAGAAGAGGAAGTTTCTAATGAGGAGCCTATTGATGAAGAAGAAGTTGTAGAAGTATAGGGAATGTGGGATTTCATTCTCCCAGATGAAGAGGATCAATAGGCATCACTAGTTAGTACTAGAAGTCGAAATCAACTCGATCCTCCAAAACCTACTCCTAAGTCGAAGAGCGCAAGCTCAATGTCTATGGATAAAGTCGCAGGTAAGAAAACGTTACCCAAAGCGACTCAAACAAGACTAGTCCAAACAGATTCGCCAACTCCATCTAAAACATTGATTGTTTCTGATGAAATGGAATATAATATTATAGAAGATATGAAGAATACTAGGGCTAACATTACTTTTTATGAATTGAGCAAGTTAAAACATCAACAAAGCTACTTTTGAAAGAGTTACATGCAATACCTATTGCACCTTTTCCTGCCGGTGTAATCTCAAAAGCTTCTCACGAGATGGGAAGACCTCCAACCAATGTGACTAATAAAGTTGATCCAAACGATATCGCTCTAATTGGAGGAAGGTCAAGATCTCATACTCCCCAATTTATTCTTACTTAAGAATTTTTCAACAAAAATTTGCATAATTGTTCAGTAGATTCAGGAGCTTCATCTAATATCCTACCTAAATCAATATGTGCAAAGTTGAACATTCAACCTCAAAAATCTGCAGTACGTATAGTTCAGCTGGACTGGTCATAGGTTGAAGTGATCAGTGAACTAAATTAGGTTACCATAAGGCTGTCATCTAACCCAAAGGTATGTCAAGTTATCGATATTTTAGTTGCTGAAATTCCAAAATTTTATGGCTTAATTCTTAGCAGAGATTGGTTTGAAAAGCTTCATGGATATTTTGCAACTGACTGGTCGCATATGTGGCTCCCTTACAATGGTAAACAAAATCAGATAAAGGTTGAGCGAGAAAGACATAAAAAATACATAGTAACAGAATTGGAAGGAGAAAATGAACCTGTAGCATACAACAACAACATAATTGGAAACTACTCTGTTGACTCTTTCTTAGGAAATTTTAATGCTCATACTTCACCTTACTTAGAACATTCTATTTTATCTCAAGTAGAAAACTTTTCTCAAACATAGTTCTAAATGTGTCAATTTCATAGATAGTCCTGTAAATAAATATTTATTTTGGAAGTTATTTTTTGGCGGTTCTAAGTCTAATGAGGGAGAAGGAGCAGGATGTGTATTAGTTTGTCCAGAGGGAAATAAAACCATGCTAACTTGTAGACTCGAGTTTTCTTGCACCAATAACACTGCAGAATATGAGGCATTAGTCCAAGGATTACACAAGGCAATCAGGTTAAATATCAAATATATACAAGTCTTCGGAGATTCTGAAATTGTTATTAGACATGTACAAAATACTATACATTGTCTATTAGGTCATTTAAAGCATTATAAATCTTTAGTGCAAGATCTGACTGAACATTTTATAGCATTCAATATTTCATCAATTCCTAGGCTCCAAAATTCTAGTGTTGACCTCTTAGAAAACGTAGCTTCCAAGCTCATTCCCTCAAAAGACTATAACCCAGACAGATTCTCAATCGAATTGATCTTTAGACCCTCAATTCTTTATAAAATTACCAATTGGAGAATTTTCAATGACGATCCTAATATTGTAAGCTTTCTCACATCAGAAGGATCTTACACTAATCAGATAATTGATGAAAACCAACATGACGAACAGTTGCAACAAGATAGTACTAATAATGCTATGCTAAAATCAGTGGTCAGATTAGAAGACCTATATCATTTGAAAGATTGATTCAAAAGATCTACCAATTCCAAACTTCAAAGTTCAACTATGAACTATGAATTAGTAAATCTAGGAACTGATGCTAAGCCACAGAATATCAACTTAGGCCTTGGCCTAACTCCTGAAGAAAGATTAGCATATGTTCATCTCCTTAAACAATACAAAAATGTTTGAAAGAATAACTTCGGCGAAAATCACTTAATACAAAGATGTCTTTGCCTGGAATTATGATGACCTTAAGACTTACGACACTTCTATTATTCAGCATACTATCCCAATGATAAACTATGAAAAACCTGTCCATCAAAAGCTATGAAAGATCCATCCTAATCTGGAAAATCAGATTAAGTCTGAGCTCAATAAATTATTTAAAGCCAAAATCATTTTTCCCATTCGACATTCTAGATGGGTTTCCAATATGGTTCCCGTTAGAAAGAAAAATGGAGACATTAGAATTTGCATTGAATTTCAAAATCTTATCAAAGCCTACCAAGAAGATAATTTTCCTTTGCTTCCCATGGAGCAAATATTGCAAGCAGTTGTAGGATCAGAATTAATGTCCTTCTTGGATGGTTTCTCTGGATACAACCAAGTTTTGGTCCATCATAACGATCTATTAAAGACCATGTTCAGAACCAAATGGGGTACTTATGCATATCAAAAGATGCCTTTTGATCTGATCAACGCTAGCACCACATTTCAAAGAGCCATGGACATCACATTTAAGGGATTAATAAACAAATAAGTAGTAATCTATTTGGATGATATAACTGTATATTCTAAAAAGCGTGGTAATCCTCTCAAAGACTTAAGCAGATCTTCCAACGTTGCCTAAAGTATGGGATTTCACTTAATCTAAAAAATTCATTTTTTTCATTAAGTGAAGGAAAACTTCTTGGATTTATAGTGTCAAAATCTGGAATCCATATTGATCCTGATAGAATCAAGGAGATTTCCGAAATACCTTTACCTCACAACAAGAAAGCCATGCAATCCTTCCTTGGCCAAATTAATTTTGTTAAGAGATTTGTTCCGGACTTTTCAAGGATTGTATCTCCCTTGCAAGCAATGATTAAAAATAATTCAATATTCAAATGGGGTCAAGAGGAATATGAAGCATTCAATCTGATTAAACAAGCGATTGTAGATGCTGCATCTTTAGCAACTCCAAATTTCTTTTATCCTTTCATTTTGTACACATTTGCCTATGATAAATCATATGCTACTATACTCACTCAAGCAAATCAAGACATGGTGGAAGCCCCAATTGCCTTTTTCAGTTCAAATTTGCAAGGGGCCAAACTAAATTATTCTGACATGGAGAAACAAGCTTATGCTATTTTCAAAGCGATCAAACATTTCAGACCCTTTCTACTTAAAACCCATACAAAAATCATAGTACCATTTCCAACAGTAAGAAATATCTTAGTACAGAAAGACGTGGGTGAGAAAAGAGAAAATTGGGTTACTGCCTTAAAAGAATACGATGCTGAAATTAAGCCAGCAAATATTGTAAAAGGTCAAGGCTTTTGCAAAATGTTGGCTGGAGCATCGCTCATTTCCGAAATGCCATCTTCAAAAGTACAACCATATGAGGTAAGCCTAAACGATATTGAATCATTATACGCTGATATCATATTTTATCTAAAAAATAGATATGCTCCTTCAAACCTAGATTATACAAAGAAAAGAGACCTAAGATTAAAGGCTAAGCAATATCAGCTCATGAGCGATGCACTTTTTAGGATGAACTATGATTTTGTTCTCCGTAGATGTCTTAAGAAATCTGAAGCTGAAAAGGTGTTACAGGAACTCCATGATGGACCAACAATTGGACATTATGCTGGAGATGCTACAGCACATAAAATCTTGCGTGTAGGGTATTATTGGCCTACACTATTCAAAGACGCACATAGTTACGTAAGGAAATGTCAATTTTGTCAAACTACTGCAGGAAGACAAAAGAAACAATCGTTGCCTTTGCAACCAGTCAATATCGATCAACCTTTTGATCAGTGGGGATTGGATATAATAGGTGAGATCGTTCCTCACTCTTCTAAACAACATAGGTATATCCTTACAACTACAGATTATTTTACTAAATGGGTAGAAGTAGTTCCTCTCAAAACAGCTAATGCCGAACACATCGTTGATTTCATAGATCAGTTCATAATCACCAGGTTTGGTTTACCCTCTGCTTTAATGTTTGATAATGCATCGTATTTTTCTGGCAATGCTATGACTGAATTCATGCTCAAAAGAGGTTTTAAACTTAAATAATCTGCTAATTATTACCCACAGGAGAATGGGTTAGTTGAATCAACAAATAAAAACTTAATCAGAATCATTAAGCAAACCATCGATCAAAATCATAAGAATTGGCACAAAATCCTTAATATATGCTATATGGGCAGACCAAATAACGCAAAAAGCCTCCATTGGCAATTCTCACTTTAATTTAGTTTATGGGAAAGAAGTGGTCCTTCCAACTCATCTAGAGATTCCCTCTTTGGCCTTAGTTCCATTTATTGACGAAACACCAACTTCTTCCTTACAACTAAGGAAGTTGCAAATTCTTAAGCTAGAAGAGCAACGAGAACAAGCTAAAATAACTCATGCTCATCACCAAGCATTGGTAAAGGCTTCTTTTGATTCAAACATGATATCCAGAAAGGACTTTCAGATTGGAGACCTAGTTTTAAAATGGGACAAAGCTCACGAGGAAAAGGGAAAACATACGAAATTCCAACGAATGTGGCTTGGCCCTTTCCAAATTGCAGAAATCATAGGTCCATCTACTTTTATGTTACAAGATTTAACAGAAAAAAGAGAATCTTTACCTATTAACGAGCAGATCCTAAAAAAATACTTTCCATAGGAGATCATTCTTCTATCTTTGTAAATTAGCTTTTCCTTTATTTTGATAATAAAACCAGTTGTAAATGGTTGCATTTGGAATTCACAAAAAAGGAAAATATTTCTTTTAGATTTTGTTTTTCGCTTGTATAAATAGAATTGATTTGGAAAATTGGTCATTATTATTGAAAGGTACAGTCAAAGGCTATAAACCTGAAAATGATACTAGTTTCAACTTTACAAATTTTGAAAAAAAGCAACCTTTAGTGGGAACTTTTTTTATATCAGTCAAATGAAAGGCATCAAAAAACAAAACGAAGATTCTTTGTAGAAAGGATCTTTCCAAAAACTCTACAATTTTCGTCCAGAGCTATTCTTAAGGAAACAATGACTTCCTCCCCACTTAGAGAATTACGAGCTTCAAGGAATAATTCAACGATACACTTTAAACTTAAAGAATAAGAGGTCTCATCATGATCCGACTTATCATGATTGTAAGATATTATAGCTTGCTGACTTTGCAAAAACTGCATACCACAACAGGGCAATGACTCAAGATTGTTGCAATCAAAAGACCAGGGGTCTCATCACGAGCGAGCTTGTTCAGCAAAGTTATAAATCAAGTGAATAGCATTGTCATAATTTGGCTACCAAACCAAGGCATTGTTCTTTAAGAATTAAAATAAAATAAAAGCAATAAGTGTGGATATGGATTTCCCTTTGAAAATTGTAATTTCTCCAAGAAGGATACATGATCATTGCTAGGTAAAAGGTAACCCTGTCGAGGCTATAAACGCCTACTGGCAGCAGAGGCTCTACCTACAACAAATGAGCATATTTAAAACTGATTTACAGAGAGAACTTTGTTTTTATCTTTATAAACCAAGTAGTGGCTGACGTAAATACAATGACTATCTCTAGGAAGTAAAAAATCAAATTTAACATAGAAGAAACAAACTATCATTGACAGCTAAAAGCATGGTGTACTTTATCTTTCTATAGTAAAGTTTGATTTTCTAGAAAAGCCTTCTATTTTGGAAGTTTAGAAAATCAAAAGAAAAACAGAGATAACTGGTTCTTCCAAGTGAATTGCCAATTGTTGTGGCCAAAAACAACCCCCTTCTTATTTAGTTTTATTACTAATAATAAATAAGTGGAGACCCTTTATCAAAAAATAAAAATAAAAAATAAAAATTAGTACTTATATTCCCTTTTAGAATAAATCTTACTATCATAATCTTAGGAGAATACCTAAAAAACGAAAAAAGACTTAAGTTTTATGATAAGTTCGAACAAAACCGTTCTCTCAATAATAAAGCGTCGCATCACCAAAAGGTAATGAATAACATTTTATCAAAAAACTCCTAATATTGTGAAATTGCTATGCGAGATCATGCACTGAAGACACTCATCGCATCACAGTTTTCATATGTCTCAAATATCACTTAAGGTGAAATACCTCAAACCACCGATATGCGATGACGCGTCTCACAAATCACATTTCGTAGAAACATATGGTAATAGATGATTATCACATGCAATGGATTAGTGATATTGTGATCTGCGATATTGCGAAGAAAATCACAAAATCGCTTTATCGCAGATCTGCAGGGCTCGTCATTCAAAAAGTTTTTCCATAAACCGATGCCTAGTTATGCGCATTTATGATAATTTAATGAGTTAGTTGATGATCATTAATGAAATATGGTCTTGATCTGATTGAAGGACCATTTCACATAGGGTGATATATTTATATGATTTTAGCATTTAAAGCTTTCTCGTCACCTGATTTCTTATCATTACCCTTTCCTCATTTGTAAATTGCAGGAGCAAAAAGTAGAGAGGTATACATAGCAATGTTCGGAATATTATGGGAAAAAAGGGAAGAGCTCCGAGTTCTGAAGACAAAGAAACGATGGCCTTATACACAGACGCCACCTGTAACAGAGATGTCGGCGTTACTACTTGGGAAGGCATGCACAGTGTACTCGAGGAAGAAAATCCCAGAGTAATGGAAGTTACAACAACTTCAGACTCACACGGGTCGTCTGAGGCATCGATTACAAAACTACCATGCTCGTTCCTACACTGGATAGCGGCAAGGCCCAAGATTCTTCCATACACGGACATGGTCAAATGGGTACTAGATAGTGCTGATATAACAAATAGACAATTTAAGACTCAGAGCCAAGAACTCACTAGGTCATTCATTTCACAAAATTTAAGGTATATATACCCTCTAACAAAAATGCGCAAGAGGCAAAAAGACGTGCAAGAAGCGAAAAATAGCACCAGGGAAGCCCAGATCGAAAAACGGAGGCAGTTTCCAATGCACTTAACGCTTAGCACTAATCATGCATCACTGGGAAAAATCCCTTGAAATGGAAAGCCTCTGATCACTCAGTCGCCTGTAAGCCCGAAAAATTGTAGAAAGAGTGTTAAAAGGCTAAAGGCAAAACTAGAGCTCTAAAAACTAGTGGATTTACCAAATATATGCTTAAAAATGGTATGTAAATATCTAATCATTTACACAGCATCTATAGACAAGCTGGAAACAAAAGGCTCAAGAAAGAGCAGAGTCTATCAAAAGGTTAGCTAAGTTGAATTGGGATTCTTACTGGAAATACATGGTAAAACCACACAGTCAATGCATGACTCTCAAATGCATCACTAACTCTACCGAGAAGATGGCGCCAACACTTGCTGATTCCATTTTCGCAGGATAGCTAAAGTCGGAGATCGACCAGCCAACTCTCCTCAAGCCAATGCTGGATGCTTGTGACTACAAGGAACAGATACATAGATAGTTAATTGCTAGATTTAGTTTTAGTTTCAGTTTTAGTTTCAGTTCTCCTTTATTTTTTCCTAAGATGAGGACGGTCATTTAAACCGCCTCCTATATTTTTGTAATAAACTATTTTTAGATTTAGCTAGTAGTATCTTAACCCTTCTCATGCATTTAGAGAAGGGTCCTCAAATTTGTCAAAAACTTGTCCTCAGAACATGCACTTCTGCACCCTTCGAGGAGGTTTTGATGAATGAATGGAACAAGATTTATTGATATCTGTGTTTAATATCTACTACTGAATTGTACTTTTGTACTCTTAGTAGATGTTGAATTAAGAAGAGATAAATCATTATTGCTGAAGCTCATGAGTAGAACTTGTTATAAATGGTACTTTTGTCTCTTAACGATTTCTGCTTATGTGTTAGGGTGATATTCATGTTCAGTTATTTATGTATGAATTCTTGAATGCTTGAGTTATCATTTGGCACTTCTGTATGGTGATAGCTATTCTATATTTGCTTAATATATGAGTGACTTATTATGCAATATGCTTTTCACAATTGTTTCATCTAACTTTTTATACGAAATGGTTTATATTTATTGAACTCTTTTCTCATAGCAATTGAATGATCTTTATTACCAATTGCCATTATAAATTATTTTAGATTGTATCGCTGAAAGATTAAATCCCAGGTTAGTTTTTTTAGAATTAGATATTTCTATTCATTAGAATACAATTGCATGTTGTTAAGTTAGATTTAGAATAAAAGCATTTTACTTAGAAATTATTAGAAAGGAAATATCAATTCTCAACACACACACACATAAATTGGGAAACTAGTCCCATATCCCTAATCGGACCCACCATTCCAAACGAAAAAGGAGTTGCTTCCAAGGTCTAGACCAGGTAGGTATCCCCCTAGTTATAGACCCGATTTTCGGGGCTTCAACACCTCCTCGTGGCAAAATTCTTGCAGGAAGAACAAAATGAAGAGAGTAACATGGCTAGGAGGATTAGTGACCTGGCTGAAGTGCATCAAATCAGAGATCAGTTAGTTGATAGGTCTGTAGCACATTAGAAAAGAATCAAGGAAGCCTTTGACAAAAAGGCAAAGATAGGCAGTTTTCAAGTTGGAGACTTGGTTCTTAAATGGGATGCACTCAAGGAGAAGAAAGGAAACCATGGGAAGTTTGATGCTCTGTGGACTGAGCCTTTTATCATTTCTCAGATCTAGGAGAACAATACTTTCATGCTGCAAAGTGTGGAAGGAGAGACAATTTTTGATAGCCCAGTTAACAGGCATTTTCTGAAAGTTTATGTTATTTAAAGTTTTCAGGCCTTAATGTTGTAAATATGTTATTTTATCAGGTTTTAGAGTAGACTTAATTTGACTCCATGCATAATGGAACACTAGGAAATTTCGCTGATCTGGTTTTGTAAAAAAGGCATTGGTCTATAGTTCTCGAGACCTCACAGGGAGGATCTCATCCCCAAAAGGAGCCAGTGTTAGCTCTGCTATATAACTATGGTTTTTGAAGATTAGAGATAAGCTTGGGTGGACTGGTTATGCCAAAAGAAGCCCAAAGAAGTCATTTTTCTTCTTTTTCCTTTACCCCGCTCATTCTCCCCTTCACCTTCATTTCTTCTGTTTTTCCTCTAAACCCAACAAAACCCCTTTTATTTTAAGCCCCGAGCACAAAGTCTAAAATCCCCATAAAACCTTAGCCATATGACTTCGTGTCTTCATAAACCCATCGCCTGATCTGAGCCATTGATCCTCCCCGCTGATCCAATAGTTCTCGTTGCACCTGATAAAGCAATCTATGCGCTCATTTCCCAACAATCTGATCCATCTCCACCGATCCGACAACATTCACTCTCCCCATTAGGATCTTGTATCAAAGTCTCATCTAATCTCATTATGACCTCCAAAGCCTCAGCCTGAGTGGTTAGCATTTGTTGTGACAACGCATTTCATAGATGCGGCATTAATGATGCTACAAACCATTCGCGGTGTTGCCTATCTGTTAATGTCATGTTCACTTCATGAATTATGCACTTCAGTCTTTGATCCAATTCCAATGGGGTCTCGCCTAGTGGTATTGTGGTCTCCTTGAATCCAATGATTGACTGTGACTCAGACAGACTTTGGCCTGCTAAATTTTTTGTTTAGTGTAGCTTGGATATCCGCAATCCCCGCATTGGGATTGTCATTGGAATGCTTAATGTACGAAGTCAACACACGATCCTACAGAGTGCTAACCAACATTTCCCTCTTTATATTGTCATCTGTGACACCGTGTGCTTCCCATACAGCTTTTATCACGAACCAAAACTTGTATAGATCTTCGTTCCCTACTCCCTTGAACACTGGTAGATTTATCACACTTGCCATATTGCTTCGCGGTGGTGGCGACAGTGGCATGGTCAAAGACGGGGGTGAAGACGGTGAAACTGGCAGTGGTGTGGGTGGAGGTGGTATCGCGGAATTCTCTACCTTATCAGATTGATCACACTTCTTGGTGAGACGTTCACAAGCTCTTTCTCACCCCCTCGCGGCGGTGAAATCAAGGGGCTAGTCTCTAGTTTTGTGCCACCTTTGTTTTTATATATTTTCCCACTTCGCATAGCCCTAAACATCAATTTATTTGCATAACCTTCTTTTCACACAGTAGCATTTTAATCCAAGTGTTCAAAGACTTAACATACTTACCTAACATCCCTTAAGGAAGCGTCATTATGCATCACTATAGATGACTGAATTATCTCCTGTGAATTTGGTGATGAATCCTCCTATGATTCGATCGAGCCATTGATTGACAGTGCGCGTGATATTATCTACTAATGCTTCCAGTTTGCGCACCAATTGTATAGTGCACATAATAGGTTTGTCGCGTTTACACCTTCCTTGGCTATTTGCTAGCTTCATGATCCACTTGTACAACTCAGTGGGGAAGGATGCAAATAAAATTTCGTGGATATCCGTATATAAGTAGTAGTCTAGCCACTCTTCCTTTGATAGTCACAGATTCCTATTTTCCTATGCCGTGAACTCATGGATCTTTCTATCCAACCAATCTTCAATTCCTTTCATTGTCAGATTCCAGTGATATGACATCAGACATATATATGCAGATCCCGGTCCGAGCAACAAAACCATTTGTTGGTGTTGGGGTCTGACCTAGGTTCAGAGTTAATTAGCCAAACAAATCCCTATACTACTGGCCCTTTCGGCAACAATCCGCGGAGCGCAGACTGAGGTCTCACCTGAAGTAGTATGGGAGGGTTCTAGAACTAGGTTTCCACACCCTTGAGATGTTTGAGAGGTTCTACTGGTCCACTGTTGGTTCCTGTGCGTAGGTCACTTCGCACACTTTCTCGTTCTTCGTGGCCTAATACATTGCCTTTGCGAAACCCTAACTAGGGGCTGTGGAGCTCCCATGCCACGCTCTTGCCTATTACCCAAGACGTTACTTATCTTCCAGTACTAGTTAATTACCTTGGCCTACTTGAATGTCTTAAGTTATAATTAGTTATACAAAACATTCATACAGGTTCGCGTAGTGAATAAACAATATACTTGAAAATTATATCTAATCATGCATTAAACTAGGAAAAGATACACAGAAATGTAATAAAAATTCTCTTTATTGATTTTTCCAACGGTTATAGACTCGACCTACCCTACGGACTCAGCTGTAGACTACTAGGCCTCTGTGCACTGCAGCCTTCTACTTTATGACCCACAGACACACTTTACACTTCCACTCAACCCCTTAGACTTATCCTCTATTATTATATATTCCCTATTAGTTATCTTATACACTTAGAGCCTCGCTCTATTTATACAATTCTATCCAGTCGATATTACATTACAAAAACTAGGGTGGACAACTCTGGGACTCTATTATCATTTCACACCCTGTGCCCACAATTCGCGGAGCTTTTACAAAAATATTTGGTCAAAACTTGGGCTTTAAGCCCCAAAACCTTCCTTAATCCCCAAAAAGGTTCAAGTGATGGATGTACTTTCCTCAGCTTCTGTTGATATGGCTTGACCCATTCTTTGATCGGAATGATGTGTTAGATTATTCACATGTCATAAGTTTTCAAATCATCATACATTCGTGCGAACATATCATGATACTGTTTGAACAAGTGGACAAAGGTTCGCCACTCTTGCTGCGTGCAACACATACCGAGATTGACGAACTTCAAATCTTGTTCTGTTCCCAAGTTGATCAGCTCATGCATCATGGTGGAACTATGGGTTTTTATGTTCCTCGGCCCCTAAAAGCATTCTTGCAAGCCATAAATCTTTTCCAATGATACCACTCCCTTAGGGATGAGTGGCCTTTCTTGCTACCAGCTTCTTCTTATAGAGATAGCTCGTGCTCATCTTAGTCTATCACTGCATCCTTGAAGGTGTCAACGTTGGCCATGAAATGTAGTACCTGTTGATCATCATTAAACACACATAAGTTAGTTATGTTACATGGTCTATATAAAATTTCAATAGTAAATTTAACCCTAATTGGTGACATCCTAGATGCTACGTTTCCCATAGCATTGGCAGCTGCATTATGCGTGCGTGGTACAACAATGATGTTAAATGCTTGGAAGTTAGAGATCAGTCACCATACCTCTTGCTGCTAAATTTTGAGATGCAGTGATAAACAATGAATGTTGTTGCGTACCTTCCATACCACTATCTTTGAATCACCTACCATTTTTAGCATGAACATGTTGAGGCTAATGGATTTCCGCAAATTGCTTCATACTCAACAAAGTTGTTCGTGCAATCGAACTCCAAGCTACTCAAAATCATATGTTTCCTATAGTTTGGGTCAATTAAAAAAAACTCAGCTCCTGATTCATCCTGTGCCTTTGATCCGTTGAAATACATGGTCCACAACTCGTATGTACACAGACTTCTTGACGCACTTAAACTACTACTACTATTGTTTCTACTGCTACTGCTAGTATTGTTATAGCGTACTATACATGCTTCATTTCCATCAGTTGGGCAAGGAAGGAGACCTAACTACGTGTCTAGTGGGGTTGGGGCTGGCCGAACACCCCAGCGTTGTTTTTAGGAGGAATTTGACAAACACGAGTTCTACGAAGGCCAACTGTTCATTTTCACCATTTATGGGAGTGACATTATGCCTCATATACCTCTCATATAACACCCGTATTTGATTGTTTTTACCCTTGTATAGAAGCCACATGTGTGACTAGTTAGTAGAGAAGTATCAGTTCAACTTGTTGTACTAGTATCTACTGAGTAGCAAGCCATACACTTCTAGTATGTCCACAACAACAATGTTGATGCATTAGTGAACTCAACCATCGTGAGATAGTCCGATGATCACATCTCAAAGTTCACAAATAGTTGGTACAAATGTTTGGTCAAGGTGGATGATTTGAGCAGATGTCTTGCTCTATCATGCATCGATCTTTTTGGCAATGGAGAGTAGCATGACATTTACTGACATGCCAGAATCAACCAAGCAGTTGTGAACATTACAGTTGAAAATTTTGAATGAGAGCAGGAATGGGGGGAAACTAAGTTCGCTTTTTCCATCTGCAGTGTGTTTAGCATAGTTAAAAGTGATCTGGGAGGAGTGCTTGCTCCTTTTCTGTAGAGACTGCACTGTTTGTTGCTATCTATACTAGTGCGCACAGTAGGATGTCCCAATGACTCTGGATCATAGCTAACTTGAACAAACTGATGTTGATGTGAGTTTTTTTCATGTCATCCATGATGTTTTTATCCATATGGGGTGATGAGCCCCAAAAATGGATAATTATTTGGGCTCATTCAACCTCCTAATTCCACTTAATCCACCATTCTCATTAGTTTATTGCATGTTTTTTATTATATTTATGCTAATAGAGTGAATTTGGTTAGTCATTATACCAACAAGTCTAATGGGTGCTTCGTGTAGCCTTTTTGGTCAATTTGGAGACAAAATTGAAGGTCTTAATGAGCACTTGGCAGCCAAATTCGTGGGAGAACAAGGGAGAGGATTTGTAGGAAGGTGTCCCCTTCATTTATGGGCCCTTACCTCGAATTCTCCACCATCATCTCGGAGTTAAAAGGCCACCAAATCAATTAGCACAAGGGCAGCCAAGCAAGTCAAGTAGGACTGCTGTTAACTACAAGTTTTGGGCAGCCGAGTCCCTAAAGTTTAGGAGGACTGTTGGGGCCCCCAATTTGTATAAATAAGAAGGCTTAGGGCCTCATTGTGGTTAGCTAGTAGTTGGCCAATGGTTAGTCATTTTGTAGGCATAAGTTAGCTAGTTTGTATTTCGATTTTTAGGCAATAGATTAGCTTTGCTTTCAGCTCATTTTCAAGTTCTCCTTGTGGACAGTTTTGATGTAACTCTTCTTTTCTTGCTCAATAAAGATGAATCTAGCTTTTCACCAGCTCTAAATCTCTCTTAGGAGGCTGTAGCTCTTGGGGTTGGGTCCATCTCAAGCGCCCAGTACCTCCTTTGTTTACTTTCATGTGTCTTTGCTGCATTCTTAGAGTAAAATCTGCTATTTAGATTTAAAACTTGTTGTGTTATTTAGGTTGCTTTTGATGATTAAAGTAGATTTTCATGTTCAGATTGATTTGGATAGATTAATAACATAAAGGATCCTTGGAAAAAGGGGCTCAAGCACCTCTGATCTGACCTCTCCCTCAGTGGGATCGTGAGTTGGGACAAAGGTGACCTTGCTGCCCACAAAAACGTTGTTTTGCTTCACCATGCAAGTATTAGTTTTGGATTCTTAGTTGTCAAACTTGATATCAGTTTTGACTGCATGCTTAGGGTTATGATTTCTTAGTTTCATATTTAGTTCATCTGATTTTGTGCAAATAAACTTCTGTTCCATTTCTTTTGCTATTATCTAGGTCAGATTAGGTCAAGGTAATTAGGTTCTTGATTTTCCAAGTCTTCATTTGTTAAATTCGAAAAATAACTTGCAGAGCACCTGTTATCCTTCTCTATCTACCCATAATCCATCAGATAATCTGCTCCAACCCTTAGTCCATGATTTGTACCCTTCATTTGCCATACTTTCCCCACCTTGCCCTAATTCCTACATTCTTGTGCATCATCGCTTCCTCCATCCTTGAACAAATCCAATCGCTCTTTAGCCTCATCCACCAAGTCCTAGACCTCTTCACATCCCTATTTCACCTCCATACTCATTCCTCCATCTTTTTCCCTCCATCCATGCTCCAAAATCCCATTTCGAAACATCCTGTAGAAGAATTACAGAACATCCTGTAGAAATCCTGAACATCCTGTAGAACCCCTGCAGACTTCCTGTAGAAGCTCATAAACACGGTTTCTTGGCAGCAAAACTTTGTGAGACTCTCTGGAAGGGTGTTAGGGACCCCTTAGACCCTCTCTTAACCTTCCCAACCTTTCCCAAGCATTTCTCCTCCTTGATCCACCTCTGCACAGTCAAAAATAGTTAGAAGCACATGCATGATAATTCCAACAACTTAAACAAAAATACAAAAAGATGTTTTCTTCAGATAGAGGTAGTCTAGACACATGTATTTTACCTTCATAGAAGTAATGGCATCTCTTTTAGTAGTTTGCATGCTCTCCTTTGCGTCAGTAGGACTAGCTGGTAGAATTAGGGTTTGCTAGGGTTTGCGTTTCTTTTTGGCTTTCAGTTTCTTTCCGCAAGTAGATCAACTTCCTTTGAGTTAGCTTTCATCCATCAGTTAACAAGATTCTTCTAAGAGCTCATAGAAGTTGGCTTAAGCCCCTAGCGGAATTGTGCCAGCTGACCAAGTGACAACTGCGGCAAGAGCTAGTACTTGTGCATACAGCACCGTCGCTTCCAAGTTTGTTACGAACTGCCGGGTTGATAAAATTAAAGAAGGGAATTCCAGGAGTTGTAGCATTATTGCTACAATACTGGAGCCCACCATCTTTTTAGCGCCGTTGCCGGGGAAGCGTCAGAGTATTGGTGATTGTCACATTTCTTCTATTTTCCACTACAATCTTCTGCTAAGTAGTTTATTTCATTTCCATTATGCAATTTCGTTTATGCAAAAGTAGATTAACATTTCCCGCTTTCATAGATTAGCATTTCAATTCCACAATTTCATTTTTGCAAGCGTAGATTAGCATTTCAATTCCGCAAGCGTAGACTAGCATTTAATTCCTGCAATTTCACTTGAGCAAAATAGATTAGTCCTTTCCTGCTTTCATTTCAATTCCGCATTTTCATTTTAGCAAGATAGTTAGTTGCAGTTCAATCTATTTCAGTTTTACAGGTAGAAGTAGAAAAAAAAAGCAAAAGTCAACCAAAAAGATTTCATTTCATGCCTTGTAGGAGTAGAGATAAGTTAGAAAAATGATTTCACAACACCCCCACTGCTCCACACAGCCAACATTCTCTCTTCTTCGATGGTTGTGATTAAAGAACCCTTAGGTGGACAACAAGGCATATTTGAAGAACCTCAAGGGAAGAAGAAGAAGAAACCATTCCTCTGGAGCAAATGGCTACAAGCAGAAATGTTGGGAGCAACACCTTGTCCAAAGATGAATTTGAAAATCAGATCGAAGATTTCAAGAGTGATATGAGGCAGTTTCTTGCCATGCAACTGGATACCTTGCGGATCCAAAAGAAGCAAGAAGAAGCCAAGAGGGCTTTGGCCATTTTTTGTCCTAGGTGCACTAGAAAGCATCCTAGGAACGAATGTCCATTGTACTCCCTAGAAGTGTGTTTCATCTGTGAAGAATACCATCCTACAGATCAGTGCCCTTCCTTACCCAGAATCAAAGCTGCATATCAGAGAGCTAAGGGAGCCACTGAATCACCATATTATATGAACCAAAGGAGGCCGCATGGACCTAGAGCTTACCAGCAAGAACTACAAGGGACATCCAAGACCTATTATGACCCCTATCAAGCCACTTTCATGCCTTCTTGGGGTCCCCCTGCTCATCTTTCCTGGTTCACACCTCCTCCTTGTTCCTTCACAGATCCATATTATGCCCAACCGGTTGCTCATTCATTTCACTCTTATGCTCAGCCACAGCCTCAATGGAATGCACCTCATCAGGGGTGGAGGCGTCAATACAACACTCCTCCTGATTCTTTTCCTCCACCACCTGCTCGTCCACAACCATCACCTCCTGCTCCACCAAGGCAACCCCAAATGCCTGCCCAACCATAATGCCATCCACCTCCATCTCAATTACACACCTCCACTCAACTACCCATACCACCATTTCCAAATCCACACATTGGAGTAGCTCAACTCCATTACAATGCTGAGGCACAACATGTCCAAATGACTCCTCTTGAGCTCAACGATCTTCACCATAGCTCAGGAAGAGTGTTGCAAGGCGGAGACTATATTGAAAGCATTGAAGGACCACATCCGGCAAAAGAAGATTCAAAAGAGGAGATCAAAGAACCATGGGCTGCACTTGATGAAGAGAGGAGATCAAAATTAGAGATCGAGAGAGTTCCCTCATTGTTACCATCAAATCCTCCATGTACTCAAGATAAAGATCAACAAAAAGAGGAAGATGAGAAAGTCATGTTAGAGGGTGACATGAAACATGATCCAGATCAGCAAAAGAACCAAGCATATCAGAGCTATATTGAGATATGGTTTCAGAAGGTCACTAAGTTGCAGCAGTACTCTCTTCTTCAGCTATGTTTGATCCCTTCAAAGTCAAATCATTTGGTCTCTAAGATCCGGATAGTTGTCAAAGCATGCATTTCAAGCCTCCACATCAGTTTATCTCTAATCTCGATGTGCACATGGCTCCATTGGAAGTATTCTTATACTTGAGAACGATTTTGTTTTTCAAGTAGGGTAGGGTAAAAAAAAAAGGAAAAAAAAGAGAAAAAAGAAAAAGAAAAAAGAGGAAAATAGAAATCTAAGGTGAAAACCTCCTCGGAGGCGCCTTGGATTGGCTCATTGATTAAAAACCTCCATGAGGCGGTCATGGGTTGGAAAAAAAAAAAAGAGAAAAGAGAATAAGATCTCTGGGTGAAAACCTCCCTTGGAGGCGCCCAGGGTAGGCAATTAGGGTGAAAACCTCCATGAGGCGCCCTAGTTGTTTTTCAAAAAAAAGAGAAAAAGAAAAAGAAAAAGAAATCTAATTTCCATTGAATAATTTCAGGTTGCAGCAATAACATTGCAGGTCAGGAGGATCACTCAAAACAAAGACAAAGGAGTTTTTGTGCCTTTTAAAGGAAGTTCTATATTTCTACAGGAAACATCCTGTAGAACCTTCAAGCGAGCCAGATTCGATTTTGGGAGGGGATCTAAAGCTTGGAATCCATTGGTTATGCCTACAAGCATCCATGTTCCCATTCCTCACCCTTTTCCATCATCTTTTCCACCTCATTGTGCTTCTTCATTGTGCTTCTACAGGAAGTTCCTGTAGAAATTGTAGGAAGCTAGAAATGTATTTCAAAAAGGTGGTTTGGCGAACATGGTAGCTTTCTCAAGGGTTCAGAAGTTCTCCTGCACTTTTCAAACTCCTCCTCCATCATCTCCATGCCTGCATCACAACCCAAGCTCAGTTTTTCTTTCCATGCAAAAACTTACAAAATGCTTTGAAGAGAAAATACATAGAACAAAATTTGTTTTTGCCATAACTTGAAAGCCATGCATCCATTTGAAAAACCGTTTTACAGAGAATTGTATAGGGATGATGGCAACATGCTCGAGCAGTTTCAGGCCATTCCGGTGCACGGTTTCCAAGAAATCAGCCTCCATCACCATCAACCATTTTTGCATTTTCTCCATATCCGTGCATTCGTTTCAAAACCTCTTTCATGGGGATATGCATATGGGTGATAATAACCTACCCAAGCAGTTTCAGCTGATTCCGATGCACGGTTTCTGAGAAATTGATCTCTGAAATCTTCAGCCATTTTCCATTTTTCTCGAAATCTGTGCATCCATTGATCACGATTTTGCTATGGGAGGTGCATAATGATGATAGGAATGCGCTCAGAAAGTTTCATATCAATCCAGTTTATCGTTTGGGAGCAATGGCGAAAACAAGTTCTGATCCTGTGAAATTCAGCAACAGCAGCTTGAAGGTGCAGATCTGAACGTGGAAATGAACTCCTGCAGCTTGCATCCGGCCAGAGGACACCTGCACAAGGAAAACAACCAAAAAAATCAGCAGCCAAGCCACATGCAATCACAAAAACAAATGCATGCAGCGAATGAAAGATCTCAGCACTTCACAGCAACCATGCACGACTTGCAGGTACGTGACTAAACTCGTTCCTCTATTTGCACGAATGTAATTCGTAAACAGCATGAGCAATGAGATGGTTGGGATTAAAAAAATCAGTGGCCAGCTAACTGGCCACCCTCGTCCAGTTCAAACAGCGCTCAGTGGGTGAAATCGACACGTGTGCTCAGCCATCTCAAGAAGAAAATTGAAAACAAGTAGTGGTGGTTGTTTAAAATCCAACGTAATTGATGGAAGTGAATACAGGCAAAGAACTACAGTTCGTAATTACACTACAGTGGGGACCAACGGTCTGCATGGGGCCAACGTGCACTTAGCCATCTCACCCTCCATCAGTGGAAGCCTCCATAAACAGCCAATTGAACTCATCCTTGAAATGCTCTCACCACCATTGTTTCCATTTTATCATCGTGCCTGCAGCTGCAACAAGCTCCATAGCAGCAAAACAAGCTTTCTTGCCCATTTTTATTTAAAAAAAAAACCCTTCTACTTATCAACGTTCTCCAGGAAGTATGAAACAGCGTTCAAAAGCAGAGGTGGATTGGAAACAGGATGGAAGTCGGTCCATGGAGATGTGGTCAAGGTCCCAACCAATGCAAGCTTACTTTGTGTCTATGGGGGCACTGGAGTTTAGTTTTTTTCCATGACACTAGTGACAATGATGTTTGCAGTCCTTAGTTTCCTTTCTCCTTTGAACCGTGGAAGTTTAATGACAGTTATGCTGCTATTATGGGTGTTTATGGGTTTCTTTGCAGGGTATGCATTGTCACGTCTATATAAGATGTTCAAGGGCACAGAACAGAGGAGGAACACGCTAAAGACAACATTCTTGTTTCCAGGCATTGCCTTTTGAATTTTCTTTATTCTCAATGCACTGCTATGGGGAAAAATCAGCTGGTGTAGTTCCTTTCGAGACTATGTTTGCCTCGGTCCTTTTATGGTTTGGAATTTCTGTGCCATTGGTCTTTGTGGGTAGTTACTTTGGCTACAAGGAACCTACAATTGAAGATCCAGTGAAGACCAATCAAATCCCCAGGCAGATTCCAGAGCAAGCTTGGTATATGCAGCCCATTTTCTCAATACCAATTGGAGGCATTTTGCCTTTTGGAGCTGTATTCATTGGACTGTTCTTCAGATTAACTTCAATATGGCTGCATCAGTTCTACTGTATATTTGGGTTCCTGTTCATTGTCTTTGTGATCCTCATTGTTACATGTGCAGAGATCACCATTATCTTGTGCTACTTCGAATTGTGCAGTGAAGATTACAACTGGTGGTGGAGATCTTATTTGACTGCAGGCTCCTCAGCATTTTACTTGTTTCTCTATGCCACATTCTATTTCTTCACCAAGCTGGAGATGACAAAGCTTGTTTCTAGAATTTAAATTTTGGCTACGTGCCCATCATGTCATACTCATTTTTTGTTCTGACCGGTATAATAGGTTTCTATGCATACCTTTGGTTTGTGCGGACAATATACTTATCAGTGAAGATTGACTGAGGCTCTGCATGCAGCTACCATTTTTCAGAGGGGCCGTTTAAATTTTGGTTTAGGGGAATGGTGCTTGCTCCTTTTATGTTGTTTTAGAGGTTTTTGGGTAACATTACAGGAGATACCAATGTCAATGTGTTGCTGTGGGAGTTAACGCTGAAGATGTTGCAGGAACACAATGCCGAAAGGGGGCCTCCCAACACAAGCAGAAGGGTCCCTACCAAGTTACCAGGTATCCTCACATCCACTCCCTCCATGAACACTCATTTTTTCAAGGTTCGGACACAATCTGTTCATGGTTCAACCTTCTACAGGAAGCTACAGGACTTTCTACAGGAAGTTCTATATTTTTACCAAAAACATCCTGTAGAAGCCTTTGGACAGGCCAGAATCAATTATGGAGAGGGATTTGAAGCTAGAATTCTATTGAGGAGGCATGCAACCACTCTTTTCTTCCATCCTCCACTGGTTTCATCTCCTTTCATATGATTGCAAATACTTGCACACTCATACCAAGGCTGAGAATTCACTAGGAAAAGGAGTAGGCAGTGGGAAGAAGCAGAGAGAAAAGCATGGTTTCATGACAGAGAAGAGGACATCACTTCAGAAGCTTGGCATGACAAGGAGGCCACCAAGGCCATCAAAAATGAGGAGATAGATTGGTTGCTCAGAGGATGAGCAACACTTTCAGTAGGGGGGTGATGATGAGCCCCAAAAATGGATAATTATTTGGGCTCATTCAACCTCCTAATTCGACTTAATCCACCATTCTCATTATTTTATTGCATGTTTTTTATTATATTTATGCTAATAGAGTGAATTTGGTTAGTCATTATACCAAAAAGTCTAATGGGTGCTTTGTGTAGCCTTTTTGGTCAATTTGGAGACAAAATTGAAGGTCTTAATGAGCACTTGGCAGCCAAATTCGTGGGAGAACAAGGGAGAGGATTTGTAGGAAGGTGTCCCCTTCATTTATGGGCCCTTACCTCGAATTCTCCACCATCAGCTTGGAGTTCAAAGGCCACCAAATCAATTAGCACAAGGGCAGCCAAGCAAGTCAAGTAGGACTGCTGTTAACTACAAGTTTTGGGCAGCCGAGTCCCTAAAGTTTAGGAGGACTGTTGGGGTCCTCAATTTGTATAAATAAGAAGGCCTAGGGCCTCATTGTGGTTAGCTAGTAGTTGGCCAATGGTTAGTCATTTTGTAGGTAGAAGTTAGCTAGTTTGTATTTCGATTTTTAGGCAATAGATTAGCTTTGCTTTCAGCTCATTTTCAAGTTCTCCTTGTGGACAATTTTGATGTAACTCTTCTTTTCTTGCTCAATAAAGATGAATCTAGCATTGCACCAGCTCTAAATCTCTCTTAGGAGGCTGTATCTCTTGGGGTTGGGTCCATCTCAAGCGCCCAGTACCTCCTTTGTTTACTTTCATGTGTCTTTGCTGCATTCTTAGAGTAAAATCTGCTATTTAGATTTAAAACTTGTTGTGTTATTTAGGTTGCTTTTGATGATTAAAGTAGATTTTCATGTTTAGATTGATTTGGATAGATTAATAACATAAAGGATCCTTGGAAAAAGGGGCTCAAGCACCTCTGATCTGACCTCTCACTTAGTGGGATCGTGAGTTGGGACAAAGGTGACCTTGCTGCCCACAAAAACACTGTTTTGCTTCACCATGCAAGTATTAGTGTTGGATTCTTAGTTGTCAAACTTGATATCAGTTTTGACTGCATCCTTAGGGTTATGATTTCTTAGTTGCATAGTTAGTTCATCTGATTTTGTGCAAATAAACTTCTGTTCCATTTCTTTTGCTATTATCTAGGTCAGATTAGGTCAAGGTAATTAGGTTCTTGATTTTCCAAGTCTTCATTTGTTAAATTCGAAAAATAACTTGCAGAGCACCTATTATCCTTCTCTATCTACCCATAATCCATCAGATAATCTGCTCCAACCCTTAGTCCATGATTCGTACCCTTCATTTGCCATACTTTCCCCACCTTGCCCTAATTCCTACATTCTTGTGCATCATCGCTTCCTCCATCCTTGAACAAATCCAATCGCTCCTTAGCCTCATCCACCAAGTCCTAGACCTCTTCACACCCCTATTTCACCTCCATACTCATTCCTCCATCTTTTTCCCTCCATCCATGCTCCAAAATCCCATTTCAAAACATCCTGTAGAAGAATTACAGAACATCCTGTAGAAATCCTGAACATCCTGTAGAACCCCTGCAGACTTCCTGTAGAAGCTCATAAACATAGTTTCTTGGCAGCCAAACTTTGTGAGACTCTCTGGAAGGGTGTTAGGGACCCCTTAGACCCTCTCTTAACCTTCCCAACCTTTCCCAAGCATTTCTCTTCCTTGATCCACCTCTGCACAGTCAAAAATAGCTAGAAGCACATGCATGATAATTCCAACAACTTAAACAAAAATACAAAAATATGTTTTCTTCAGATAGAGGTAGTCTAGACACATGTATTTTACCTTCATAGAAGTAATGGTATCTCTTTTAGTAGTTTGCATGCTCTCCTTTGCGTCAGTAGGACTAGCTGGTAGAATTAGGGTTTCCTAGGGTTTGCGTTTCTTTTTGGCTTTCAGTTTCTTTCCGCAAGTAGATCAACTTCCTTTGAGTTAGCTTTCATCCATCAGTTAACAAGCTTCTTCTAAGAGCTCATAGAAGTTGGCTTAAGCCCCTAGCGGACTTGTGCCAGCTGACCAAGTGATAGCTGCGGAAAGAGCTAGTACTTGTGCATACAGCACCGTCGCTTCCAAGTTTGTTACGAACTGCCGGGTTGATAAAATTAAAGAAGGGAGTTCCAGGAGTTGTATCATTATTGCTACAATACTGGAGCCCACCATGGGGTAGACTCATCGAGGTGTCTGGGGTAAGATTCGCGATTGTGCTATCCAGCAGAGTATTCTGCAGTTTGTTTCTCATGCACATACTCTTGTTTGTCATTTTCTTCCCGGGCTTACTTTGTTTTTTCTGCTTCGGGACGGCTAGTGGATCAAACTTCCTCATCAACAATTTCAATTTTTCTTCCACTTCCCTAACTGTAGGGGGAGCCCCCTTACTTCTGATATTGTAACGGTCATTTTTCTTTTAGGGTTGTTTCTCGGTATTTGTCTTCAACGCTTCTTGCAAGCACTAATACATGTTTATCATATGCTGAGAGCTTTATGCCTCATTTGGTGCAAAATATTCATTGCTATCTATATCTCCTAGCTGTTCTTGCATATTGTTGTCCATGTCAAGTGTGCGACTGTATACTAAGTTTGAAAATTGCTTCCAGTCTGACCAAGAATTCTTTGAGCGACCATCTTCATGAAATGAACCGAATTCGGGGTTCATGTACCATTCGAGCTAAAACACAAATCTCTACACAGTTTTCTTTGGGAGATGGTTGCTTCCTGATGACATGCTTCCTTGTCTCTGTCTGGGTAGATGGTTGATTGTAGATGTGTTCCTTTTTTGTTGTTTAAGATCAGACATTTATGATGTCAATTTCTTGACAAGGTGAGTGAGGGTTTCAATATTACTTGTTTCCTTGTGTTTACCTTTCCTCGCCACTGCTTGGGACTTCTTGCTCATGTCCCTTGAGTCCTTTGTTGGCTCATCACCCTTGATGAATCCAATCGCGCGCAGGACTTTCTCAATAATGATTTCCTCTCCACAATTTTCCAATAATGTTGGTTTCACAACTCGCTTAGTGAACAAGGTAGTGCTTGTCGACAGTGCATATGCGTAGTAATAAATAGTAATGGAGTCCTTAGGTTTCGTGTCCATTGAAAACTTGTTCAATATTCACACAAACCTCTAATTGAAGTCTTTTACCTTTTCTTTCTCCTCCATCTTCGGTCTTCCCAATTCTTTGAGAAACATGGCTAGGGTCTTGTCATCAGCAAACTTTTCCAGAAACATGTGTTTGAACGCACCCCATTTATGTATGGAGTTGGATAGAAGGTTGTGATACTATGCAGCTGTGTGACCTTCTAGGGTACATGGAAACAATCTACATGCTATGTCATCGTACCATAACTCAAGGGTCTACAATTGTAGGTAGAAGTTGTCCAAATGATCTTCTGCCTTCATTGTGCTGTCAGGGTCAAACTTTATGATCATCCTCTTCGACTACTTCGTCATCTTGTGCAGAGCACCCGAGAGAGACAATGGTCCCTGAGTCATCCATTCTTGATTTGGGTCAGCCATGTCTTCTTTTCCTTCATCCTCCTCCTCTTCTTTAGAATCTTATGGTTTTGTCTCTGAGTCTGTTGGTTCATCTCCACCCCCACCTCCTCCACTGCTACCTTTCCCTTCGTCTCCTATGTCGGAGTCTGAGACCTATACCATGATGGTGCATTATTCCCCTTGCTAGAATACTAGAGGTTCTTCTCTGTTCTCAATAGCTTCTATGAGACCTTCTAGTGTGGCGAGGACTACTTCTTCCACTAATGACACAACAACCCCTGTACAAGTGGTTTTCTTCTTTCTTGATGTGTGTCGAAGGTGATGTACTCTTGGCATCAGTACGAATACTTTCAAGAACTAATAGGTGATGGGACGAATGGAGCGAAGGTGGTCATATGGAACTTCATGTTCACGTGTGGGGGTGAGGAGTAACCAACTTCAGAGTTTGCACATAGGTAAGAGGGAGTGCAAGTTACTGCCTTGACCAGATGATTGATGAGTGAGTGTGAGAGGACGTTCAACCATAAACAATTTGTTGCCATCCTTTTAGCACCAGAAATGTTGATGATGCTGGACCTACCAACATTCTTGGGATCACCCCGGTATGAAGTCCCAACAAGACCTCACATTTTCACGTGTGGTAGTCCCATCCGTTATGATGGACTGGTTTCCATTATCTTAAATGTTTGCCTTAACCCTTTTTTGTCAGCATAGGAGAGTGGTCTTCTTTGTCTTCAAATAGTGAGGTTCGTGTGCTTGGTGCTTGATAGTGTTACTTGTGTCAAGGTTCTTTCACCATAGAGAGAGAGGGTGGGAGTGAGTCCCAAGTTAGATGGGATGAAGCCTAACTCTGTTAGGAACACACAGCAGAACATGACGTACACAACTTCTAGAGGATCAATCCACAAGGATGTCATAGTCACAACACACACGGGAAGATAACATGTACAACACTCAATGGGAAATTCTCACGAGCGCGACGGTCATTACAACGAGTTTACATGAAAGGTTCTATCTGATGTCCAGGAGGTAACCAACATGGGCAAGACAATGTTAACAATTTATACAACACATTTTCATTAATATATGTATTAGAACAATTGAATGAATTCATGTGTTAAACACACGTTAAAGCAACATATATTACAAGTATTCAAGACAAATCTTACAACAGTTACAACACATGTGTGAAAATGTGTTAGCCTATTACAGGCTTCTAAATTAAGAAAAAGTCCCAAGACACATCGATACACCATACATCACTAACCCCGTGGACGAGGCATTGGAGCCACTACTTACTCTTCAAAGAAAATATTATAGACTCTCATGGCTATGTGGGACGAGCCAAGGCGAAAATTCCATTGCATGTACAAATGAGGGGGTATTTATAGCCAAGGGTGAAACTCGCGATTGTGACTATTCAACTTCCCTCATGACCGTTTGACTTCCATGAATTTTAAGATTACATGACTCTTTAGATTACAAGTGGGTCAAATTTCAATGTTGTTGGGTGATGTATGCCCTCGTGGTGTGTCACAACTTGACCTTTGCATGGCAAGGTGTGCAAAGTCTTCGATGGTTGTTGGGTTCACTTGATGTTGCATTCACACATCGCTCCTTTCTTGTATGTTGGAATGTTTGACATGTTCATCCATCTGCAAAAAGTGCATGTTCATCTTTTTGTTCGTTCGTGAACACATCTTCTCATGTCCGTTCGTTCGTCCATACATGAACACATCTTCACATGGTCATCTGTTTTTGAACACATCCCTTTACATGAATCATTTGTTCATTTGCTCGAAAACATGTCCTTTTGCATGTACTCCCCTTGTTCATCCCATCTGTCGTTGCACCATGTTTATTCATGTACTTTTATCTACAGTCACTCATGACGAGATGACATCAATTCTATAAACCTCCTAGTCTACCATGATGCATGATCATTTTGAATGTAGGTATCCGGGAGAGAAGACAAGGTTACGAAATTGTTGGGATGAGGCTCCAGGTACTGCTGGTGAAAATTGAACATAATTCACTTGGAGATGGTGACAGGAAATCTGAATCTGCAGTGACTGTCCACAAGATCTGGCTCAGCTCGAGGACAAATATGCACAAATTTTGGGAGCAGCACTATGCGCTACAGAAGGGTTGGGTAGGAAAAATATGTGCAATTTCTGGACATAGTGGGAAGCAGGAGCTTGGCAGCAAAAACTACACAGTTCCTAGAGGGAGCTAATAGCGAGCAGCGTGGAGCTTTGCAGCAAAAACTCATAATTCCTTGAGGGAGATAGTAGTGGACTACTGGAGGGAAAAACTGCGCTGATTTTGGGAGGCTAGCATGCTGACCACCTCTGTGTAGTTTCTGAGTTGAGTGGACTACTGGGCTACAGAGGGCTTTCTTATGAAATATGCGCAGTTTTCTTGGTGAGAAGCCAACTAACTAAGTGGTGGGCTGGTTGAGAAAACATCACAATTTTTTGAGGTAGAAAAGGATAGGCACATGGTGTCTTTTCGACCTATTTGTGCAACTTTTTAGGGGAGTCAATCCCCGGGTGCTTGCCCAGTCAAACTCTCTGGTTGAACAACAAGAGGGTTGATTGATAGGCTTGATGGCATCACAACTTGAAGTGGCTTGCTGGGTGCTTCAACACTTTTTTGGGTGATAGTCGGTTTAGATGATGGTGGGGTGAAGGTCTGATTGTTAGAGGGTGATCTGGTCGTTAGAGCTTCAATAATATGACTAAGTCTATGAGCAAGTGAAAATTTGCATAGGCAATCTTGCAAACACAAAATCAGATGACTTGATGACGAGACGACTAAAACCATCCAATCACACATGCTCAACATGACTGACTAGCGGTGTGAGTCAATAAGCAAGATGTTTGTGATTGATCGTTGGATGACCACGATGACGCTTGTGCTACAGTGTGTACAACTCTGTGTGTGAGTGCAATAGATGTTTACATAGTGAACACAACATGTGCACACGAAGGAGAGACCGTGTGTATGACCAAAGCATGGTAATAAGAAAGACATTGTTACAAACATGCAAAAGCTACCCATTGAGTAGTTAAGTAATGCAGTTGCAAATACTCACATGAGCCCACAAGGTGAGCCTGAGTGCGTGCAATCATCAAGTAAAAACTTAAGGGAGGCTCTGAAATTGAATGCAAGCCAAAATTTTGGACGGTGTTGCAGCTGCTACAATAGATTCCATAGCCAAATTCCATAAAGGTAGTACATAAATTCAAAATCCTCGTAACCAATCCATCAAGTCTATAAAATTAGTTTTATTGATTCTGATAACAAATATTTGATGGCAACTAGCCCTACAAGGAAGTGAAACCGTTGACTAAATGCAAATGGGATAATAAATCATTGAATAAGGCTTAACGCCAATGGGTTTTTATGAACTTCTCACACCAAGAAATTGGTAGTTAGAGATGTGTAATGGGTAAATGATGGTAACTTAGCTGACAAGGAAGTAAAAACTTTCAACAAAATCAAGATGGATTTTTGTGTGGAATTTGCATCTACGGATAAATACAATTTCCCTAGGTGGGTAGCTACACCTAGAACAATGGATTTAAAGCATTTAACTTTTTCTATAGAAGATTAAAAAAAGGGACCTACTTGTTATCTTTTTCTTTCCCTTTGTCTCCTTTGTATGGCTCCTGTCGCTCCTTGAATTTAATCCCCTCGACAAGTGCCTGCAATCATAAGCAGAGGACAAAAACCAATCAAAGCAAGAGATCTATCTACTATAATAAAATGGAATCGAAAGCATTTACACATATAATCATCATACATAAAGACAAGAATATGGGAAAAGGTGTAAACAACTTTATTAAGTAGAAGGAAGAGTTACAACCATGAAGTCTGATCCAATGTCACTCCTGTAGAAATTTCTGTTTTCCCACCCCGGTTTTCAGTTTCTCCTTATTTCTCCCATGTAGTTAAATGCCCATTCCCATAACCATACATTTAACAGACTGAAAAAAATAAATATTGCTGAAAACACAAATTCTGGAAAATTTTCAGAATGCTGGAAATTGCAGAATTAAAAATCAGCAATCAAAAACAGCCATTAAAACACATTAAAACACTGATATTTTTGGTCAACTTGACCCTGGAAAAAACCCCTACAACTCTTGGGGAAAACCAGTTTGAGAGCTCTTCTTTATTTCTGAAAATTGCCTTTTTACAGTGAGAATTATTCAGCAAAAAATCAGCAAGCAAATTTACAACTTATCTCCTTTACCGTGCCTCACAGCAATCTGGAAATTACAGCAAACATGACAACAATAAATGTTGTACGGCCTCCGTTTTGTGTGCAGAAAAATCAGCAAACTGCTCCTCGATTTTTGTGCAAAAATCTGCCTTTCACTATGTGTTGAATCAGCTGTACAAATCTGCTCAACTGCTACCTTGGAATGTGTGCCAAGCTGCTGTCTCCTTCTCCTCCCTGCTCAGAAATCTCTCTTGCTCTCTTACTCTCCTTCTCCCAATCTGCTCATGAAAGAATGAATGACCTTTTCCTCCTTTAATATAACTCCAAGTGACTTTTGGGTGATCTCTAAATCCAATGGCTGAAATAGATTTAGATCAATGGCTGAGATTAAATGCTCATTTAAATCTCACTTTCTATTTTTTAATTCACCCCACTTTAATAAAGACCCACTTAGTTATTTATTTCCAAAGTCACTTTTCCTTTCTAATTTTTCATTGACTTTATAAAAGTTACTTTAAAATTAGACTTAGTAACTTTATCACTTAAAGTCACTTTTAAATTAGATTTAACTTTATAAAATTATAAAGTCACTTTAGGAGAAAAATTAAATTCTTTTGGACACTTTTCCCTAGGCCAAAGATCAAAGCCTAAGGGAACCACCTGTCCTCCGGTACCAAATTTCAACACTCCCTCTTACTGAGGAAGGTGTTCCTCACCACACCCATCTTGTCCCTGAAGCAGACATGCTTGCCCCATGGTAAGGCTTTGGTAAGGATATCTGCAACCTGCTCATCAGTGGAAATATACTCAAGCTTCACAACTCCCTTCTGAACATAGTCTCTGATGAAATGATATCTGATCCCGATATGCTTTGACCTGTCATGAAATACTGGATTCTCCGTGAGTTTAATGCAACTCTGATTATCACAGTAAATCACTGAAGGTCTCAACAGCTGACCAAATAAGCCAAACAACATCTTGCGAAGCCAGATAGCCTCACAACTAGCTAGACTGGCTGCCATATACTCTGCTTCCGCTGAACTTAGTGCTACTGACTGCTGCTTCCGGCTGAACCATGACACTACTGCTGAACCCAACCCAAAACAGCACCCTGAAGTGCTCTTCCTATCAGAAGCACAACCTGCCCAATCAGAATCAGTGTATCTTGCCAATCTCACTCCATCTCCCTGCCTGTAGTCCAGACCATAATCCACTGTCCCCTGCAAGTACCGCAAAATGTGTTTTGCAGCCACCCAATGAACCTTCCTAGGCTCACACATAAACCGACTCATCGTGTTGACTGCAAAACAGGTATCTGGTCTATTGTTGACCAAATACATCAAGGAACCAATCAGCTGCCTGTACAATGTGGGATCCACCAACTCGGAATCCGAAGCATGAAGCTTCTTCCAGTTGGTGATCATCGGTGTCGACATGGGTCTACAATCCTCCATGTGGAATCTGCTAAGGATGTCCACAATATACTTCCCCTGCCCCAGGAAGAAATGCCCCTCCTCCTGCCACACCTCCAAACCCAAAAAGTAATGCATCAAGCCGATGTCCTTCATCTCAAACTCCGCCGCAAGATCTCTCTTGCAGTGCTCTATGAGTCTCTCTGCACCTGTAATGATCAAGTCATCCACATACAGCACCAGAATGAGAGGCTCCTCACCAATCACAATAAAGTAAAGGTTCGGATCTGCCTCACTCTTTGTGAAACCCATCCCCTGCAAGTATGCATCTATCCTGGAGTACCAAGCTCTGGGAGCTTCCTTCAGGCCATAAAGGGCCTTCTTCAATCTGCACACATGGGACTCCTTCCCATGCACCTCAAAGCCCTGTGGCTGCTCAATGTACACCTCCTCCTGTATGAAGCCATTGAGAAATGCGGTCTTCACATCCATCTGGTGGATCTTCCAACCCATCTCTGATGCTATCGATATAATGGAGCAGATCGAAGTATATCGAGCCACGGGAGCGAAGGTCTCCTCATAATCAACTCCCTCTACCTAGGAGAACCCTCTAGCCACAAACCTCGCTTTGAATTTCTCAATGCTGCCATCTGCAGCATGCTTTACCTTGTAAAGCCATCTGGAAGTAACCACGGATTTTCCCTCAGGCCTTGGCACCACATCCCAAACATCATTCTTCATGATAGAAGAATACTCCTCCTGCATGGCCTCTCTCCAGACCTGCTGGCTAGCTGCCTCCTCATAGCTAGAAGGCTTAGAGTCAAGGATGCTGGTAACCATCACCATATAGCTACAAAACCTCTCAGGTGATCTACTCTCTCTGAACGGCCTCTTCGGCTCAGCAACAGATGTGGCATCTCTCAAGGTGTCCTGAAGCCACTTGGGCTTCCTCTTCCCTGAGCGCACTTCTCCCACCGGAGAATGAAACTCCTCCTCATCATCATCATCAGTAGCCTGAACTCCTGACTGTCTGTCTGCTGTCCTCCTGCCTGCACCTGAACCTGTAGAAGCTGAGGTACCGTGTGAACTGTCCATCAGTGGACTCCCTAGTGAACTGCTCTGTGAACTGCTCTGCATGCTGCCCGGAGCACCACCCCTCTGGCTCGATGAGCCACTGCTCACTGACGGACCTGACATCCTCATAGATGTACCTCCTGATCCTTCTGATCCCTGCCCACTGGATCCCTGCGACTGACTCAACTACTGCTGAGGGTCTGGCTGATCTAGATACTCTAACTCCCGTGACCTCCTAAAGGCCCTGTCCTCCTCGAACTTCACATCCCGTCTGACAACAACTCTCCTCTGTGCAGGAATGTAAATCCGAAAGGCCTTTGAGGTCTCACTGTAGCCCACAAAGATACCCTTCTCTACGGTGGGCTCTAGTTTGGTCCTCTTCTCCTTGGGTATATAGGAGTATGTAATGCATCCAAAGATATGAAGATGACCAATATCAGGCTTCTTCCCAAAGAAAGCCTCCTCCGGAGTCATGTGCCCCAAGGCACGATGCAGACTCCTGTTTTGTAAGTAAACAACTGTGTTGCAGGCCTCTGCCCACAAGAACAATGGCAACCCCTGATCATGTAACATGGCCTTGGCAGCCCCTGTGATGGATCTGTTCTTCCTCTCTGCAACCCCGTTCTGCTGGGGGTTGTAAGGAACAGTGAACTCCCTCCTAATGCCTGCCTCCACACAATAGTCAACAAACTCTCCAAGGGTGTACTCTCCTCCATTGTCCGACCTCAAGGACTTGATCTTTCGACCTGTATGTGTCTCCATAAGAGCTTTGAACTCCTGAAACCGCTTGAAGACCTCACTCTTGGTCTTCAAGAAATAAATCCAGGTCCTCCTGGAGTGATCATCAATGAATAAAACATAGTACTCATATCCACTCAAGGAAACATGAGACATCCGACCGCTCACATCGGAATGAATCAAATCAAGTATCCCCATCGCTCTGCTGTCACTGCTGGGAAAAGGGGATTTGGAAAACTTGCCCATCGCACAACCTCTACAAGTATCAAAGTGATCGATACTGAAATCTGACACACCTGTAGTGATCTCCCGCAATGTCCTCAAGGCTCCATGATACATATGTCCCATCCTGCGGTGCCAAATCTCACACAGCTCAGAACTGCTAGCTCTGCTGTCGGTACTACTGCTCAATGCCAAAAGGGGTTGGAATGCAAACTTGTACACCTTTGCATGGCGTACACCTATCACTCTAGCTGAATCAGCTGGAGTGCCCCTGGGATACATCAACACCTGTCCTCCCCTGAACAGTACGTCATATCCTCTGTCCTCCAAAGCTGAGACGGATATGAGGTTCTTCCTCATCCCTGGCACATAAAGAACCTCTGACACCTTCAAGGGAGGTTTGGACTCCCTCTGAAATGTCACTGTCCCCACCCCGACCGCTCTAACAACTCTGTCATCACCGAGTACTATCTCAATATTAGTGCCACTCTCTGAAAGCTCTGAGAAGTACTCACAGACTCCTGTCATATGACGTGAAGCCCCACTATCCACATACCAGATACCTGTAGATGCTCCGCTAATCGAGGGAAAAGCATGCTCCCTCTGAACCTGTGTAGCAAGTGATCCTGCACTAGAGGACTCACACGTAGTGAACGCAAACTCTCGGTCAAAACAAACAGCAAAGTCCTCAATCTCTGCTGAAGCTGCCACGTCCTGGTTCTTCCCCTTCTTCTTCTTCTTCTCCGGACACACAACTGCATAGTGTCCCATCTTTTGACAATTCCAACACTTCACCTTGGAATAGTCCTTCTGTGTGTTCCCCTATTTACCTTTACCTTTTCCTTTGCCCCCACCACTGCTTGTGGAAGCCTGCTTCTTCCCTTTGCCTTTCTTGCCTCCTGCCACCAGTGCTACGTCCTCATCCTGCTCAACTGGCTTGGCTGCCCCAAGCTGTCCTTTCCTGATCTTTGTCTGAATACAATCATCCCAAAACCTCTCCCATGTGGGAAGGGTCTCACGTGCACAAACCCCATCAGCAAAGTTCAACCATGAATGGGGGAGGCCATTCACTGCAATACGCACCAACTCAGTGGATGGAATGGCCTCTCCAATCGCTGCCAACTCATCTCTCACATTGGTAATCTTTGTGAGATATCCAGCTGCACTATCATTCCCCATCTTAATGTTCTTCAGCTTCTCCTTCAGGACCATCTTCCGGTTCTCATTGGTACTCTGGTAGAGATTGGACAATGCTGTCCACATCTCATGGGCATTTCTCTTTCCTCTCACATGAGGAATGCAATGGTCTTTGATTCCATCTAGAATCAGCCTCTTACCCTTATTGTTCTTCTTTTTATACTCAGCCAACTGAGTAACATCAGTGGGCACAACAACAGGGTTCTGTGCGGTATGCACCATGATATCCCAGACTTCTGCCTCCTCAAAGATACTCTGCATTCTCTCCTTCCAAACACTGTAATTTGTATGCCCATCCAACCTATCCTCCACCCTCAATCCCAATGACATCCTGCTGTCCTAAAACTGAAAAATAGCACTGCTGTAGTAAAGATAAAACTGTTGTTTATGAAAAATTCAGCTTGCTGGAATTTTCTGAGTGAAAAATCAGCAACTGTAATTTTTCCTTTTGCTGTCCCAAACTGCCCTTCAACACTCAAGCTCTGATACCATGTAAAATTTTCTGTTTTCCCACCCCGGTTTTCAGTTTCTCCTTATTTCTCCCATGTAGTTAAATGCCCATTCCCATAACCATACATTTAATAGACTGAAAAAAATAAATATTGCTGAAAACACAAATTCTGGAATTTTTTTAGAATGCTGGAAATTGCAGAATTAAAAATCAGCAATCAAAAATAGCCATTAAAACACTGATATTTTTGGTCAACTTGACCCTGGAAAAACCCCCTACAACTCTTGGGGAAAACCAGTTTGAGATCTCTTCTTTATTTCTGAAAATTGCCTTTTTACAGTGAGAATTATTCAGCAAAAAATCAGCAAGAAAATTTACAACTTATCTCCTTTCCCGTGCCTCATAGCAATCTGGAAATTACACCAAACAGGACATCAATAAATGCTGTACGGCCTCCGTTTTGTGTGCAGAAAAATCAGCAAACTGCTCCTCGATTTTTGTGCAAAAATCTGCCTTTCACTATGTGCTGAATCAGCTGTACAAATCTGCTCAACTGCTGCCTTGGAATGTGTGCCAAGCTGCTGTCTCCTTCTCCTCCCTGCTCAGAAATCTCTCTTGCTCTCTTGCTCTCCTTCTCCCAATCTGCTCATGAAAGAATGAATGACCTTTTCCTCCTTTAATATAACTCCAAGTGACTTTTGGGTGATCCAAGTGACTTTTGGGTGATCTCTAAATCCAATGGCTGGAATAGATTTAGATCAATGGCTGAGATTAAATGCTCATTTAAATCTCACTTTCTATTTTTTAATTCACCCCACTTTAATAAAGACCCACTTAGTCATTTATTTCCAAAGTCACTTTTCATTTCTAATTTTTCATTGACTTTATAAAAGTTACTTTAAAATTAACTTAGTAACTTTATCACTTAAAGTCACTTTTAAATTAGATTTAACTTTATAAAATTATAAAGTCACTTTAGGAGAAAAATTAAATTCTTTTGGACACTTTTCCCTAGGCCAAAGATCAAAGCCTAAGGGAACCAGCTGTCCTCTGGTACCAAATTTCAACAACTCCTCCAACTTGAGTTCCATCCAACATCAAATTGAAAGCAAAACACTCCGGTAGCATAACAATTCTTGGTTACAATCTCAAACCTCACACCAATAGTGTCAACTTACAAATTCTCAAAGTGCAGCCCTTGATCACTTAGATGAGTCCTCAATTTATAGGAAAATGGAGGTGGTTTGGTCATAAATGAGAGTATTGAATGGCCTTCCAAACTTAGAGTTAGCTTCAATGGAAGAAGGGATGAGAGGATAGTAGGTTACTTGACTCATTCCCTATCCAATTTCAAGCTCATAGGAGATGATAAGTGTGGGAATCTTCTAGAAGGCTCCATAAGATAAGAATATTCCCAAAACCCTATGAGGATTTTGCTCAATCTCACCCAGCATAGGTCAAAGTGGGCCTAGGTGCACTGAAATTCACCCTTACATGGGCCTACATGCATTGAAGCACATTTACCCCTGACCAAGGCTACATTGTTCCCTCAAGGAGGCATTTCTAGAGGGCTTCAGGCCAGCAAACTTTTAAGGAAGGAGGCATTCAAAGTGATGACTTATCTAGAGCATGTAGCAACTAGATTAGGGTTTGATGAGCCATAATAGTGCTGATCTAAATGTTGGGAGTGATGTGCCCAAATGGATCTATAAAAAATATGGAAAATCATTCAAATATACCTAATTCCAATGGGTTATGAATTTCTTACACCATGAAATTCTTAGTTACGATAGCCCATAAGTAGATTTTGAGTAAAATCCACTCACAAGGCAGAAGAAAAATGAAAATGTCCTTGATAGACATAAATTTCGCATTTATTAGGTATAACGGTGAGAAAAAATGTGGAGATGGGTTTCAGAGTTTTTTTACCAAGAATCCATATATCCATTTTTCATTTTGCTTGTCGTGATCACTTAGACGAGTGCTCAATTTATATGAAAATGGAGGTGGTTTGGTCATAAATGAGGGTATTGAATGGCCTTCCAAACTTAGAGTTAGGTTCCATGGAGGAATGGATGAGAGGATAGGAGGTTACCTAACTCATTCCCTATCCAATTTCAAGCTCATAGGAAATGATAAGTGTAGGAATCTTCTAGAAGGCTCCAGAAGATAAGAATATTCCCAGAACCCTATGAGTATTTCACTCCATCTCACCCAACGCATGTCAAAGTGGGTCTAGACGCACTGAAATGCACCCTTACATGGGCCTACCTACACTGAAGTGCATTTACCCCTGAGCAAGGCTGTTCTGGTCCCTCAAGGAGGCATTTTTGGAGGGCTTCAGGCTAGGAAACTTTCAAGGAAGGAGGCATTCAAAGTGATGACTTTTCTAGGGAATGTAGCAACTGGATTAGGGTTTGATGAGCCCTAATAGTACTGATCTGAATGTTGCGAGTGATGTTCCCAAATGGATCTGTAACAGTTGCCCCCTAAAGCATGAAGTTGAAAATGATAATGATGAGTGATATGCTTTACGATGTGATGAGGAGGTTCCGAAGTGGATGGTGACCTGCATCAATTACAATACATAATATCATGATATTTTAAATTTTTCATGAATTGCTGAGGGAAGGCATACCCATGCTCAACATATAAACTTTCATTACAAGTACATAGATAGTCGTCTATAGATATAGACCCATGATGGGATGAACATTAGTGTAAATCCATTGTACAAATGTCTTAGTACTATCCTAAAATCACAGCCCATATGGATGAAACTAGATCTGGGGTCTTCTACCTCATTCAATTGTTTGATCAAGTATGAGTCTAACAATGTGAATATGTGATCTGAAGTCGAACATGGGAGGACACCATCTGATTACTAGTGAATGATGTAAGTCGTTAACAAATGCGAGAGAAATCATTGATAATGATAATGATCCTCAAGGTACTGTAGTAGATTCTATATGGTGTGAATATATGTTTTGATGTTGAATACTGTACAAAGTCTTTCGGTTGAAGACCAGCGATGTCAACCTATCACTGGAAGCGAGAAACTTTCCATTGATGTATGCAAGCCTCAAGCTACTGAAAGGGTGTTTCTATGTCAACTTCTTGGATAATGCGCTGATATCAACATGAAGTGACTCGTCGCATGAGGGCCTTGATATATCCCACATCAACGACACAAAATGAGTGTAATTACTTTTGGAGATGGAATGTGACTAACGACACAAGGTTCAGGAATGGCAGTCATGAAGATGAAGTTTTGAGTATTACAAAGGATGAATTTTGACTGAGTGACTTCTCTTGAACATGTTGGAGACACTGAATGAATTGGCAGCATTGACTCAAAATAAAAGTAATGGATGGTATGATAGAGCATTGGTATGATAACCATCAAGTAGATAACCCAACCCAAATAGTCACAGTGATGAAGTGAAAGTGTCATATCCATGAGCGACCTGCTTCCATAAAGTGGTATACCCCTTTTCCCATTTTCCCCAGTCATTGCTGACTAATACCTTGTCATGATGAACAAATTTGTTGCTATTTGATGTTTTAACAAGTTTAACGATAATGATAACTCAGTCCATTTCATTTTTAGAGAGTTTGAAAAGGGACAAAAAGAAAACTCCACAAATTCTTTTTCGTAGATTTGTCTCTTAAGTCTGAAAAATCATAAAATCATACGAGAGAGAACCTATTGACCATGTTCGATCAACGTATTCCTTTTTTGTAAATAATCTATCTCAGTTTGGAAAAGGGTTAAACTTATACTGAGTAGATGTCATTTCCAATCCATTAATGAGCTAAAAAGGATAAGCACTCGACGGTCTTTTCATATTTCAAATATGAAAAGAGCTTAAAGAGGACTCCAAGGGGTTTCCTCTTTCGATGTTTAACAGAAAAAGAGATAAAAGTATGCTCTGTGGTCAAAGTGCAATTCACGATCGTGCACATCAAATTTTGTAAGTTAACTGTGAATCTGTTCAAAGCAACACAAAATGAATCAAATATACCTATTTCATTGGTTACAAAAATAGTTAAATACTAAAGTTTACTCATTTAATGATCATGAAATAAACATAAAACAAGAATTTACCATGTCATTTTCACCATTTGATATTTACCATTCAATTTGTGCTCTGAACCACTTCTTTACCCCGATATTTAGCAGCTAATTGCGAGAGATTATGTGGACCATTTCTCGTGTGGCCCAGACTAGGTAGAAGATCTGCCCATCCTCTTTCTTTTCATGTCATTAATTTACAATTTCAGGCAATTTTTTTGGGTTTTTAGGACCCCTGGGCTTAGAATATTTTTCCCTTGGATCAATGCAGCCTCCCACATCAAAAACTGCACTGCAAAGCACCCAAACAGAAGGGTAGCTTCTCTATAGTGCATTGTCTCCTTGCCTGGGTTTCGTTGAGTGATTTTCACAAATTTGTTTCACCTATTTGGCCCAAAATTTCTCCAATTTTTTGTATGAAGTGGATCCTAACTAAACTTATCATTTGATTTCAGGCTTTCATCGGATCAGAATGTTTATGACTTGGCAAAAAAGAGATCCTAAAGAACAAGACATCATTGCCCTAAATGATTTGGGTACTATTTAGGTCCTCAGAAACTATGAGTTGATCAAATACTTCAGGTTGTTTAGGATGATGCAACTGTTGGGAAATTGATTCGGCTTAAAGCCCGAGTTTTGGTCAATGTGATGTAAAGACCCCACAAAATGCGGGTGCGGAGGCGAGAGTCTAGGGTTGTCCTCCCTAAAATAATGTAACTTAATGTAAGTTGAGTTAGCCTACCCATGGTTCGCGGACCATGGGATTGTATAAATAGAGTGATGCTCTAAGTGTAAAAGCAGTCTAAGTTTGGAAGAGAAGATAGAGGCAAAGGCATGGTTAGAGGATAGAAGTGGATCTGAAGGTATAGGGGTGTAGTAGTAGATAGAGGCTCTGCAACTGAGTGCACATAGGCCTAGTAGAGCTCGCAGCTGAGTGTGCAGGCCCTTGTAGCTGAGTGTGTAGGGTGGAGTCGAGTTTGTACTGAATTGAACTTGGAAGGAATCATTAATAAAGATAAGTTGGTTTGGCATATTGTGCATCAGGTCCATAGATCTGTATTTGAATGTTATGCGTTGATGGTATCTTTTTATTTATATGCACGCACTTGTATGTATTCTTATGAATGGAAAGATTCTAAGTAATTAACGAATCAACTCTAATTAAGGAAGACTTGGGTAATTAACACTAGTCATAATGTGGTTGGAGCTGTGTGAAGGTAGTCCCACAAAATGCCAGAAGCTTGCTGGTATGCGTAATCTAGTAAGTGCAAAGGTTGAATCTCATATTGATCTCCCATATCAGACATCCCCAATGTGCGGAAACCTGGTTCCAGCACCCTCCCATACTACTTCGTGTGGGACCTCAGTCCACGCTCCGTGGACTATTGCCGAAAGGGCTAGTAGTACTAGGATTTGCTTGGCTAAACTCACTGTTGAACCTAGGTCAGGCCCCACCTAACCAAGAAAAGGTTCCATTGTCGAGACCGGGATCTGCCTAAGGAAATTGAAGAGTGCTTGGACAAAAAGATTCACAAGTTCGCGACACAGGAAATAGAACTCTGCAATTATCTGAGAAAAGGTGGCTAGATCACTATGTGTATATGGAAATCCATGAGATTTTCTTTGCATCATTTCGTTCTGAGCTATATGAGTGGATCGCGAGGTTAGTCGATAGCCAAGGAAGGCATAATATTGACCAACCCATAGTGTGGACTCCAGATTTAGTGCACAGACTAAAGGCATCAAAAGACAAGATCACGCGAGCTGTGGATCATTGGCTCAACCGGATAATAGGGGGATTTATCACTGAGTTCACGGTAGACATGACTGTGAGCTACAACAAAGCAGAATGATATTTTCTCAAGGGACTATGAGGTAAGTAGATTAAATCTTTGAATACCTGGATTAAGACGTTGTTATGTGAAAAGCGGGTTATTTTAATACATTAATGTTTGGAACGACGCATCTACAAAGGTAGCCAGGAATTAGAAAACAATCCATTAAGTTCACCGTCATGAGGGAGAGAGGAAGATCTTTCTGAGTTCTCTCTGAGAAGTGTGGTCAGTTTGATAAGGCATCATATTCCATAGTCACCACCTCCACCCACTCCACCACCCGCTTCACCTCCTTCACCTCCATCTCCACCCACTCCACCTCCACCACCCCTGTAGCTTAGAATGGTGAGCATGATCAAACTACTTGTATTTAGAGGAGAAGGGAATGAAGATCCAGACTAGTTCTAGTTCGTGGTAAGAGAAATATGGGAAGTGCAAGGGGTTATAGAAGACAACTTTAAGAAGGCTACATTAGTAAGCATGCTGTAGGATTGCGCATTAACATGGTATATTAAGCACTCTAACGACCACCCAAATGCAGGGATAATAGAGATCCATAATATGTTGAACAAATAATTTAAGACCGAAATTAGAGACGCAGTTAATCATTGGGTTTAAAGAGATCGTGATGCTCCTAAAAGAGACCCCTTGGGATCTGGATTAGCAACTGAAGAGTATGATTTGCGAGGCTAATATGACACTAACAGATGCGCAGCACTGTGCATGGTTTGTGGAATCTCTAACACCACACTTGAGGACAGTAATGTCACAACATAAACTTTCAACCTAGGCCAAATCATTGGAAATGGCAATGAGGTTGCATGAGACCCCGATACAAGATCCTGGGTTGGGAGTTCAACAAATCCATGTGCAACTACAAAATCTATGCCTGGAGATGCAAAGTTTGAAGCAGGATAGGGCACCGCGGCCAGAGGTTTGCGGGGAAGTATGGTGCATAAGATGAAAAGGCCAGGGCCATGACAAGGATCATTGTCTAGTATTCACGAAGTACTTGGCAGGAAGGGGACCAATTTCATTGAGACCATAAGCACAGGCAGGGCAGAGTGTGACAACCGCGTTATGATGTGTGATCTATTAGATAGGAGGAAAACACATGACCGACAATTGTCATTTACTGCAGACGTATACACAGACTCCCTAGCAATTGTTTTGTAATTTCTGTAGGTTGGTAGGCCACGACGAGCACACTTGTTGTAGTTACAAGCTAATGATGGATCAGACCCTAGCCTATAGGATGCAGATAAAAACGTGAGCCCTCCACCCATCTGCGAGGATGGCGCGTGCTGGACTTTAGGGGCGAGGTCAAGGACGAGGAGGAATGGGACTAGGAAGCGGTCACAGACAGTTGATTTGCTACAATTGCGTAGGACTAGGGCACTACACCTGTGATTGTACTAACTCGACAAGAATATCCTCTTCATGTTGCGCTCAGTTTGGTCATGAAATGATAGATTATCCTACGTTGATCACACAGATGCGCGAGAGAAGGGTACTCCTACCTCCTCCAACTCAAAATATCCAAATGATGAGGTCCAAACTGCGTGAAGAAGACCTAAATGTGAACATGATGCTTAGAAGTGGCGTGACTACAAGGGAAGATAAGGGGAAGCAGCCTAAGGGAGATACATGGGTTCACAAGGCTCCTACAAAGGAACCTGAGTTCAACTTGGAACGCGCAAAGGAGACGTTTATGGAAGCTAAAAAGAGCTTCATGGCGGCCGCCACTTTAGGTAATAAGGACCAACTAGAGCCGGGAATGGATCCTTCCATGCTTACTACCTTTCTTGAGACATGCATGAAATTTTTGCGCGACAACAAGGTAGTTAAGGGGCTACAGGAATTGATCAACAAATGCGCGGGGTTAGGAGAACTGCGTGTAGTCCGGAAACTGGGAAACCATGCATTGTGCACTGGGAGGGAAACGAGATTGATGGCATAGATTGGTGAATAGGTAATGTATTAGGTAATCTTAGACCGGGGTCAGACGGGAATGTGTTACCAAACTAGACCTAGGAACACACGGGCAAGCCTGCATTGTAGTGGTCCCCTATTCAATTATGAATGGTGAACCAACAGAAGATTGTGCCCATGGGGATGTTGCAAGGAATAACAGTTGATATCGAAGGCGTGAGCACACAAATGGACTTTGAAGTGATAGAGATTGTTGATGACAACAATCCCTATTCTGAGTTGTTAGGAATAGACTGGGTGACTGATATGAATGGAGTCATCAATTTAAAGAAGAGGAAGATGATCTTTGAGAAAAAGTGACTATGCGTAGTAATCCCGCTAGACCCAGGCGAAGGAGCACGCTACACTGAACCAATGCGTGACGATGAAAGTGATGATGAGATGGATTGTATTTACAAGATAACTGCACAAGACGAGGATTGGGTGAATCCGACCATCGATGGAAGAATCTCGTGGGAGTGTGACAACTCCTGTACTTTGGATTCAGGCAAGGAAGTAGAACGCTGGCAGAACTGGTTGCACAACGTGACGACCCTAAATTGTAACATGATGATTAGATCACTACGTTGCATGACAATAGAGGCAAGGGAACTGCCAACCTATGATGGAGTGACAGCGGTGGATGAAGTCCTGGAAAAATTTGAAAGCGCAGTACCGGGATAGTAGCAGTATGCTACGCTGGAAAGGGCACTGGGCGCAACACCCTCACGAGGGTGGAGTACACATCAGGATACCATGGTAAACTGGCATGAACGTAGAAGGTGGATGTGCTTAAGGGTTGGAAGCCGCCAACATTGAACAAGAATTGGGCAGCAAGGACAGAGAAGCTTGCATGCTCACCTATGTCCATGGGTGCAGACATGGGCTGTGCAGTCCACACCAGCACACCGTAGACTAAGGATCGAAAATTAGAACCAGTTGTAGTAGTAGGAAAAGTGACGCGCAACATAAACTTTCCACTTAGAAGAATTCAAGAAGGTATCTATGATCTTGAACAAGATTCACTAGGCTAGACAAACTGATTGGGACCTGCGCGTACCAGTAGTTCGATGGGTCCCTAGGGTCTTGTACAAGAATATGAGCACAGAGACAATCCCGAAGAGGATGGGCAGTGTCGACACCATAGTTTTGGGATGGAGGAATCCTCACATAGTTAGAACAACATGAAGGGACCAAGACGAAGGAATTATGCAGCTGCACGGGGTCAAACATATGCAGATTCAGGAAGCCATTCGACTGGGGAACCACAAGTTTCACGAACTCGGGGATCGCGAACAACTAAGGCTGAAAAGTGAACTGGACACTGAATCTGTGAAAGCATGCCATGTCAATAAGCTAAGAATGACATGATAAGATATGAGCCAAAGTACGACTGCCATAGAAGCCTACAAACGAGAATTTGTGGCTCTGCTACCATCGCTGCCACTGCACATTACCAGAAAAGGTAACCAGGGGAGCACACCGCATAAGGAAGAATGCGCGACAATGACTGTTGTAAGGAAAATTAAGGAGTGCCTGCGGACTATCCTAGAAGGTTCCTCAAAGCCTCACACAGGTAGTGTGACCATCTGTCTAGTCATAGAAAGCATAGTCTCAACACTCCAAGCAGTTGAAAGTGAGCACGGGACTATAAACGAATCTCTAGGGGAGCTGCACAATAAGGAGGTTACGCGCAGGATCAGTATGTCACAGGGGTCATAGCCATGCATGGGAGGTTGCGCTGCCATGCGAGTAGACTAGAAAGTGATAGCTGGGGTCACTGTTCATGAAAATATATCCCATTTAAGACAATGAGGAGCGGGTGGGGGGCAATTACAACACGGAGTCAGAACTACATTTGGGACGATATGCCACCAATCTCACATTAATGCATCGAATAAGGGGGGAACGGTCCAATTTGAATCCAAAAAGACCTATAAAACACAGATGGTTATTGACTGAACAACCATTGGCATCTTGAGAATTCAGTTATTGCGCTATCAATTGGGTATGGACCTTATGAATTTAGAGGCTTTGAGAGCAAGTTCAGTACTTGAGACATTACCAAAAGAAACACAGGGCTTCCTAAATAGAATGATGTCAACAACCAAGGATGCCATGCAGAGCCCTACGCCGCCGGTGGGGGATGCACCAGAAATTCCAAAACTACCTCCGACGTCGAGGCCCAAAAAGGATCCACATGCAACAAGACCGGTCTGTATGTCTCCGCGAAATCCGCAGTTTGGTAAACTGTCTATGGAGGAAAAATGAAAGACTGTCAATATTGAGATAGATGATGAGGAGGATGATCTCTAGGTGTTCATATAAAAGATTGAGGTGGATAAAGGAATGGAGGGAGACATTCAGATAGTACGCGCTGCAACAAAACTACCAAGTATGTCCCTCCACAGAAAGGGAGAGTAAAAGTACCCAAGGATGTGGATGTGATCTGAAATCACTCTTGAGTGACCTCAGTTAAATAATTAATGAATGAAGGTATTACAGACTCATGTGCTGGTGTGTAACTATGTTATTTTAGGCAATGGATCGATCAGATTGAAAAATACACAGACACTAGAGATAAGGAAAACAACAAGAGAAACATAGTAAGAAAATACAAGAACACAAAAATTAATAAGGATTTCACCCTATCCTCCAGGGCTATGTCTCTAGTCCAGCTTTCAGTGGTGGCATTATTTTATTGTGTCTTTAAAGTAGAGAATTTCAGTGAGGAGCTCAATCTAAGTCCCCTGAAACAGAATTGCTTGGCAGGGTGGTTCTTAGATTCCCCAAGCCACTAGAGTACACAGACTCTTTCCCTTTCCAAGTCTTGACCTCTCTAGTCTTTAATGGGAGGAGCCCAATGTGGTGCTCAATTCCCAATATATCCTCTCAGGGATTTCTTGAACCTCTCAAGCTTTCTGTCTACTCGATGCTACCTTAGGTCAACTCAACTCTCTGTCTTCTACTTCTTGCTTCAATGTCTTTTCTTCGCTCTCGCTCTCTCTGTCTTCGTTCCTTTCTCTCCCTGTGTGTTCTGTTCTATGTTTGTTCATGGCTTAAAGCCAATCTATCCCCGACTACTCACTTCCTCTTCCACCCCCGTCAGATCAACTGCTACTGCTCGCTTGAAGTTCCCTGTCTCTACGTCATCGTCAATGGCTCATAGGGAGTGGCCACTTATCCTCTCACGAACTACGCCAGCTCTTCCTCGTCGGTTTGATTTTCTAGTTACACTGTGGTATGACTTATCCACCAACTCATCGGTCAAATCGGACTTCAAAATTCTTCATGCTGCCGCTTAATTCCCTGTCAAATCTGGTTTCTCCATCGGGCGCAATCTCCGCTGTCAGATTTGGAGCCCCTAGATCCTACGCTATTCTCTCATTTCATGTGGTTGACTTGCTTGATCATTAGTGTGTGATGAGCGGAGGTTTTCTCTCTCATCCGCTGGACACGCATCATGTGATGAATGGAATCGCTCATTTTCATCCAAATCTGCTTACCGCCCAAGGGTGCCCCTGATATACTATCGGTTTTGGAGCGTGGGACCCGCCTTTCACCTTAGCGCTTTCCCCACAGTTTCTCGGCTTCGCATGTGACCGAGATCTTCAGGGCTTTTCCTTCCTGAGGGGTTTTTCCTAGTGATGTGCGATTAGCACTAATCGTGCATCAAAAATGCCCTCTATTTCCCAATCCAACTTCCCAAGTGCTAGTTTTTCCTCCTGCGCAGTCTCCATGGGCCTTGGTTAGTGCACTTTAACCGAGGTCCTCATCGTTCCTTGATGGGTGCAAACTGCCACTGTCTAGAGGTATTCTTGATCGCTCTGTGTTCATAAATTCGAAGTCTGTCCTATTTTAATACAGTCATGGCACTTTGATAATCTTCATGGATCCAATTCAGATCACGACCTTCCCACTGAAAAAGCTTTTGGACCAACTTTGATCACGACCTTCCCACTAAAAAAGCTTTTGGACCACCAAAATTTGGTTTTCAAGCATCGAGTAAGTGAGGGTACAATTGTCTCACTTGTCCAATCTCTATCCACTTTGCACTACTAAGATTTGAACCCTTGAGCTCAATTCTGAGGCGCTCAACATCTCCCCTGCACGTCATCCTCACCTTCCTGTCTAGAACTATGTCTTCTTGCAATTCATTAAGATATTCAGGTAGCAGGTCATCAATAGAAGGCAATTGACACTGCTCTTCAGGATCCTCAATTAGTGAGGGTTCAAACAAGCTCAAGCAATCTGCATTCATGACTGAGTAGATGTGCATGTAAGCTGGTAGATCAAGGCGAAAGCATTCTCACCAATCTTCTCAAGTATCTTGAAGGGTCCATACCTGAGAGGCTTTAGCTTTTTACGTTCACCTTGCATCCTGTCCTTGCTGATATACAGCCAGACCTGGTCACCAACTTGGAAACTATGCTCCATCCGATGCTTGTCATGCCTAGCCTTGTATTTGGCTTGGCTCTTTTCTAGCTGTTCCTGTACTACCTGGTGGATCTCTTGGATTTGTTCAATGAACCTAGTTGCCTTGTCCACATCACTGTGTCCCTCAACTATGGTATCTTTACCAAAGACAAAATCCAAAGGAGACCTTGGTGTGAAACCAAAACATGTCTCAAAAGGAGATCTATATGCAGAAGAATGTTTTGCTTGGTTGTAAGCATGCTGCACATAACACCATTGTTCCTCCCAAAGCTTAGGATGTTTACTGCAATATCCTTTGAGTAACTGGATCACTGTCTTGTTAACTACTTCTATCTGGCCATTAGTTTGTGGATGAAAAGTTGTGCTTTTCTTCAGTTTGGTGTCCATTAGTTCCTACAGACTTGACCAAAACTTCCCCACAAATCGGGTGTCTTGATCAAATACAATGGAAGTGGGTAGTCCAAAATGAACCCATACATGTTTAAAGAACATTTTTGTAGTTTGTTTAGCTATAATTTGTTTATTACAAGGTATCAAAATACACATTTTGCTAAACCTATCCACAACAACATATAGATAATCATGACCTTTCCTAGATTTAGGCAATCCTCCAACAAAATCCATGGAAACACTTTCCCAAGGGTGAGAAGGAACTGGTAATGGAGTGTACAAGCCTAGTTTTCTATTGTTGGGCTTTCTTTTAGCACACATAGTACACCCTCTTACATATATAGAAACTGTCTCGTTCAATTTTCGCCAATAAAAAAATATTTGCAGCTATGCAACTGTTTTACTTACCCCAAAGTGACCTGATATCGAAGAAGTGTGTGCTTCTCTAATTATCTTTACTCTTTCAGTTTGTGGAATGCATAACTTCCCACAATGGTATAAGAGTCGGTCCTTTACATGATAATCCAATTTTTCTACTTATTTTCCTTGACTTAAAGTTGCATATACATCGTTAAAGTCTATATCTTGAGCATATTGTTGAATGTAGCTCTCATGTAACACAGAATTATGCTTAAGTATAGTAGATGCATTTATAATGGGTCTAGATAACATATCTACAAATTTATTATGTATGCCCTTTTTATATCCGATGACTAAATGAAACTCTTGTAGAAAACCCATCCATCTTTAGTTTCTTGATTGCCACAACTTAGTTTGGGAGTGTAGATATTGAAGTGGTTGATGATCAGTATGTATTACTGTCTCTTTTCCCATTAAGTAATGTTTCCACTTTTTCACACTCTGTACTAATGCATACAATTCTTTATCATATGTAGGATAGTTAACTACTGTAGGATTAAATGTCTCAGAATGATAACATATGGGTTTACCGTGCTGTGTCAACACTGCTCCCATGGCATAGTCACTGGCATCTGTTTGGATCTTAAACGGTCTTTGAAGATCAGGGAGTGCTAATACATGTGTTGTACTAATCTTTTCTTTCAAGGTGTTGAAGGCTTTCTGTTGTTTTCCTACCCACTAAAACACCTTGTTCAATCCTGTTAAAGCATGTAAGGGAGTTGCAATTAAGGAAAAGTTAGAAATTAACTTCCTCCAATATAGTGCTGCTCCTAAGAAGTTTCTAACTTCTGTAGCAGATTTGGGTTTAGGCCAGTTCACAATGACCGCCACCTTAGAGGGATCTATCTTCAATTCACCACCCCCTACTATATGACCCAAATAATTCAGAGATGTTTTTCCAAATTCACATTTTGAGAGTTTAACATGAAGTTTTTCTCTTTTCAAAACATCTAGTGTTTGCTTAACATGCTTTAAGTGTTCTACCGACGTTTTGCTAAAAATCAGAATGTCATCTAGATACACAATAACAAAATCATCAAGAAAAGGTCTAAGTATATTATTCATTAATCTCATGAAAGTAGCAGGAGCGTTAGTTACACCAAAAGGCATAACCAGCCACTCATACAATCCTTGCTTTGTTTTCGAAGCAGTCTTCCATGCATCTTGTTCTCCAACTCTTACTTGATGGTATCCACTATGTAAGTCTAGCTTGGAGAAATAAACAACTTCCTTCAATTGATCTAAAAGATCATCTATGTGAGGAAGGGGATAACAATTTTTTATTGTTATCTTATTCAGTGCTTGGTAGTCAATGCACATTCTCCACGAGCCATATTTCTTTCTCACCAAAATGATTGGTGACCCACATGGTGATGTGCTAGGTCTGATGAACCCTTTCTCGAGCAACTCCTACACCTGCTTCTTGATTTCAACATTCTCTAAAGCAGACAACCTGTACATTCCAATGTTAGGCAAAGGAGCATCTTGCTAACACATAATATCATGCACTATTTCCTTTTTGGGTGGCAGACCTTTAGGTTCTTGAAACAAGATATCATACTCTGAAACAACCCTTTCTAATCTAGCTTGCTGTTTAGCATTATAGCCCTCAAATACATTGGTTTTTTCAGGTTTCTTTTCCTTTACAACCATCAATAATAATTGTTTGCATGAATTTATCATTCGTTTCATCTGCCCTGAGTTTATGAGAGTATAATTATTCTTGAGCTTATGAGCTCTTACAAAGTATTCGATTCCATCTTTAACAAGTAGATATTTGTTCTTAGCTCTTTAGAAAATAGCTTTTCTATCATACAAGTAAGGACTTCCTAAAACAATTCCACATATATCCAAAGGAATTATGTCTAACTCAACCTCATCTACAAATGCTAACCCAAAAGAAAACTTGAGTTTGCATTATCTAGTCACTCGTAGTTGTGCTTTATCATTCAACTATCCTAATGGGTATGGTTTTTTGTGAGGTGTAGTTGCTAATCCCAATTTCTTTACAATTGCTTCAGAAATTAAATTTACTTGTGAGCCACTATCAATCAAAGTATCAATCTTTTGGTGTTTGGAAATAACTTGAATATGGAAAAGCTCATGTCTTTTTCTCTCATTTTCTTCATCAATAGTAGATTGTGCAGAATTACTAGTAGATGCTTTAGAATTCTTACCTCTTATACCTATGACTGTAATGGTTGTTTCATCTCCCGAGTCTGACCCCAAATCTTTCTAAATAGCTGCAACAATCTTCTTCTTCTTTCCCTCAAACTTCTTAGGTCTTAGCTCCGGATGCAGAATCCAACAATGCTCATCATCATGCCCATCCTTTTTACAATGAGTGCATGAAGCTTTGATTTTCTGTGCAGTGTTAACCTTCCTTGCTTTCCATTTCTACTTTCTTTTCTCCTTATTCTTGTTTGCAGTTGGTTGAGATGATCCCTCAACTTCTAGTGTTACACAAAAATATCGTCACCATGATTATTTGCAGTCAGTATGGGTCTATCATCACTTGTACTGTCCTCCTAAGCAAGTCTCAGACCTCAGCTCTTCGAGTCAAGCTTTGAAAATGAGAGAAAGACATCGAAAATCAACAAAGCTCTAGTTCCACACTTTCTCTCACTGTTGCCTGTGGTCCCGCACCCCATGTTCACAAAAACTGCGGACCTACCCGCTCTGTCCCTAAAGGAGTGGGTTCGGACCCCTGTGAAAGTAAAAAAGGCACAAGTTTATTCTAAAAAACTCACTTTGGGTTAATTCTAGATGATTCTAGAAGGAATTTTGACGTGGATTGGTCGCTCTTAGGTGGTTCATGCATCCCAAAAGAGAAGGAGCTAATCCCTTGATGAGAGGAGCTATCCCTTCGAAGGAGGGATTTATCCCTTTGAAGGAGGACCTAGTAACTTCCCTCCATTGCACTATAAATTAAGGCATTGGGCTGGTTGCTAGGGAGGTTAGAAGCTCAACATTTTTTAGGGTAAATGCTGGTGGAATTGAGACTTCCTAGTAAAGATTGAGAGGAGAGATCACATACCTTTTTGGCTTCATTTGGAAGAGAGTGAAACTTATCAAAGTAGAGGAGACTTCTTGTTGGACCCTGGGAGGAGCTTGTACAACATCAAGGCATAGGTTGTAAAGTTCTTCTTTGATTTGAATTAATACAATCATATTCATTTTTCTCAAGAAATTGTCTTATGTCATTTGTTTCATGAATTCCTTGATCATCATGTTAAGTATGCTTTATGATATTCGCTTTTCAGGTGCTATTTAATTTGTTTTCTTGTTTGTGTTTGCAGATTCACAACAAGGGAGCTCATTTGGATCAAAGGAGCGAGGCTTCCACAAACTTGCATTGGACCCAAGGTAGGCCTAAACACTTGTTTGCCTTTGTTTATAAATGCATATTTAGAGGAAGATAGTTTTTGGTTGGCTTGCTTGTCACTAGATATTGTTAGATTCTAGGAAGGTCTATCTTGTCCGCAAGATCAACTCATTCCGTGTGACAAAATGGCGACTCCACTGGGGACTTGATTTTTTCCTTGTTTTTACTTTGATCTAAGAAACTATGTTTTTGTTTCTGTTTTTGGCTTGTTGTGTGGAATTGGGTAGATTTAGTAGATCTAGGATTATTTTTTGTCTTTCATAACTTTGGGAGAGGACCGCACCCTCGGCTTGGGACACAGTGTGGACCTATCCGCACTTTTGCTTTTAGCACAGAGCGGTACCGCACCTGTGTTAACTGTGGGCCTGCGGCCCCTGTCAAAATTTTGGAAAACCTAAGATTTTCTCTGTTAGTCAGCTTAGTTTTTGTTTAGATGTTATTATCCCCTGCCCAGACCTGCATATAACTTGTCAGAAGCTTTTCTTAGGTTAATTCCATTGGTGTTAGGGTTTTAGGTGAAATTCCTAGAAGTTTTGATTAATGGGTTTGGTTTTCATTTTGGTCTTGTAGTAGCTCTAAGCTTAGAAGCTGTAGAAACCTCAGATCATCTTGGTTTTTACCATGCTTCTTATGAGTCTGACCATTTGCAAAATCTACGTTTGTTGAGGAATCCACCTTGTGTTTTCTCTTTACGAAACCTCGAAAAGGCTTGTGTTGAAAGTTTGGATTTCATTTTTAGAAAAGAAAACAAAAATTGGTTGTTTTTTGACTGATTTGTGATTCTAGACAAATTAGTTCTTAGTTTGCTTGTAGCTAAGTAAAACATCCTTGAAAAAGACATCTTATAAGCTTTGACTTCAAATAGGTTTTTATAGTTTATAGATCTCAAGATTAGTCATTTCCATAGTTTCAAGTGTTTTATAAAAAATAAAAAATCTCTTTTGGAAAAAGTTTGTTTTTGTAGTGTTTGAGTGTTTTGAAAGAAAAGGGAAATTTTTGTGCAAATAACTAGTTGTCTCATTTTGAGTGCATTAGAAAGGACAAAAAGCTCTTCTTTTAATTTGTTTGTTAAGAAAGATTTGTGTTTACAAGTATTTGCATTCTCAAACTCTTTCCTAGCTAGAAGCTCATTGAAGGGAAAAGATTGCTTAATCATCTTAAGTGCATTTTTTAGTGATTTCGAGTCGAGTCTTCACACCACGAGTTTCATCTCCGCACCTCTTGACTTAAACAAAAACCAATAAAAATAATGCTTAAAGTAAAATCTATCTAGTAATATTTTTATTTCTAGGGCTCCGATACACCAACATAGCTTAGGCTAGTGTCCTGGAGTAGGGAGTAATTAACTCTCCAAGACAGTAAAACAAACAAGTAGCTATATCTTGCGGTAGGAGAGAAATCCAATTATTGCATTTATGCTCTGGGAAAGCTCCTCTTAAAGGAGAAGCACGAGATCGTGTCCGAACCAGTGTGGGAATCAATCCTTCCTCATTGGGAACGATGCGAGATATTCACGTATTAAAAATGGTAAACCTCTTTTTAACCATTGTCGAGGAGCCTGGGGTCACTTGTTGGTAAACCTTGGATTATGTAAAGGAGCTTCCAAGGGGATTGAGCTTGTTACTCTGCCATTGCGTGCGTATCGGATCGTAGACTTTTCCCCCAGCTATATTTGTTTCCGTTGGTAACCTTAGTGACCATATTCTATAGGATTCTTCCTAAGGCGACAGTGGTGGGAAGATCCCACTGTACTTGGAGCAGACGTCGGCTAGACTCACTTGGATTTTTTGGGGGGTTCTCTTCACTCGAGACGGTTTAGTGGAGGAACTTGTGCCAGTCTATTCATTAAGCAGGTTGTCGGGGTAACTATTCCAACTGCCATTTTTGTATTGAACTCTGCGACGTTGGGCTTCATCACCAACTAGTGTTTTCAGTACGGAAAGTTACTATTTGCGTGTGTTTTGATCTCCTAGATTCTTTAGGCGTGTGATTCAAATTTGTTTGGTTCTTTAGAGGCTTTAGGTGGTTTTCATTGAGATTTTACTTTGTTTGCATGTGAAGTAGTTAAAATTTTTTAATCGTGGCTGAATTACCGAGGAAGTCCCGTAGACTTCGAGGCCAACCTCCTAAGTTTTCACTGAGCCACCCTGAAGGGTTAAGAGCCCTCGTAACTCCTAGAGACAGTAGAGTTGGGTCACCTGAGGAAGGAGAGTCTTCTTTGGTGGTACATCCTGATTTTCAAGCTTTAGTAGCAGATTATAATCCACAATCAGTCTCTGTTTCCGAAGTTACTGGTAGCTTTTCATCTACTAGTGATATAGGTGAGGAACCTGAAATATCCGAACCTGAAAGTGAATTTGCTGCTACTCCAACATCGGGGTTTACCTCTCCAACTTCTAGTGGTCCTGGTTCACCCAGGGTAGAAAGAATAATTACCCAAAATCTTCCTTCTGGACTTATAGCTACCGAAGAACTTTCTACTCCGGAAGAAGAAGTAGGCATCCCTATCCTTGAAAATCAACCTACTATTGAAATAAGGGAGCGTGAATCAATTTTTTACAGTCCACCTAGGAGCAGTGCTTGGTATCTTTCATTGAATAATTTTTTGGAAAACCCAGGGCTAAGTTTTTCACCACCTCGTGTTCCTTATCACCCAACACCTAGAGGTTACTATCCTCCATTAAATATGTCAAGACAGTCATCCATGTTTGCTCAATCGCCAGAATCCTTTTTATACAGCGGTCCTTCTGTTCCTTCTGGGTATCAGTCACTTTCTGGTACTTTTGTGGGAGCATCTCCTCAACCCATTGAACAAGGGTTATTAACTGGAAACAATGGTACTAAGCCGTTAAGTGTAGAAGATATTCTCATGATGTCAGGTACTATTCCTAATCCTCAACCTCAAGGTGGCCAGTTACCACCTGGGGGGCAGCCTCAAAATTCTCAATTATCGCCTGGGGGGCAACCTCAAAGTACCCAATTTGCGCCTGGGGGGAAACCTCAAGGATAGTACATACCTACGGGACAGTACGTTCCTCAAGGTCAACCCTAGACTCAATATGTACCTCAAGGTCAACCCCAATATCAATATGTACCTCAAGGTCAACCCCAGTATCAGTACGTGCCTCAAGGGTATCAACCCCAAGGTCAGTACTCGAACCAAGGTTTCCAACCACCCTCCGGTCAATCATATGTTCAAGGAACGGGAAATGTACCTTTGAATTATCAACCCTACCCTCAACCTGGTTATGGTCCTCAATATGCTCAACCTATTATGGGTTCGTACCTCGAAATGAATTTAGTGTGGGATCCATCGCAAACTCAACAGGTCTTGGAACCGAATGTACAGTTGTCATCTCAAACTGGACAACCCTTAGTTTCTGGTTCACCCCAGCAACCTGGCTAGTCTATTATTCAAACTTCTGTACATTCGGTAGTTTCTCAACTTGGGCCTAGTACGCCTCGTACTCCGCCTCAAACAATTGTTGCAACTGCTACAACATCTGTTCAATCTACCCCACCTACTTCTGGATTATCGACAGCTCCGGTTTCTAATGTTCCTGTATCTACTCCTCAGACATCTTTACCTTAGTCTGGATCCACAATTCAAACTTCGGTTCAAATGCCTGTAGGACAACCTGGTTCAAGTACGGTTGTCACAAGTCAACAACAATTTACTTATCAACCGTACCAGGGACAATACCAATTCGGTCCTGCTGTGCAGCAGCCAGTCTATCAGTATCAACCTTACCCTGGGTACACATATCAACAACCTCAACAACCCCAGTACGGTCCGGTTAATCCTGGTTTTCTGGGAGGATACAATATCCCAAATGCAATTCCTATTCCTAGTTATCCTGGATATCCTCCTCCTGGGGCTGGTCTCATGACCCAGATTTTTAGGGACCCTAATTGTCAGTTACCATTTATTGCAACTTTGGACTTGCCTGACTTGTCGCGCCTAACGAACGATCCCATTAATTATCTTCCATTTTGGCCACCAATGCCGAATAAGTTGCCTAGTGATATTCCTAAGTTTGAAGGCAAATAAGGAGAGGACCCATCGAACCATGTGATGACTTATCACCTCTGGTGTGTGTCTAACTCCATTTCAGATGATTCAATCAGTCTAAGGCTTTTCCAACGCACTCTAATTGGTCTTGCGGCCAAGTGGTACATTGAGTTACCGCGAGGAACTTTTTATAACTTTAGTCAGTTAGCTACCTTGTTTTTAACTCATTTTCAGTTGCCAGTCAGATATGACAATGGCACGGAATTACTAACTGCATTAAAGCAGTCGACATCCACTTACATTTCAGATCACATTCATGAATGGAGACGTCGACAGCGTTTAGTGAAGGTTTTTATTCCGGATCAGATATTAGCTGAATGGTTTGTAAAATCTTTATTGCCAAAGATCACTGAGGATGTAGCTAAGGCCGGAGTCGTTACTGAAGAGCAAGTAATTGCTCAAGCACAGTACCTTGACTTGGTTTATACTCAGTCAGGTACGTTACACGAGAAAATCCCCGATCTTCCTAAGCAAAATCAAAATGCTGCAGCTCCTTCAGGGTCTCATGCCGCTGATGGTATGATTGGTATGGTTAACACCAAAAGTAAGAAGAAGTCTTCCAAGAATTCTTCTCCTATCATAACCTTGCCAGATTCCCCGACAGGAGATTCTTCCGTGGAGATTTCCACCGATATTCATGTTGTAGAGTCATCTATAGCCAAATCAAAATTCGGTGGTAAGAAGAAAAGGAAGAAGAAAAATAAAACAAACAAAAATTCAAAAGAGAAACCTGAAAAAGCGGAATCAAATGATGAGAAACGCAAACCTCGTTATCCTTGTCTCATTTGTGACGAAAAGCATTTTACAAGAGACTACCCTCATCGTGCAGAGGTTGCGAAGATTGTCAAAAGTTCCCAAATGGCTGCTGTTTTGAAGGATCCTTTTCCAAGTCAAGATAGTAAGATGATAGGTTCTTCCTCGAGTGCCAATGAAGAACCCATACTGATGATGTCCCATGTTAGGATTGCGACTTGATCGCATGATTATGGTAGTAAAACTCCTGTTGATGGTAAAGAAGCAGAATCTTCTCTTTCTAACCCATCAACCTCAGCTCCCGGTTCTGATCCACTACAGATCGAGAAACCTAATCCAGACTTAGTAATCAAACCGCCCGCCAAGGGTATACTTCAAAAGTAAGCTTTAAATCCACATGCGAGAGTGATCAGAACTATAACATTGTTGAGGATTTAGCTGTTTCACCTTCAGCAATGTCGGCTTTGGAAGTGCTGCAATCATGTCCAGCATAGCGTAAATTACTTTTGTTGGCTATAGGAGCTGTTGACGTTCAAGACTCGAACCTAATAATTTTCGATCTAAAAAATAGTACACCGCGCTTACCTCATCAAATGGCTTTCCAGATCCTAGTGATAGTAAAAAACAGGCTTATTCATAGGACTATGATTGATGAGGGAGCCTCAACGTGTATTATGTCGATACAATGTTGGAGATTTCTTGGTTCTCCTTCACTAAATCAATCCTCGATGATTCTAAAGGCCTTTGATGGCCGTGGGTTTCATCCTTTTGGCATTCTACAGGATTTACCTATAGGGGTTGAAGGAAAAACTGTTAATCTAGATGTGGAGGTGGTTGATGCCCCTCTAGATTACAACCTTCTCTTGGGTCGTAGTTGGTCTTACGCTATGACAGCTGTCATTTCATCGGTCTTTCAGGTTATAAAGTTTCCTCATAATGGAAAGATCGTAACACTAGACCAGCTGGCTTACTTTTCGTCCGACCCAGCCTCTTCTGAAAGCATTCAGCATGTCGGTAAAACGATTATCCTGTATAAGGATGTTGGAGTAGGACTAGTTAAAGATGTCGGTTTACTGGGAACTTTTCCTTTTCCTCCGATCAACGCATCATTTTCTTTTGCAAACATTCATATGATTTCGTCAGACACCATTGTTTATGATGATCCTTGTATCGTACCTTCTGAATCTGAGATAGACTCATTAGGTGATATTATGCCTTTGAGTCCATATAAAATTGCGTATGAGGCCGTGCAATCATTTACCGACCCATCTTCAAACAAAATTGACTTAATGAATGTGGTCCATGAGGAATCACTTTTCACATCAAGCTCGGATGCAACAACGTTTTCCGAACTTGTTCACTCTGATGAGCAAATTCGTGAAATCCTATGTGTAGATGATTTACCATGGGAAGATCTCCATCACAGATCTTTGTTCTTACCCAAGAATGATCATTTTGAAAATAATTTTTCATCAATTTTTACGACTGAATATGTCAAGGAACCTCAGAATCCAATGAAAAATCCTGATTCAAAGTTAAATTTGGGAAACATTTCTCGAACTATTCCTATTGACATTTCGGTTAAGCCTGGAATTGTTGAAAACATTCAATAGGTGCCTCGTGTACAGAAGATGAAACTCAAATATATAAGGTCCTATTTCAATAATTCTGCAACATGTTTGCCTAGTCATATGAGGAAATGCCAGGAATTGACCCTGCAATTGTTGTTCATGAAATCAAGACTTACTTGGACGTTAAACCCGTCCGGCAACGTTTGCGTCAGATTCACCCAAGAAAAGCTGCTGCTATTAAAGCAGAATTTGAAAAATTACTCAAAGCAGGTTTCATTTATCCGATTCCGTTAACGGATTGGGTATCGAATATTGTTCCGGTTAACAAAAAGCAAGGGACAATAAGAATATGTATCGATTATAGGGACATTAATCGAGCTTGTCCAAAGGACAATTACCCAACTCCCTATATCGATCAAATCATTGATGATTGTGTCGCCAACGAAATATTCTCCTTCATGGATAGTTTTTCCGAATACAATCAAATCAATATTCTACCTGCCGATCAACCAAAAACGGCTTTCATTTGTCCATGGGGGACATTTTCTTATTGCAAATTAACTTTTGGGCTCAAGAATGCTGGGGAAACTTTTCAAAGGGCCATGTCTTATGTGTTTCATGACATCAAGCACATTGTGCAACCATATCTTGATGATTTGCCTGCTCATTCATTACATCGAGCTGATCATCTCATCCATTTACGAGCAATCTTTATGAGGTGTAGGCATTATCGGATTAGGTTGAATCCACACAAGTGTGTTTTCTGTATAGAAACAGGTCGATTGCTGGGGTTTGTTGTTTCGAAAGCTGGCATTCACGTCGATCCCTCGAAGGTTGAAGCTATTGTCAAATTGCCTCCTCCTTTGAGTCTTCGCCAACTCCAAAGTTTGCAAGGGAAAGAAAATTTTTTACAACGATTCATTCCTAACTACGCCGAGGTTACAAAGGGTTTTACCCAGTTGTTGAAACAAAATACTTCATTCTATTGGGATGAGATAGCTCAGAAATATTTTGATGCACTAAAACACGCGTTGACCCATGCACCGTTATTGCATCCTCCCAACTACAACCAGGACTACTTCTTGTATCTCGCCGCCTCTCATTCCACCATTGGAATGGTGTTAGTTCAGGAAGATGAATTTGGTACTTAACATGTGATATATTACCTTAGTCAAACTTTAAATCCAACTGAGCTAAAATACCCACATGTGGATAAATTGGCATTGGCAGCTATTCAAGCTGTCCAACGTTTTCGTCACTACATTCTACTACGTAAAACTACAGTAATTTCCGATTGCAACCCTATGATCTACATTTTGACCAAGCAATTTCTAGGGCTCAAGTAATCCAAATGGATTGTGATTCTGCAGGAGTTCGACTTGGAATTTGAAAAATCTAAGTCTAAGAAATCTTTAGTTTTTGCGGAGTTAATGTGTGACTTCCCGCGTGCTGACACGGAAACTGTGGCGGAGGAGCCCATTGCGGACGAATCCTTGTTTCTAATCAGCACTTTAGATCCATGGTATGGGGATATCATCGTTTATCTCCAGACCCAATCCTTTTGGCCAGAAATTTCAAGGTCAGAACGTCGGAAAATATGATTCCAATCCCAACAATTCAGGATTATTGGATATACTCTTTATTGTCGTGGGGCGGACTCTGTTTTTCGACGTTGTTTGACTCATGAGGAAGCTGAAAGGGTTCTAAATGACTGTCACTCTGGAGCGTGTGGCGGTCATATGTCTGGGTATCCCACATCCCAAAAGATATTGCGCGCTGGCTACTTCTGGCCATGTTTGTTTAAAGATTGTATTAACGTGGTCCGAAAATGCCACAATTGCCAAATAATTGATTGAAAGTTGTGCGCTTCACCTACTCCTCTCCACCCTATAATTACCATTGGTCCTTTTGCCAAATGGGGTATCGATTTTGTTACATGTAACCCTCACTTGGCCGGGAGGCATGTGTATATCATCCTTGCAGTAGATTATTTTACCAAGTGGGCCGAGGCGATGCCTACATTTGAGGCAGATGACAAAACAACTGCAATTTTCATGTTCAATCATATAATTGCTAGGTTTGGTGTTCCACAAGCGATTATCACTGATCATGGGCATCATTTTCTAAACGTTATGATGACCGAACTTACAGGTCAGCTTGGCTTGCATCACGATAGTTCAACTCCTTATTATCCACAAGCTAATGGTCTGGTTGAATCCATCAACAAAGTTTTAGTCATCATGATCTGATGAATCGTTGGGATTCATCAGTCGAATTGGCATAACATGCTATTTTCAACGCTTTGGGCATATCGAACCTCAGTAAAAACGTCAACAGGGTTCACTCCTTTCCAACTAGTTTATGGTTTGGAGGCTATGTTACCCATTGAATGCGAAATCCTGTCATTGCAAATGGCCATCGAGTTACTTCCAGCCACTTCCGAGGAGGAAAATTGTTTGTTATACTTGGCTCAATTAGATGAGAATCGACGCGATGTTGCATTGGCGATCGAAACTCATGCAAAACGTATGAAAGCTCAGTATGATCGAAATGTGACCCCTCGAAAATTTTCGGAAGGAGATCTAGTCTTATTGTACGATCAAGCTAATGATAAATTAGGCGCTGGAAAATTCGTTCCTATGTGGCATGGTCCCTATGTTGTCAAGCGAAAGCTAGCACAAGGGGCCTATGAATTGGTAGACTTTGACGGAGACTCTTTAGGTAAACCCAGAAATGGTCTTTACCTGAAGAGGTATTATGCTTAAAGAATGGGTATGGAGATTTTTAGTTAGGATAGTTTTCTTTCTAGCTGGTGTGTTTTAGATTAAAAAGTGTGCTTAGCGTAGAGAGTGTTTTTTGTCATTAATCTTGCTTATCTTGGTTTTACTCTTGATATTGCAGATGTCAATGCCTCTCCAAACATACATTGGTTTCACTAATGGTGCTTGTCGTAATACACAGAACATTTCTTTCGCAGCTTGGGTTATCTATTCGCCCTCTGATGAGTTGGTATCTATGCATGGGGTAAGCCTCGGTCAAACAATGAACAACATTGCCGACTATAGTGCAGTGATTGAGTTATTATCTGAATCTATTTCGTTTGGGATTCGGAGTTTGATAGTGAGGTTAGATTCTGAACTCGTTGTATTACAACTTAATAGAGTGTATGCCATTAGAAATCCAGTGTTATTGAGATTATTTTTTAGAGTGCGTCTCTTGGAACATGAATTTGATTATATTGAATATCAGCATATTCCAAGATCTTTAAATACATTAGCAGATGCAATTGCTTCTCGAATGTTAAGTAGACATTTGCAATAATCATACATGTAAATTTAAAAGCATTCCATAACATGATTTACAAGATAAGCCGGTAATAGTGATATATATAGGAGTGTGTCAAAATATACATCGTCCTCAATCATAGGTTGAAAAACACCTTATGATCGGCAAAAATGATAAGTACAAAAAGCAAAAATGTCATATGTGTCTACAATAGGCGATCATCCTATCACTGGTGATGATCTCGATAAGAAACCACTGTACGGGCCACCTTACAAAGGAACCTCCTAAAAGGTCCTAGGACCCCAATCACATAGCGTTGTAGTCGACGAGGAATGTCATCTATGCCAGTCTCTGGAATGTCCCTTGTCAAGCCCTCTAGATGACTCTCCAACTTGGCCAAGGTCTCTAGTGATTCGTCCTGTGGGGCTGGCGCCGCTGCAACTGGTTGTTTCCTCTCATAAGGCCGGAGAGCGGCTGGTCGCTGTGGACCCACATCTGCATTGAAACTTTTACTATCATTTTTGGGACGACATAAAAACAAAAAAAAAATTAAAATAGGAAAATGTTGAAAATGATACTTGAGTCATTCCATTTCTCTCCTGGTGGAAGAGCCATGTCTTGGTCACCATGAAAATCTACCCCAACATAAGGGAAGTCCTGAATAGAAAAAACCTGGTTTTCCAACCAATGGAAATACTCAGATTTGAATCGAATGACCTCTGTCCCCTCGTCCGGATGACGGGCCATAACTGCAACCCATCGCATCAGTTTGGGCTCTCGAGGAAGCCCAGCTCCAATAGTAAGGTGCTGCGGGACCAACATTGGGACCCTCTCCAGACCAAAGCTCACAACCAAAGCCCCATAACCAAAGGTCTTCAGTTGTCTGTTCTTGGCTCTAGTCAGTTGGCCTTTTACATTAGCCAACACAGCATCGCACCAGTTGAAGATTGTGCCTCAAAAGCAGTCAACTGCCATCCGCATCTGGGATCCGGTAGCAATATGTAGTGCGGCACTCCCGCAAAGTCTGGTAACAGTAAATGCGATCCCCATGAGTTCAGGACGGGATATGGTTTTAATGTCTATCCCTTTGTATCTAGCCTGGCTATTGCAGAACTCTAGCCGGAGGCTATCGACAGACTGACCACCTGGCCTAGTCCCAAATAGAGTCAAGTCTTCACCTCTCTTAGGCAAATCAGTCAAAAAGTATATGTCTACCGGCTCAATTTCGATATGGTGGCCACCAATGAAGAAGCATTGGTCCTATATGCTCCACCTGTCTACCAGCCACTGTAAGAAATCCACCTGGGCCCTCATGCCAGGTATTGTCCAGAATTTGTACAAGCCGCATGCCTTCAATGCATCGATTGAAGGTTGGTGATTCAACGCGGCAAGATCCACGTCCTCATGCTCCCGTTCTCGCCAATCAAGCATGATGTACACTCTACATCCAACAAAAAGGCAAATTAAAATGCAAGAAATTAATTTGTTTGGGTCAATTTTGAGAATTTTTGGGTTAAAAACCCTTGCTGCGGGGTCCGCACCCTCTCTATTAGATATAGTGCATGCTGTGACTTTTTCCCCATTGAGAAAAAGTCGGGGTCCGCGGGTTGCCAGTGTTATGCCTGCGGGCCCACGCGTGTGCGTTTCTAGCCTAAAAACCCTCTAAAAAATCAAATAAAACCCTAAAACACAAATTGAAACAGTTGAAATTGAAGAGTAGGATGATGTGGATTACCTGGAGGAGATGACGTTCGATTCCGACAGATGGAGTTTCCGCAATCTTCACGGGACGTTTCTGAACAAAAGCACTATTTTCTCACCCAAATCTTCAACGGTAAAAATGAATTGACAAAAGCCCTTTTTATAAGTTTTTTCAATAAATGAATTGTATATTTGTTTATGTTTCACTTTAGAAAGGTAATTTTTGCAACATTTTTATCCATCTCAAACAGGTATGAGTAATGTTTTCATTTTTGTTCAGGATAGGCGAAATCGATCATTTTCGACGAAAAAACATTTAGAGTCACCTTTAAGCTCTTTTCTGACTCCTAAAACATGAAAAGATCACTGAGTTTTTCTTTTTAACTCGTTAAAACAGAACTAAAAATATGGTCCACTTACAGCTCTTTTCTGACCATAAAATAATGAAAATATTGTCGGATTTTTGTCGTTTCAAATTTGATATTGGTTATAAAATGACGTGTCGCTGGTCGCTTTTTTACTTTTTCCGATCAGGGGTACTAATTACGAAAAGAACTCCTTGGTTGTAAAGATCAAGGGGTTCTCTCAAGTATTATTTTATACTTTTTTGGGCTTGGGAGACACAAATTTACGAAAAAGGTCAACCCTGGAGTCTTCTTAAGTTTTTTCAGACTCTCTAAAATTGAAAAACGCTGAGTTTCTCCTATACTAGACTCGTTAAAATTCTACAGTAAAGGACCTGTTCAATTACAAATAGGAACGAACCACTCCTTCTTAGGGTTCGAATTGAAACTAAGTTGGAGTCATCCGAAGGATGAGCTTATAATCAAGCAAATGTTATCCTCCTCAAGCTTGTCAAAAATAAAGAGGTACTTGCCAGAAATGGTGGGGGAAAAGAGAGAAAAATGAGCCTGTTTGTCATACTTTGTAACCACTCTTTAACACGACACTTTTATTCACTTGGGTTGGGAAATCCATTGCCTAACAGTTTATCAAACCACATTGAAAGTCTTCAGCCAGTTTCTCGGTATTAACTTTGGGTCAATTGTCACCAAACCATCTGTTGTGTCGTTATGTGTTCAAGAGGTCACTACCAATAAAGCCATTCATCTGCAAAATATCTGTCATCCATCTTGACCATCCCTGAGTCAGTCCTTGCAACTAAATTTCTTCAACTTGATCTATGATTTCGTGTTGTGGGCTTGCCTACGATGGATCACTTTCTATCGACTTCAGCTCATTATCTAGAAATATGATCTAGAAATCATCAGTACCTTAGGATCTGCCTGCCTCAATGGCAGGTTTCTCGCCTTTGACGACAGGTTGCATCATTGACCTCTGATCAAAGGATTCCGTGACATGTTCAACATCAACACATCTATTCACATCTCATGGATTGTACTGGGTACTTTGAGAGCCATTGACATCACTGGTGGTTTCTCTCACACTTGTTAACAGTTTACATCATTGACTGGTAATAAAATGGTTTCTACCATGTTCGACTTCAACACATTCATTCGCATGGATAGAATCGTACTGTTTCGGGAAGTAGAAATGAAGACCCTGGATCTAGTTTCCACAATCCAGGCTGCGAGGAATTTTGTATTCATTATATGGTGGACTATTCATAAACAGATGGCTGCGTCCATACTGTGTCCACATGAGTCTATACTTGTGATGTATTACAAGATCATTCCTATATCAGAGCAGTAGTTAGTTTTCTAAGTCAGTTTTGATCTGAGTATGGGAATGCCTACCACAGAGATGATATGATCTCATATATATATCTTGCATTGAATGTTTTTACAGGTTCCGACCGGGCTCTCAAAAGATGATCCTCAAAATGATAAAGTACTTCACTCTTCCTAAATGATAAATGAAATCCTCATCTACTACAGACTTCGCACTTTAGGGGGCAATCTGTTACACAAAAATATCGTCACCATGATTATTTGCAGTCAGTATGGGTCTATCATCACTTGTACTGTCCTCCTAAGCAAGTCTCAGACCTCAGCTCTTCAAGTCAAGCTTTGAAAATGAGAGAAAGACATTGAAAATCAACAAAGCTCTGGTTCCACACTTTCTCTCACTGTTGCCTGTGGTCTCGCACCCCCTGTTCACAAAAACTGTGGACCTGTCCGCTCTGTCCCTAAAGGAGTGGGTGCGGACCCCTGTGAAAGTCAAAAAGGCGCAAGTTTATTCTAAAAAACTCACTTTGGGTTAATTCTAGATGATTCTAGAAGGAATTTTGATGTGGATTGGTCGCTCTTAGGTGGTTCATGCATCCCAAAAGAGAAGGAACTAATCCCTTTGATGAGAGGAGCTATCCCTTTGAAGGATGGCTTTATCCCTTTGAAGGAGGACCTAGTAACGTCCCTCCATTGAACTATAAATTAAGGCATTGGGCTGGTTGCTAGGGAGGTTAGAAGTTGAACATTTTTTAGGGTAAATGCTGGTGGAATTGAGACTTCCTAGTTAAGCTTGAGAGGAGAGATCACATACGTTTTTGGCTTCATTGGGAAGAGAGTGAAACTTGTCAAAGTAGAGGAGACTTCTTGTTGGACCCTGGGAGGAGCTTGTACAGCATCAAGGCACAGGTTGTAAAGTTCTTCTTTGATTTGAATTAATACAATCAACTTCATTTTTCTCAAAAAATTATCTTATGTCATTTGTTTCATGAATTCCTTGATCATCATGTTAAGTATGTTTTATGATATTGGCTTTTCAGGTGCTATTTAATTTGTTTGCTTGTTTTTGTTTGCAGATTCGCAACAAGGGAGCTCATTTGGATTAAAGGAGCGAGGCTTCCACAAACTTGCATTGGACCCAAGGTAGGCCTAAACACTTGTTTTCCTTTGTTTATAAATGAATATTTAGAGGAAGATAGTTTTTGATTGGCTTGCTTGTCACTAGATATCGTTAGATTCTAGGAAGGTCTATCTTGTCCACAAGATTGACTCATTCCGTGTGACATCTAGATTTCCATTATTTCCTCTAGCTTCGAGATGAGTATCTTGTACAAATACCTCATCTATACTAGTGGGATTAAACATGAGGATAGTATGCCTCATGTAGCTGTGTAGACCACCAATGTACTTCAACAGAGTCTTAGGTGAGTCTAATGAGATTCCTAGAATTAATGCTCTCTTTCTAAATTCTTGAGTGTACCCTTGCACACCTTTCCATTTCAACTGTCGAAGAGTTTTCCAACTCATCATGGCTTGCTACATGTAGGCCAATGGATAGAACTATTTTTTGATTGCAAAAACAAATTCACTCCAGACAGAGATAGTCTTACCATGTCTCTTCATGTCAACTTCGGTTCTGCCTTCCCACCAAACCAAGGTAGTGCCTCCAAGGTGTACGCTTGACATCTAAATCTTGCTCTTGTCTGAATCAATGTTCTGTACTCTGCAATAAACATCAATTTGTCTAATCCAATTGTCCAACTTTTCTGCATTTAACTCTCCATCATATATAGGTAGATCAAATTTAACATCTAGTTTGATCAAACATGCTTTCTTTTTGTGTTCAGGGTTGTTAGGAGGTGTGAGAAAGCTTTCCACTTTCCCTTTTCCTTTTGAGTGGTCATGGAAGTGAGACTCATCTTCTCCTCTGTCTTGTTTAGAGCCTGATAAATATTCATCCTTATGTTTTCTAAAGTCCCTATACATTTCTTCTACCATGGACTTTATTGCTAGGAAAATTTCTATGAATTGAGGGTCTGGCCCAATAGAACCTTCCTCTGACATTGTCTTCTGAGGATATACTCTCCCAATTTTAGGATTAGTTTCGACCAAATTTCCTTCTCCTAATTTGAGCTTTGATCTAGTTAGCATTCAACAGCGAAACCAACACAAGCTTGTCTAACCTTAACAACCTAAATCTCTGGTACCACCTGATCTGAAAATCACTCTTGAGTGACCTTAGTTAAATAATTAATGAATGAAGGTATTACAGACTCATGTGTTGGTGTGTGTCTATGTTATTTTAGGCAACATATCGATCAAATTTCAAACTACATAGACACTGGAGATAAGGAAAATAGCAAGAGAAAGTCAGTGAGCAAGTACAAGAACACAAAAATTAATAAGGAGTTAACCCTATCCTCCAGGGCACGTCTCTGGTCTAGCTTTCAATGGTGGCCTTCTTTTATTGTGTCTTTAAAGTAGAAAATTACAATGAGGAGCTAAATTTGAGTCTCCTAAAATAGAATTGCTTGGCAGGGTGGTTCTTGGATTCCCCAAGCCACTAGAGTGCACAAAGTCTTTCCCTTTCCAAGCCTTGACCTCTCTGGTATTTAATGGAAGGAGCCCAATGTGGTGCTCAATTCCCGACAGATCCTCTCAAGGATTGCTTGAATCTCTCAAGATTTATGTCTGCTCGATGCTGCCTTAGGTCAGCTCGACTCTCTGTCTTCTACTTCTTGCTTCACTATCTTTTCTTCACTCTCGCTCTCTCTGTCTTCATTCCTTTCTCTCCCTATGTTCTAATATGTGTCTATTCATGGCTTAAAGCCAATCTATCCCTGACTACTCGCTTCCTCTTCCACCCCCGTCGGAGTGCCTGCTGCTGCTCACTTGAAGTTCCCTGTCTCTGCATCATCATCAACGGCTCACGGGGAGTGGCCACTTGTCCTCTCACAAACTGCGCCAGCTCTTCCTCGTGGGTTCGGTTTTCTAGTTACACTATGGTATGACTCATCTGCCAACTCATCGGTCAAATCGGACTTCGGAATTCTTTATGTTGTAGCTTAATCCCTTGTCAAATCCAGTTTCTCCATCGGGCAATCTCCACTGTCAGATCTTGAGCCCCTAGTCCTACTATATTCTCTCATTTCATGCGGTTGACTTGCTCAACCATTAGCATGCGATGAGCAGTAGTTTTCTCTCTCATCTACCAGACACATGTCATGCGATGAATGGAATCACTTGTTTTTAGCCAAATCCACTTACCTCCCAATGGTGCCCCCGATATACTATTAGTTTTGGAGCGTGGGACCTGCATTTTGCCTTAGTGCTTTCCCCATGGTTTCCAGGCTTCCCATGCAATTGAGCTCTTCGGGGCTTTTCCTTCTTGAGGGGTTTTTCCCAGCGATGAGTGACTAGCACTAATCGCACATCAGAAATGTCCTCTGTTTCCCGATCCAGGCTTCCCAAGTGCCAATTTTTCCTCCTGCATGATCTCCATGGGCCTTGGTCAGCGCGCTTTGACCGAGGTCCTCGTCGTTCCTTGCTGGCTACAAACTGCCACTATCTAGAGGTCTTCCTGATCACTCTGTGTTCATATATTCGAAGTCTGTCCTATTCTGATACAGTCATGGCACTTTGATAATCTTCATGGATCCAATTCGAATCAGGATGTCATTAAGAGTGCACTCCAAGCCCTGGTCCTCCCAGATGGAATTCTGTTTGAAGGGTTGGCTCTAAGCTGTGTACCCACAATGAAATTTGAATATTGGGACCTCACAGACAGTGATAAGTTCCCACATTTGGAGACTAGCCAACTCATGAAACATAGCAAGGAAGGGTCTGTTACGGCAATGGAGCCATGGAAATGGCTGCGAGGTGTGCAGGAGGCTAGGTTACTCCACCTATTATGGATTCCAGACTTCCACCAGGCACCGATCACAATTTTTGTCATCAAGCAACTGTTTTGCCTGGTGCACAATGGCTACTTGTGGTTAGAAGAACCTATTCCAATCACGTCGAAACTTGTTCATAAGATTTCTCAGCTTCCTTGTACGGGAAAGGACCCCACAAAAATAGCTGGAAAAAGTAGAGATTTGGCGCTGATGAGCCCCAATTTTGGTACAATTCGGGCTCATTTTGGCCTATTCTATTTGCTCAAACCATTCACTTTTTACTGCTTATGCATGCATTTCTTAGTTTATTCGTGTTGTTTGTAGGAATAAGGGTAGACACTTTATCTACGTGACTAATACATTATGATTTCAGGTTTTTTGCATTAAAAGGGAGAAAAGACCACGTGAAAAGGAGACAAGGAGGCAATGAGGTGGAACTGCTGGTTTTGAGGAGAGGATGTCCACGGTCTTGGGGACATTCCTCGTGATTCCCACCAAGAACTCCGAGCTCCAATCCATCTTCCCTCCGAGCTTAGAAGCAGCCAGCTGTTCTACAGGAACAGCAGTTATAAACTGCTCTACAGGAACAGCAGTTATGACCGTCCTACAGGATCTGCAGTTGAACTCTAGTTGGACAGCCGAGCTCCTAAAATCAAGGACACCTGTTGGATAGTCGTTTTTGCATAAATACTGAGGCCGTAGCCTTGTAGAGGAGCTTTTTGAACCTTGGCATTACTCTTGTAATTGGAAAGTACGAGCTAGAGCTCAGTTTTTGTTCCTTTTTGTAAGCCAATTTGGCATAACATCAGATTATGAATAAAGAAGGCAGATTTTGATCTAGCTCTAAGTTTTCTTAAGGAGACTATAGCTCTCAGGTTAGGGCCCAACCTGAGAGCCATAGATCCCCTCTGCTGTAGTGTTGTTTCCATTTCATTTCAGCACTTTGAGTTTTCCTTTTCACATGCGATTCGAATTACAAGTTGCTAATTTAGTTGGTTTCATGAGTTTAGATAGGATTTGCTTATGGTGAATTGGTTTACAGTTGCTTAGGTTAGAAGAGGATAGATACAATCTATTGGAGCTCCAACAAAAAGGTTGTTAAGGCTCACTGCCATCTCATCTGGGATTGGAGTGCAGTCCATGACTAACCACCAAAAATACGCATTTCTTTATTCCATGATTGCTGCAAACACAGTCACGTTATGTTAGATGCTTCCACATGATTCACACCTGCACCACACTCCCTTACCACAACTTCATGCACATTCTCCTTCGCGTTTAGATTGTTGTTCATTGAATTTATAAGCATAGGTAGTCTAAGTTAATGCATTTTCGGTTTGGTGATAGTCACAAGCATTTGTTCCATTTACACTGCTTTCTCTCGTTCCATTACTTCGTCCTCCATCTTGATCATGCATGCAAACACATCTTTGACCTCTGCTCTGCTCTGTTATCTCCCAAAGTCTTTCACTCCTCACGTACTTCCATTCTCTAGCCCTTTCGTTGACCTAGCCCTCTATCTTCCAACCTACTCCCTACATTCACTCCCTATCCTATTCCTCCACTTCTACAGCCATCACCAGCCTCATTCCTACCTTACACATCTCCCCCTACCATTTCATCACCCCTCCATCACGCCAAACACTCACGGTAGGTCATCCTGTAGCTGTTGGTAGACATCCTGTAGAAACCAGAGTATCCTGTAGGATCCCCTGCAGGCTTCCTGTAGGAGACCACTCACTCGGTTGCCGAGCTTCTGAATGTGAGGAACCTCTGTGGATGGATGCTAAGGATCCCTAGGGACCTCTCCTAGCCTCCCCAACCTGTCCCATGCTTTCCTTCCTTCTCCATCCCATCTGCACAACCAAACCCTAGTTAGCACAAGATCACAATCATTCCACACACTTAAAGGAAACATACAAAAACATATCTTTCATGATGCAAGTAGTTTAGATCCATGCATTTGCACTTATTAGAGGTAACAGCAACATTGGTAGAAGTTTCATTCACATTTTTTGCATCGTAGAGGTTAGACTAGTTAAATTAGGGTTTCCTAGGTTTACATGCTTTGATTTGCTTTCAGTCCATTTTGTCAAGTAGAGTAGTTTTCCTTTGAGAATAGCTTTCGTCCATCAATTAGCAAGCTTCTTCTGAGAGCCTATAGAAGTTGGCTTGAGCCCTAGCGGACTTGTGCCAGCTGACCAAGTGACAACTGCGACAAGAGCTAGTACTTGTGCATATAGCACCGTCGCTTCCAAGTTTGTACGAACTACCGGGTTGATAAAATGAGAGACAGGAAGCCCCAGGAGTTGTAGCATTCTTGCTACAATACTGGAGCTCACCATCTTTTTGGCGCCGTTGCCGGGGAAGCGTCAGAGTATTAGTAATTGTTGCTTTTCTTCTACTTTCGTACTCTTACTTCTGCTCAGTAGTTTATTTCATTTCCATTCTGCAAAAGTAGCTTAGCATTTCCTGCTTTCCTAGATTAGCATTTCCTGCTTTCCTAGATTAGCATTTCCTGCTTTCATAGATTAGCATTTCCTGCTTTCCTAGATTAATATTTCTTGCTTTCCTAGACTAATATTTCTTGCTTTCCTAGAGTAATTTTTCTTGCTTTCCTAGATTAGCTTTCCAATTCTGCAATTTCATTTGAGCAATATAGTTAGTTGTAGATCACTTTGTTTCAGTTTTGTAGGTACCAAAGAAAAAGCAAAAGCACTCAAAAAAGAAAAGTCCTTTCCATTTCATGCCTCGTAGGAACCGAGATAGATCAGGCAAATTCCTACCAAACACCCCCACCACATCACTGAGTCACCCTTCTCTCTTCTTTGGTGACAGTGACCCAGAGGAACCTATAGGTGAACATCCTGAGATATACCAAGACCCTATAGAAGAAGAAGAGTTAGAGACCACTCCATCTGAAGCCATGGCTGATAATAGGAGAGAAGATGAGAGAATAGAAGGAGCTTTCCCCATCCGAGAGACCAATGGAGATATGAAAATGAAAAACATTAGCCCCTCCGCCTTGCCTAACTTCCATGGACTGACCACTGAGGATCCTGATACCTTCTTGTTTGAGTTTGTTGTCCTTTGTAGAACCTATGACTATACTGAAGATGAGCAAAAGCTGAAGCTTTTCCCTTCCACTCTTAAGGATGCAGCACTACGCTGGTTCATGGGATTACCTGGGAATAACATCGCTACTTGGGCTCAGATGCAGCAAGCCTTCAATACCAAGTATAGGGATTATTGTAGGTCCAAGGAAACCAAGGGAGAGATCTTTCGAATGACCATGGGGAATGATGAGTCTTTAGAGGATTATGAGGAGAGGTTCCAACTTAGCTATAAACGGGCCAGGTGCACACTTGACCCTGAATCCCTCAAGTTGGTTCTACTCCGAGGAGTCCCTGAAGATCTCTTAGACACCCTTCACATGTTAGCTGGGGGGGACATTTACCAACTGCCTTATGAGGACATCAAGACTGTGTTTCGAAATCATTCCAGGGCAGCTAGAAAACGAGGTAGAGGAAATCTCCTCTCCACTGGTGTCCCTTTCTCCAAACATGAGTTTACAAACCAATTAGAAGATCTTAAGAGTGAGGTGAGACAGACCATTGCCATGCAGCTGGACACATTCAGGATCCAGCAGAAGAAAGAAGAAGCTGAGAGAGCCTTGGCTGTCTTATGTCCTAGGTGCACCAGAAGACACCCTAAGAACGAATGTCCATTGCATTCGATTGAAGTGTGTTTCGTTTGTGAGGAGGACCACCCAACAAATCAGTGTCCAACCTTACCTGGGTTTAAAGCCATGTACCAAGGAACCGAAGCCCCCACTGAACCTCTCTACTTCATCAACCAAAGGAGGCCTCAAGGATCTAGACCTTATCAGCAGGGGATGCAAGGGGCATCTCAAGCTTATTACAACCCCAACCACTCGACTCCCATGCCTTCCTGGGGTCCCCCTGCTCATCCTTCTTGGTCCATGCCTCCTCCATGGTCTTATCCACCTCAGTACCCTACTCAACCTACTTCTCATCCATATCACTCACATACCCAGTCGCAGCCTCAATGGAGTGCTCCTTAGTCGGGGTGGAGGCCCCAATACAACACTCCTCCTGCCATTTTGCCTCCACCACCAGTTCAACCTCAGCCTTTACCTCCTGCTCCTCCAAGGCAACCTCAGATGCCTGCTCAACCGAACCCGAACCCCAACAATAGACAGGCTCAGCAGGTATATACTGGGGAGACCTCATGCCCTACCTATGTTGTGGAGATCCAGGAGATCAATCTTAGATCTGGAAATACTCTTCCAGATCGCCAACCTCCTCCCCCAGAGGATGAGGAAAACCATCAGGAGAGTGAACCAAAGCCTATTCCACCCTTTCCTGAGAGACTAACAGCCACCACACAACCTAACCCAGAAGAAGATGAGCTTTTGGGTGAGCTCAAGTAGTTGTGTGTAAAAATCCCACTTCTCCAAGCCATCAAGGATGTGCCAATATATAACAAGTTGGTTAAGGAGAAGTGTTTCAAACACCCAGGCAGACGGAAGAAAGATGCCTCAACTATCAATGTCATAGGACAGCTGTCTAACCTTATGCTAGGACAAGTCATCTGCCCAAAGTACCTAGATCCTGGAAGTCCTGTAGTAGATGTTCACATCAATGGCACCATTATCCCCCACACCTTGATTGATCTGGGGGCGGCCATCAATATGTTGACCAGGGATACCATGCTTAAACTCAATCTTCAGGGTTCCTTGAGGAAGACCTCGACAGTACTGCAATTAGCAGATCGCTCCACCGTGACTCCCGAAGGGATTGTGGAGGATGTCTTAGTCTCTATCGATTCTTGGGAATACCCTGCAGACTTCCTGGTTCTGCAACCAAAGGCCAAGCTTACTGGATATCCTCTCATCTTGGGAAGGCCTTGGTTAGCTACTGCAGATGCTTACATAAGTTGTCGGGCAGGAAACATGACCATCAAAAATGGTCCCATGTCTAAGCAGCTAGTCCTATACCCTCCTGCCCAACCTTCTTTAGAGCATGATTTACCACTCTGGTTGGAGGAAGGAGAGGAAGATGAGGTGTACTCTGCACCTCTGTGCACCCTAGATACCACTAGAAGAGACCCTCTTACTGAGGATGATTTGATTGAGACCCTGATCCAGAATCCACCTTCCAGTGCACTATCTTTAGAGAAGTTGGTGGAGGATGCCCAAGCTAGCACCTTAGTGGACCTTTGTACAACCAGCCCTGTCACTCCCAAAGTCAAAAGTGTGGAGTTCGGCCCTGAGAGAGCATTAAAGATCAGCTCCTCCCTATCTCCTTCCCAGGAGAAGGAGTTGTGTAGCCTATTGGCCAGCCACTTAGATGCTTTTTCTTGGAGCTATAAGGAGATGAAAGGAGTCCATCCCTCGGTCTGTACCCATCATATATACATCAAAGAGGATTGTAAACCAGTTAGGCAACCCCAGAGGAGAATGAATCCAGCCCTTAAGGACATTGTCAAGGAAGAATTGCAGAAACTGTTGGATGTTGGATTCATCTACCCCATCTCAGATAGTGAATGGGTGTCCCCTCTGGTCTTGGTTCCCAAGAAAAATGGGAAATGGAGAATCTGTGTAGACTACCGAGAGCTGAACAAAGCTACCAAGAAAGACCATTTCCCTCTGCCTTTCATAGATCAAGTGTTGGATGGACTGGCAGGAAAGAAGTTCTTCTCTTTCCTGGATGGGTTTAGCGGGTACAACCAGATTCAAATCAGCCCGGAAGACCAAGATAAGACCACCTTCACTTGTCCTTGGGGTACCTTTGCCTACCATGTCCTTCCCTTTGGGGTATGCAATGCTCCTGCTACCTTCCAGAGAGTTGTCTTGAGCATCTTCTCGGAATTGGTCCATGATGCAGTAGAAATCTATATGGATGACTTTACTCCTTATGGGGCTAACTTCCAGGAAGCATTGTCCAACTTGGGAAAAGTCCTAACCAAGTGCATCGAGATGAACTTGTCCCTTAGCCCTGAAAAATGTGAATTCCTAATGACTAAAGGGACTGTGCTAGGCCATACCATCTCTCGCCAAGGGTTACAGGTGGATCCTAACAAAATCGCTCTAATCAAAAAGGTTCCACCTCCACAAAAGGTAAGGGATGTTAGGAGTTTCTTGGGATTAGCAGGATATTACCGAAGATTCATTAAAGATTTCAGCAAGCTAGCCTCGCCATTGTTCGGTCTGTTGGCAAAAGATGTGGAGTTTAATTGGACTGACGATTGTCAGAAGAGTTTGAATGAATTAAAAGACAAGTTAGTGTCAGCTCCAATCCTGAGAGGTCCAAACTGGGCCCTACCTTTCCACATCCACACTGATGCCTCGAACAAAGCCATAGGTGCAGTGTTAGGACACGTTGAGCAAAAACTTCCATATGCCATTTACTTCGTTAGCAAAAACTTGTCCAAAGCAGAGTTGAATTACACTGTAACCGAGAAGGAATTCTTAGCTGTGGTCCATGCACTGAACAAGTTCCGACATTATATTACTGGTTACCAGACTTTTGTACATACTGACCATGCTACTATTAGATATTTGATGAATAAACCAGATGTGAATGCTCGTATTATTAGATGGTTACTTTTATTGCAGCAGTTTGATCTAACCATTGTTGATAAACCAGGGAGAGAAAATGTTGTTGCTGACTTCTTGTCTAGATTGGATTTGTCTGCAGATGAAGATGGGACGGTGGATGACCAGATGCCTGATGAGCATCTGTTTGCTATCTCAGTACTCTCTCCATGGTTTGCTGATATAGCAAACTACCTTGTTTCAGCTCAGTTCCCTCCGCACCTCTCCTCAAAAGAGAAGAGCAAAATCATCAGAAAGAGTGCCTCATTTACATGGATTGGGGGCAATCTGTTCAAGCTTGGCCCCGATCAGATCTTAAGGCGTTGTGTAAGGGAGGAGGAAGTCTTTGACATCCTCCTCACCTGTCATGATGGGCCTTGTGGAGGACATTTTGCAGCAAAGAGAACTGCCTTCAAGATCCTGCAGGCAGGCTACTATTGGCCCACACTTCATCAAGATGTCAGAAGATATGTCAGCCAGTGTGACCAATGCCAAGGAATGGGGAAACCGACCCAAAGGGATGAGATGCCTCTCCAACCTCAAGTGACTCTTGAGCCATTTGAGAAGTGGGGCATGGACTTTGTGGGTCCAATCAATCCCTCTTCGAGGCAAAGATCCTACATCATTGTGTGCATTGACTACCTGACGAAGTGGGCAGAGACCAAAGCAATCAAAGCAGCAACAGAAGAAAAAGTGGCCGAGTTCCTAAGAGAGAACATCTTCTATAAGTTTGGCTATCCAAGAGAGTTGGTCACCGATCAAGGGAGCCAGTTCACCTCCCACCTGGTTGAAGATCTCCTAGCTCATCACAATATCAAGCATAGAACTTCCACTCCCTATCATCCTCAAGCAAATGGGCAGGTGGAAGTCACCAATAGAGCATTAGAAGGGATCTTGACTAAAGTGGTGAGCAGCAGCAGAAAGGACTGGGCAGATCGCCTGGTTGAAGCCACATGGGCTTACAACACCACTTGGAAGACCACCATCGGCTTCACACCTTATGAGTTGGTCTATGGGAAGAAAGCTTTGCTGTTCATTGAGTTTGAGTATAACACTTTGAGGATGGCAGCTCAGCTGGATCTAGATCTCAGCCATGCACAACAAGAAAGGCTATTGCAGCTTAATGGACTGGATGAGCACCGCATGCAGGCCCTCCTTCACTCAGAAGTGGTTCAACTTCAGAGGAAGGTGTGGCATGACCAGCATCTCCATGACAAGCAATTTCAGCCGGGAGATTGGGCTTTGTTGTATGATTCCAGATACAAAGATTTCAAGGGGAAGCTGAGAACCAGATGGCTAGGGCCATATTCAGTGGAAAAATGTCATGACAATGGATCTGTTCTTATCCGGACCATTGATGAGGAAGCCATCCCCATGCTTGTCAACGGGCATCGATTGAAGATCTACAGGAGGCCTCCCTCTAGACAAGAGTTCATCAAAACTATGGAGAAAGCAGTATTGGTCATAGAGAAGGGTCCTGCCCCTGCTTTGGGCACACCCTGAAGAATCTAAAAAAAAAAAAAGAGAAAAAAATAATAAAGATCCTTGGGTGAAAACCTTCCTGAGGCGCCCAAGGCAGGTGGTAGGGGTGAAAACCTCATCTGAGGCGCCCCTGCTATCTTTCAAAAAAAAAGAGAAAAAAGAAATAAAGATCCTTGAGTGAAAACCTCTCTGAGGCGCTTAAGGCAAGTGGTAATGGTGAAAACCTCATTGAGGCGCCCCTGCTATCTTTCAAAAAAAAAAAAAAAAAAAAAAACAAAAAAAAAAGAAAAAAAGAGAAAAAAACAAGATCAATAAGCTATTATGTGAAATTTGCATGCAGATTGCAGGTGTTCTATGGAGGAGAGGAAGCCTCTCAAGTCAAAGTCAAAGGTCCTTCTCATGCAGCCAGGACACCTCACAAGCTCCTCCTCCAAGAATGCTTATGTTTTTCAAGGTATGTGAAATTTTATCATGGTTTGAATCTTTTACAGGAAACTGCTGTCTTTCTACAGGAAGGCACAGTTTTTCTACAGGAAAGCGCGGATTCTCTACAGGAAAGTGCAGACTCTCTACAGGAAGGCCGAACTTTCTACAGGAAGCTCTGTGTCTACAGGAAACTTCCTGTAGGAGTTTTGGGCGGCCAGAATTCGTCGTAAAAGGAGATTTCGCGACCATGGCTTGGTTTGGATGCATGCAAGCCTCTGTTAAGCATCCTTGCATGTTGCTGTCACCATGCTCCATCACCTGTGTCGACATGCGGCCAAGTCCCTGCACAAACAAAGGAAATCGATGAGTTCTCGTGAGAAAGCCATTTCCAAATAGAAAAATGATGGGATCTCATACCACAGGCATCAAGAGCTCCAGGATCGTGATCAGAACCGCCATCGTGCAGCATGCACCCAAGGAGAAAGGACTGTTACGAGACCCCTCGCGGGGATCCTGTAACAGTTCAACCTGCTCAAGTGGATGCCATTCACAGCACCGTCATCTGAGATGAAACGCAGGCGCATGCAAGCAAATCCGTCCACTCCAGCGTTGGCATCCGGTTACCACGAGCTTCCGGGTCTGTGTACGCCGCATGCAGCAGGTAGATCCGCTCCCCGTCGTCCAAAAACCGAAAAATCGTGTGCAGCCGCACGCAGGTAAGTGTCTTCCCCTTCATTCCATCAAATCGCATGAATCTAACTTTGAATTTGTTTGCAAAGCGTAAAATTGAATGGTTGAGCGGCCGTATGGCCAGTCGACTGGCCACGTCGGCTAGTTAAAGTGTAATTGGGTGATTGGGTGGCGGACATGACAAAGAGAATGAACGGCATGCACGTGGGAGCACTCTCGTCAGAAGCATGAGTTTAACAGGAAAGGCGGCAGAAAATATGAGGAAATGAATGCAGCAGTGAGTGAGAACGCAGGCGGAGGATGGATGACGTCGCCCAACGGTCCACGGGGACAGCTCATCCCCCGCGCCATGGATTGCGCCGGTTCAAAATCCAATCGGCTAAATCAACCGCACGCATTTATCATCCAACACTTCAACTCGGCTAAGCCATTCTGATTTCTTCTGCATTTTGATACGCCGAGTTGTTGGCTACCAGAACGCTGGTCAAGCACACAGTGAGCGCGGCCAACTACAGTCCTCCCCGAGAATTGCGCGTGGCTTCTACAGGAACGCAGTCCTACAGGAACGCGGTTCTACAGGAAGAGGAATTCCTCACGTAAAAAAAGGTGGCAGAAAAAAAGGTAACCCTGAAACTCCTTCTGCAATTGGCTTTCAAAGGTGGCAAGATCATTATTCACAGTCTGGTCATAAAAATATCGGATTGCTGTGCCTATACTATCGCTTCTACAGGATAGCAGTATCATTAGACTGTGTTTTGTGAATTGTATGCATGCTCTGCCTGGAATAGACCGAATCTCCTTTGCATTTGTCACCTTTAGTCAAAACCCCCGTGTCCATCATGTCGGGTGGGTTTATAAGACGAGAGCCCACTGATTCAAATACATTAAGGAGAAACCCGGCAGTGGTTGAGCTCTTCACCAGAGCACAATGGATGCCTTTTTGTGATAAGCTACAGGGCTACGATGATGAAGTAGCTGAGGAATTCTTGCAGGCTCTGCAGCCTAAGTCCCAGACACTGGCCACAGTAACCTTCAGAGGTCTAAGCCTCAAACTCACCCCAGAACACATCAGTCGGATCACAGAACTTCCTATGGGCCTGCCGTGGGACAAAGACGAGAGAAAGCTGAGTCAGCAAGCCAAGAAGGAGTTCTTCCCACCTGAGGAAGAATTCTCTGAGGATAAAAACGGGGTGAGGAGGACCAGCCTGTCACCACCATGGAACGAAGTCAGTTTGCACATTATGAAATATATTACTTGTGAAGGCCGGTTCAGTATCGTGTATGCATATCACTTCCGGCTCCTCACTGAGTTAAGGCACGGAATTGACCTTCCTGTAGAGCAAAAACTAAGCATCCCTTATTATCTCCTGCAGTCCCTAATGGAGTGTGCTACAAAGCTAAGACAGGGCATCCCTGATCAGATAGCCCATCATGGGTTAATAAAATTGCTTGTGGAGGATGCACTGCACTCATATAAAGTTCCCCTCTCCTGGGAGTCATTTAGGAATCTAACACGAGATGGGGACATTAAAATGTTGATCGAAGATAGTGGCTCCTCCAGCACTGAAGACAAGGAAGCGGTGGCTGAGGAAAAGAAGGATGAAGAAAAAGCTGACTCCCCCATCCTGTCAGCAAGAGAAATAAGGTCAAAAAGCAGAAGAGACAAAGTTGGGGCAGGCCATGTCAGCCCAATTACCTCTTCAGCACTCACAAGCAAACAAAAGGATCAAACCCCTGCAGCAAAGCAAGTAAAAGTAAAGACACCTGCCACTACAGGAAAGAAGAAGCGAGCTTCTACAGGAAGCCCGAAGATCAGTGAGAAGCAGGCTTCTACAGGAAGCCCAAAAGCAAAGACCAAGGCTTCTACAGGAAGCCCGATAACAGCTTCTACAGGAAGCACAAAAGTGCAAAAACAGGCTTCTACAGGAAGCCATGCAAAACCAAAATCTGAGAAGCAGAAGGTGGATGTTTTAGCCAGAGAGGCAGCGGCTGTATTAGCTGGCCTCAGTATGCCACCTAAGCCAAAAGGAAAGAGGAAGAGGGACCCTCCTCTCTACTTCAAAGCACGGAGAAGTGTTCGGATAAAAACAGGGAAACCACAGCAGCAGTCCAGCAGCCCAATTGTCATTGAGGACACCCCTGCTTCTCCCAAAGAAAAATCCCCCTCAAAGGTCACAGTTACCTACGAAAAGGGAAGCCCGAAGAAGAGCACATGGCAAGACCGAGTGGACCTGTTGGATGAGAAAACCAGGCTACAGGAAGCTGAAAACGTCCTACAGGATACCTTGGCTCGACTACAGGAAACCTAACAAAGAGAAGAAGGAGGACCCTCATCACCAAGGGCGAATGAGGCAGAACTACTTGAAGAAACAGCAAGATAACATATACCCGAACCTAGCCCTTCGCCCAATCTGAATTCATATTATACCTTCTTGGAGGCGGGCAAGATCATCCCACAAAAATTTACTGTACCCCTATTCTTTGAATTAGAGAAAGAAAGAGTCCGCTCCCATACATGGATGCAAATTGCCAAATCAAAGGGGGTGGGGGACATAGGCCCTCTACAAGATCAGCTCAGGGAGGTCAGGAGCGAGTTCACCATGGCCAAACATGTGGCTAGTTGCCAGCAGGCACTTCTACAGGAAGAAAACCAGAAGTTAAGGTTGCAGCTACAAGAACTCAAGGCAGGGGCAGAAACATCCTCCAAGGGCATCACAAATGAACAAGAAGGCAAGAAGGAGCTGACCACCAATCTTGAAGGGCCAAAGACACTTCTACAGGAAGAAGAATAGCAGATAAGAATTGAAGTGCAAGCCTTAAAGGAACAGCTGCAACAAAAGGAAACACAATTGGCTTGCATGGCCAGTTGGGCCATGGAGGCCCTGCAGTGCAGACATCCTGCAAAGTCTTATGGGTTGTACTTAAAGGATCAGTGGCTGCAGTTCCAGATAAACACACTATCACAAAGAGGTATTGAGCAAATCCATAACCCACAGCAATTTGCTGAAATATGCAATACTAGCTCAGCTGATGACAAAGCCAAGCTAGCAGAATTCTACATCCACAATCTGGTTTTGCCCAATGAAGTCTCTTGGGATCCCAATATCGCCTTGGGCGATCTGCAGTTGATGGCTTTTGCTTCATGGCTGAATCATGAGGATCAGAGAGCCACTGAAGAAAAATCGGTCATGAGCCGAGAGGTGAGTGAGCCACTGTACATTCGGGCAGAACCAGAGGATCCGGTTGCCCTCATCTCAGCCCGCCAACAGTTATCCAATGATCCCACAGCTTCCTTGAGATTTATGGACCAGCAAGCCCAAGAAATAGCCCACTTTGAAGACATGGACAGATTATTGGGAGAAACTGCTGCCCAGGCTTGTGCACGTAGGTGGCATGCCTTGGCACATAGTTTGAAGATCCGGGAATACCATACCCCGACCAGAATGAGGGAAGCATTGGCAAGAGTGGACCTTTACAAGAAATCCGTGCAAAGACTTCAGGCCAGCTGGATTGGCCTTAAACTCAGCCCTCCATTGCTGTTAGGATTGGCTGAAGGAAGTACAGGAAAGGATGACCAGGCACAATGGGAAAAAGTGGAAAACACAGTAGGGTTTCATATCGACCAAGAAGACATCACCACAGAAGCTTGGGATGTAAGGGGAGCAGTGAAATCCATGAAGGATGAGGATCTTGACTAAGTTTCTCAAGGATGAGCAAATGGTTCAGCTGGGGGGTGATGATGAGCCCCAATTTTGGTACAATTCGGGCTCATTTTGGCCTATTCTATTTGCTCAAACCATTCACTTTTTACTGCTTATGCATGCATTTCTTAGTTTATTCGTGTTGTTTGTAGGAATAAGGGTAGACACTTTATCTACGTGACTAATGCATTATGATTTCAGGTTTTTTGCATTAAAAGGGAGAAAAGACCACGTGAAAAGGAGACAAGGAGGCAATGAGGTGGCACTGCTGGTTTTGAGGAGAGGATGTCCACGGTCTTGGGGACATTCCTCGTGATTCCCACCAAGAACTCCGAGCTCCAATCCATCTTCCCTCCGAGCTTAGAAGCAGCCAGCTGTTCTACAGGAACAGCAGTTATAAACTGCTCTACAGGAACAACAGTTATGACCGTCCTACAGGATCTGCAGTTGAACTCTAGTTGGACAGCCGAGCTCCTAAAATCAAGGACACCTGTTGGATAGTCGTTTTTGCATAAATACTGAGGCCGTAGCCTTGTAGAGGAGCTTTTTGAACCTTGGCATTACTCTTGTAATTGGAAAGTACGAGCTAGAGCTCAGTTTTTGTTCCTTTTTGTAAGCCAATTTGGCATAACATCAGATTATGAATAAAGAAGGCAGATTTTGATCTAGCTCTGAGTTTTCTTAAGGAGACTATAGCTCTCAGGTTAGGGCCCAACCTGAGAGCCATAGATCCCCTCTGCTGTAGTGTTGTTTCCATTTCGTTTCAGCACTTTGAGTTTTCCTTTTCACATGCAATTCGAATTACAGGTTGCTAATTTAGTTGGTTTCATGAGTTTAGATAGGATTTGCTTATGGTGAATTGGTTTACAGTTGCTTAGGTTAGAAGAGGATAGATACAATCTATTGGAGCTCCAACAAAAAGGTTGTTAAGGCTCACTGCCATTTCATCTGGGATTGGAGTGCAGTCCATGACTAACCACCAAAAATACGCATTCTTTATTCCATGATTGCTGCAAACACAGTCACGTTATGTTAGATGCTTCCACATGATTCACACCTGCACCACACTCCCTTACCACAACTTCATGCACATTCTCCTTCGCGTTTAGATTGCTGTTCATTGAATTTATAAGCACAGGTAGTCTAAGTTAATGCATTTTCGGTTTGGTGATAGTCACAAGCAATTGTTCCATTTACACTGCTTTCTCTCGTTCCATTACTTCGTCCTCCATCTTGATCATGCATGCAAACACATCTTTGACCTCTGCTCCGCTCTGTTATCTCCCAAAGTCTTTCACTCCTCACGTACTTCCATTCTCTAGCCCTTTCGTTGACCTAGCCCTCTATCTTCCAACCTACTCCCTACATTCACTCCCTATCCTATTCCTCCACTTCTATAGCCATCACCAGCATCATTCCTACCTTACACATCTCCCCCTACCATTTCATCACCCCTCCATCACGCCAAACACTCACGGTAGGTCATCCTGTAGCTGTTGGTAGACATCCTGTAGAAACCAGAGTATCCTGTAGGATCCCCTGCAGACTTCCTGTAGGAGACCACTCACTCGGTTGCCGATCTTCTGAATGTGAGGAACCTCTGTGGATGGATGCTAAGGATCCCTAGGGACCTCTCCTAGCCTCCCCAACCTGTCCCACACTTTCCTTCCTTCTCCATCCCATCTGCACAACCAAACCCTAGTTAGCACAAGATCACAATCATTCCACACACTTAAAGGAAAAATACAAAAACATATCTTTCATGATGCAAGTAGTTTAGATCCATGCATTTGCACTTATTAGAGGTAACAACAGCATTGGTAGAAGTTTCATTCACATTTTTTGCATTGTAGAGGTTAGACTAGTTAAATTAGGGTTTCCTAGGTTTACATGCTTTGATTTGCTTTCAGTCCATTTTGTCAAGTAGAGTAGTTTTCCTTTGAGAATAGCTTTCGTCCATCAATTAGCAAGCTTCTTCTGAGAGCCTATAGAAGTTGGCTTGAGCCCTAGCGGACTTGTGCCAGCTGACCAAGTGACAGCTGCGACAAGAGCTAGTACTTGTGCATATAGCACCGTCGCTTCCAAGTTTGTACGAACTACCGGGTTGATAAAATGAGAGACAGGAAGCCCCAGGAGTTGTAGCATTCTTGCTACAATACTGGAGCTCACCAGGCGCTCACAGAGGCCATGAAGAAAAAATATAAGTTGGAAAAGATGCAGAGAGGCTACATCATTAGTAGCATTTAGGAAAAAGGGGTGTGCGTAGCCACCCAGCTACTGGTAGGGAAGGTGATGCTAAAATGTCGCGGCAATGAGGTACTAGAGATTGTCATCGGGCTAGCCGAGCAATGCGTGGAGGGGGTCCAGTTCAACTAGGCTTCATTCCTATGTGAAGAGTTCTTGACCAACTGTAAAGAAGCCTAGGAGTAGGGCAAGGCCTTCCACTATGCATGGTTGATCTTGTCGATCTTATTGCTCACGGGAGACTTGCCGGAGGATAGTCAATTTCCTCCTCTTGAATAGGACTTTCCAGAGGTAGCGAAATATGCATTGCTCTAGGAAAAAAAGGATGCCACAAGGATATGTGAGGCCAATATTTTCTGGGTTCTCATGGAGGCAAGCGTCCGGATGTGGATCAACAAAAGGTCACAACTCCCCCCATGGTGTACGCTAGTCTACAAAGCTTTGGAGATTTTAAGGTGGATATGTACATTGTGTATATTAAGGTGTGGAAAGATCTGGACCAGAACTAGACCAAGCTCCCCTTCATCACGATTGATGATGTTGTATTCGTTGTGCTCAATTCATGCCCACTCGAGTGGCATGCCTCAGATCTGGCGGTGTGCGATGATGCAGTGATATGAAAATAGAAGGATGCCACCAAGCTGCTAGCACAACAGAAGTGGAGTGAGTAGATCGCCGAGGGGGTAAGGGTGTCTTGTGAGGCAGTGAAGGCCGTCGTAGAGAAGACCAATGCTGCTGAAAAAGCAGTAGCAACACCGACAACTGGGGCCACTGCCATGTAGGAGAACAGAGACCCGCACCTGACTATGCGACAACAGACTGAGGACACGGTGGAAGGTGCTAATCCAAGCAAAACATCGGTACAATTGAAACGGTTGCATGGTATGGAATGAGCAAGCCCACGGAAGAAGACGAAGGCTTCCAAACTAGATTGTGAACCCATTACACTAACAAAGGGTGACCTCTATGACATAGGTGACATAGTTCATGAGGTCGCTCAAGAAGCACTCCAGGAAGCAATGATGGAGCAACAAAATGTGTTAGGGGCCCTCAGGGTACAACTCCAGGAACTTTAGGTGCATCCCCCATAAGAAGGAACAGTAGCAGTATACGGTGTCGGGGGTACATCAGCAATAGAGCAGTTGTTGCGGGCCAAAAGGGCTAACACCATTGTGTTGTTGAAAGGAGCACTGAAGATGGAAACCATGGAGGAGCCATGGTAGGCTAGATCAAGGGATTGGGCCTAAACTTGGCTACCCTTCCACGGGATATATTATATCAGTCACAAGACAGAGCAAGAGTAGAACTTCATGCGAGGGAAGGATGCATAGTGCAAATGCTCAGTGAACAACGAATCAACATCGAGTAGCTTAGCCTACAACGCGATGAAGCGTTGGTGCAGAATTAGCACCTGGAAAAGATAGTAGAGGAAGCATGTCGCTGCACCCGAAAGATGGAAATTGCGACAGATCTACCAATAGGAGTGCAGATTCACAAATTGGCCAATGGATTCCGTGAGACAAAGGAGGAAGCAACGAGGATCCAGTTGGACCTCAACCTACAGATTGTCGAACTATAATTGAAGGTGCAGCCATCCATGCATTCGGAAGTTTGGAAACAGTGTGCTAGCACTATCCAAAAGAGGTTGGAAGACATTGAATAGGAAGTACAAAGTTGTACCACTCTATTGGAAGAATCCTTCGGGGTCCTTATAGCCTTACAAGAGGACCCCACTATACAACGGTTGGAAATAGAGGCACAGGAGCTTCAAATGAAATATGATAGTGTGCACGGGACGATGTAGACAAGTAGTCTAGACCCAACAGCTCGCGAGGCTACAACAGGCCAAGGCATTGAAGGAGAAAGTGGATGTAGCATGCCAAAAAGAGGTAGTTGTTATAGACATTTTTGTGCCTCGCAGCATGGAGCATGAAATGTCAATAATTACAGGGATCCTCAGTCCCTAAACATGTTTTTCTTACCCCTAGAAGAACAAGGTCAGCAAACCACAGCACTTGTTATCAGTTCTCCACCTGAAAACACTCAAAAACAGGTTATTTTTGGATCATGTCAGCTGCTCCACTGAGCAACTGCGCTGAATGTCAACTGCTCCTCCTTGTACCTGCGCTGAAAGTCAAAACCAATGAAGGCTACCTGCACTGGGCGAGATTGGCCAAGTGGCACAGTCATTCTGCAAGGTGTCAACTGCCCAGGAAGCTTCCAAACTGACACTTGGTTCAAGGAATTCGCCCTGTGATGAGTAAGAGGTACTTGATCTCCATGTGTAAGCAAGGATCTCCAAGTGGACTTAAGAACTGAAGATTAACTGAAGAGGGAAAGGACACAAGGCAGCTTTATGTCAGTCTCAAGCTGACTCATCCTTTCTTCTTCTATCCTATATATAGAGCTCTTCTATGAGGTCTAAGGAGGCTGGAATTTTGTGCAAAGCAAGGAAGTGCTGGTGGTTTACAGTTAGAGCTATTGGGTGATTGCTTTTATAGAGGTGAAGAGGAGATTTCTTGTTGCTGGGGAGGTGCTGCTGGATTGGAGCCATTGATGGTTGTAACCTTCTCAGAACCCTTTTACTTCTATCAATAAAGCTTTGAATGTTCTCCTATATACTTGTATTGCATTGATGTATTGTATTTACTTGTATATCTGATTCACTCTAATCCATGCATCAGTTATGAGTACATGTTTCTTGTAGTTTTCCTTCTCTTGTTTGTGCAGGATCTTTGTGTAGCTGGGTCGGCAAAGGGAGCAAGGAGCTGGGAACAAGAGACAAAGAGAGAGGATAGGATCGACAAAAGCAAAAGACACCGGTTGGTCAATCTTTTCTTCCTTCTCTGTACTTTCATAAAAGAAAATATCAAAGCTTTACTTTCAGTTGTTGCTAAGGACTGTCACCCTTAGAGTAGGGATAGGGTCATCCGAGTCGGATACTTTTCCCCACAACAAACTGGCGACTCCGCTGGGGAACCTAGTATCTTGTTGGTGTTTGTAGTATCTTTGCTATTCATTTCCTGAACCAAAGAGTACCGAATCGAAAAGCTTTTGACTATATCAAAAGCGAAATAGAGGGACTGCTACTCTTGCTCATTTTTTGAACAGATTCATGATTTGAAGAGCTGATCTACAAAAGACTCTTGTACTCTTTGTGATAGCTTTTCATCCTCTTGATCATCCCTTAGCTTGTACTTGACCTATAGCTTTTTATTTCAGCAAAAACAGTGAATTTTTGAGCTTTTTATGACCCGGAAATCCTTGTAAACGCAACTCTCGTGTCTCAGTGCAGGCTGTCCAAAGGCAGTCTGCATTCCAGTGCAGGTACTCCCTTCGGGAACTGCGCTGAGAGTCAATTTGACAGACCAGAGCCTGCGCTGATCCAGTTAGGCTATGTCTTCCTGAGGTTTCCCACTGTGTCTTAGCCCTGTTTTCACTGTTGTTTTGCTGCTGATTGCTTGTCATCGTACTTGCTGTAAACCAACTTTCCTTGACATTATTCCGCCTCAGTTGTGTGATGAAACTGTGATTGTTCTTTCAGTATTTCTTGTTTCAGTTACAGTTTCCCATTGTGAAAAGCAAACCAGTATAGCTGTGGCCTCTTAGATCCTGAACTGTAAAAGTGTCTTTATGATCTTAAGAGCTAGTTTTATTACTGTTCATGGCTGTTTGAGTTTGTTTGTTTTTCATTTTGTGGTTTGAATCTATACATTTCCAGTGTCTAAACAAGTCGATCTTAAGGTGTCTTTTGATTTTGGACAAGCTTGTTTACTTTCGCTCGAAATTAGATTCAAAGTTATACAACAGTTTCCTTTTTGTCTTACATCAACATTAAGGATAAAGAAAAGAAATATCTCCATTGTGCATCTGCATTATTGACAGTTTGCATGTTGATTTAGGGAAAAGTGCATTTAGTGTGTGTTCTATGATCTGTGTGAAAAGTTGATGTCTTTCTTTTCCCTCAGTAGATTAAGGTTTTCAAAGTTGAAAGATTGAAAAGTTTTGCTTCTCATCTTAGATTGCATTTAGGAAGTTGTATATATACATCTCGTGGTGATCCTTAAAGGAAAACTGCTAAGCAAGATCAACATTAAAATAAATCCAATTTACATAACAACGATTTGTAACATAACGCAAACATCTAGAGGTCTAGGTAGAGACGTGTTCCGGCGTCGTTAAACATAGTGACTATCGATCTCTACGAAGGTGGGTGATTCCTCCTGAGAGTCGGTGGCACTAATACGGACTTGTGCTCCCACGTACCATCGCGTATATATTGGGAGACCCCTATAGGCAATTATCCTTTATCCATAGGAAGCCGTGTCGACCGCCCTACTGATCGCGATGCAGTGAACACAGCATTCACGAAGATCGACCACCCGTACCGTAAAACGTATTCTGTGGTTTCGCGAAAGGTTTGGCACACCCTCTGCCTAGATCTCCAGAGCAGTTTCTTTTGGCCTTTTTCAAACTCTATAACTGAAAAAGTCCAACCGAGCATTTGTCACTTCGGGCTCGTTAAAACATCGAAGGCGACTAGAGTCATCTTTAGCTTTTTCTCGACTCTTAAAACATGAAAAAGCAAGTTTGTGTCTAAAAGCGTCGTTAATAAAATTTATTTTAAGCGGAACAAAATCACCTGTTATTCCCACGTTGATCTTTCAGTTGAAAAGTATGGAGCCCACCAACCAAGGAGGCAACCTTGGCGGAAGTCCAAATCCCTTCTCCTCTTGGGGAGATGTTGGTGCGCCTCATATGGCAACATTGTCACTTCCAGGATTGACAATCGGCCTCCCTGTATGGCTCTTTTCAACTAATGTAGTCCAGATCGCCACTAATCCTGAGCAATCGAATCAACAGTCAGACCAGTCTAGAGCTACCCACCAGCCTTCCACTTCTTACAATACTTCCTCTGATCCTTCATCTTCGCAAGGTAGAGCTGGCAAAAGTCAGCCTCCCAAGGAGAAGAAGGAAAGGAAGAAGAAAGAGAAGAAGAAGAAGGAGCCTAAGGTGACTGGGGGCAAGCAAAAGACATCTGACGAAAACCCACCCACTGCACAGACCGGGCCTAAATCGCCATGTGTCATATGTAGAGGAGACCATTTCCACAGAGATTGTCCCTGTATTCCCCGGATACTAAGGGACTGGTCCCCTCGTCTGCACAATTCGGGGGCATCAACCTCTGACAATCAGGTTGATGGCTTTCCGTCAACCAGCGAAAGTGAAGGATCAAGACAAAAAGGGGGAGTAAGATTCCCCTGTAAGTTGTGTGAAGGCAGTCATGCCATCCACCGTTGTCCCTTCTTAGACGAAGCGAAGAGAGTTTTGGAAGACTGTCTGGTTTCACCGGTAAAACTTCCTCCTGGATACAAAAAACTCGTGCCAAGTCCTTCGTTGGTTGAAAATACAGCTGGCCCGCTCAAGTGGTCGGCTGAAGCGTCAGTCACTGAAAATGAACCTACTGAATCCAGACCGGACGAAAGTCCAAAGGTCGATACGGCAGTTGACCCGGTTCTACCTTCAGAAGTTTCATCTTCAAATGACACCGTCGCCGAAGAGTCATCTTCATGCGACACCCTCACTGAAGAGAATAAGGATGACACCATCCAGGTTCTTTTCATCAGCACCGACTCTGATGAGCGTCAGGGCAATGCGCCCATTCCTTTATTGCAGGAAGGAACATCATCAGGGTCATATCCGGCCGTATATTCGGTCCCACCACCAAGCAACCTGGTTGTATCCTTTGATTGGAATCAACTAGGCAGACCCCGGTTACCAGCCAGTGTACCATTCAGAATCATTGTCCAGATCTATAGAATGATCATGGCTGGTACTATCATTGATGAAGGGGCGTCTGTGAGTATCCTTTCCTCTATTGCTTGGAAAGCACTGGGTTCCCCGGCGCTTTTACCTGAGTTAAGAAATCTCTCAGGTTTTGATAAAGGAACCAGTCGACCATTAGGAATCCTCCCCAATGTGCCTGTTACATTGAAAGGGAAGACCGTCAATTTGAACGTGATGGTCGTCCAAGGACCCTTGGATTATAACCTACTCCTTGGACGTGACTATATTTATTGCATGGGAGCGATAGTCTCCTCACTCTTTAGAGTAATGTGTTTTCCACACGAAGGAAGGATGGTCAAGCTCGTAGACCAACTTTCATTTCCGGGATCTCGCATCGCAAATAGTCAAATACCATTCCTAAATGGTCTGTTCACACAAGATTCGCCTCCACCCCCAGTCCTCCTTCCCGATGAGTGCGAGTGATTCGGAAAGAAAGACTGGAACCCAGGGGGCATGCACCCTGGTCTGCTCCGGGCAGAAGAAACCCTGGGTATAAGGTAGAATTTCCGCAGAAGAATATGACTAGTCCGTACCCCGTCCGTGGATGGAAGAGGGGTTGTTCTGGAATAGTATTCTTTTGTTAAAGTTATTTGTTTGGCTAAAGAGTCATTCACCTTTGTCTAAAGAGGTGGGCACTGCCCAAGTAGGAATTCCCTTATTGCGACAAGCAGTAACCATCTTTGGGGAAAAGCAAGCCTCACCCATTAAAACAAATGTTTTGAAGGATAAGTAGGGGCAGCCTCCAAAGAAAGAGATTCTATTGTTGTGATATAGGGTAACCATATTTGAGTAACCCAATGATAGACATCGCCGAAGAAAGAGATTGATTTGTGGCAGCAAATAGAACCCTCTTCGGATAATAAGAAAGAGACAAGCCTCCCTCAATAATACCAATGTTTTGTCTTTGAGTAGTGTTCTTCTCTTGTCACAAATAGCTGTTCGTTAAAAGTTGGGCCGACGGGAAGACTGAGTACCGCGTAAGATCCCTTAAAATAACGAGAAGACTAGTATCGTTAATATTAGATTGGCAAGATGACAAGTAGCTGTGAACACCCAAAGAAAAGCAGAGGTGGGGAGAGGAGGGGCAGCCTCGAAATTCTATCCTATACCTGGGGGCATGCAAACCTTCTGGAGTGCAAGCTAGGGGCGGTTATTTATCTGGTTTTAAGATTAACCGTTTTCCGAACTTACACAAAGGAAGGATGAGTTGGAGCATAGCTGTGGTAAGGCGCAAGCTCTATAAAAAATGGATCCTTAGAGGAGGCATTCTTATTTTATGACTGGTATTTCGAGCAGTTTTAGCACATAGTTCATGCTCGTTAAAAAATAAACGCAAGATCCGAGCAGTTTTAGCGCATAGTTCATGCTCGTTAAAAAATAAACATAAGTTTATGAGCAGGCTTTCCTTTAGAGTTCAAGCTCATTCAGAAAAAATGAACCGGTAAATACCCTTTTGAGATCATAAATTCATCAGCCATAAAAGCCTTGGTCGTGTTTGTGCACCGTCACCTCCACTTTTCATTTGGCCGATCATTCACCTCCATTTGTGTGTTTGCCTCTTTTGAGGAACATCTGCGAAGAGTGATTTCACCTAGCCATCCTTGTGACACTGCCATGATTGGAAAATTCCAATTTGTACCTGGAATCAGTTGCTATACCTGTTTATCACTCGTTCCTCAAAAGACGAGTCATCTTTGAGCTCTTTTCTGACTCGCAAAATATGAAAATTTTGCCGAGTTTTGGCCTTCCAGCTCGTTAAAGGGACCAGAAGAGCTATCCCTCTTTTAGACTTTAATCTTTTTGGACCTGAGGGATTATTACACAAAAAGATCGAGCGCTTGTCTTGTTCGGCTCGTTAAAAGTACCGAACACCCATCCCTTCTGTATTGTTTTATACTTTTTCGGACTTAAGGGATTAGATGACGAAAAAGGAATTATGGAGTTAACTTTCTGTACCTTTTCAGACTCTCTAAAAATGAAAAGGACCGAGTTTTCCTTGTCGTTAGACTCGTTAAAATAATTAAATAGCGACAAACTTGTCTTTAGACGAGAACGAGTTTCCCTATCGCTAAGCTCGTTAAATCATAGCGATGGGCTTGCCCGAAGGGCAGGTTATAGAACAAGCATATGTTATCCTCCTCAAGCTTGACAAAAATAAAGAGGTACTGGTCAGAAATGACTGGGGAAAAATTGGGAGAACATCAAAGCTTAATGGTAGCAAGTCGCTCTTGAACATGACACTTTTCTTCCGTACTACATCGGGTTGGGTTGTTTCATTCACCGGTCTCATCACCATGGTCTTCGCCAAACCATCCACATTTTGGGTAATGCTACCGATCCATCGCATCAGTGTCGTTATATGTTCAAGAGAGGTCATTCTGAAAGTGTCAACCGTGTCCCATCCACTGCCATACATTATCCTTCATCCATTCATGATCGCCACCCTGAATCATATATCACAGTTTGTTTTCACCTCCACTAAAATCATTAGCTCCGTTCCGTGTCATTGATGTGGGATTCATTAAGGCCCTCCTTTGACGGATCGCTTCTTGTCGACTTCAGCTCATTATCCAAGAAGTTGATCTAGGAACAACCCCATCAGTACTTTGAAGCTTGCATACCTCAATGGCAAGTTTCTCACTTCCGGCGACAGGTATACATCAACGACCTTCGACCAGAAGATTTTGCGTGGCGTTCGACGCCAAGTCCTTTATTCACGCCACGTGAATTGTATTGCAGTACCTTGAGGGTCATTATCATTATCGGTGATTCCTCTCACGCTTGTTAACGGTTTTCATCATTGACCGGTAATCAAGCGATGTCTTTCCATGTTCGACTTCAGCGAAATTCTCACATGGATCGACTTGTACTTAGAGTGAAGATCGAACGAGTTTGAAGACCCCGGATCTAGTTTCATCCATCCGGGCTGCGATACATATTCAGGAAATATAAAAGCATTTGTCATGTACATCATTGCAGCAGATGATCATCCTACTCAAAGGATGATAATTTCAGCAGAAAATTATCAGTCTACCATCAGACGATCGTCTGTTCTATGTACCAAAATGTATTTATAAAGCTGAGCATGGGAATGCCCGCCTCAGCTAGATCATGAAAACAGAATGAAAAAATAATGTATTGTATTGTATTGTATTACAGGGCACCTCTCAGCACTTGAATGAACTTCAGACCCTCTGGATAAAGCATTTCACCCGATAAACGGCCTCATACTTTAGGGGGCAACTGTTATAGACATTTTTGTGCCTCGCAGCATGGAGCATGAAATGTCAATAATTACAGGGATCCTCAGTCCCTAAACATGTTGTTCTTACCCCTAGAAGAACAAGGTCAGCAAACCACGGCACTTGCTATCAGTTCTCCACCTGAAAACACTCAAAAACAGGCTATTTTTGGATCATGTCAGCTGCTCCACTGAGCAACTGCGCTGAATGTCAACTGCTCCTCCTTGTACCTGCGCTGAAAGTCAAAACCAATGAAGGCTACCTGCGCTGGGCGAGATTGGCCAAGTGGCACAGTCATTCTGCAAGGTGTCAACTGCCCAGGAAGCTTCCAAACTGACACTTGGTTCAAGGAATTCGCCCTGTGATGAGTAAGAGGTACTTGATCTCCATGTGTAAGCAAGGATCTCCAAGTGGACTTAAGAACTGAAGATTAACTGAAGAGGGAAAGGACACAAGGCAGCTTTATGTCAGTCTCAAGCTGACTCATCCTTTCTTCTTCTATCCTATATATAGAGCTCTTCTATGAGGTCTAAGGAGGCTGGAATTTTGTGCAAAGCAAGGAAGTGCTGGTGGTTTACAGTTAGAGCTATTGGGTGATTGCTTTTATAGAGGTGAAGAGGAGATTTCTTGCTGCTGGGGAGGTGCTGCTGGATTGGAGCCATTGATGGTTGTAACCTTCTCAGAACCCTTTTACTTCTATCAATAAAGCTTTGAATGTTCTCCTATATACTTGTATTGCATTGATGTATTGTATTTACTTGTATATCTGATTCACTCTAATCCATGCATCAGTTATGAGTACATGTTTCTTGTAGTTTTCCTTCTCTTGTTTGTGCAGGATCTTTGTGTAGCTGGGCCGGCAAAGGGAGCAAGGAGCTGGGAACAAGAGACAAAGAGAGAGGATAGGATCGACAAAAGCGAAAGACACCGGTTGGTCAATCTTTTCTTCCTTCTCTGTACTTTCATAAAGGAAAATATCAAAGCTTTACTTTCAGTTGTTGCTAAGGACTGTCACCCTTAGAGTAGGGATAGGGTCATTCGAGTCGGATACTTTTCCCCACAACAATAGTACTTAAAGCATGCGTCTAGCCTTGGATTGATGAGGCCTTCCTCATCACCACCACCATCGAAGGAAAATATTGCATGCTCTCAGACAGGGATTTGCCCATGACAACGAGTATTCAGTGAGTAGGTAGAGAAAATCCAGCAGATGGTAGAACAGTGTACTATGAACCTTCACAGAGCTCAGGAACAGTTGGAAGGGCTTCGTGCCAAGATTGTTCCACAGTGACTCGGGACGAGTCACGATGATTGTGTTGGGGGCCTGTTGGGTAGCGGATCTCCCCATAGCATGTTTTTGGGGCTTAAAGGCTGAGTTTTGGTCAATGTGATGTAAAGACCATGCGAAATGTCGGCACAGAGCGCGAGAGTCTAGGGTTTTCCACCCTAATATATGTGATTTAATGTAAGTTATGTCAGCCTACCCATGGTCTGTGGACCATGGGATTATATAAATAGAGCAAGGCTCTAAACGTAAAAGCAGTCTAAGTTTGGAAGAGAAGATAGAGGTGAAGGCATGGTTAGAGGATAGAAGTGGATCTGAAGGTATAGGGTCATAGTAGCAGATAGAGGCTCTGCAGCTGAGTGTGCATAGGCCTAGTAGAGCCTGCAACTAAGTTTGTGGGCCCCTACAGCTAATTACGCAGGGTGGATTTCAGTCTGTATTGAATTGAACTTGGAAGGCATCATTAATAAAGATAATTTGGTTTGGCATATTGTGCATCTAGTCCATAGATCTGTATTTCAATGTTATGTGTTGATGGTATCTATTTATCAATATGCACGCACTTGTATGTATGCTTATGAATGGAAAGCTTCTAAGTAATTAATGAACCAACCCTAATTAAGGAAGACTTGGGTAATTAAAACTGGTTGCACTGCGGCTGGAGCTACACAAAGGTAGAACCACAAAACGCTAGAAGCTTGCTGGTACGCGTAATCTAGTAAGCGCGAAAGTTTAATCGGGTACTGATCTCCCATATCAAACATCTCCATGGTGCAGAAACCTGGTTGCAACACCCTCCCACACTACTTCGGGTGAGTCTCAGCCCGCGCTCCACGAACTGTTGTCGAAAGGGCTAGTAGTACTAGGATTTGCTTGGCTAAACTCACTGCTGAAACTGGGTCAGGCCCCACGTAGCTAACAATAACAATCTAAACTATTGCACTTCCTAATTCATGCATGGGATCCAATGGATTAGTCTTTTCACATAATAGACAAAGTGGTCCCTATTATGATTGATGATGTTTACTTCCTTACAGGGTTATCGAGACGTGGTGCCCCCATTTCTCTTTCAGGTTCTTCCCATGAGGGTGAATTAGTGAGGGACTATGTTCAACAATTTTTTCAGCCAAGTACATAGCCTAGAAAAGATGAAAATATAATCATCAAAGATATTTGTGATTTTCCTTTGAGAACAATCCTTTTCACTATCGAAAAGTTGGCAGGCAGTGTGACACTTCATACAGCAAACAGATCATAGATGTAGTATGCACTTGAGTGTCTTGAGCCAACTACATTCAATTGGTGTGAGGTTGTACTTTCTTCATTGAAAGAGAAGCTAACAAAGGTAAATAGCAGTAAGATGAATAATTTTAGCTATGGATCTCTCTTGATCGCTTTCACCTTAGAGAGAATTCCATTGATGTAACTTCATCATGTAACACTGGGTGTAGCTAGTCATAGAGATCCACGGATGCAGAGGTGGGTCGAATTGATGGCTAGACATGTTGGTCAGTCATCAATCACATTTTATTTTTCATTCTCTAGTTGGCTTGATCGACAACACATTTTCATCAAGGAGAATCCATACGCAGGGACGGATTTTCATGGCGATCCATAGTTGAGTTTACTAGTGGGCGCTTAGTGGGGTGCTATAGGTAAATTGTTTTTGACCAAATGTTTTTTTTTATTTTTAAGTTTCTACATGTTTTTTGTGTTTTTGATGTTTCCAAGACTAAACTAAAATCATTCTCATGCATACAGATGTTGGTAATGTTCGACCTATGGGACACCAATAGGAAGTAGGTGAACCAACGCGGAGAAATGTTGAGAGGGTAGTTCTCTAGGATTTGGATTTGACCGAGACACTGGCAGAGTTGTAGGATCATGTAGAGGGGTTAACCATTGATATTCCGGATATATGGATCAAGAAGTTACCTATGCGACTGTAGTGCCATACTACTGGTGTTCTTGGCCATTGGATGTGGCTATTTCGCATGAACGCTAAGGCTGTGACCTATTCTCATGAGCATCACTATGTCTACTTAGGATGATTTTTGTATGCATTCTGAGTTTTTAGGTCATATGACCAAACATGTCTTGGACACAAATTTTGCATAAACATTACAACATCTATCTATTTTTTACTTTCAAAGTTTTAATATATGGTTATGTGCAATCCTATTCAACTAATGATGTGAATTGAAAATTTACTTTTACGTGTGTCACAAATGTGTATTTAACACATAGTTCTCTAATGAATCAGTTAATGTGTTAAAGTTTCTGGAAATATGTTTATATTGAATCTACTCAAAATGTATTTCCAAAAGATGAACTCTAAGGAACATATGAAGAATTTTTGGATGTTTATACATTTGTTAGTTGCAGTACGATGAGTTGTGAGTCCAGCCTAATGATGATTCGGTGAATTCCAAGTGAAATGGCATCAGAGAGAAGTTCGATTAACACACTATACTCAGTGATATTGTTCGTAGAACGACTGATAAAAATCCCTTGAAAACTAACTAACTCACCACTTGGAGTGAAAACGGCCCATGCTGCAGAAGATAGGTTCTATGTACTACGACTAGCACCATCGGCATAACCAACAAATGGTTCCGAAGATTATGACATCTACAACAAATACAAATCGGATTACTTAACCACATAAAAACTCTAAAATACATACTAACACACACACACACACACACATGAAATTAAAGCATATATGCAGTGATTTTACTACAGTCAATTAAGCATAGTAACGTTTGGGATACAACCCGTTTTAGGGCTATGACAATGGAATTCCATCATAATCCACCAACTCGTAGGCACCCTTTCCCAAAACAAGCTTGACAATATAAGGGCCCATCCATAGTGGTTTAATTTTTCCTACTCCTAGTTTATCAGCTTCTTGATAATAAAGCAAGACCAGGTCTCCTTTTGAGAAAATGTGAGGCTTGACATTTCAGTTGTATTGCGCCTTGATTCATTTCTTATGCGCTTCGTTAGCTAATGTAGCTTCACGATGGGTTTCATCCAGATGATGAGTTCTAAGAAACGTGGTTCTTCATCAGAAGTGTCGGGTAACAGGTTAATTGCAAGTTTAAGAGATGAAATTTCACATTGTATCAACAAGATTACCTCCAGACCATACACTAATTGAAATGTTGTGAATCCAGTTGTAGTCCTTATCAAGGTTCGATATGCACACAAAGCATAGTAGAGGATTAAATTCCAGTTTTGTTTATGAACCCCTATCATTCTTTGAAGCATTCGCTTCAGGACTTTGTTGATGGCCTCAACTTTTCCATTAGCTTACAAATAATAAGGAGTAGAACTATCTTGTGAAAGTCCTAACTTGGCAGTTAACTCAAACATCATGTGATTGCAAAAATGTGACCCATGATTTGTAACTATAGCTTGTGGTACACCAAATTGGGAAACCATGTGGTTGAAAAAGGAAAAGGGCAGTCGTCTTGCCACTATTGTTTAATGTAGGCATCGCCTCAACGCATTTTGTGAAATTGTCAACGACGTCTATAATGTACCCATACCCCCTGGCCGAGTGAGGGTTAAATGTCATGAAGTCAATGTCCCACTTGGTGAATGGTCCAACAACAATGACAGGATGCAATGGTGTAGGTGGTAATCTATCTTTTCGGTCATAGATCTGACATGCATGACAACTTTTGACTGCAATAATGTATCTTTGAATATGGTAGGCTAGAAATAACTAGCACGGAGAATCCTCTGTGCGGTAGCATAACCAGATAAATGTCCACCACAAGAACCTGAATGGCAACCATTCAAAACTTTATTGGCTTCCTCATGTGTGAGGCACCTTCATAAAATCGTATCGATACCCCAGTGGTAAAGAGTGTCACCAATGATCAGATAATCTTTGGCTTGGTATCAGATACTTCGCTTTTGCGAGTTAGAGGTATCGAGCTGGAAAGTTTGGGTTTAGAGATAAATCAGTATATCTCCATACCATGGGTTAGATGATGAAATCAGGAATAGAGATCATCCATAATTGATCCTTCTGATGTTGAATCAATAGTATTCGAGGGAAGGTCGCAAAGAAGCTCGACGAAAACTAGAGATTTCTTTGATTTGGATTTGATGAATTCTAAATCAAATTCCCATAAAATTACAATCCATTTTGAGTATTTCCCACCCAACAATTGACGTGACAAAATATATGTCATAGGGTTGCAATCCAAAATGACAGTGGTGTTTGGAGTAGGATATAGTGGCGAAAACTTTGTACATCTTGAACAACAGCCAGAGCTAAATTTTCGATGTAAGAGTACTTAACTTCTAAATCATTAAGTTTGCAACTCAAATAATATATCGGATGTCCAATTCCATCTTCTTCTTGGACTAAAACCATTCCAATGGTTGTATCTGCTGCAGCGAGATACAAGAAGTAGTCATTTTGATAATTCGGGGAATACATTAATGAGGCTCTAATCAAGGTATATTTAAGAGCGTCAAAGGAATCTTGCGCAAACTAATCCCAATGGAAGTGTATCCCCATTTTCAAAACACTAGTAAATCCTTTAGCCATTTCAACATAATTGGGAATGACCCTCCTCAGAAAGTTAGCCTTCCCTTGGATTCTGTAAATGTAGTAGATTGGAAGGTGGAGGCAAGTCAAGAATTTCTTGAACCTTAAGTGGGTCGAGTCGAATTCCTTCCTTAGACACTATGAAACCAAGCAAACAACCAGAACCAACACAAAACACACATTTGTGTGGATTGAGTCGTATTTTTTAGTGTCAGCACCATAAAAATATAGCTCTCAAATGTTACAGGTGATCAATCTACTTTTGTGAATGAGAAGGTAAATCATCAAGGTATGGTTGAATAATATGTTTGATGTCATGGAAGGCATAGTTCATTGCCCTCTAAAAATTTTCCTCTACGTTCTTCAAACCAAAAGGGAGTTTCCCATAAGCAAATGTGCACCATGGACAAATAAAAGCAGTTTTAGATTGGTCCTCTGGGTGGATATTGATCTTATTATAGCCAGAAAAAACCATCCATGAATGCAAATATTTCACATCTGGCACATTCATCAATAATGTGGTCGATAAAAGGAGTGGGATAATTGCCTTTTGGACAATTTGGATTAACATCCCTATAATCGATTCACACTCATATTGTCCCTTGTTTCTTCATGAAAGGAAAAATATTGAATCAGTGAGAGGAACAGGGTATATGAAACCAACATGCAAAAGTTTTTTCAACCTTTGTTTTAATGGCAACAACCTTCTTTCAATGAACAAGACAGAGGCACTGTCACACTGGTTTGACATCATGATACATTTTGATTTCATGTTCAACTATACTAGAGTCAATACCTGGAATCTCCTCACATGACAATGCAAATATATCTCCGAATTCATGAAAGAGAGCACGATAAATATCAAGTTAAGATGGAGAACAATATTTGAAAACATTAATGTCTTCTACAACTTTAGGTTTTGTCGAAATATTGATAGAAATAGTTTCTTTGATATTTGCCAAGTTTTGCTCAGAATCTACTATATCTATGAAAATAGAATTCGAAAGGAAATCAACAACTGAAGGGTGATTAAGTTCATTTGAAAAATCTTCTATGTAATCTGGAAGATGGGAATGATGATGATAATCTTCCCATGGTTCTTCTTCCATCATTATTGATTGGATGATTCCTTCATTAGTAGAAAATATACATGAAAAAGGATCGGAGGAAGTACCCTATTCTAATGAACAATCTACCCATACAATTGGCAAAGATGGATTTGGGTTTGCTGCATAAGCTAGAAAGATTTATGGCTATGCAATCTCAATAGGCCTAGTGAAATGATTTCATTACTACTATCAACTTCATAACTATTGGTAATATTCCTTAAATTAGATGAAGTGGAATATATCATGTGGCAAGTCTAAACTTTTGCCACTTCCGCCACGTTTGATGGTGGTGGTAGTGAAAAAGTATCCATTAGGGAAGAATCCTTGAAGAGAGATACACCAATATTTTGAAGAGATAGCAACTAATGGAATGATTCTAGTAACCCATGAACTAGAGGCAAATAAAATGAGTTGATTGATAACTATGATTCCATCCTTATGAGGGAATGTAATCGTACGAAAGTATGTTGAAAACACAGTAGCCATAGCATAAACCTATGATCTTCCTAATAAAATGTTGTAGTCAAGGGGTCCACCAACAACCTCAACTTCAATAATTATTATTTCCCCCCCTAGTTCAATTTGTAGACTACTCAAGATTCCACAAGGCGTATATGTGCAACCATCAAAAGCTTTTAACATTGTTGGTGAACATGACAGAGGCAGTGAGCCAAGTGTTTTCCAGCAATTCATAGACATAATACAAGTAGATTCCCCCTCGTCAATAATGGTTCAGTGAATAAGTTTATTCAAGCCATTTACTTGAATAAGGAATGCCAATTGCACTGGTAACTGTGGCGTATAACCCGCATGGTTGAAAACCACAAGATTGGAATCAATTGGATCAATTCCACAAATTGCTGACAATGATGCCTGCTTTTGGGAGGGGCAATTCTGAATCACCTCAAGTGTCGACATAGAAGATAGTGACTGAGCCAAATCTTCTACTATGTTATAGCTCTGTGCAGCTTGAGCTCGAGGGTTAAATGTTGATTTATGCACAACTCCCTTAGGCAATTTTATTGTTAACTCTGGTACAATAGGTGGTGGAATAGGATAAGACAAAGGATCAGGTTGATCAGCTTGGTTATTCAAAGACGACGGTTGATTTCCATAATCTTTACTTCATGTTGACACCAAAACATCAATTTTTGGCTTAGAGGCAGATAGCATAAGCACTTGGGAAGTGAAAGCATGGTCTGTAGCAACCATATGTGTCTTCGAGTTTGGAAAAGGATCAGTCAACACTGTGGATGTACCAAAAGTATTAAGAAGCTTTGAGACTTTGGAGTGGTGAGGATAATCTCGTGTAAAGTGCTCATCATTATAGATTAAACATGGGTAGCAAGGTTTCCTAACCGAAGGATAAGAACCAGATGATTTCTCTTGAGGGGGATTATTTTGTTTTTTCTTGTTTTTCCCCTTATTCTTACTTCCTAGTTGCTTTTCATTATTTCCTTTGTTAGATGACATAGCATTGATTTCGGAAGCAAGAGTGTTATTAGATGCATTTTAAGTTTGATTGGAAATCGCAAGTGTTTTACCAGATTCTCTACCTGTTGTTTAGGTGCTCGAAGAACCAATCACACCATCGCTAGCATGAGAGTCCTTACTCGATGGTGGTGGACAAACAGTGTGTTGGAAATAATACTAGGCAGGGGGTGAATCATTGTTAGCAAATCAATAAATTTTTCATTTCCATAATTACATTTATATATGCTACTTCAGTTAAGGGAACTCACGTGTACACACAACTGTATTTAATGCAACTAGCGTATATCTAGAAAACTTATGATTCAGTTAATTCATCATATGTTGATCTTTAATCAGTGCATCAGAACTTCATTAACCATATAAACAGTAACCAAGTGTAGTAAAATAGAACAGATCATCACACATAAGAAACACACATGAACACCATGATATAAGTTGGAAACCCAATGTGACACAAAAAACACCTGCTGCTGTCTTCCTTTTAATATAAGAAAAGCTTGTTTACAATATTGTACTGGTGTAGACTCATACTAATACGCAGGTACCCACTTGCAGAAGGCTACAACCTTCTCTAGTTCTCCAGCTACCACTGGAAGGGAGCTACAACCCCCTAGCTCTTGTACTAGCCGATATATTTACTAGTATGTAGGTGCCAACCTACAGAAGGCTAGCACCCTCTCTTGTTTTCCAGCTGCTACTAGAAGAGAGCTCCAACCCCCTGCCTCTTGTACTAGCTGATATTTTTACCAGTACGTAGGTGCCGGCCTACTCAAGGCTCCAACCTTCACTCTTCCTCCAAGGACCATGTTTCATAAATTTTCAGACTAAATACTCCTGGAACACAACACCATAATATAAAGGCCACGTTTCATCCAATTTTCATGTTGGACCCATCAACCACATTGAAGCACAAAATCAATCACCACTGCAATAAAACCATCAACCACATCTACATGATCAATCTCTACATCACCCAACAACTAAATCACTGAAACCCTATCATCAAACACAGTCACCAAAACACAAAGCAAAAACCAGAACTCTGCAGCAACAACTAGATCCAACTGCAACTTCAAATATCATACTTCATACTGTATACGTGGCTCTACTTAGCCGAACTAGCTTGTATATGCACTTTTACCAAGGTGAACCCATGTACAGATCTGCAAATATTTACTCATAACTTTGCAGCTATACCAGACATCAATCATACCCAGATCATAACAATTATACAATAAAATATGCATTAGTAATTCAGATCTAGTCTATCCATGATCAAACCACATAATGATAATACATCCCAAGCCTTAAGATCCTGATCATCCATCATCAACCGCATAGGTGCATCCTTAGCTTAGATCAAGCAAAGCATCACCAACCCATAACCTGCATATTGGATCTCACACTTCATCATATATTCAATACTTGAACCCCATTAATGATATTCTCCTCCTTCTATAGTCTTAGGCCTTACTCAATACCATGGACCAAAACCAATTAGGACCAATACCTTGGACCAAATACCTAGGGTCAATACCTCGGGCCAAATACCTTGGACCAATACCATGGATCAAAATACCATGGGCCAAATACCATGGACCAAAACTTAATTTTCCAAGATGTATGCGCCTTTCCTTTTGTGAAAGTGCATGTGTATGTTATACACACCTTTTGGTCTTCTAACCCACTTGTATACACTAATTTGTCATGGTGAACTTGCTTATACCTCTCTCTGATCATTAATTCTTTTCTATTGACCTACTGCACTATGATCTGTCATATGAGTGAGTTGCCATCAAGGACAACACCTGTATCATACATCGGTCATAATGCCAACAATCACCCCCTTTGGACTTGATGGCAACAAAAACACCAAGTCACTCTCCCCCTTTGACATCAAGGGCAAAGGGCAGACCAAGATATTCTCTCCCTTGATATACATTCTATTGTCCATAATCCCCCCAAGTACATGCTAAAATATCTAATTGAACTCTCCCTTTGTACATGCCAAGATGTACCAATCTATCCATGCTCCCCCTGAGCACATGCAGAGTCTGCAAAAATATTTTTTAAAAGAATAACATGACTCTGCGACTCAACTAAGACCTTCCTATTACCAGTGACTCATACATACATCAATCTCCCAACCAAGTGGGGATACACCATTTTGACTCATCCATCCAACCAAGTGGGGATATACCAAATGTTTATACATGATTGAAAATAGAAATTATTACATCATCCTTCCCATGTATAGTGGGGGTACAAATTAGGTCTTTGCATGACCTTTACACCAAATGATAACAAAGACCAGCAATCTAAACAAGACCATGATAGTCATCAACAACTATCATACACCATATATGCTCTGCACCATAAGCATCTGTCAACAACATACAGAATTGTATCCTGCAATACCATTCTCTTGACCAACCAACAATAAGTAGCAAGATGTATCATTTATCCACATAAGCATCATCACCAAAGACTTATAACCATAATGCCAACAATGCATTATTCGAAGCATATGCTCCCCCTGGACCTATTCCATCTTTTCACTGTTAGATCTGATCATGCATATATCAACAAGAAGTATCAAGGCGTCATCATCATCAAGTTAGGATCAAAAGCACTTCTAAACACAAACTTATGAGTACCAACACATTTCCACACATCATCAGCAGATTGTAACCATCATCAAATAGAGAGAATAATTGAGTGAACCATATTAGAACTTTTTTCTTGAGTTTGTCCCACAACGTTTCCTCAAACTAACATATACACAACTATGTAGCTTCAAACTCGCGTATAGATGCGACTCGTCTTCATGAAACCTACATATAGATTTAGAACACTGAAGTTTCACACTTTCAACTCCCTTTGAGTCTGTCATGTCTCTATACTCTGCTATACCACATCATTCTGACTGTACTTCCTTCTTCTTCCATATCTTCGACTGTGATGATGTTTTCTCCTTTTGGTATGGTTCCCAAAATCTTCTCCTGCATTCCTTTGCTATATGTCCAATATTTTTACATGTATAGCATCTCATATGTTTCATATTCCTTCTATAGCAGTCAATGGCTTTGTGACCAAACATATTGCAAGAAAAACAGTATCCCTTGAACTACCTAGATTGTGATGATCTTTCTGTGTTACGGTCTTGCACCATTCTACTTCTGCATCTCGCTATAGCATGTCCAAGATTATGACATACATAACACTCAACATTATTCATCTGAGAAAATAACCGACTATTATTTCCATAGTTTGGAGTAAAAGATTTTCTTTGACGGATTTCTTTCCTTGGTTGTTGATGTGGTTGACCTCTTATATCGTTGTTGATCATTTCAGGTTTTGCATTAGAGTTTCTTGCCTCACCCTATGAGCTAGACTCACCTTCAACTGATTCATAATAACCAAGACCAGTTTTGATAGCAGGCGACCTTTGACTACTAATAATATCATCCAAATTCTTAGTACTATCTTGAAATCATAATAGTTTATCCTTTTCTTCTAATTTACCTTTCAAGATTTTTACCTCAACCTGATGTTGTTCTTCCTTTTCCAGATATTGCTTCTTCAAGATTTCTTTAGACTTTCTTCCATCTTCCACTTGCTTCCTTAGTTTGAGAATAACATTTTCTTGTTCTTCATTCTGCTCCTGCAACAATTTACGTACTCTGAAGGCACACTCCAGCTGAGCTTTTAATCTCATAACTTCTTCTTTGAGGACACACTCCCTTTTGTTAAATAGATCTTGTTGATCTATGATTTTATCTTATGCTTCATTTGCTTGTTCATCTTCAATCTGAGGTGATTCAGAACTTGAATACTTGCTTCCACCTAACAGCAAGTTGCCATTGTTCCTTTGAGTTGTCTTCTTCTTCTGACGTGCTTTCTTTCCCATTGATCTATGGATCTCCTTTAAGCAATCAAACTTCTACCAAAGGACCTGATCTGATTCCAATTGTTGGAAATAACACTGAGAGGGGGGGTGTGAACCAGTATTATCAAATCAATAAATTTTTCATTTCCATAATCATATTTATATACGCTACTTCAGTTAAGGGAACTCGTGTGTACACGCAACTGTATTTAATGCAACTAGCATATATCCAACAAACTTATGATTCAGTTAATTCATCATATGTTGATATTTAATCAGTGCATCAGAATTTCATTAACCATATAAACAGTAAACCAGTGCAGTAAAATAAAACAGATCATTACACATAAGAAACACAAATGAACACCATGATATAAGGTGGAAACCTAATGCCAGTAAAAATCACCTGCTGCTGTCTTCCTTTTAATATAAGAAAAACCTGTTTACAATCTTGTACTGGCGCAGGCTCATACCAATATGCAGGCACCCACCTACCAAAGGCTACAACCTTCTCTTGTTCTCCAACTACTACTAGAAGGGAGCTACAACCCCTGGCTCTTGTACTAGCCGATATATTTATTAGTACATAGGTGCTGGCCTACAGAAGGCTAGCAACCTCTCTCGTTTTATAGCTACTATTGAAGGGAGCTCCAACCCCCTGGCTCTTGTACAGGACGATACTTTTACCAGTACGTAGGCACCGACGTACTGAAGGCTCCAACCTTCACTCTTCCTCCAGGGACCACGTTTCATAAATTTTCAAACTAAATACTCCTGGAACACAACACCATAATATGGAGGCCACGTTTCATCCAATTTTCATATTAGACCCATCAACCACATTGAAGCACAAAATCAATCACCACTGCAATACAACCATCAACCACATCTACATCATCAATCTCTTAATCACCCAAAAATTGAATCACTGAAACCCTATCATCAAACATAGTCAACGGAATACAGAGCAAAACCCAGAACTCTACAACAAAAACTAGATCCAACTACAAATTCAAATATCATACTTCATACTATATACGCGGCTCTGCTAAGCCGAACCAACGTGTATATGCACTTTTACCAAGGTGAACCTGCGTACAAATCTACAAATATTTACTCATAACTTTGCAGCTATACCAAACATCAGTCATACCTAGATCATAAAAGTTATATAATAAAATATGCATCAATAATTTAGATCTAGTCTATCCATGATCAAACCACACAACGATAATACATCCCAAGCCATAAGATCCCGATCATCCATCATCAACCGACAGGTGCATCCTTAGCTCAGATCAAGCAAAGCATCGCTAACCCATAACTTGCATATTGGATCTCACACTTCATCAGATATTCAATACTTGCACCCCATGGCCTAATGATCTTCTCCTCCTTTTATAGTCTTAGGCCTTACTCAATACCATGGACCAAAGAAACTTAGGACCAATACCTTGGACCAAATACCTAGGGTCAATACCTCAGGCCAAATACCTTGGACCAATACCATGGATCAAAATACCATGGGCCAAATACCAAAAACCAAAACTTAGTTTTCCAAGGTGTATGTGCCTTTCCTTTTGTGAAAGTGTGTGCGTATGTTATATGCACCTTTTGGTCTGCCAACTCGTGTGTATATGCTACTTTGTCATGGTGAACCTGCATATACCTTTCTCTGATCATTAATTCTTTGCTATTGACTTGCTGCACTATGATCCGTCATTTGAGTGAGTTGCCATCAAGGAAAACACCTATATCATACCTGTGTCATAATGCCAACATAGTGAAAGTTGGTCGAGGTGCACTCAGGATCTTGTCATTGAGCATGCCAAACTGTCTATAGATCAAGTCCAAATATTGGGCTAGAGGAATTACTTTCTCTTCAGTGACAACTCCAGCTTTCGCCACATCCTCGGTGATACATGGCAAGAAGGATTTTATAAACCACTCAGCAAAAAGCTGATCAGGAACATAAGTTTTAACCATTCGACGACGACGATGCCACTCATGAATATGATGAGAGATATGGGTAGAAGTAGTTTGCTTAAAGTTGGTTAATAGTTCCGTTCCAATTTCATATCATATGGGTAACTAGAAGTGGGTTAAAAACATGGTAGCTAAGGTTGTAAAGTTATCAAAGGAAGCTTGAGGTAACTCAATGTACCACTTAGCAACTGGACCAGTAAATTTTCTCTGGAAAAGATGTAGCCTCACTGAATCATCATTCAAGGAGTTTGATGAACACCATAAATTAAAATTCATGACATGGTTGGATGGGTCTTCTCCAGGGTTTCCATTGAATTTCGGAATATCAGAAGGTATTTTATGAGGAATTATCGGCCACCAAGGTGCATAAAGAATTGGGTCATTGGTGAACTGATTTAGATCTCGTAATTCAAGTGCTGCAACAAAAGGAAATTGTTTATTGAGGTTAGGTTGAGCATATCCAGGGTACGAGGGGATTGCCTTGGAAATAGACCTTTGCATACCAACATAAGGCATCTACTATTGATAACCTTGATAAGAGTAAGTTTGCTGAGAAAATCCGTCGTAAGGTTGTTGTTAAGCACCAGGATAAATTTGTTGTTGTCCAAACCTAGCATAAGCTTGTTGACCAAGACCTAGGTAAACTTGTTGTTCACCAAGCTTAGCATACGCTTTTTGACCAAGTCCAGGATGAGGTTGGTATTGCTAGAATTTTTGTTGTTGATATTGGGGCTGCCAAGGCTGTTGAAGAAATTGTTGTTGTTGTTGATACAATGATTGTTAATTTAATGGTTGTTGCCCACCATTGTAAGCTTGACCAGGTTGTGAAGACACTAAACCAGTGTAAGTCTGAGTCATTTTAGTAAAAGGTAAACTGGCTTGAGTTTGTTGCAATATAGGCACAAGTGGTTGTTGTAAAATTTCCTGGGACGGCTGAATCTGTAAACCTGAAACTTGGGGGTCTGAGGTTGAAGACCAACTTGCACAAGTTGAGATGCAATAATCTGAGCTTGTGATTGTGGTAAAGTGGTAACAACAGGCATAGTTGGAATGGATGAGAGAGGTTGCAAGGTTGTGACAGATACAAAAAGTCTAGGTTGAACGGGTATTGTTGGTTGCCATTGACAGACATTCATTCCAGGCTGACCTAAAGATGACGACATATCGACATATGGTTGCCCCCAAGAAAATGGAGGATAAGGAGATTATGCATATTGTTCTCTATATGGGGGTAGTTCAGTGTAAAGCAGGTACATAGGATGGTAACCAAATGAACCAGCTTGATATTGACTTGATGGGTCCAGCTGTTCAGTATTCGTTAATAAGGAACCAGATAAAATTCCTATAGAGGACATTGGTGAAGACCAAGGGCTAGAAGCAACACCTGAGTGGGTTCTAGATAAATATTGGTAACCTGATGGGATGGACAGAACACCATACAAATGTGACTCAGATGTCATAGTAAACATTGAAGAGGTTGCGACAGAAGATTCTATCGTAGTTGTAACAGATGGTACAGTCTAGGATGTTGACTCCGCCATAGTCAAATGTCCAAATAAATTTCCTAATGAATCAATGGGTATCTGAAAGTAATCAAGATCAAAAGGAGCAGTAAATGAGGAGTATGAGGATAAATATAAAGTATAGTTCCAAAATGGAATGGAGGTTTGGGTGTTTCTACCTCAACTTCCACTTCTATTGAAATTAAACTAGGTGGAAGGATTTCACTGCCAGGTTCGTAATAGATTTCCGGTATTTATTCCTAAGGTAAAGAGGAAGTCTCGATAGTTATGGATGTTCGATGATGTATCGGTCGATCTTCTTCCTGTATGGTAAGAACCTCTGATTGTTCAACCTCAAGATCCAAGTGTTCTGGTAAAAGAATAGGTTCAGATTGGGCATCTTAAACAACTTCTGCTTCAGAAGTAAATTATGATTGAACAGTGATAGGTTTAGGATCAACTTCTGGCTGAACAAATTTAGGTTCAGAAGTAATTTCTTGTTGAACAAATTTGGGTTGAGAGTTAACTTTTCGTTGAAAAAATTGGGTTACCATTTCACTAGATTCATTTCTAGTATCCCCAGGTAATTGTGGAGATTCCACTTTAATAATAGATGTACCAGTAACTGTAGGAGTAATTGGGGTCATAGTACTTACCAGTATAGGTGTTTCTGGTAATTCAGATGAAGAACCAAAAGTTTGTGAAGTACTAGATTCAATCAAATGAGACCGCTTTGACTAGATAGGTGTAGCTTCGGGCAATAAAGGTGGTTTACTTGCTGTCCTCCATGAATGACGGGGTAAGGGTTGATGTTCTTCCTTGATTTATGATTGATTTTATTACAAAAAATAAATAAATAAAAATGGGTAAGCTAGGCAAAAGGTTTACCTATCAACTGTGAACTACAGAATACCTCCCGGGGAACCTAGAAGTACGGGTAGGAAATCTCCCCAAATGTTGTGTTCGGTATATCACATTGTACAAGGCAGTCGACTCAGTTACCTAAGGATTGATAACAACCTAGTGTTGTCCTCCCATATATACCCGAAAGTACATGGAGGCCCAATCCGTATTAGCATTGTCTAATGTGAAACTACATAGTGAGAACATTCCTGTATACTTTACATACTGTAACACCACCCTATATACCCAAAGGTACATGGAAAAACTATGATATACTCACGTACATGGAATGAGGTATCACACTCGGAATGTATCACAGACAGTTAGCGACAACTGTTGTTTTACGATGCCGGAACATGTCTCTGGCGTAGAACCTCTAAATGTTTTGTCTTAGGTGAAAATGCTCCATTAGGTTAATTGAGGTTAATTTTAAGTTGATCTTGATTAAGAATTTGCCTTTCAAGGTTCACCATGTGATGTCTTTGAAATCACTAGAATGCAACTAATATGATAAGCATTCGTTTCATTCAATTTGAACAATGAAAACCTTAGCTAGTAGGATAGAGCAATCATATTCTTGTAATCAAAGAACAAAGAGCACATCTAATGCAATTTCCCTAAACTATTCCTATGAGCACACACAAAATTTTTCAATGCACAATGCAAGTTTTTATTTTCAATTCCCTTAATGATTGAAATGAACAAAATGAAACTAATGCACATACAATCAATCAATATTTTTGTGAGAATGAAGACTTTATGACAGTTCCTTTTTGAAAGAAATGAAGACTTTTACTCCACTTTCTTTTGAACAAAGATTAATCGACTATAAACTAACTTTGACAGTGAATTGATAGTGATAAAGAAATAATTTAAGAAACACTAAAAAATCAAGGCCAAAGTAGGGCTAGGAAAGGAAACACAAATTGATTTCAAAAGTATAATAATCATTAATCTTTCAGCAACCAAAAACAAAAGGAAATTTTGGAAAAATCAAGTCAAAGGTGGGATATTTGATCTAAGGAGGATCAATGCAGCCCTGAATGGGAGAAAGTGCCCTTTAGAGCATTTTCTTGAAGCCAAGGGTGCTCTATAGTGCTCTGTGTCCTCACCAATCCTGCACTGGTGCCAAAGAGGCCATCCTAGGGTTTTTCAAGCACAATTTCTAACAAAAAACACTTCAAAAAGGGTCTACTAGGGTGTGCTAGGATGAAGGTAAACTACCCAGAATGATGATCATTTCCCAATGGAGTCGCCAATTTGTTATATGGAATTTTTCATCTACAGATAAAGACAATTTCCCTAGGTGGGTAGCTACACCCAGAACAACATATTTCAAGTATTTAACCTTTTTCTATCGAATATAAATAAAACAAGGGGCCTACTTGTTATCTTTCGCTTTCCCTTTGTCTCATTTGTATGGCTCCCTTTGTTCCTTCTCGAATTTAATCCGCTCGACAAGTACCTGCAATCATAAACAGAGGACAAAAACTAATCAAGGCAATAGATCTATCTAGTATAATAAAATGTAATTGAAACCATTTACACATATAATCATCATACATAAAGACAAGAATATGGGAAAAGGTGTAAACAAATTTATTAAGTGGAAGGAAGAGTTACAACCATGAAGTCCGATCCAATGTCACTCCTCCAGCTTGAGTTCCATCCAACATCACATCAAAAGAACACTCTGGCAGCATAACAATACTTTCTTACAATCTAAAACCTCGCACCAAGAGTATATCCTTACAAATTCTCAAAGTCCAGCCCCTGATCACTTAGATGAGTGCTCAATTTATAGGAAAATGGAGGTGGTTTGGTCATAAATGAGGGTATTGAATGGCCTTCCAAACTTAGAATTAGGTTCCATGGAGGAAGTGATGAGGGGATAGGAGGTTACTTAACTCATTCCCTATCCAATTTCAAGCTCATTGGAGATGATAAGTGTGGGAATCTTCTAGAAGGCTCGAGAAGATAAAAATATTCCCAAAACCCTATGACAATTTTGCTCAATCTCGACTAGCATGGGTTAAAATGGGCCTAGGTGCACTGAAATGCACCCTTACATGGGCATACCTGCATTGAAGTGCATTTACCCTTGACCAAGGCTGCGTTGCTCCCTCAAGGAGGCATCTTTGGAGGGCTTCAAGCCAGGAAAATTTTAGGGAAGGAGGCATTCAAAGTGATGACTTGTCTAGGGCATGTAGCAACTAGATTAGGGTTTGATGAGCCCTAATAGTACTAATCTGAATGTTGGGAGTGATGTGCCAAAATTGATCTGTAACAGGGATGGAAAATCATTCAAATATACCTAATGCCAATGGGTTATGAACTTCTTACACCATGAAATTCATAGTTACGATAGCCGTAAGTAGATTTTGAGTAAAATCCACACATAGGGCAAAAGAAAAATGAACAAAGACATAAATTTCACATTTCTTAGGTAGAACTGTGAGAAAAAATGCAGAGATGTGTTTTGGAATTTTTTTACCAAGAATCCATATATCCATTTTGCATTTCTCAGGTAGAACTATGAGAAAAAATGCGTAGACGAGTTCTGGAATTTTTGTGCCAAGAATCCATATATCCAACTGTATGTTGTTGGTTGACATCATAGGGACAAAACCCCTGATATAAAACATAAAACTTCATACCCAAATGAGAAAACAACAAAGGTGATAACAAACTTAAGACTCCCAATCCCTCTAGAGAAAGCATTTTGTGTTGAATTTGTACTTTGGGAAGGCATAAGAGACTCAGGAGATCATGCAACCTCATTGGGTAAAGTCGAATAGTTACCCATAAAACTATTATGATGCAACCTTCCAGACAAATTTCTAAATCTACCTGTGATATTTCGTGGGAAGGAAATCAAATGAAATTACATGGGCCAAGGCTACATGGCCTCTAGTGAAGTATGAAAAAAATAACGCTAGTACAATATCCAATAAATCCCGTAGCCAAATGACACTATCGACATGTATACCTGTAGAACAGCTACCGCATCAGGCTTTTTAGCCGTCATGTAGTGGTTGTTCTTAGAGTATTCCCTTGGAAAAATAAAAAGTCAAAGTGAAGTATAGGAATTTCATGATTTTTTTTCCAATTTTTTATACCTATGAAATCAATACAAAATCATGAATCATATAAGTCGCTAACCTAATAAATGAAATATGAAATACAACATTTTCTTTCACTTTACAAGTTGTCATTGTTTTCGTTTCTCCCGATTGAAACGTATCCAAAAACATCAAGTTTTTGTATCCAAAAACATCTTGTAAAATAATATTTCTTATGTAATTATTTAAATCACAAACGAATGAATTAGACATACTTCTCGTTTCAAACTGAATCCTACCGCAATCACATAGAAAAATAAGAACTCACAGCCGTTGAATAAATTAAATACAAAGTGTTGGTTCTCTTTATCTAGAATTGTATTATTCATTTCAAACAACTAATAAGTAAACACATATATTTCACATGCCATGCGAAACTGGGTTCACAAATTTGGCTGTGCTAGTGGAATAAATTTGAAAATTTTACCAAATTGTTTATTTGGTTAGCATTATTCGTGAAATTTGAAATTTTACCAAATTGTCCATTTGGTTAGTATTATTAGTGAAATTTGATTTTCAGTTACATTAGACATTTTGGAATACTTTAAACATCTTATTTATTTTGGAAATTTAAGTTTGATTTAAAATTTGATTAAAACATATTATAAATATGAATAGTTAATTAATATTACACAATTTAATTAATTAAAAATGGTAAATTCATTTATATGTTGAAAAAATATTTAAACAATAAATTTTTTATTGGTAATTAGATTATGATAGTTAATTAACGCTGTGTTAAAATCAGTGTAGATTTATCTTAAGTCTAAATGAAAATTAAATGTAAAAATATGAGGTGTATGAGGACGAACTTATTCAATCTGATTGTTTTACATTTTGAAATAATAATAGTAAGTGATATAATTGACTAATCATTGATATAAATGAAAATTAAATGTAAGAATAGGAGTCTTCTCCAATGAGCATATGTAGTTTTATTGTTTTACATTTTGGAGTTCTTTTTGATACTTTTTAATTAAATTTTGTCCAAATTTATTAAAATCACCAAATATAAAATTCCTATAATCTAACTGCACATCCCCGGGGTCTTAATTGTCTCAAATTTATTTTGTTGGATAACTAAACATTCCGCGACAAACTTTTGAATATAAGATTTAAGGCCATCCCAAAAATATTCCATCTTAACCCTGTGGTAAGTTTTTAAAAATCTTGAGTGCACTCCTAAGGGAGAGGTGTGCAATTCTAGAATAATCTTGTGCTTGAGTTGGGAATTCTTACAGAGATATAAGCAATATTTGTACCATAACAAATTATTTTTCCAGCTAAATGTAGCAAATGTACTAGGATCTTCCTACAGCTTTTGAATGAGTGTGCACACTTCTTCATCATTCTTCCTTTCATCCCTTGCTTCGGTTATTCAATCTGGTTGGACAATAGAAATAGCACAAAGAAATTATTCCACATCCTCATCCTTTCTTGACAGTGCATATGCAATAATGTTTTGCTTCCCTTTTTTGTAGATGATTTCAAATTCATAACTCAACTTCTTTGTGACCCATTTTTGCTTCTCTTCTGAAGACAATTTTTATTCTAATAAGTATTTAATACTATCATGATCTATTTTTACCTTGAAGTGCCTTCCCATTAGGTAAGGTCACCATTTATTAAGTGCATGTAATATTGCAACATTTCCTTCTCATAAATAGATTTATGCAAATACTTTCTGTTGGAACAAGAAAAAGGTATGATTTCTCTTCGTAAAATGCTCCATTTATCATTCATCCTCATACAATTATCTATGTTTATAGATTAAAATGAGGAAAATATTGGCTAAAGTTGGATGAAAGAATTTGGTGACAGAATAGGTGAATATAGTACAAGAAACTGATTTTTTGCTATCTTTGTATGTAGAGTTGTAGACTGGGAAAGAGCCGATCAGTTGACAAAATAGCATGAGGCCATAAAAGGGAAAAGCTACAACATCTTGGGCAGAAAAGGAAGCAGTAGATCAGCTCTTACAATGCTATTTTATCACATGATCAGATTATGTATTGTGAAATCCTCAGGATTCCCTAATCCTGAGAATTTGCTTTTATCTAGTTTCTGTTTTATGTTATATATAGCGCCGAAAGGTAATTAGATACAGTTTAGAATTTGATAATCCGTAATTATTCTTTTTGAAAACATATATGTTGTTATCTCAGTAACTTTTGTAAGTTGTTACTTGCATTAATGAAATAAGGTTGTGTTTGATACATCATCATATTCTGAGTTCTTATTAAGCGGAGACTTCTGGCGACTTTGGGCCTAGTCACGAGAAGTTCTACTACTCCCTTGTGTTACAGTTTTTATATTTTTTCTATTGATTTAATTTTCAGCCATTGGTTATTTCATTTATCATAAATATTTGTGATATTGATTCATATTGTTCTTCAATTAGATCCAGATTGAAGTTGTGTGGCATACTTAAGTAGCGCTTTGATTGGAATGAGTGAATTAGTGTTAATAGCAGATTGTTGTTCATTTTGAATTGATGTTATCATAGATCTTGGAGATAAGACTGATTAACTTCTACATATTATAATTTATATCGTTTGCTATTTATGAATACTTTATTGTTGTTTTTTTTTCAATTATTGATTGTTGTTTAATTATCGTTTGTTGTTCAATTACCAATTGTTGTTGTTCAATTAAGAATTGCAAGTTGATTTGGGTTGCTATAGATTAACAATGTTGTTCAATAAGTTTTAGTTTCTTTCCTTGATTGAGTAAGTTAGCCTTAAGTATATTTAAACAATTCTAAGTGTAATTCTTATTTGCATTCAATTTCAATTGATTTCGGAACAAGTTGCATAGAATTGCAAAATGTGTTAAGAGTATTTCTTCCATAGATAGTTCTTTCCAAAATTGTGTGAATTGAATTGAATAATTGGACATTAGTGATTGCAACGATTCATCACTAGATAACCTCTAGATTCACTGCATGTACTGTACTGACACTCATGAGATAAAAAGACTTACCTCGGGTTGAAAACTAATGTAGGGATTAAGATTTCCTATAAAAAGACATGGTAGTGTGCCAACATTTTGGCACCGTTGCCGGGGAGAGTGTTTCAAGTGATTTTTTTTTTTGTTGTGAAAGAATTGGATTTTAAAAATAGAAGGTAAGAACCTGCGTACCTAGTAAGTAAAGTGCTTGCTTACCTACCCGCTTTACAGCAAAACCTTAGAGGTTAAATAGGAATTTGTTTTTATGAATGAGTAGAAATAGAAAAATAGAAAAACAATAGAATCCTCCACCATAACCCACAAAACCCAAAGGATCGGTGAAACTTGGGAGAATGACCTTTATAGATGAAATCGTAAGAAGAGAATAGTCTTAAGCATTAGTATGATTCTAGGCTATACCTGGAAAAAGTTCTACTATTATCCCTCAAGCAGCGGGCTCACCATGTGCAGCTCATGCTGAGATTCAAAGCCAAGTAGGAGGATCGGAACAGAGTTTTCAAGCTACAATAAGTTTACACTCTGATCCTCTACAAGAGGGAAAATCTTGTAACTTAAGAGAAGGAAAAGGAGAAACTAGTGGGCCTACTAAAGCAGAACCACAATTGTTTGAACAAAGATCTCCTGAGATCCTAGTCCTAAGTAGTGCTGCAAAGCCAACTCGAGTTGCTAACTCTCTGCTTACTCCAGAAGCACCCTTTGAAGTCCTCGAAGATTATTGGCACATCTTTGACCAAATGGCAGATCAGCCATGCCAAGGTCAAACCTCAACATTAGAGTACCCCATAGTCGACCAGGTGGCCAATGCTCCTATGAAGGTTATTCCTCTACAGAGCATCCCATATTTCCATGGGATAATCATAGAGGATCCTGATGCTTTCCTATTTCAGTTTGATGTCCTTTGTAGAGGGTATGACTATACCAAAGACCCCTAAAAGCTAAAACTATACCCTTCCACTCTGAAAGGGGCAGTTCTAAGATGGTTTATGGGTCTAGGTGGGCAGACTATCAATTCTTGGGACAAAATGAAAACCTCCTTCCTCAAAAGTTACCAGGACTTTTGTAAAACTAGGGAACTGAAAGATGAGATTTTTAAGATGACTGCAAAAGATAATGAAACATTAGAAGAATATGTAGAAAGATTTAATTATAATTTGTAGAGGTCTCCACATACTACCCTATCAAAATAAGTCCTAAGAGCAATCTTAATTAAAGGAACGAAAGAGGAATGGGCAAAAAATCTAAACTTAATGGGAAAAGGAGATATTTCTTAGGAAGATTATGATGAAATTGTCATTTGTGTATCAGGTGTTCATTGGGAAGCACACGCACAGGAGCAGGAAGTTGAGATCCAATGAGCAGAGGAAGAAAACCTCATAGTGGAGGTGTAACACAGATGGAGATTGGTAACCTCCTTGAAGATTTTAAGATGGACATCCTGTGAACTCTTACAACACAACTGGACATCCTATAGGCTAAACAAAAATAAGCTTTAATAGAACAAAATTTGGCCATCTTCTAACCATGTTTTCGAAAAAAGCATAGCCAACAGGAATTCCCATTAGACATGGTTCAGATGTGTGCCATCTGTACTAAAGGTGATGACAGTAAACAATGTCCATCATTACCCTAGCTAAAAGAAGTATTCATGGAAGCAAAGGATGAAACATAACTGATATATCTGATGAACCAACATCGAAAATGGCAAGCTAAACCTACAAATATGTCACAAGACACACCCCAATTCTTTCCTTCCTCACAGTTTAATCAACAACAGAACCTTGGGGTAGCATGGAAAGGCCAATCGCCCTACCCAAATTGGAAGAGACCGCCATTCCCTATGACATCCTAGCCAACACAATCTTTTCCAGGAAATTGCTGGCCGAACTCTCCTTTTATTCCTGTTTGGCAAGGCAATCCCTATCAATCTCATTGGCCTGTCTCCACCTCTCAAAATCTGAACTGGACTAAAAATTGGTAGCGACCTCTGGGGATATCCAATGTACCTATTGGGACAAGCCCTCAGCCTCAAACTGCATTTTCATCTCCTTATACATTACAATAGAATTCTCAACCTCTTCTGCGGCCACAGTTACCAACTCAGCTGAACCTAAATCCTAATAACAGACCAGTCCAGTTGGTATAGAGTATTGAAAACCTAGAGTATGAGATTGAGTAGAAAGAATGTAATGAGCTGAGATTGAAGTCAGGATGTGTCATCACCCTTGAGGAAAACAACGACCAGCCTTCAATTGGAAATGTAACTCCACCTGTACATATTCCACCACCTGTAAATAATACTAAACCAAAGTAAGGGAAAGAAACGGATCAACATGATGACCCTGAAAAACTTATAGTCACTTCTCCTCCACTCCCCGAAAGACTAACAATACCTAAATTGATTTCCTACCCTGATTTCAATCTTGTAGGGGAACTAAAAAATTTGTGTATTAAGATCCCTCTCCTTTAGGCCATTCCAGACATCCCCATCTATGCAAAAACAATCAAAGAATTGTAAGGAAGCTTGTGAGGAAGGTAAAAACCTCTACCAATACCCATGTAGTAGGAAAATTATCCGACTTACTCTTGGGATAGGAAACTCCAATAAAGTATGAAGATCCTGGAAACCCCATAGTAACAGTTCAGATATATGACCACTATTTTCCAAATACACTAGTTGATCTAGGAGCCGTCATTAACATATTAACAACCGAAACTTGTCGAGCACTTGGTATTACAACCCTCGAACCAACCATCACTTTATTAGAACTTGCTAACCGATCGGTGGTAAGACCAGAAGGGACTTTACAAGACATCACAATTTCTGTTGACTCATGGGAATATCTAGTAGATTTCTTTGTTATAAACCAAAGGAGTAGGTTGGATGGTTATAAACCTAAGGAGTAGGTTGGATGGAAATCCTTTGATTCTGGGCTGACCCTGCCTGGCAACAACTGATGCATATATTGACTTCTGAGAAGGCAGCATGACTGTTACAAAGGGGGGTGTTGTAAAAAATCTGTTGTTATATCCTCCTACCAAGCCAAGTTTGCCCATTGTAAAAATATGTAAGTAGCACCAGTGCACCTGGAAGAGAGCATCCATTCACCGCTCACAGTAGTGGAGGCACTAGAATTTAAAGATCAAACTAAAGACGATGTTATTAAAAATTTTATAAATCATCTAGCTAATGTGAGTAATGTACAGTGTCAAATGTTGAAAGAAATCCTTGATAACGAAGCCATGGAAGATCCCCTGAAGGATACAGACGACCAACATATTCAGATGACTGTTGTTCATAACAGAAAACCCATTGAGATCAATCCAGGAAAATTTCTAAATATCAATGACAATATGGATAGCAAACAACAATAGAAGCTTATCCAGGTCTTATAGAAAAATAAAGGGGCTTTTCCCTGGCATTATCATGATATGAAAAGGATAGAACCACAACTATGTACACACCACAGTTATACAAAGAAGGATGCTCAACCCATCCAGCAGCCTCAACGGAGGTTGAACCCACACCTCAAGGATATCGTGAAAGAGGAATTTTAGAAGCTACTGGATGTAAATTTTATTTATCCTATCTCGGACAATAAATGGGTCTCTCCATTGGTGGCCATCCCTAAGAAAAATGGAAAGTGGCATATTTGTGTAGACTATCGGGAGCTGAACAAGGAAAAACAGAAGGATCACTTCCCCCTCCCATTCGTTGATTAGGTCGCCGATACGTTGGCAGGGAATCAGTTCTTCTCCTTTTTAGATGGTTTTAGTGCCTACAATCAAATTCAAATTGCCCCTGAAGACGAGGATAACCTTCACCTGTCTCTAGGGCACATTCGCATATAGGGTATTGCCATTTAGCTTGTGTAATGCCCCGGCCACGTTCCAGAGAGTTATACTTAGCATCTTTGTTGACCTAATGAATGAAGGGCTTGAGATATATATGGATGAATTTACTCCATATGGGGATGACTTTGATGAAGCATTGCAAATGCTAGAAAAGGTCTTACAACAATGCATTGCTACCAAGTTATGTTTAAGCAATGTCAAGTGTCACATGATGATGATCGAGGGCATGATATTGGGACATTATATCTCCACAACAAGAATACAGGTAGATCCAACAAAAATATAGGTAATTCTTTTATTGCCTACCCCCTACACTCAAACAGAGGTACGTAGCTTCCTAGGATATGCAAGTTATTATTGTAGGTTTATTAATAAAAATTCACATATTGTTGCACCCTTATATGCTCTAACTAGAAATGTTGATTTCAATTGGTCTGACAATTGTGAGACAACTTTTTCAAGTTTAAGGAAACTAGTTTCAACAACACCAGTATTACGGGGACCAAACTGGGAGCTACCTTTCCAAATATCCACAGATGCATTAGATGTAGCTATAGGCACTATCCTCGGCCAGGAGGAGGACAAGATACCTTATGCTATATATTATATTAGCAAAAATATCAATTCCGCAAAACTCAATTATACAGCGAGAGAAAAATAATTCTTAGTTGTTATTTATGCAATAAACAAATTTAGATACTATATAACGGCCTACCAAGTCTTTTTGTACACTGATCACTCTGCCATTTGATATTTAGATAATAAACCAATCACAAATGGTCAAGTAACATGGTAGCTATTTCTTTTGCAGGAGTTGGACATTACCATTAAAGATCATCCGGGGAGGGTCCATTGGCTATAGATGACCAATTTCCAGATGAACCGCTGTTTTCCGTGGTAGTCAAGACGCCATGGTATGCAGAAGTGGTAAATTATCTGGAAGTAGGGAAGCTACCTAAACATTCAATGACAACAGAAAGAAAACAAATTGTTCCGTGCAGTGCCCAGTTCTCTTGGATAGGCATATATCTTTGTCATATAGGGGTCGATATGTGCATACGCAGATGTATCTGCAAGGATGAAATCCATGACATTTTGGAGGCTTTCCATGATGAACCCTGCAGGGGACATTTCGTAGATCGAAGGACAGGACATAAGGTATTACAAATGGGCTATTATTGACCCACTATTTTTAATGATGCTAAAAAATATGCCCAGGCCTACAATAGTTTCCAAAGGATGGGCCAACCTAGCCAATCTGATGAAATGGCTATGTAGCCCCAATTAGTCATAGAACCCTTCGAGCATTGAGCATTGGACTTCATAGGTCCATTGCATCTACCATCCAATCAGAAGGCCTACATACTGGTAGCCACAGATTATGTGACAAAATGGGTGGAAACAGTAGATTTACCAAGAGCCACAGAGGAAGCAGTGATTAACTTCCCTTTTGGGCTATTTTTGAGGTATAGATTTCTGTGAGAAGTGATCACAGATGGGGGAAAACAATTCACGAGGTACAAGATTACCACCACTCTCAGAAACCATCATATTACGCACAAGATCATTTCTCTATATCACCTGCAAGAAAATGGGCAAGTCGAAAGCACCAATAAGGTTATAGAAGTGATTATGACCAAGACAGTCTCAACACACCAGTGAGATTGGGCTACTAGACTGCTAGAGGCCTTGTGGGCCTATCATATGACTTGGAGGAATACTACTGGATACTCTTTATACCAGCTTGTGTTCAGTAAAGAACCAATTTTTCCAATCGAATTCTAAATAAAGTCTCTAAGAATGGCCCAGGAAGTGGCACTGGATTTAACAGAAGCCCAAACCAAGCATCTTTAGTAGATTAATGAACTAGATGAGTCTCGATTTCTTTCTTTGCAACGAACTGCAATAATCCAACAACAAAGGGAAAAATGGCATGAAAACCTTATCAAGAAGAAAACATTTCTAGAAGGGGATTGGGCACTTCTGAACGATTCCAGATTCTAGGATTTCCTAGGCAAGTTTCAAACAAGATGGCTCGGCCCTTATGAGATTCAAGAAGTGCATAATAATGGTACTCTTACCTTGACTACCATAGATGGATCCGGTCATTCTTTTAAGGTAAACAGGCATTGAGTGTGCCTCTATCATCAATCTCTTACCATGGAGTCTTTCTGCGAGCAAGTATGTGAGGAACCCTCCATGCAAATTCTAGTTGCAGGGAATGAGAACCCAACATCTTTTCCTTCAAAAAATTGAAATTGCTTGAGAGATTGTAAATAATGTACATACTTTGTAGGCATTACCATGTAAATATGAATTTTTTTGTTAGGAAGTTTCATTTCCTCTTTTTGTTTTTTTTCCGTTTTTCAAACAATTGAACGGTTGCCGTTCAATTGATTGAACATCACATTTTATTTTTTGTTTTTGTTGTTCAAACATTTGAATGTCTGTCGTTCAATTGATTGAAAAACACATTTTCTTTTCTTGTTTTTGTTGTTTAAACAATTGAACTGCAATTGAACATCTCCCATTCAATTGATTGAACAACACATTTTATTCTTTTTGTTTTTACTATTCAAAGATTTGAACGTTTGTTGTTCAATTGATTGAACAACACAATTTGTTTTTTGTTTTTTGTTGTTCAAACATTTGAACGTATGCCATTTAATTGATTGAACAACACATATTTTTTTTTTTTTTTTTAGAAAATTGAACATCTGTCGTTCAATTGATTGAACAACACATTTTCTTGTTTTTGTTTTTTTTGTTGTTCAAACAATTGAATGTTTGTCATTCAATTGATTAAAAAACACTTTTTCTTTTTTTTGTTTTTGTTGTTCAAACATCTGAACGTCTGTCGTTCAATTTATTGAACAACACCTTTTCCCTTTTTGTTTTTTTTCTCACTGTTCAAACAATTGAACCTTTGCTATTCAATTGACTGAACAACACATTTTCTTTTTTTGTTTTTGTTGTTCAAACATGTGAACGTTTGCTGTTAAATGGATTGAACAATACATTTTCTTCTTTTTGTTTTTTGTTGTTCAAACAATTGAATGTTTACTATTCACTTTATTAAACAACACATTTTCTTCTTTTTGTTTTTTCTGTTCAAATAATTGAACGTCTTTCGTTCAATTGATTGAAAAACACATCTTCCTTTATTTTGTTTTCGCTTCACTGTTCAAATTATTGAACGACTACTATTCAATTGATTAAGCAGCACAATTTGTTTCCATTTTGTTTTCGTTGTTCAAACTATTGAACGATTGTCGTTCAATTGATTGAACAGCACAATTTGTTTTCACCATTCAAGCAATTGAACGACTATCATTCAATTGATTGAACAACACATTTCGTTTTTATTTCCGTTTGAACAATTGAACGACTATCATTCAATTTATTGAACAACACTTTTTTGTTTTTGATTGATTTCGATGTGAAAACGATTAAACGATTGTTGTTCAATCGATAGAACAACACTTTTAATTTTTTATCTTGATTTGGTTGTTCAAATGATTGAATGATTTCCATTCAATCGATTGAACAACACCATTTTAAGAAGATTAATTGTGAATTTTCCTCATTTCTTTGATCAGTATGCCATTCTCTCTTCTTCTTTTGTATTTCAAGTAAGAACCATTTGAATCCATTTGTGCCTCTTCTAAGGAAAAATGGTAATAATAATATCATTATGACTTCTAAAAGCCTTTTGATGTTTATCTTTATTCATAAGCTAATACGGTGTATCTTTACAATGACTGCCTGAACATCTTTTATTTTGGACACATCTTGAAATGATTCATTATTCTTAATCCATGATGGCTTATATTTATACTCCCAAATGGATAAAACTCATTGATATAATGATAAGGGGATAAGAGTATAATAATTTCATTGCCATTTTTTTACTTCTTACACCACCCCTGACTCTTAAGGAGTAAATGAGCTTCCCTTTTTCTACAATAAGAATTCCAAAAGAAAAATGCAATATGAAAATGCTTAAAAAATTGTCTAAAGAGGATAGGGAGTCTCATCATGAGCCAACCTACCATGATCATAAGGATATAACAGGTGACATTCCAATTTGGCTACCAAACTGAGGCAATGACCTTCTTAATAATTAAATATGTCAGAAGGAAAGGGGGTCTCATCACGAGCCAGCCTGATCATGTTTTTACACCCTAGTGAGTAGCACTATGATTATTTGGTCACCATGCCAACATAGTGGTCTCTTTATGCCAAAGAAAAGAAGAATTAACTGTAAGAAGGACTCTGGCTCATTTGGGGGGTTAAAAGGCAACCTTGTTGAGGCTATGAACGCTTGTTGGTAGCAGTGGCTTTGCTTGTGGTATTAGAGTATCACCTTATATTGCCATATGGCATTTAGCTCTTATCACCCATGGATTTGTTTCAAAAGAGAATTTCCATTTGACGAGCACTTTTACAAGCTGAATAGCATGGTGACTTTAATCTATATTCATTATCTTCCATATGTCCAAATCCTTAAAAGACAGTCATTAAACACATATCGCCAATTATGATTATGTGATTAATACCACTCACGGTAAAGATCTTTGACATAATGAATTAAAAATTGATGTTTTTATTTGATTTGGCCACTTCAAACCTAACGACTAATATTACTTAAATGCTTTACTAATTTGCATGTTGTGTTTTTTAGTTTGGTTGTCGACATTTATTTCACATTAGTATAATTGCTTGCTTTTCACGTGTTGAAAGGACGTGGATAATCTTTTCTCGTCAGAGGGGGGATGGCCTACGTAGGCACGACATGTATCATAGTTATGGATAATTGTGTGACAATAATTCAGATTACCTCTGGAATACGAATTGCATGATGAGTATGAATGTGTAATAATTAGCAGGAATTTTTTATTAGACAAAGAATGGCAACCATTATGGTGAGCATGTGAACTTACAATCCTGCATTAGGTATGGCTGTCAGGATGAATGACTTAGCTAAAAATGATAATAATTATCCAAACAACATCATTTCCTTGTTAATTATTGTAACATACATTGTTGTTGTTCTGAATTATAGGGGTAAAACACAATTGCATATAGGTGAACTAGCCTCAGGTACAATAGCCATGGGTAGAAGAGTTATCTGGAGTGAACCTCAAGTGTTGATGGTCTCAAATCAAGCTCGTGAAATTCTCGAACGTGCTGGCTAGCTGCAATATTTAAACGAATTACAGGGATTTCATGAGGAGATAATGCTGGAATTTCTACAGAATCTGCAGAAGAATAGCACAGTGGTAAAAGGTGTAAGCACAATGGTTTCTGAAGAATTCCTAGCCAAAGTCACTGGAATTTCGATGGAGGGGACGAAATGGCTAGATAAACGTGTTCTTTTATACAGCGCAATTGAAGTATTCTAGGACCCGGGTGAGCGGCTGGTACGAGCATGGAAAGAAATTCATCCTTCGACGTTACAGTAATCGTGGCAATAACTGGTGATCATTGTCAAAAGATACATTACCTGCAATGGTCGACATGATGTGTTAAAGCCCTGACAGCTAAAACTTCCAGCCATTTTAAAACAAATAATTTCAGTTAATTTACCATTTTATCTGAATTCCCTATTACATGATGTCGCCTGATGGGTAAGGAAAGATAAATACCCACATAGTGTAGTCAGCCATCGTGGGTTACTTAAAATAATTATCACAGATAGATTATCCCAGCAACAATTAACATGGGACAGCATCATAAATCCTACCTTGGCTCCACCTCCAGAAAATGCGGAAACAAAGCAGCAAGGGCCAAGAACTTGAGGCCCAAAGAGAACACTAAAGAGAAAGAATCCATCTGCACCTTTAGATCCAACAAAGTATAGGCGCTCTGTGCAAGTGAAAGCCTAGTGACACATCCCAATCCAAGCAGAGGATGCCAAACCATCCTGCACACCTCCTCCTAGTTCACAAGACCCCCTTTTTCAAGACTACGAGGAGGAAGTGGCCAGGGTATTGGGAAGCATGGGAATGTTTGACGAAGGTAGAGAACAGCCAAGGAGAATTGAAAAATAGAATTGTACCCCTAACCAGTTGGTCCCTACTAACAGCCTGGTAGTGAGAAAACCCAACTGTTACACGGTAATTTGTCACCGTCCCTGTTACCCCTTCTCCCGCACCTTGGAGGACTTATTTTGGGACCTGTGAGAAGTGACATAACTTGAAAACACTTGCATTGTATCCCCTTGAGTATGTACTTCATATGCCCTGAAGAAACCTTTTGCAAAATACCCATAAAAATATCCCTTTTTCCATTGGCGCGGTTCCACTGTGTATCACTCATGCCAATGGGGGAAATCCTCCAAAGAGGGCGTGCCAGCTGGCGCTCTATCTCAGAGTCGCACTCGCGCCATCCCAGTTGGGTAAAGTTTTCAACAAACAAACTTACGAAGGTTCTTCCTAACCTATTCATGAACTGATTCCATCTTGAGTTAGTTCAGTTGGGCTTCGAATCTCCATAGAAGGGAAGTAGTTCTCACCTCTCATGTAAGCTTCTTAGTGATAAAGTCAATCCCATGAATCTTGTGGATGACCCTAACTCCTTCTCCTCTATCTATAAAATCTTGTCCTTTTGCCTTTGACAAGTTAGTCTCCAAGTTCCAAATTCTAAGTCTCAAAGTCTGAGAATTGCCAAGTTCATGCTACAAGGAGCCTTCTTCATTCCCATGAGGCTAAATCTAAAGTGAGGAGATTCTTGTCCAAGTAACCAAGGAGGGAGAGGCTTGTTCCCCATTCCCAACAAGCTTTGCAAGGCATGTGCTGCTAATCACCCAGCCAAACGAGGATTTGACGTCAGAACTATGGTTGTATTATTCTTTGTTTACCAATAATAGACGACTATCATTATGGTTCCACTCTTATTGTCTTTGTAATGATGATTGAGTTATATCCTTTCTGACTGATATATAGTTGCATCTATTGGATTTTATGCTTGTGTTTGTGTCGTTCTTTGCATGTGCAGGTGTCTGTTCACGAGGATCGTGGGGATTGTGACCAGCCGGAGCAAAGGAACGGGAGCGACAACTCTTCTACAAGTATTAGCGTTGGAATCCATGTAGGCCCTCATCATCGATCTTTGATTTGCAATTAGGAACCTGCGTGTTAGCGTCGTTTGATTGTTGCTAGACCCCATTTGGGCTAGTAGGGATCACCTCTGTCCACAGAGGGGATTTACCTCCACAACAATTTGGCGACTCCACTGGGGAGTTGGCTTTTTGCCTTGTTGTTTGTTTTGTCTTGTTGTTTGATTTGTAAACTTTAGATGCAGCATGAAGTATGGCCAGATAGCCTTCGAAACGCTATTGCTCTGCATTAGCAAAGTAGATCAACACCACTTCAGTCCATCTCCAGTTTGGTTTACAAATTGAATGGCTTGGAACTTGCCTTGTTCCTTGGTTGTTTGTTGGTTTCTCCTGCTTAGTTAGCCTTCTGGGTTGAGTCCCTGTGTTGCTTCTTGCCCCTCGGTGTACCTGGGTAATGTTGACTTAGCTTTGGCTCGTTTGTTTTTATTTTTCCATAGAAAACTCAGCTGGTGCTATTTTATAGCGTTACAATCATGCCAATTGGTGCTCGTTGCACATTGACAACCCGCGCCATTACCTGAAAGGCGCTAGTTTAAGCCTGACAGTCGCGCCAGGCCTGGGAACTTTTGAAGTTTGCTTGGATGTGAGCCCTCTAAGCTTATTTTTGGTTAGGGTACCTTTTTTAGACTACTTGAGTGTGTTGGAGTGTGATTTGACTGGCTTTGATCTTTACACTTTGGGTGTTTGATTTTTTCTATCGATTTCACATTTCTAGCCCTAGGGCATCTAGCGGCTTTGTGTGTCGATCCTTCCTAAGGTGTTTTAATCTTTTAGTGGTCCAGTCGATTCTTTGATTACTCCCTTGCACTTGTTTAGGGGTTGTAAATCGTTTTGTTGTGTTATTTGGGTGACTTTCTTTGTCTTCACTTGAATTCCGCTTCGTCTCACTTGGAGCCTAGATTACACGGCTCATTGGTGTCTTTGGGATCTTTCTTGTTCTTTAGAGTTTTGATTTGTGATTTAGGGAACTGAATGTGTTTGCATTGAGTGAAATTTGTGTTTTTACTCTTTTGTTATCCTTTCTCAAAGTTGTTTAGTGCGTTTTTCCATCAACAAAGGAAAAAATCTCTTTCACTTTGTATTAGTTAATGAGAATTAGAACTTTTCATTTTGATTAGTGGTTAGTGATCTTAAAGAAAAGTTTGTTAATTTCCATTAGCTTCATTAAGGAATTTCTTTGTTGTTTTGTGATCATTTCGTTTGTGTGAAAGCTCTCGAACCCTCTCGTAACTAGCATTCATTGAATGAAATGACATATTTTGGCATATAGTTTGCATTTAGGGAATTTTGAGAGATTACATACGGTAGGGCCTGAAAACTAAAACCTAATATAAGATCAACTTTAAAATGAACTGAATGAATCTAACAACGCATTGGAACATAATGCACACATTTAGAGGTCTAGGCTAGATACGTGCTTCAGTGTCGTTAAACCTAGTCACTTTTGTTCCACTCAAGGTTGGGTGATTCCTCCTTCCATGACGCAATAGTGGTCTAGTACGGATTTGAGCTCCCATGTACCGTCGAGTATATGGGGAGACCCCACTAGTTTATCATCCTTTATCCATAGGACGCCGTGTCTGCCGCCTTACAAGCCGTAACGCACCGAACACAACATTCAGGAAGATTGACTGTCGTACGGAATGTCCTTGGTTCTCATATGACTGCCAAGGTGTATATGCAGTTTTACGGATTTGTTTGGTAAACCATTTTGCCTAGCTCTCCAAAGTAGTCACTTTCGTTCCTTTTCGGACTCCCTAAAAGAAAAGGTCCATCTGAGCACTTGTCACTTTAGGCTCATTAAACATTCGAAGGCGACTAGAGTCATCTTTTTGTCCTTTTCTCGACTCTTAAAAAATGAAAAGGTCAAGTTATGTCCTTGTGTCTTAAAATTTATTCGGCCACGATTCACATTTACCTGGTTAGATCTTGTTTGCGTTAGTTTGAGTAGGGTTCTTTCTCGTTTGTGATGGCAACTTTTCCGGAGTTTACCAACCCAGGCATCCCCTCTAATGGGAATCCTGGTCATTTCCCTCCTTTTGGAAATGTTGGTGCTCCTTACATGGCAACATTGTCCCTTCCTGGGTTAACTGTTAGGTTGCCTGTTTGGTTGTTCTCAACCTCTCTGGTCCCTACCGTCTCAACTATTGGTCAATCAGTTCCTCCACTCGAACAACATCATGTTGATTCTAAGGTGGACCTCTCCCCTTCTTCACCTGTTTCTGCATCCTCATCTTCTACTTCGCCTGGTGAAAGTCTGGATTCAAGTAACCAGGTGGCTAAGAAGAAGAAGAAGAAGATGAAGAAGAATAAGTCTCCTAAGTGAGAGGTTAAAAGTACAACTCAAGTCAAGCCACCTTCTGCTCCTCCGCGGAAGGTCAAATTTCCTTGTAGATTGTGCAAGGATGACCACCTTCTTCGTGATTGTCTTGGCATTCCCAGGATCCTTGAAGTATGGTCTCATGATCCGGCTCATCCCTCATCGTCCTCTGAAGTTCATGGCGATGCCACCCTATCAACTGACAACATTCAGAAGGAAGGGAAGATTTGAATCCCCTGTAGACTATGTGAGGGCAATCATCCCCTTCACCTTTGTCCGCTCATGGATAAAGCTTCCGCTATTTTGGAAAGTCTTACCGCTTCTTCACCCAAACTTCCTGTTGGTTATCAGAGGCTCTCTTCTGACCCCCTCCTTGTGGACAAAGAGATAGACTTAGATTCTTCTCTTGTCTGTCCTCCTCCTTCCGAACCTGGCTATGCCAAGCCTGCTCCAGACCAACCATTGGTCGGAGAGAGTGTTGACTTGGGTTCACCACCTGTTGATCACTCTGTTTCAGATGAGCATCATGCTCATGTTCTTCTCGTCTCCTTAGATTCTCCTGAGTCCGAAAATAACTCTCCTATCCCAGCTATTCCAAAGAGTCCTTCTTCGATTCCTATAGAGCATGGGGGCAATCATATGATTCCCCCACCAAGTAGTTTGGTCGTCTCCTTCGACTGGAATCACCTGACTACTTTCCGCCTTCCATCCCATGTGCCTTTCCAGATTACAGTACATGCCTATGATAAGGCAGTACCTGGCACTGTCTTGGATGAGGGTGCGTCGGTCAGTCTTATGCCGTCCACTACTTGGCAAGCTTTGGGTTCCCCACAGCTTGTGCCGGTCGCACAGAATCTGTTAGCGTTTGACGGAGGAACCAGTCAACCATTAGGGATCCTTTCGAAGTTCCCTATTACTTTGGGGGGCAAAACTGTCTATATAGATGTACTAGTTTCCCAAGGTGCTCTAGATTTCAGTATTCTCCTTGGTTGTGATTATGTTTATGCCATGGGGGCCCTTGTCTCTTCGCTTTTCCGTGTGGTTTGCTTTCCACATGATGGAAGAATCGTGACTATAGATCAATTATCATTCTTTAGCCACCCAGTGCCTCCTGCGCAGTTGTCATCCCCTCCTGGTTTTTATCCACCAGTTGTATCTGCCCCACCACAGATCAACTACGCAGCCACTTATCCCGTGCCTGTATCCAATGATGCCGTCGTGCATAGTGTCCTGAGGGCATTGGGTCTTGACTTCCAAGATGTTGTCCTTCCACCGGGAGTGACACTCTTGGAAGCAATGACTTCTTGTTCATTATGATGAAGTTTGTTCGGAGCATGGTTCGCTTTCTTATGTCAAGCTCCTTAAAAAATGAAACTGGGTCTGGTCAGAGCATAGTTCCTTTCTTGTGTCAAGCTCCTTAACAAATCAAACTAGGTGTCACGAGGATAGTTCTTCTAAGTGTTTCAACCTCGTTAAAATAATGAAACATGAACTCGTACAATTCAAGTGCGATCACACTATTGTCAACCTTCACTCAATTTTTAATGGACTAAAGCTTGGGGGCATGTACCTCAAATTGAGACATCATGCTGGGGGGCATGCCTGTTTCCCTTGTTTTCAAGCACAGTTTGCATGTGTGTGCTTTTAAGCTTGCATAAAAATAAAATCCATTTCCAAGCATAGTTTGCATATGTGTTGTTATGTGTGCTTTTAAGCTTGCGTAAAAATAAAATATGTTATTAAATACATTTCGCATTGGGTCGTGTGTTATGCAACTGATACATTAGATTACATTTGTGTTAGACATCTGCATAGCATATAAAAACATCATCACATGTAAAAGATCCATCCAAAATAGGCATATGTATATATATGTGTGTGTGTGTGTGTGTGTGTGTGTGTGTGTGTCGAAATGTATGCGCATCATGCATCACATAGCTCAAAAAATATACATGTTCATCTTAATACATCCGGAGATGACATGTCTCTCAAAAAATATGCATGAAAATAAACCCTAGATGTCTAATCCCTGTGGCGCTCATGATAGCACGTCACCGCACGCACTAGGCGCTTCAAGAGACAGTGGATGCGACTAGGCACTCCCACTTTATATCTCTGGTACGGCAGTGGGACATCTGCCAGCCGGGCATAGTCTGGAATCCCCCAAGCAAGCCCCTCAAGGTTCTGGATCAACTCTCCTCCCTCGACACCCTCTAGTTGAGGGTCAGCTACAGGTTGCTTTCTCCGCAAAATAGGGGACACGCCGGCTGGTCTCTCTGGGCCAACATCTGCATACACATATAACTGTTGTTAGAACAAACATGTATTAACAAAAAAAAATCATAAAACACAAAATTAAAATGAGGTCATACCTATCTCCTTGTCCTAATCCTCTCCCTCTGGCAGTGGGAGGTCAGGGTCACCGGTGAAGTCTGTCCCCGCATACAGCCAGTCCTCCACCACGATCAATTGGCGGTGAAGCCACCTAAAAAACTCAGGTCTGAATGACATCTGCTGACCGCCCCCCCCTCTTGGCTTTAGTGCCACCCAACGATCCAACCTCGACTCTCAAGGTGCCAGGTCAGGAACAAGGGCCCTTTGGCCCTGGAAGAGTGGCACACATTCCAAGAAGAACGCCACCAAGATGGAGACATACCCGAACTATTGCATCTTGCTGCACTTGGCCTTTGTTAGCTGCCTCTTCATATTGGTCATCACTGTTGACACCCAATTGAAGACCGTCAGGTTAAGACACTCTGTCGCCAGTATCAGGTGATTCTTTGTAGCCTCATGGGGCGCCTGTGCCCCCATAGCTTGTGTGATGTTGAATAACAGAGTTCAGAGTGTTAGGTCCTGAATAGTGGGGATATCCACTTTCGAGCTGCCCGACCCATATCTTTCCCCTAGGCAAACTCGAGCCTTCACCTCTTCCATCTTCTCCCCGGACGACCTACTACCAGTCAATCAGGCACCGGCCCTCTACACGACAATCTAGTGATGAAATAGACGTTAGACACGTCTAATTCCAGTACTTGGTCCTGTATGCGGAACACTTGATCCTGTTCATCCCATAAATTGATCAATATTGCAAGAGCTCCAGTTGAGCTCGTAGATAAGACAAGAGGAAGTATTTCTTGAGCCCGCAAGCTCTAAGCGCTTCCATGCAGTTTTCATCTGCTAGGGCCAAGGTGTCTGTTTGGTCATGTTCTCTTTCCTTCCATACGACTACCATTTTTGTGTATTTTCCTACAATCACAAGGTCAAAGCATCAAATTAGATCCTTGGGAAATTAAAAAATGTAGTGAAATATCTTTAGAATTGTTAAATTTTGAGAAATGGGTGTGCTCAGCCGTTTGCACGACTGTTTCTATAACAGTCGCGCCCATGGGCGTGAGCCTTTGTAGAAAATTGCCCCATTGGCGCGGGTCCGTGCCCGAAACCCACGCCAATGGGCGCAACCCTTATTTTTGAAATCCCCTCCACAGAGGATCAAAAAACAACGTAAAGCAAATTTCAAACAGACAAAAATGGAGTAGAGGAAGAGGCCTCTTACCTGTCACTGACGGTGCTCCGAATGGTCACCTAGATTTGTCACAATCATCACCTGAAGATCACACACCAAAAGCCCTAATGTCACTCTCAAGAGGTAAAAGTGAAAAGTAATTTCTCGTTTTTACCATTTTCACCTATTTTATAGATTTTTTGACCCTCAATAGGTTTTGAAAGTCATTTTATGAATATTTTAATGTACATTTGTGTCAAAAATGGATTTTACAGTGGTTTTTGTGCAGCGATAGGTGTTTGTGCGGCTTAGGCGACGAAACGAGTTGTATTTTATACTTTTTCGGACTCGGTAAATACATGAAAAAGTCACTCTGGAGTCATATTTATGCTCTTTTCTGACTCTCTAAACGTGAAAAGAACGCCGAGTTATTCCTCTCGACTCGTTAAATGTAAATGAGAGGTGGACGTCTTTAAACCCTTTTCCGACCGTGTAAAAATGAAAAGATCATCAAACCCTTGTCATTTCAGGTTCGTTAACGGTTACGAAGTGATGTGGTTTCAATCGCTTTTTACTTTTTCAGGTCGAAATCACTACTCATGAAAAGTACTCCTCGATCGTAATGGTTGGGCGGTTCTTTTGAGCATTGTTTTATACTTTTTCGGGCTCGAGAGACACAACTTTACGAAAAAGGACACCCTTGGAATTTCCTTTTCCGCTGTCTTTTCAAACTCTCTAAACATGAACAGATGCCGAGTTCTTCCTTTGTCAGACTTGTTAAAACTTGATGACATTGGATTCCGTCGAAATGACGCTTTACAGGCATATGTTATCCCCGTCAAGCTTGTTGATAAAAATAACTGGGGTACTCGCCAGCAATGGTGGGGAAAATGGAACCACAATTATTGTCGTGTCGGCAGTATGTCGTTCTTGAACATGGCACTTGTCTGCATTCGTGTCTGGGTGGGGAAATCTCATCTTTTTTTTACACTTGCCTCCATGGGTTTGGGTTATCCTGTTTGACCTCTCATCTACTCATTACCTCGTCACCATGACCCTTGATCATTTGATGTCAAATACTGCCAAGTCCACTGTCATGTCGCCAATATGTTCAAGAGAAGTTGACCTCTGCAGAATACTCAATCTCCCTCTGATGCCTCACATAATCCTGATTCACAAAACATTTTTATCTTTCTCTGTCTCATGTCGATGATGTGGGAAACATTATGGCCCACCTTCGATCAATATCACTTCCTGTCGACTTCAGCTCATTATCCAGGAAGTTGACCTAGAGACTCCCTTCAGGTGCCTTGGAGCCTGCATGCCTCCATGGTAGGTTCTTCATTTTCAATGCAAGGTTTTCATCATTGGCCTCCGATCGAATGATTCTATGGGTGTTCGACGCTGGCTCACTGATTCGCACGCCGTAGATTGTACCTATAGTACCTTGAGGACCATTGTCATTATTGGTGGTACCTCTCGCATCTGTTAAGAGTTTTCATTATTGACTGGTAATCAGACGATGTTATTGCATGTTTGACTTCGACTCCCATATTTGCATGCTTGAACTTGTACTTTGTTCGGGTCGAGATGGAGCGCAAGACCCTGGATTTTGTCTATTGAGATCCAGGTTGCGATTTTGTGGATTATTATGATCATTACATGACTCATTCGCTAGATGGCTGCGACCATGCCTGAGTCTGTTTATCGATCCTCACTGGATGGCTGCGTCCATACCTTGGATCCAGATTTCTATGTACTCTGCTATGGATGGTTGCGCCCATACCACATATATCATGTACTTGAGATATCAGTTGTACTTCTTCATACAGGTTCTCCGGCGGCAGTGTTTTCAGTTGGCCATGTTCTTGTAAATCATTTCAACCCTCTCTCTCTCTCGAGCCTCATGCTTTAGGGGGCATCTGTTACACAGTAATTTGTCACCATCCCTATTACCCCTTCTCCCACACCTTAGAGGACTTCTTTTGGGACCTGTGAGAAGTGACATAACCTGAAAACACTTGCATTGTATCCCCTTGAGTATGTACTTCATATGCCCTGAAGACACCTTCTGCAAAATACCCATAAAAATAGCCCTTTTTCCATTGGCGCGGTTCCACTGTGTATCACTCGTGCCAATGGGGGAAATCCTCCAAATAGGGCATGCCAACTGGTGCTCTGTCTCAGAGTCGCACTCGCGCCATCCCAGTTGGGTAATGTTTTCAACAAACAAACTTACAAAGGTTCTGCCTAACCTATTCATGACCTGATTCCATCTTGAGTTAGTTCAATTGGGCTTCGAATCTCCATAGAAGGGAATTAGTTCTCCACCTCTCATGGAAGCTTCTTAGTGATAAAGACAATCCCATGAATCTTGTGGATGACCCTAACTCCTTCTCCTGTATCTATAAAAGCTTTTCCTTTTTCCTTTGACAAGTTAGTCTCCAAGTTCCAAATTCTAAGTCTCAAAGTCTAAGAATTGCCAAGTTCATGCTACAAGGAGCCTTCTTCATTCCCATGAGGCTAAATCTAAAGTGAGGAGATTCTTGTCCAAGTAACCAAGGAGGGAGAGGTTTGTTCCCCATTCCCAACAAGCTTTGCAAGGCATGTGCTGCTGATCACCCAGCCAAACGAGGATTTGATGTCAGAACTATGGTTGTATTCTTCTTTTTTTATCAATAATAGACGACTATCATTATGGTTCCACTCTTATTGTCTTTGTAATGATGATTGAGTTATATCCTTTCTGACTGATATATAGTTGCATCTATTGGATTTTATGCTTGTGTTTGTGTCGTTCTTTGCATGTGCAGGTGTCCGTTCATGAGGATCGTGGGGATTGTGACCAGCCGGAGCAAAGGAACGGGAGCGATGACTCTTCTACAAGTATTAGCGTTGGAATCCAGGTAGGCCCTCATCATTGGTCTTTGATTTGCAATTAGGAACCTAAGTGTTAGTGTTGTTTGATTGTTGCTAGACCCCATTTGGGCTAGTAGGGATCGCCTCTATCCACAGAGGGGATTTACCTCAAGGTTAAACCTAGTCACTTTTGTTTCACTCAAGGTTGGGTGATTCCTCCTTCCGCGACGCAATAGTTGTGCAGTACGGATTTGAGCTCCCACGTACCGTCGAGTATATGGGGAGACCCCACTAGGTTATCATCCTTTATCCATAGGAAGCCGTGTCTGCCGCCTTACAAGCCGTAACGCACTGAACACAACATTCGGGAAGATTGACTGCCGTACGGAAAGTCCTTGGTTTTCATATGACTTCCAAGGTGTATATGCAGTTTTACAGATTTGTTTGGTAAAACGTTTTGCCTAGCTCTCCAGAGTAGTCACTTTTTTTCCTTTTCGGACTCCCTAAAAGAAATGGTCCATCTGAGCACTTGTCACTTCAGGCTCATTAAACATTCGAAGGCGATTAGAGTCATATTTTGTCCTTTTCTCAACTCTTTAAAAATGAAAAGGTCAAGTTTTGTTCCCGTGTCTTAAAATTTATTCGGCCACGATTCACATTTACCCAGTTACATCTTGTTTTCATTAGCTTGAGTAGGGTCCTTTCTCATTAGTTTTCCTAGGATCTTTTGAAGTTGTCATCCTGGCGGAATCACCGATCCCGTCTCCTGTTCCAAGTGCCCAAGGGTCTCCTTCTTATGTTGCTCCTGAGCTACCGGTTGTGAGTGATACTCTCCCTGTTATTTTGAGTATCTAACCGATTAACTCTCACGCTCCAGACGACGAGGCTTATGAAATTCACTAGAACCCCATTTGGGAACCTTATGAAGAGGATATTCCTTTTACTCCTACTGGTGTTTTGGTCCCAATGTCTTCCTCTGACATGGATGACACATCTCCTATAGCGAGTGAGACACCTGTTTTGTCAAGTATCGAAACTCCTATCCCAGCCACATCCCCAATACCCTTACGCTATAAGGCTTTGAGGGATGGTATGGGTTCTAGGAACTCCTCTTCAAGTACCATGTGGGATCACCACATAACTCCCACTACGGGATGTTTTATTCCACAAGTTCACAATACAGTCGTCACTTCAGTCGTGACTATTCCGACTATTTATGTAGCGTATTCAACACTAGTTGTTAGTGCCGTTACGGCGTCTTCGACTGTAACTACTGTTGCTGGTCCGTCTCACGGCCCAGTAAATAGTGGCCAGCCGGCACATACACCCAGAGTTGTTCATCCTGCACTTAGTGCCCCACCTTCTTCTGGTTCCACTCCAGTAGGGGGGGCATACGATCAGTATTTGCAAGCTGTCTAGGATTCGAGCTCGCAAGGTCCATTCTATTACTACGATCCCGCAGGACATTACCTTTATCTTTCCAGACCTTTGCCATCTCAGCCTGTCGTTGAGGTCTCGGTTCCATTATCCGTTGCTTGGGGCTCCACCACTTATCATGGTGGCCAAGTATCACCTGCACAGCTTCAGGGATGGCCTAATCAAGGCCAACTGTCTTACGTGAAAACCTCTAAAGGGAAACAGTATTACGGGCAGTCTTATCCAGGGCAACCTGGGGGCCCACAAGGACAACCCTTTCAGGTACAACCTTTGGCCTCTGGTGGTTCGTCTTTTACATATTTTTCTCAACCTTCTGCTAATCCGGGACAACCTTACATGCAACAAGGTCAACCTGGTGTCTAGCAAGATTACCCATCTAGGTAACTGGGATAACCTTACATGCAACAAGGTCGACCTGGTGTCCAGCAAGGTTACCCATCTAGGCAATCAGGACAACCTTATATGCAACAAGGACAACCTAGAATCTAGCAAGGGTACTCTTCTAGGTAGGGTGGTCAGCCTTACGTGCAGCAAGGCCAACCCACTGCCCAGCCTAGTCAACCATCTGGACAAGTTGGTCGACCTCAGGGTCAACCAACCGTCCTGTCCTCTCAGCCATCTGTTCCGCAAGGACAACCTAACACCCAGCAAGCTCAACCTTCTCGGCAAGTGGGTCCATCCCAAACTCAACCAGGGCAACCTTCCGGCCAGGTGGCCCAATCTCCATCCTTTCAAGGACATCTTTTTGGGCCTGCTCAACCGAGCACTCAAATGGTGGTTGCTTCTCAATCTCAACCCGGTTTTCAGCCCCAGGCTGGGCCCCAAACCCAAACTAGTCTTCAAGTGCAAGGTGGGTTTCAATCCCAACCTTCTTACCAAGTGTAGCCTAGTCCCCAGTCTTAGTATGGAGCTCAGCAACCGTACAGTTACCAGCAACCCCTAGGGCAAGCTCAATTGGCCCCGTACCAAAATTATCAACAAATGCAGGTCACTCCTTATCATCATTACCAGCAATAGTATGTTGCTCCTGCGGGCCAAGTTGGTAATCAATGGGGTGCTGGGGGGCAAATCCAGAGTTAACCATCCGGTTATGGCTACAACCCCTATGGACAGAATCCCTACGGACAAAACCCTTATGGGCTAGGCCCGTCCGGACAAATTCAATGGGGGCAACAACCAACTGGTTGGAACTCTGGTACTACCTCTTATCCGTGGCCACAAATGTCCTTCAATCCTTAGTTACCTTTCTTAGCAACATTGGAACTGTCGGATGTGTCCAAATTGACTAATGATCCTATCCTTCATAATCCATTCTGGCCACCAGTTCTAGCCAAGATACCTGGTGATTGTCCCAAATTCGATGGAAAAGCTGGAGAAGACCCTCAAGCCCACGTTATGACTTATCACCTTTGGTGTTCGTCAAATTCGTGGCTTAACGATTCCATCCGGCTCCACCTTTTCCAAAGGACTCTCACCAGCTCGGCTGCTAAGTGGTACATTGAGTTGACTCGCGGATCCTTTCAAGATTTCAACTCGTTGGTAATGTCATTTCTAACTCACTTTCAGTTGCCCATTCGGTATGAGACGGGAACGCATCTCCTCACATCTCTTAAACAGGACACGGCCACGCACATATCTGATCATATACATGAATGACGACGGTGTTGTCGTTTGATCAAGTTCTGGATCCTTGATCAGCGCCTGACCGATTGGTTTACGACCTCCTTTGTCCCTACAATTGCATGAGACATTGCTATGGGAGCTTGTGCAACTGAAGAGCAAGCTATTGGGCATGCTCAGTATCTCGACTTAGTTTATTCTGAGTCAGGTACCTTATATGATTATTTTCCTGATGCCCCGAGGCCTGAAACTTCCAAAGCTCCGCTGAAGCCATCTATTGACGGTGTTATTGGCTCTGTAAATCCGTCTTCGAAGAAATCATCCACGAACCCTGGGAAGAAAAAATCGAATGCTTCAAATGAAAACACTTCTCAGGGCATATCTAATTCTGGAAATACTTCCGAGGTCAACATCGTCCAGTCCACCACGACGGATAAAGCGAAGAATAAATCTGAGCAGCCCAGACAGGACTCCCCTAAACCTCCACCCAAGGAAGGAGCCAAACGTAAGCCCAAGTACCCTTGTCTTATCTGTGACGAGGATCACTATACCAAAGACTGCCCGAGGCGGTCTGAAGTTAGTCGATTGTTGAAAGGTGCTCCCGGGACTCCTGCTGTGCTCAAAGAACCTTTCCCCTCACAACAAACGCAAATGGTGGCTGATCCATCTCAACCCTCTTCTTCCTTTGGCTCTCAAGTATTTATGGCTGGGACGATCCCCGTCCACATCAGTACTAGGGCAAAAGAGTATCCGTCGCATGCCAGGAAAGAGCCCGAGGTCCCCTCTAGTGCTCCTTCGTCCAGTTCTGGTCCGCTCCATATCGAGAGACCTAGCACTGGGACGCCCATCCGACCCCCTCCAAAAGGTGTACTCTGGAAATCTTCTTACAACCCTAATGCTCGTGTTGCCCAGCACTATAGCATCATTGAGGACTTAGCTCAAGCTCCGTCTGCTATGTCCGCCTTAGAAGTACTCCAAAGTTACCCCTCTAAGAGGAAGTCCTTGCTATCGGCCATCGGTGGCATAGACCCGGCCGACTCCGATCTGATTACTTTTGACCTGTGTTAGAGTTGGTCTAGTAGCCCTCCACCAGAGATCAAAAGCTCTTTGCATTTCATAGTTAGGTGTCTCATCAGTGTGATCATGTTGCATTCTGTTAGGCATGCCATAATCTCGGTGGAAGGAGTTTATGTCGTTATTCCCCTCTTGTTTGGCACTGCTGGTTCAGGTTTGTTCAAATAAATAAAGTCCTCAAAGGGTCATTCATTTTGCTTTAAATTTTAAGGTCTTAGGTCTAGGGTTGAGTCTAGTTTTGTCTTGAGAGGTCATCAAGGACTAGCAGGCCAGAGGGATGTCCTTCATTAAATATTTCTCATCATTGCACAACTAAATTTTTGCCTTGTTCTCAAAAACTCTGTTTTTGAAAACAAGGTCATTATCTCATTTTTGTATAAATTCTCAAAATTTCAAATTCTTTAAATGTCGAAGTTCAGCCTTGGTCTCCTTTGCCCAAGCATCCCAGAGGCTATCCCTGCAAAAATTTTCAGAAAAAATCATCATTTCAACCAATTTTTCAAAAAAATGAAATTAAAGGTCAGAGCCAATTAAAGCAAAAAAGTGTCAACATTCAAACATTACAAAGTGGGTTTTGGGCAAGTAAAAAATTAAAAAGAAGCCTATAAAAGCATGCCATCCCTCATTGGTAATTCATTTGCCTCTCAACACTCCAAGAGAATACTTGTCAAGACGGATTCAAAGTTCATTGGGCGAATTGAGCAGTTGCAGCAGCGCGCTACGCATCATAGGAGGCGCGCTACGCATCAGCGCGCATTTTCTAGTTCAATTTAAGTCAGGCGCTACGCGTTGAAGGCGCGCTACGCATCAGGCTGGGTGCGCTACGCGTTGGGTTTCTTGCTCAGGAAATTGCCAGCAAGCCATCAAAACTGCTTCTCTCTCCAAATCTTTTCAGGTAGGCCTCTAATCATGGTGATTTTTGGTTTGGCTAAGATGAATGAGCAATGAAAATGCAAAAATGCCATGCTAATATGGAGTAAAACCCTACCTTGCTGTATCAAATATTAAAAATGCAAATGTGTTAGGGTTTCATTGAAATTTGCTGCCCAAGGTTACCCATTTTCCCATTCCTCTTTCCCCATATTTTCCTCACCATTTTCCTTAACATTTTCCATGCAAATCATATAATTTCCCAACTAAAAATCATTAAAATCCCTAAACCCTACTAATTCCTAAAATCCTATGTAAATTTCCTAAGCCCCACTTCCCATTACAATCCTACAAATTATGATTGTATATGTTCCATGTTCCTTTCCTAAAATTTCCTTTCACATTTTTTTTCCCTAATCCCCTCAATTTTCCCTTTTCCCTAACATTTCCCATGTGTGTTTGTCCCCTTGGTAACAACATTCAAACAAGTCAAAACAACAGTTCATTGGCTGCACAGTCAGCATTATTTTTCAGTCACTTGCCTCCAAAACCATGTCAGAAACCGAAACAGATTATGAGCAAAGTGATGACCGTGAATCAATACCAGAGGTAAAGGTGCCAAGGAGGAATCACAGGGGTGGTAAGGGTGGTCAGCATGTCAGGGAGGAACCCACCTCTTTGGCTTATCTACAAGCCTGTCCACTTGCAGTGTCATGTTTCCGATATCTATCATGCTATGAATATTGTGAGAGAATCTCCCAAATTCAACACCACAAGGAATTGGCCCGCTTGTTTGTCCTACATTTGCACAATGGGCATGTGAATCTTGCTGGAGTGGACTTCACATTGTCACCCGAGATTGTTGCTCAAGCAACAGGGATACCCAATATTGGAGAAGAATGGAGCAAGCGCCAACAGTTGGACAGTTTTCATTATGATCCATATATCAAAGCTGCATATCTGAGGTACCTAACTGGTGTTTTTCCCTTCAGATTCTTAAGAGACGAGTATGCACCTTTGATGAGGATCATCATTCGCTATTTCACTTGTGAGGGCATATTTTCACGTTTGTATTCGTACCATATCCGTTTGTTGATGCATTTCACATGGGTACGAATGATGAACATTCCATTTTTCATGTGCCGAAATATAGAGAGGATGGTGCCCTTGGTGCAAAGAAAGAGCCCAGCACAGCAACACAAGAGCATTTATCATTATGCACTGATCAAGATTGTGGTCATGCATCAGTTGGCACAATAGGGTATTCCATGGGAGGATTTCATTTCTCGTGACATGTTCACACTGCCACAGCCACCTCCTGAGGTTGTCCGTGATGAGGGAGGGCCTTCACATCAGTTTGATATTCCAGAGCCCAAGCATGTCAGCTCCCCTCCATTTGTCACATATCAGAGAGGTCACAGGGCCTTATTTGCATCTACACGGCGAGTATTATCTCCACATCAGGTGGAAGGGGTCTTGCCTTCTTCATCAGCATAGCGAGTGTTATCTCCACATCAAGTGGAAGGGGCCTCGCTTTCGACAGCAGCATAGGTACCAGAGAGAGGCAAGAAGCCCAATATTGATGAGGGGCCATCAGGTGTTCCAGGCATAGATGTTGTTGACCTTGATATCATTTCTCCTAGCCTAGAGCCAGAGGAGATCATCCAGCAGCTAAGAGCTGAAAATGACTTGTTGTAGCAAAAATTGGAGATGGAAAATTGGACAATTACTTATTTAGGGCAGCGCAACAAGCAATTAGAGGATGAACACTCTCTTGATGAGTTGCGGAGGATTCGAGAAGACCGGAACTTGGCTCGCAACAGACCCGATGATTTGACACCTAAGGAGCAAAGCTCTATGCTCATTCAGGTGAACACACATCTAGAGAGGTTGATAGCAAAGGCAAACAGGGACAAAGACATGCTCCGACACATGAAGAATCACTATTGGGCTCGAATGCATGTGTGTAAAGCAAGAATCAAGGTGCTCAAAGGACGGTTGGCCAAGGCACTAAAACGGAGGAAAAGGCCCGATCCCCTTCATATTTTGGCTGAAGCCTCCTTGAAGGAGCATGGCACTCAATGATACACCCTCAGCTCAAATTTCAGAGAATTTGGAGTAATTTTGGTCATTTTTGAATTTTTTGGTCAAAAAACAGGTTTTTGCCCTCAACGCGTAGTGCACCGCGCGCTACCCTGAAGATGGGCAAGTCCATTTCTCAAAAACTCAGCATTTTTGGATTTTTCATGACAAATTACATTTGATCAGCAATTGCCAAGACATTTCATCAGGTTTTGAGCCCTCAGAAGGTCAAAAAACATGCAAAAAATGACTTTCTGCCACTTTTTGGACACACAGGAAGCAGTCTTGGGAGATTGCAATTTTGGAGTGGCAAATGGATGCCAAATTGAGAAATTCAACTTAGGTTGGAAAGTAGATATCCAGACCTTTCCAACAAGCCTACTTTTGCCTCATTTGGATGCCGGGAAGTGCCTCACAAGTTGGCTCAAAGGCGTGCTACGCGTTGAGGATTGGGGTGCTACGCATCAGGGAAGTTTGCCAGATTTACACCTACAGCTCAGCAAAACACAGATTTGACTAGTTTTGACTTTTTGGAATGATTTTTCATCCTCCTTGATGTAATTGATGTAATTTTATGATGTCATGGCACTTATTTATCTCTTCTAGAAGATTCATTCATAAAAAGTCAAAAATTTAATGAATGAATTAGTTTCCTAGCTTATAGAGGCAAGTTGTTTTGATTGCCTAGATTGTAGTGCCCAGTTTAGAATTGGTTGAAACAACTCCTAGGATGATGAGCTCGACCCCTAGAGGCAAGGAAAGGTGTTAGCTTGCCTATATTATGTATTTTCTTAGTCATTTTCATGGTTGGACTCTTGAGGGATAAGCTTCTATTGTATTACACTTTGTATCTCTGCAATTTTGGCAAAGGAAAGACCAGGGTTTTGCAGCACTATTTGGGATTCCTGTGGTTATTTGTGTTGATGGTGTGCTTCTCTCATGTACTTGTAAGTGTGTTATGTGTATAATTTTCCCACTTTTCTTTCTGCACATTAAGTAAATGAAGTGTTAAGGTAGAATTCATAATTTATATGCTCTGCCTTTAAGTTTGCTTAATATCTATGTTTTCCTCTGTCTAAAGAGAACTCTCGAAAGCTTCTTGCTCTCTTTAGCTCCTCACCGGTCATTCCTATCCATTCACTTAAATCAAAGGCATCAAGAAAATCTCCTACCTTGCCCCAAAAAGACCTTTGCAAAAGCTGTGTCCCATCCCCGCACCAAAATTGCTCTTCCCCTGTTTTCCACCAAAACCCTAAAAATCTGAAATCAAGCCTTCTCAATCAGTTTACTAGCCTAAAATCAGTGTTCTTTATTGGTCATCTCCGCCCTTTGAAGACCTGTTTCCAAGATAGACCCGGAGTGAGCCCTCTCTTGCCCTGTAGGGCTAGCTACGAGGCTAAGTGGTTTGATGTTGCCTTGGATTTTGTCTTTTTCAGCCTGAGGCCAAATTCAAGCGCTAACATTTGTCAAGATCAGCAGGCTGAAGATTTCCATATGGTTGAAAATGAGGAAAGAGCAAATGTTGTTTCAGATCTGTCCATAGAAGAAGACAGCATGCAGGTAACGCAGGAAAGTAATGTTCCAATCTCAGAAAGTGATGATGATAAATCAGATCGGGAGATAAATTGTGATGAGGCAAAACATGTTGTTCCGGATCTCATAAAAGAGAGTTGTATTGTCGTGGCTGCCTCAAATGAAGAAAATGGAGTAGCAGACCTAAATGCTCTCATCTCACCAGCACTAGATCTTCATGAGGAGGTAGTTCATTGCCTCTGTTAAAAACAAGACAAGATCTTCGTTCAAGTAAGTGAAAAGGTTTCTCTGGATGAATCTATGATAGCTGATAGAAATGTTAGTGTTGGGTTTCACGAAACATCTGAAATTTCTTTTCTCGTGATTGATGAACGTAATGAGAATCTCGATATCATATCATATGAGGATGACTTACCATATATTCAAACTACAAAAGATCAGACCATTCAGTATTCCATTTCAGATTCTTCCTCATATGTCTCATGTTTTGAAATGTTATTTCAAGAGGAGATCTGCTCATCTACTTGTTCAGAATTTTTTGAGGACTAGGAACATACTCTTTCTGGAGTACATGATGAAGGAAGATCAGAATCAAGAGAAAAAGACACCTTGCTCTTTCAGCAAGAGGAAAGACTTTATGTTTTTCAAGATCCAATGGCAGATCTCTTGCAGTCAATAGTGAAGGTGATTATTGCAGTATTCACTGATGAAGGAGAATATGGTCGACTATATTTTTGGATGCCCAGTTACCAGTATTCATTGTTGACTAGAAGATATGATCAGGAGAATCAATCAAGAAGGCATCTGCTTGATTAGTTGCATTGGCATTTTGATATAGTTTGATGGTGTATTGTCTTGTAAGAAACACAGGTGGTTGTCATCATGATTTCAAATCTTGATGGACTGCTGCCCTTCAATAAGCTTTGTAAGTTCTTGTTTTCGTTAAGTCAGTCATGAGTCATTTATGAGTCAGTTTTTAGTCATGTTGGTTTCATAATTGTGTCGGCTTGAGTCAAGTTTCAGTCAATAAATGAGTCAAAGTCTTGTGTCGTTTGCCGAAATAATGACTCCATCGCCCAATGGTTGAAAGCACTGGTCTGCTCTCCCAGAGGTCTGCGGTTCTTGGCACCTCCAAGGAGCTACCATCCCCATTGGAGCCAATGTTAGAGTCGGTCTAGTAGCCCTCCACCAGAGATCAAAAGCTCTTTACATTTCATAGTTAGGTGTCTCATCAGTGTGATCATGTTGCATTCCGTTAGGCATGCCATAATCTCGGTGGAAGGAGTTTATGTCGTTATTCCCCTCTTGTTTGGCACTGCTGGTTCAGGTTTGTTCAAATAAATAAAGTTCTCAAAGGGTCATTCATTTTGCTTTAAATTTTAAGGTCTTAGGTCTAGGGTTGAGTCTAGTTTTGTCTTGAGAGGTCATCAAGGACCAACAGGCCAGAGGGATGTCCTTCATTAAACATTTCTCATCATTGTACAGCTAAATTTTTTCCTTGTTCTCAAAAACTCTGTTTTTGAAAACAAGGTCATTAACTCATTTTTGTAAAAATTCTCAAAATTTCAAATTCTTCAAATGTCGAAGTGCAGCCTTGGTCTCCTTTGCCCAAGCATCCCAGAGGCTATCCCTACAAAAATTTTCAGAAAAAATCATCATTTCAACCAATTTTTCAAAAAAATGAAATTAAAGGTTAGAGCCAATTAAAGCAAAAAAGTGTCAACATTCAAACATTACAAAGTGGGTTTTGGGCAAGTAAAAAATTAAAAGGAAGCCTATAAAAGCATGCCATCCCTCATTGGTAATTCATTTGCCTCTCAACACTCCAAGAGAATACTTGTCAAGACAGATTCAAAGTTCATTGGGTGAATTGAGCAGTTGCAGCAGCGCACTACGCATCAGAGGAGGCGCGCTACGTGTTGGAGGCACACTACGCATCAGCGCGCATTTTCCAGTTCAATTTAACTCAGGCGCTACGCGTTGAAGACGCGCTACGCATCAAGCTGGGTGCGCTACGCGTTGGGTTTCTTGCTCAGGAAATCACCAGCAAGCCATCAAAACTGCTTCTCTCTCCAAATCTTTTCAGGTAGGCTTCTAATCATGGTGATTTTTGGTTTGGCTAAGATGAATGAGCAATGAAAATGCAAAAATTCCATGCTAATATGGAGTAAAACCCTACCTTGCTGTATCAAATATTAAAAATGCAAATGTGTTAGGGTTTCATTGAAATTTGCTGCCCAAGGTTACCCATTTTCCCATTCCTCTTTCCCCATATTTTCCTCACCATTTTCCTTGACATTTTCCATGCAAATCGTATAATTTCCCAACTAAAAATAATTAAAATCCCTAAACCCTACTAATTCCTAAAATCCTATGTAAATTTCCTAAGCCCCACTTCCCATTACAATCCTACAAAATATGATTGTATATGTTCCATGTTCCTTTCCTAAAATTTCCTTTCACATTTGTTTTCCCTAATCCCCTCAATTTTCCCTTTTCCCTAACATTTCCCATGTGTGTTTGTCCCCTTGGTAACATCATTCAAACAAGTCAAAACAACAGTTCATTGGTTGCACAGTCAGCATTATTTTTCAGTCACTTGCCTCCAAAACCATGTCAGAAACCGAAACAGATTATGAGCAAAGTGATGACCGTGAATCAACACCAGAGGTAGAGGTGCCAAGGAGGCATCACAGGGGTGGTAAGGGTGGTCAGCATGTCAGGGAGGAACCCACCTCTTTGGCTTATCTACAAGCCTGTCCACTTGCAGTGTCATGTTTCCGATACCTATCATGCTATGAATATTGTGAGAGAATCTCCCAAATTCAACACCACAAGGAATTGGCCCACTTGTTTGTCCTACATTTGCACAATGGGCATGTGAATCTTGCTGGAGTGGACTTCACATTGTCACCCGAGATTGTTGCTCAAGCAACAGGGATACCCAATATTGGAAGAGAATGGAGCAAGCGCCAACAGTTGGACAATTTTCATTATGATCCATATATCAAAGCTGCATATCTGAGGTACCTAACTGGTGTTTTTCCCTTGAGATTCTTAAGAGACGAGTATGCACCTTTGATGAGGATCATCATTCGCTATTTCACTTGTGAGGGCAGGTTTTCACGTTTGTATTCGTACCATATCCATTTGTTGATGCATTTCACATGGGTACGAATGATGAACATTCCATTTTTCATGTGCTGAAATATAGAGAGGATGGTGCCCTTGGTGCAAAGAAAGAGCCCAACACAGCAACACAAGAGCATTTATCATTATGCACTGATCAAGATTGTGGTCATGCATCAGTTGGCACAACATGGTATTCCATGGGAGGATTTCATTTCTCGTGACTTGTTCACAGTGCCACAGCCACCTCCTGAGGTTGTCCGTGATGAGGGAGGGCCTTCACATCAGTTTGATATTCCAGAGCCTGAGCATGTCAGCTCCCCTCCATTTGTCACATATCAGAGAGGTCACAGGGCGTTATTTGCATCTGCACGGCGAGTATTATCTCCACATCAGGTGGAAGGGGTCTCACCTTCTTCATCAGCACAGCGAGTGTTATCTCCACATCAGGTGGAAGGGGCCTCGCTTTCGACAGTAGCACAAGTACCAGAGAGAGGCAAGCAGCGCAATATTCATGAGGGGCCATCAGGTGTTCCAGGCATAGATGCTGTTGACCTTGATATCATTTCTCCTAGCCTAGAGTGAGAGGAGATCATCCAGCAGCTAAGAGTTGAAAACGACTTGTTGCAGCAAAAATTAGAGATGGCAAATTGGACAATTACTTATTTAGAGCAGCGCAACAAGCAATTAGAGGATGAACACTCTCTTGATTAGTTGCGGAGGATCCGAGAAGACCAGAACTTGGCTCGCAAGAGACCCGGTGATTTGACACCTAAGGAGCAAAGCTCTATGCTCATTCAGGTGAACACACATCTAGAGAGGTTGATAGCAAAGGAAAACAGGGACAAAGACATGCTCCAACACATGAAGAATCACTATTGGGCTCGAATGCATGTGTGTAAAGCAAGAATCAAGGTGCTCAAAGGACGGTTGGCCAAGGCACTAAAACGGAGGAAAAGGCCCGATCCCCTTCATATTTTGGCTGAAGCCTCCTTGAAGGAGCATGGCACTCAATGATACACCCTCAGCTCAAATTTCAGAGAATTTGGAGTAATTTTGGTCATTTTTAAATTTTTTGGTCAAAAAATAGGTTTTTGCCCTCAACGCATAGCACGCTGCGCGCTACCCTGAAGATGGGCAAGTCCATTTCTCAAAAACTCATAATTTTTGGATTTTTCATGACAAATTACATTTTCTCAGCAATTTCCAAGACATTTCATCAGGTTTTGAGCCCTCAGAAGGTCAAAAAACATGCAAAAAATGACTTTCTGCCACTTTTTGGACACACAGGAAGCAGTCTTGGGAGATTGCAATTTTGGAGGGGGAAATGGACCTCCAATTGAGAAATTCCACTTGGGTTGGAAAGTAGACATCCAGACCTTTCCAACAAGCCTACTTTTTCCTCATTTGGATGCCGGGAAGTGCCTCAAAAGTTGGTTCAAAGGTGCGCTATGCGTTGAAGATTGGGGCGCTACGCATTAGGGAAGTTTGCCAGATTTACACCTACAGCTCAGCAAAACGCAGATTTGACTAGTTTTGACTTTTTGGAGTGATTTTTCATCCTCCTTGATTTAATTGATGTAATTTTATGATGTCATGGCACTTATTTATCTCTTCTAGAAGATTCATTCATAAAAAGTCAAAAATTTAATGAATGAATTAGTTTCCTAGCTTATAGAGGCAAGTTGTTTTGATTGCCTAGATTGTAGTGCCCAGTTTAGAATTGGTTGAAACAACTCCTAGGATGATGAGCTCGACCCCTAGAGGCAAGGAAAGGTGTTAGATTACCTATATTATGTATTTTCTTAGTCATTTTCATGGTTGGACTCTTGAGGGATAAGCTTCTATTGTATTACACTTTGTATATCTGCAATTTTGGCAAAGGAAAGACCAGGGTTTTGCAGCACTATTTGGGATTCCTGTGGTTATTTGTGTTGATGGTGTGCTTCTCTCATGTACTTGTAAGTGTGTTATGTGTATCATTTTCCCACTTTTCTTTCTGCACATTAAGTAAATGAAGTGTTAAGGTAGAATTCATAATTTATATGCTCTGCCTTTAAATTTGCTTAATATCTATGTTTTCCTCTGTCTAAAGAGAACTATCGAAAGTTTCTTGCTCTCTTTAGCTCCTCACCGGTCATTCCTATCCATTCACTTAAATCAAAGGCATCAAGACAATCTCCTACCTTGCCCCAAAAAGACCTCTGCAAAAGCTGTGTCCCATCCCCGCACCAAAATTGCTCTCCCCCTGTTTTCCACCAAAACCCTAAAAATCTGAAATCAAACCTTCTCAATCAGTTTACTAGCCTAAAATCGGTGTTCTTTATTGGTCATCTCCGCCCTTTGAAGACCTTTTTCCGAGATAGACCCGGAGAGAGCCCTCTCCTGCCCTATAGGGCTAGCTATTGGGCTAAGTGGTTTGATGTTGCCTTGGATTTTGTCTTTTTCAGCCTGAGGCCAAATTCAAGCGCTAACAACCTGGAAAGTCATATACCGAGATCACCTCACCAAATCTCCTTCCTCATACAGGTCATTATCAACACCAAAACGATTCATCGTATAGTCATTGATGAAGGTGCTTCAACTCTCATCATGTCTGTTGCCTGTTGGAAGGCTATTGATTCTCCGACGCTGAGCCAGTCTCCTACAACCTTGGAAGCCTTTGATGGGAGAGAGTCTCTCCCTTATGGTATACTCCAACGTTTGCCCATTTCTTTGGAAGGGAAGATGGTCGAAGTGGAAGTTGAAGTTGTTGATGCTAATCTTACCTACAACCTTCTCCTCGGACGTAACTGGACATACGCCATGAAAGCCGTGGCTTTATATCTTTTTCGTGTCATTCATTTCCCTCATCAGGGGAAGATTGTCACCGTAGACTAGCTCTCCTTCTTCGCCTCCTCTTCCGAAGGCAACGTGCCTTTTGTGGAGCATACCTCCAAACCATATGAGACTGTGGGAGCTAGACTTTTTAAATATCTTGCCCTGATGGGTGTTTTTTCACTCCCACCTCCTAACCTCATTCCTATTAATATGATTTCCGTTTGCTCTGATCCGTGGGTTTTTCCCCCCGCTGATCAAATAGAATCTTGGGGTGATAAGATGCCGTTGAGTCGTGCTGAGATCAACTACGTTGAAATCATTGCTGGGTCGGCTCCCCTTCCCGAACCTGCTCCTTCAAGCAGGGCTCCCGACTCGTATGTTCATTCCCCTTGGCTTGGAGATGATGCTTCTTCGGATCCTTTAAAGGAAACATTTCCTTCTGATGAAGCCATTATCGAGACCATGTCTCTTGAGGAACCTCCTTGCTCTGATCATCACCATCGTCCCTCGTTTCTCCCTGCCCATCAGGAAATGCTTACCTGTCTCGAGCGGTTTGCTCCTTGTCTCCCATCTCAACCCCTTCAAACACCTATTCAAGTTTATCAAGTGTCCTCTGAAGGAAATATGGTAAACATCACGCAGACCCAACCCATTGACATCTCTGCGAAACCAGGGATTGTCAAGCACATTCATATTGGAGTCACTTGCACTCCGGAGAAAATTCAGCTCTATACCGATCGTTTTTGTGAATTTCGTGATGTCTTCGCTTGGTCCTACGAAGAAATGCCCGGAATTGACCCTAGCATAGTGGTGCATGAGATACCTACGTATCCGGGTTCTAAGCCTGTTCTCTAATGTCTACGCCCCGTGCACCCCCGAAAGGCTGCAGCCATTAAAGCGAAAGTTGAAAAGCTTCTTAAGGCTGGTTTTATTTACCCCATCCCACTCACAGATTGGGTCCCCAATATCGTCCCTGTGAATAAAAATAGGGTACCATTCGAGTCTGTGTTGATTACCGTGACATTAACCAGGCCTGTCCTAAAGATAACTTCCCCACACCCTTCATTGATCAGCTCATTGATGAGTGTGCTGGGAGCGAAACGTATTCATTCATGGACAGTTTTTCTGGGTATAACCAGATCAATATTGCGCCCGCTGATCAGCACAAGACTACCTTTATCTGTCCTTGGGGCACTTTTGCTTACAAAAAGCTCCCTTTCGGTTTGAAGAACGCCGGTGCTACCTTCCAACGTGCAATGTCCTATGCTTTCCATGACATCCGTCACATTGTACAACCATACCTGGATGATCTACCGGCTCATTCAGTGAAACGCCAGGACCACCTCACTCATCTTCGTGAAATCTTTCACCACTATTGACACTACCGCATCAGGCTTAATCCTCACAAATGTGTCTTCTGCGTTAGTCAAGCAGACTTCTCGAGTTTATTGTCTCCCGAGAGGGCATCCGTTTGGATCCCCTTAAAGTCGAGGCTATTTTGAATCTTCCTCCCCCTACTTCTTTGCAGCAATTGTAGAGCCTGTAGGGCAAAGAAATTTTTTTAAGACGATTCGTTCCGAACTATGCCGAAGTGGCTAAGGGCTTTACACGGTTATTGAAGCGAGATACCCCTTTTCATTGGGATACCATCGCTCAAGAGTCCTTCGAGCGTCTCAAGGGTCTCCTTGTTTTTGCTCCATTGTTGCGTCCTCTAAATTATCATCGCGACTATACTCTATATTTGGCCGCTGCCGATACCACTATCAACATGGTTCTCATTCAAGATGGCGATGATGACACTGAGCATGTCATATATTACCTCAGCCGCAATCCTTTAGATACAGAAACTCGATATGCTTACGTCGAGAAGTTGGCATTGGCCGCTGTTTGTGCCGTCCAACGTTTCTGCCATTATATCTTGTTGCGTACTACGACCGTGATTTCTGATTGCAACCCGATGACGTACATTTTGTCACGTCAGTTTCTAGGGGGCAAGTACTCAAAGTGGATCGTCATCCTCCAAGAGTTTGACTTGGAATTCACCACTGCCAAGTCTAAGAAATCCTTGGTCTTTGCTGAGTTACTTTGCTCTTTTCCATCTCCTACCGCGCCCTCTCGGTCAGAGGACCATATCCCGGATGAAACTTTATTCCTAATTAACACCCTCGATCCCTGGTATGGGGATATCATTGTATATCTACAGACGTCCTTTTTCCATCCTACTGTGTCCAAGGATGCTCGGCGACGGATCCATCATCAGTCTAAGCCCTATCGTATTATTGGGGACACCCTGTACTGTCTCGGCGCTGACTCCATTCTCCGTCGATGACTAACTTTCGAGGAAGCTGAGCGAGTTTTGAATGACTTCCATTCTGGCGCCTGTGGTGGTCACATGTCCGGATATGCCACTGCTCAAAAAATCCTCCACGCCGGTTATTTCTGGCCCTCCATCTTTAAGGATTGCATTCTTGTCGTTTGCTCCTGTCACGAGTGCCAGATATACCAGCAGAAGATGCGTGCGCCTCCCACTGCGTTGCACCCTGTTGTCACCGTCGACCCTTTTGCAAAATGGGGCATTGATTATATGACCTATAACCCTCCCTCGGCCGGGGGGCATGGGTATATTATCGTTGCCGTCGATTATTTTACAAAATGGGCCGAGGCGATGCCCACATTAACTGAAGATGGTCACACAGCGGCGCAATTTTTGTTCAACCATGTTATTTCACAGTTCGGAGTTCCTCAGGCCATCGTCATGGATCACGGGAAGCATTTCCGTAATCACATGATGACCGAACTAACAACCCAGCTAGGCTTACGGCATGATAGTTCGACTCCATACTATCCTCAGTCCAATGGCCAGGTTGAAGCCATCAACAAGGTTTTGGTTACGATGCTTCATCGCACCGTTGGCATGCATAATTCTGATTGGCACTTGATGTTGTTCCCTGCCTTGTGGGCCTACCGAACCTCTGTGAAGGATGCCACTAGTTTCACTCCATTTCAATTAGTTTACGGACTGGAGGCTACCCTTCCTATCGAATGCGAGATCCCTTCGTTAAAATTGGCTGTCGAGTTACTTCCCAACACTACTCGGTAGAGGAAAGCCTTCTTTACCTAGAACGGCTAGACGAGACCCGTCGGCTAGCCTCTCTAGCTATCGAAGCACAGAAGAGGAGAGTGAAAACACACTTCGACCATACCGTCCACCCTCATTCCTTTGTTGAGGGAGATTTAGTCCTGCTATATGATCAAGCGAATGATAAGCTGGGGGCAGGCAAACTCAAGCCCATGTGGCTAGGCCCTTATATTGTAAAGAGAGTTTTGCAGAAAGGGGGATATGAGCTAATTGACTACGAAGGGAATCCTCTCGATAAGCCCCGAAACGGGCTGTACTTGAAAAATTACTATGCGTGAATTCCATGAACTTCGGTTTGTACATACGTGTGTTTTAGCAAGTGTGTTGTGTGTGTGTGTGTTTTCATGTTTTTGGCTTGGTGTGAAGGCGTGATCACCGCTTATTGTGTCTTTTGCTTCTTGTGCAGATGTCTGGTGCACCTTACGTTGGTTTCGCTGATGGTGCCTGCCGCAGCACCCGCAATTTGTCTTCTACGGCGTGGGTGATCTACGATCCTCACGGTGAGTTGATAGATCTTCAAGGTGTGTGTTTAGGTTGCACCACAAACAATGTCGCTGAATATAGTGCTGTGATTGAATTACTGGCCAAGGCGATTAATCTCAATATTCATACATTGGTTGTGAACCTGGACTCTCAACTTGTCGTCCACCAACTCAATGGGTGAAATTTCACCAGAGACCATCGCATTTTAAGGTTGTATTTACATGTTAAATTGTTAGAGAGGAATTTTGATTTCATTACATATCAGCATATTCCACGACGATTGAACACGTTATCTGATGCATTGGCTAATCATGTATTAGACAGACATTTGCGTAACATATAATCAAAACATCATACAAGCAAGCACATAAAGCACAATAATAGACCATAGGAATATGTATATATATATATATATATATATATATATATATATATATATATATATATATATATATATATATATATATATATATATATATATATATATATATATATATCGTGTGGCGCACCGAGGCGCTCAAAAATAAGTGTACATGTCTAAATAGAGCCTGTGTTCTCTGTACATCTGAGACACATGTCTCTCAAAAAATCACCAGTAGGAAATAAAAACCTAGGTATCTACTGCGGCAGGTTGTGCTCCCTATACTACACAGCCGCTCATGCCACCCGCCTCAACAGGCGGTGCATCCTGGGTTCTACTCCTATTGTGTGGATCTGGGACGCTATGGGGACCTCCTCTATCCGCATGTAGTCTGGAATCCCTATTAGCAGGCCCTCAAGGTTTTAGATCACTGTCTCCATCGTGTCATCTCCCAGAGGAGCCAGGGCTAGAGCTCCAATGCCCTACGTGTCCCTCCGCGCCTCTGGAGCCAGTCCAAGGGGTCTCACTGGTCCTACATCTACATACCATAGTGTTCGTCATTAGTAAATGTACATGAAAAATCAAAAACATCATAAAAATAAAAAAATAAAAAAATAAATGAGATCAAGTGTCTTATCACCATCATCCCACTACTCTCCAGCGGGCAGCTGCATGTCAGGATCTCCGCGGAAGTCCATGCCGGCATACGGCCAATCCTCCACGAAGATCATCTATCGCTCCAACCACTCTCAGAAGAATGTCCCCCATGCCATTGGTCAGCCGCCACCTCCTCGTGGAATGACGTGAGCCCATCGTGTGGCCCTCATCTCGCATGGCCTGGGTGTATCCAAAGCCATGTCCTACAACTACAGTGCCGGCACCCGCTCCAGCATGAGCAGGAGTAAGATCGATTCATAACCAAACGGTTTCGTCTCACCGCGACGAAAGTTGGTCAGTTGCCTCTTCATGCTTGCCGTTACTGCCCCTGCCCAGTTAAACATGGTGGGATTTAGGCATTCGAGGGCCCGTCGGAGATGAGCCTTCAAGGCCTCATGTTGGGCCTGGGAGCCTGCTACCCATTTCACCATGAAAAGCATCACACGAAGGATTATGTCCTCCACCGTTGGGATTGCCACCTTTCCGCTCCTTGACTTGCGTGCCTGTGGGCACACCTGAGCCATCACCATATCTAAAGTATCACCCCCAGGTCACTGCCCCTCCAGAATGGGCATCTCACCTCGACGAGATAACCCGGTCAAAAAATAGATGTCTGTAGAATCGAACTCAATATCCCGGCCTCGGATGACAAATTTCCCATCTGTGGGATTCCAGGCCCTGATCAGTAGCTCCAGCAAGTCAGGTTGTGCCTATAAGCATGGAGTTAAGAAAAATTTGACTAATCCGCACCCCCGCAATGCGTTCCAGCACCCGGCATCAGCAAAAGCTGCTATATCATCGTTATCATGCGCCTGTTCTTGCCAGACGAATGCCATTATAACCCTGCATGAAAAAAATTCCATTAGTGCTTTGATTGCAAAGTTTGAAACGTGAATTTTATTAAAAATTTGTCGCGCGGCATCATCGCGACTGTTTCTAAAACAGACGCGATGATAATGGGAACCTGTGTTATTTTTCCCAGGTCAGCGCAGAAGTACATCACTTTTCTGCGTTGATCAGACTGCGACCTGTGTAAATTTTTATCGGTCATCGCGGACCTGATAGCGAAACCCGCGATGACCGAGAGTGGAATGTAAATTGAAAAACCGCCCAAATAAACACATCTCACCGTCAAATGCAGTAAAAAAGACATTAAATCAGAGCGTAGGGCAATGTGTGTCTACCTAGAACTAGTTTCGGGGCGAATGATGCACGTACGGGGCCGAATTTCATTCGCCAACCTCAATGCTCCAAGTCGCTCCACAATGGCTGAATGGTAACAATGGTAAAAAAATGGTTTAACCTCCCTATTTATGGTAATTTTGTGAAATTAAATATTATATTTCATAAATGTTGGTTTTTCTCATGGTTTTTGCTATATGCATGGTCAAAATATGGTTTTTCACTATGTTTTTATGGGCATTGTTCATAATATCTTGAACGGGTTTACGTGTGCAATGTTCTTTGTGCAGGATCTCAGGTGGTGGAATTATGACAGTTTTACACGCACTTGATCCCGAAAAGTCGTCTTTAAGCTCTTTTCCGACTTGAAACATGAAAAGATGGTCGAGTTTCCCTATTGACTCGTTAAAAGAAACGAGAGGCGGTCGCCTTTAAGCTCTTTTTTCGACTGTTTAAACTTAAAAATATCACTGGGTTTTTGTCGTTTCAGACTCGTTATTGGCTACGAAATGACGTGCTTCTGACCACTTTTTTACTTTTTCGGGTCGAAGTTACTACTTACGAAAAGTACTCCTCGATCATATTGGTCGGGCGGTTCTTTCGAGTATTGTTTTATACTTTTTCGGGCTCGAGAGACACAACTCTACGAAAAAGGGCCCCCCCTGGAGTTTTTTTTTCCGTGTCTTTTTCAAACTCTCTAAACATGAAAAAGACTCAGAGTTTCACCTATGTCAGACTCATTAAACCCTAATGACATTGGACTCGTCACCATGACGAGATTTGAGCTTCTCCTTCCTAGGGCTTGTTAAACTATTACTAGGTTGGATTCAAAAATAGGTTTATCATTGATTGTCTATGGCAGCTCATCACTCTTGAACATCGACACTTTTGCTTTTTGTCAGGTTGGGTCATCCATACATCGTCATTTGACCTTCCGCAGGTTTGGGTCATCATTCTAGCCTTATTTCAGGTGATTCATGCCGCCTCCTTCGTTCCTCTGTTCCATCATTGCCTGAATGCTGCCGCCCCCCTTCCGGAGTCGTGTCACTGATATGTTCAAGAGTATAATCCCTCTGTAGTTTACACCCTCGCCTCCTCCTCTGGTACTCTGCTCCACCATATACTATTTTTTACTTATCTCGTGTTGTTGATGAGGGAAACATTATGGCCCTCCTATGATAGGTCGTCTCCTGTCGACATCAGCTCATTATCTAGGAGATTGACCTGGAGATCCCCTTTGGTACCTTAGAGCTTGCATGCCTCAATGGCAAGTTCTTCACACCTGATGGTCGTATTTCATCATTGGTCTTCGATTGGGTGATTCCATGAGTGTTCGACTTCAACTCCCTTTTTCACACTTCGTGGATTGTACTTGACAGTACCTTGAGAGCCATTGGCATTATTGGTGGTTTCTCTCACGCTTGTTAATGGTTTTCATCATTGACCGGTAATCAAGCGACATTCTATCATGCTCGACCTCAGCACCTCTATTTGCATGGTAGGATTTGTACTATGATCGGATGGGTTCAAGACCCCGAACTCAGCTTACACGTGTTCAGGCTGCGTGGATTGGTTTTATGATTACATGACTCATTGATGGATGGCTGCGACCATACCTTTATTATCATCATGGTCTCATTAGCTAGGTGGCTACGTCCATACCACAGACCTATTTTGTATGTCTTTTGGATGGCTGCGTGCAGGTTCTTCCCGATGGTGTTCCAAGTCAGTCAGTTTCGTAAAGCATTTCACTCCTCCCACTCTCTCAGGCTTCATACTTTAGGGGGCATCTGTTACACAGTAATTTGTCACTGCCTTCATCCCAGTCTTCCTACTGTGTCATGAGTCCAAATCATTCATGCTGATGCTCTCTGATGTTTCCAAATGACCCACTTTGCCAAAGTTTCTGCATCATCGTGGCTTTTGTCAAAATAAACGCTCTGATGAGCGCTCCAAAACAGACCATACGCGTTGTCATCGCGGAAGTACACGTGATTCTCGCGATGGTCGTATTTCATGAGACAACGTGACTGTTGCTTTTATTTTATCACGATGACATGACCTTCTCTATTATGCAGTAGCGATGTCAGCGCGCCATAACAGTTATGTACCCGCGATGATCCAATTTGGGTGAGTTTGTTCTAACAGTCGGCCTTCCAGATGACTCCAGACCTGGTTGTTGGCCTTGTTTATGTCGCCCTCCCTCCTCTGGCATGATGGTTCCATCATTTGTGCTACCTTCCTTGGAGATAAGCTCATCTTCCCACCATTCATGGAGACTCCTTCTCCTATTTAAGCTTTCATCATTGCTATGAGCTGCTAGTTTGGAATACTTAGTCTTTGGAGTGTTTTTGATAGTGTTGTGAGCTTGATAGGTAGCTGGTGTGACAAGTGTGGGATTGTTTGAGGGCTTGAGGAAGGTTGTGAAGTGCTTTTGATCTTGTGTGAAACTTGTGAGTGAGAGAGACTTGTATTGGGAAATCCATATTCAAGGGTGAATGCTTGAGGAACATGCTGGCTGGACCCTCCTAAAAGGGCTTGAGGAAGGTTATGAAGTGCTTTTGATCTTGTGTGAAACTTGTGAGTGAGAGAGACTTGTATTGGGAGATCCATCTTCAAGGGTGAATGCTTGAGGAACATGCTAGCTGGACCCTCCTGAGAAGGCTTGTGACGTCAAGACCTGGGTTGTAAGCTTAATCTATTTCATATTTAATACAATCGATGATGTTTTCCTATGTCTCGTATGCAATGTACTAGATAGCTCATGATTTCTTGACTTTATGGGTAAATAGTTCTTTTTTGTATCCGGTTATGTGCTTTGTTGTATTTCCTTGCTTTGTTTCAGGTTGATTACTCTCTAGGAGAAATAAGTGGAAGCTGGAGCAGCACAACGGAACTTCATCGACCACCAGTTGAGGTAGGCCTCTAACTTGAACTATTTAAGGAGAATTGTTGTTGATTTGTCCTTGTTTGTGACTAGACCCACTCTAGGGCTAGAGGGGTTACCTCTGTCCGTAGAGGGAACACTTTCCTGCTTCACACTAGTCATTCACTGATGCCATGGAGGAATAGAGGGAGTTAATTCCTTCTATGGAAATACCACTTGAAGCCGAGGTACATGAAGGAGAAGCAAACAAACAAACTCAAATAGTGGGCACTGGTCTAGTGGACCCCCTAGCAGAAGGAAATCATGAAGATGAAAACCTGAGAGATGTTAATCGCCCAGGTGATACTCCCTTTTCGAAGTCCTCTGTGGATGAGGCTTACCAAGGATAAGACTCAAAGAATGATAATTTTTTAGGAGATACCATTGCACTGGGATCTCCTGAAAATGAAATACATAATAATAATGAATTAGGAGAAATTCCACCAGAAGACATAGTTCCAATTGGGAACATCCCTGATGCTGACATAGTATAGCCTGTACAGGAAATGGAGGGTAATGCAGCTAACCCACTGTCAGATGAAGGCCCTAGAGTAAATAATTCCTACAAAGATAGGCTTAGAAAAATGCTCAGGAAGTATAGAAAACAGAAGCAAGTAATTAGGCATCTTAAACATTGGTTAAAAGAGGCAACCAGAACCAGCAAATTGAAAGTGGAAATGGAAACTACAGGAACGCAAACAAAACAATGTTCTGGGAAGAATGTTGAGACTCAGATAGAGTTTCTTATGGTCTATCCAAAAGAAACCCAAACTAAGCCAGCTATGATAGAATTCACTGCCATGAAAACTGAGGACTGCTGTATTTTCTCGCAGGAACCCAAACGGACCACCCCACTGTGGGCACTGTTGTCCAAATAGATGTTGAAGAAGATGTTTGAGTTGATTATATAATTCAAGAAGAAACTAAATTTGTTGTGCAGACAGACCCTACGGAGACCCAGGATGGAGAGGCCCAAACATATGAGACACCCCTTTACACCCCCTTGGTAAGAGAGGTTGTCATCAGAAAATTGCAGAATTACCTATTGATGATTCAACAGGAACTGGGTCAACACAAGGAAATGGTGGTCCCTCTGCATGAACATCAAGGGTTAAGGAAGAAGTTTGAAGCACTTACCATGACTGAAGATGAGACCTTTTCTCAATAGAAGGCTGAGAAAGAGAAGGTTGAAAGATTAAAGGGTCAATTGCAAAAAGCTAGAGAGCAAATGGAGATCATATGCTCTCTTTATTTAGACACTCTATCTTGTCGAGCCCCTACCACAAATTATGCTCTATTTCTCATGGAAAGATACCTCCTGTTAAAATTCAAGGCCGCTAAGGCAAGAAAACTGGTAGAGATCAAAACCACTCCCAGTTTTATCAAATTCTTCAAATAGCATGATGAGAATGTTCAACGCCTCCTTTGTGAACTCTATGCATAATTTCATTTTAAAAGATGACATGGATAGCCACCCTAGCCCTTTTATAGGAGACATCCAATTTCAGGCATTCCTCTCATTTGTTGTCAATCAACTCAAGTGGACCAAGGCTCACAACACTTTCAAAAAATGTGAATAAGGCATTGACCTATGGGTCAGAGGGGAGCCTACACAACCATTACTCCTATCTGTTAGGCATAAATAGTTTATGCAGCTAGTCAGTGTTGCAGGAAAATTGGGGCCACTCCATACTGATATTATTCAGGCCATAAAGGAATATTTCCAGGACATTAAGGAAGAAGCCTTGTCTTCATCAAGACAAAGGTGGGAATTCACCAGTAACACTGTGAGGAGCCGAGAGCCATTTGGATATCGAAACTTCCAAGCTGCCTCTTCCCGTCTCTATAAATATAGTAATATAATTTTAACGATGGGTCCAAATTGGATAGGATGTCCTTATAGAATCCCAATCATATGGTATCCTCCTGATCCATTCCACAGTGACTATAACTTAAAGGATCAAGAGGTAACCCAGGCTTTTGTTCTCCTTACATAGAAAAATAGTTTTATGAATTACAAGGAGGAAGTATATCTTGCTTATTCCCTAACTCAGTTGCATCTAAACTATTCGCTTGCACGAGGACGTGCAACAAGGTAAGCTGGGGAGTATGTTGGGATAGGAGAAAGGTATGATTTCTCTTTGTAAAATGCTTCATTTACCATTCATCCGTATATGATTATATCTGTTTATAGATTAAAATGAGGAAAATATCGGTTAAATTTGGATGAGAGCATTTGGTGACAGAATAGGCGAATATAGTACAAGAAACTGATTTTTTGCTATCTTTGTATGCAGAGATGCGGACTGGGCAAGAGTTGTTCAGTTGAAAGAACAACATGAGGCCATAAAAGGGTAAAGCTACAACATCTTGGGTAGACAAGGAAGTGGTAGATCATCTCGAACAATGCTATTTTATCACATGATCAGATTATGTATTGTGAAATCCTCAAGATTCCCTGATCCTGAAGATTCACTTTTATCTAGTTACTCTTTTATGTTATATATAGGGATGAAAGGCAATTAGATACAGTTTAGAATTTGATAATTTATAATTATTCTTTTTGAAAACATATACACTATTATCTCAGCAACTTTTGTAAGTTGTTACTCACATTAATGAAAGAAGGTTGTGTTTGATACATATTCATATTCTGAGTTCTTATTAAGCAGAGGCTTCTGGCGACTTTGGGCTTGGTCATGAGAAGTTCCATTGCTCCCTTTTGTTATAGTTTTTATATTTTTTCTATTGATTTAATGCCCAGTCATTGGTTATTTCATTTATCATAAAGATTTGCGATATTGTTTCATATTACTATTCAATTAGATTCAGAGTGAAGTCGTGTGACATACTTAAGTAGCGCTTTGATTGGAATGAGTGAATTAGTGTTAATAACATATTGTTGTTCATTTTGAATTGATGTTATCATAGATCTTAGAGATAAGACTGATTAACTTCTACAGATTGCAATATAGATCGTTTTCTATTTAGGAATCCTTTATTGATATTTGTTGTTCAATTATTGATTGTTGTTCAATTATCGATTGTTGTTCAATTACTATTGTTGTTCAATTAAGAATTTCAAGTTGATTTGGGTTGCTATAGATTAATAATGTTTTTCAATAAGTTATAGTTTCTAACCTTGATTGAGTAAGTTAGCCTTAAGTCTATTTGAGCAATTCTAAGTGTAATTCTTATTTACATTCATTTTCAATTGATTTCAGAACAAGTTGCATAGAACTGCAGAGTGCATTAAGAGTATTTCTTCCATAGATAGTTCTTTCTAGAATTGTGTGAACTGAATTGAAGAATTAGACATTAGTGATTGCAACGATTCAACACTAGATAACCTCTAGATTCACTGCATATATTGTGCTGACACTCTTGAGATAAAAAGACTTACCTCGGTTTGACAACTAATGTAGGGATTAATATTGCCTATAAAAAGACATCTTAGTGAGCAAACACTTTCCTTTGATTGGATGACTTTCGAAAGCAACGGGTCTTCCTTCTTTCATTAAAAAAACACCAATTCCATTTCTTGATGCATCACATTCCACAATAAAGGTTTTTGTAAAGGCTGGCATAGCTAAGACTGGTTCTTGGCACATTTCCTCTCCAAGCTTCTCAAAGGCCTTAGTTGCTTCTCGAGTCCAACAAAATTCATCTCTCTTCAGTAATGATGTTAGAGGTGTTTCTATTCTCCCATAATTCTTAACGAACATGCAATAATACCCTTTCAACCCAAGAAATCCTCGTAGATGCTTTATGGATGTGGGGATTTTTCATTCCTTGATAGCTTTAATTTTGTTAGGGTCTACCTTAACACCCTCATGATATACAATATGACTAAGATATTCCACCTCCTGTACTCCAGAGAAACATTTGGAAGTTTTTGCATATAATTGTTTCTCCTCCAATAGCTTGAGCACCCTATCAACATGTTGAACATGATCCTTTTAAGACTTGTTGTAGATTAGTATATCATCAAAAGATAATAACACAAACTATCTTAGGAAGGGTTTGAAAATCGAATTCATGAAACCATGAAATGTAGAAGGTGCATTGGTAAGCCCAAAAGGCATGACCAAAAATTCATAATGACCCTCATGAGTTCTAAGTGATGTTTTAAGAACGTCTCCAGTATTCATTCTTATTTGATGATATCCTAAATGAAGATCCAACTTGGTGAAGTAAATTGCTCCATGTAATTCATCCAATAATTCATCAATGACAAGAATGGGAAATTTATCTTTAATAGTGAGCTTGTTAAGCTCCCTATAATTCAAACACATCCACCAAGATCCGTCCTTCTTGTGCACCAATACTACTAGAGCAGAAAAATAACTTTGAGTAGGTTGAATTATACCAGCCTCTAACATTTATGCAATCATACATTCAATTTAAGTCTTTTGGGCATAGGGATATCTGTAAGGCCTAATTTTTGGAGGAATTCTTCCTGGAATCAAATGAATAACATGATCATGATTACAAATAGGTTGGAGGCCTTTAAGAGTCTCAAATACCTTGGAATGATTGTCCAAGACTTTTTGGAGGTTTGGAGAAATAGATGATTTCGATTTTTGAACCTCTAGTGAACATAATTATGCAATTATGCCCCATTTTTCTTTATTTAAAATATTTGTCATACTATTAGAGATTATTATATTTCATGTTTTCCTTGTGATACTCCTTAATTCAACTTCCTTTCCTTCCCAAAAAAAATTCAAAAAAATTTCTTGGAAATTAAAGGCTATCATACCCAAAGATTGAAACCATTGGACTCCAAGTACAACATCAGCACCACCCATTGGAATGGAAAGAATTGTACTATTCAATACATATTATCCCATGGATAGCTTGACATTATGGCACTTTCCAAATAAATTTATAGTTCCTCCACTTACAACCATCACTTGACAATCTAGTGCTAGATAAAAGAAGCAATTTTATTCCTTGGCTATTTTACAATGAATAAAACAATGGGTACTACCATAATCAATCAACACTATTACATTTTTCTTCTTGATATGTCCTTATATCTTGAGAGTTTGAGGAGTGGTAATTCCTAACAACGCATTACAAGATATGGTTAGATTCATTTCTTTTTTCTCTGGGGCTACTTCCTGGTGTATATCCTCTTCTTTTGACGTTTCTTGTTCCTTTTCTTCCTCCTCTTCACAATCAATGTAATATCTTCTTCTCAGCACACTTATGAACTTTAGTGTCTTTTCTATCACAATTGTAACAAAGCCCTTTTGATCTTTTTTCTTCCAATTATTATGGTGTCAACCTTGTAGGTTTTGGAAGGCTAGGTGCAACCACACTTCCATATTTACAGTTGTGAGTGGTAGGCTTCCTTGTTGCCATAGTACTGCTTTCAATTTTTCTTTCCAACCTAAATGCCTTCTCCAATGAATCAGGTTCCCAAAGGCATACCTCATGTTGGATTTTATCCTTTAGATTCCCTATGAAAACATCAATCCTATGCTCCTCTCGAATAGCATTTACCCTTATATTCAATTTTTCGAAGTGCTCAATTTGCTCCACTATTGAACCCTTCTGTTTGAGATTTATCAATTAGATAAAGAAGATGTTTCCCTTTGTATCTTCATAATGTGCTATCATTTCCTTTGTAAAAGTTGACCAAGTGACAATTTGTTTACAAGAGAAAAGTCATCGATACCATAAAAACTTGATCTAGGTGGATGTTGGTGGCCACCCACCTATCCCACTTGGAGCCACAGACCTGTCTCTGTCAGTTTTTTAGTTTCCTTATTTGTAGCACAATTTACTATTTTTAGCATCTTTTTGGGTCCTAAACTTCCGGATCCATTTTGGGTCCCTAAACAACATTTTTTTGTACATCTGGGAGCAACATGGGTCTGTGCACCTATGTTGCTCTTCCCAAAGTTGTAGTTCTTGGATAGATCTTTCTAGTGAGTTATTGTGCGCATCAAACAAATATCCTATGCCAAAGTTACGACCCTGGAAAGTTGATGTACCAATTTACCCAAAATGGGGCCCACAGTTTGGCATTTCATCTCCTAGGGTTAGGTTTTTGGATGTTTGTGGTTTTCCATTATTTCTCATCAATAAATAGGCCTTCGAGCCTCATTGTAACACAGTTCAGGGGCATGTAGACTCCACATCTCTTCTCAGAGATAAGCTACCATCGCCCTAGTTGGTTTATTTCCATTTCTGTTTATAAGCATATTTCAGTATTTTACATTAATGAAATGAAGTATTATTTCCTCTACATCTCTGTGTATATGGTTATCTATGTATTTTGTTGCATTCATGTTTAAATCTAGGTGGATGTTGGTAGCCACCCAACTATCCCACTTGGACTCCCACAACTGTCTCTATCAGTTTTTTAATTTCCTTATTTGTAGCACAATTTACTATTTTTAACCATTTTTCAGGTACTGAACTTCCAGAGCCATTTTGAGGCCCTAAATGATGTTTTTTGGGAAATCTGGGAAAAACATGGGGCCTTAGACGAATTTTTCTCTTCCCAAAGTTGTATTTCTCGGATAGATCTTTCTAACGAGTTATTGTACACATCAAACAGAGATCGTATGCCAAAGTTACGACCTCGGGAAGTTGATGTACCAATCTACCCAAAACGGGGCCCACAGTTTGGCATTTCATCTCCTAGGGTTAGGTTTTCATATGTTTATGGTTTTCAATTATTTCTCAACAATAAATAGGCCTTCGAGCCTCATTGTATATGGTTATCTCTATATTTTTTTGCGTTCCTATTTAAATCCAAGTGGTTGTTGGTGACCAACCACCTATCCCACTTAGACCCCCACAATTGTCTCTATCAGTTTTTCAGTTTCCTTATTTGTAGCACAATTTACTGTTTTTAGCAGTTTTTTGGGTCATGAACTTCCGAAGTTATTTCAAGGTCCTAAACGACATCTTTTGGGAAATCTGGGAGCAACGTGGGTCCATGGATTGATGTTTTTCTTCCCAAAGTTGTAGTTCTCAGATAGATCTTTCTAACGATTTATTGTGTGCATAAAACAGAGATCATATGCCAAAGTTATGACCCCAGGAAGTTGATCTATCGATTTACCCAAAACGGGGCATATAGTTTGGCGTTATATCACCTAGGGTTAGGTCCTTGGATGTTTAGGGTTTTCTAATATTTCTCAACAATAAAGAGGTCTTCGAGCCTCATTGTAACACAGTTCAGAGGCGTGTAGCCACCACATCTCTTCTCAGAGATAAGCTACCATCACCCTAGCTGGTTTATTTCCATTTCTATTTGTAAGCATATTTCAGTATTTTACATTAATGAAATGAAGTATTATTTCCTCTGCATCTCTGTGTATATGGTTATCTCTGCATTTTGTTGTGTTCCTATTTAAATCAAGGTGGATGTTGGTGGCCACCCACCTATGTCACTTGGACCCCCAGAATTGTCTGTGTCAGTTTTTCAGTTTCCTTATTTTTAGCACAATTTACTATTTTTAGCACTTTTTGGGGTTCTGAACTTTCGGAGCCATTTTGAGGCCCTAAACGACGTCTTTGGTGAAATCAAGGAGCATCATGGATCCTTGGATCGATGTTGCTCTTCACAAATGTGTTGTTCTCGAATAGATCTTTCTAACGATTTATTATGTGCGTCAAACAAAGATCGTATGCTAAAGTTACGACCTCAAGAAGTTGATGTACTAATTTACCCAAAAATGGGCCCACAGTTTGGCATTTCATCTCCTAGGGTTAGGCTTTTGGATGTTTAGGGTTTTCCATTGTTTCTCAACAATAAATAGACCTTCGTGCCTCATTGTAACATATTCCAGAGGCTTGTAGCCACCACATCCCTTCTCAGAGATAAGCTACCATCACCCTAGCTGGTTTATTTCCATTTCTGTTTGTAAGCATATTTTAGTATTTTACATTAATGAAATGAAGTATTATTTCTACTGCATCTCTGTGTATATGGTTATCTCTGTATTTTTTTGCATTCTGGTATAAATCTAGGTGGATGTTGGTGGCCACCCACCTATCCCACTTGGACCCCCACAACTATCTCTCTCAGTTTTTTAGTTTCCTTATTTGTAGCACAATTTACTATTTTTAGTAGTTTTTCGGGTCCTGAAATTCCAGAGCCGTTTTGAGGCCCTAAACGACGTTTTTTGGGAAATCTAGGGGCAACATGGTTCCATGGTCTAATTTTACTCTTGCCAAAGTTGTATTTCTCAAATAGATCTTTCTAACGAGTTATTGTGCACGTCAAAAAGATATCGTATGCCAAAGTTACAACCTTGAGAAGTTTGTGTACCAATTTACTCAAAACAGGGCCCACAGTTTGTCGTTTCATCTCCTAGGGTTAGGTTTTTGGATGTCTAGGGCTTTCCATTGTTTCTGAACAATAAATATGCCTTCAAGCCTCATTGTAACACAATTCCGAGGCATGTATCCACCACATCTCTTCTCAGAGACAAACTACCATCGCCCTAGCTGGTTTATTTTCCTTTCTATTTGTAAGCATATTTCAGTATTTTACATTAATGACATGAAGTATTATTTCCACTGCATCTCTGTGTATTGTTTCCAGGAAAACTAGTGTCCATTCAGAGCTGATATTCCCACTAAGACGGGTAGCTATCTTAGAAACAAACAATTTAAAGTTACTTGTGTTTTCCTTTATGAGAGATAGATGAAAGAGAGGTAGAGAGTACCAACCTCAGTCTTTCACTTGGCTCCTTGCTTGTTTTCCTCTCTCCTTTGATAGAGTTTTCGCCACTCCTTTCTCACTTGTCCTACTTCAAAGTACACTTGTAGAATCAAAGCAGCAAAATACCACCAAAGCATAGAGATCTATAACCATAAGCAATATAGGATCAGATGTACATTAACCATACAAATGCATACATAAATACAAGATTCAGAGATATACAAATATATGGAACCAGCTCAAGAAAAGATAGAAAAGATAGATCAACGCCTTAGAATTCAGCCTCTTCGAGGGGGAAACCTCCTTTACATTACATAAATGAACAATTCTTGGATGATTCAAATGACAAAACCTCCTTTCTATATATAGGAGTCTAAGGAGTCACAATATAATCCAGCCGACCTAACAATAATAATATAAAGCCACAAAAATAACAATAGAGGGGTTCTATGGGGCACAAAAATAACAACATGGGGGTAATAGGGGCACAACAATATAAATAAGGGGTATAACTACAATAGTAATGGGGTAATCACTAGTATTATAGGGACCCAACATGCCCCTCTCCTTCAAAAAAGTGTTGTCATCAATGCTTGAGTAGTTCTGGATACTTCTGCATAAAATTCTCATCCTCCCATGTGGAATCTTCAGTGGATGAGTTCTTCCACTTGATAAGATACTCTGAAATTGATCGATTTCATAGCTGTCGAGTTCTTGTTTCTGTGACTGCTTCCGCTTCCAATATAATTTTTCCTTCCTCGTCAAGTTCTGGAAATATTGTTTGAACTGGGAGCTTGTCGCCTATAACCTTCTTTAAACATGAAACATGGAAAACTGGGTGCAATCAAGAAGTTGCAGGAAGCTCCAATTTGTATGCCACAGTACCAATCTTTTGCAACACCTTGTACGGACCATAATACTTTGGTGATAATTTAATATCCTTCTTAGCTTGCTTTAGGGACATTTGCTTATATGGTTGTAGCCATAGGAATACCCAATCACCTACATCAAAACTTCTTTCACTGCGATGTTGATCTGCCTGTTGTTTCATTCTATTTTGTGCTAACACGAGGTTATCCTTTAAGAGTTGGAGGACTTGTTGTTGATGTGCGATGTGATGTTCCACTGCCCGAACCTTAGAATTTTCTCTTAAATATGATGTGATGGATGGTGGTTGATACCCATAAAGTGCCATAAATGGGGTCATTTTTGTTGCTGTATGGAAGGAAGTGTTATACCACCATTTAGCCAGAGGCAACCATTTGACCCATTGTGTCTGTTTATCAGATACAAAGCAACAAAGATATCCTTCCAAACATTTGTTTACTATCTCAGTTTTCCCATCAGATTGAGGATGATAAGATGAGCTATGAGCTAACTGAGTACCAAGACAAGAAAATAATTCTGTCCAAAAATTTCCAGTGAAAATGGGATCTCTGTCACTTACAATAATCTTTGGGTTTCCATGTAGCTTTTGAATTGTTTCCATAAATGCAGTAGAAACTGTACTAGCTTTAAATGGATGTGATAATGCACAAAAGTGTGCATACTTGGTAAGTCTGTCAACTACCACCATGATGACACTCTTTTCCTCAGACTTGGGTAAACCTGTGATAAAATCCATTGAAACCTCCTCCCAACGTTGGCTTGGAATGGATAAAGGTTGTAATAAACTCGGTGTCTTAATTGTTTCAACTTTATTTTGTTCACTCATGACTCATGAAGAAGAGGAAGAAATGCTACATGATATATCAAAATTACAATAACAAGTGCAACAAATGTCACGCTCACAAAAGCTAACAGAAGTTAAGATAAATGGTGTGGAATCTAAGATAAATGGCGTGGAATCGAAGATAAATGGCGTGGAATCTAAGATAAAGGGCATGGAAGCTAAGATGGATGATATCAAAGATAAATGGCATGGAATCAAAGATAAATGGCGTGGAATCTGAGATAAAGGGCATGGAAGCTAAGATGGATGATTCGAAGACAGATTTGAAGAGAGACATGGTAGATTTGAAGACAGATTTGAAGACAGACATGGGAGATTTGAAGACAGATTTGACAAATTTTCTACAAGAAATACTTACTAATGGTGAAAAGGTTGTAAAGGAAACTCATGATGTGAACGAAAGTAATGTTAATCATGATTCCATAGACTCTAATGTTGGATCGAAGACCCACCATATTCCAAAAATCGATATGAGGAAGTTTGATGGCAAGGATCCCGCCACATGGATATTACAGATGGAGCAGTTCTTCAATCTCAATAATGTGCAAAATGCACAAAACGTATGGCAACTGTATATTTGGAACCAAATCAATTTGTATGGTATCAATGGCTTTTCTCTCGTAAACAATTTATCACTTGGGAAATTTTTACGGAAGAATTGATAGCACATTATGAAGATACAAAAAGCAACACTTTTTTTAGCCAATTGATAAGTCTCAAACAAAAGGGATCAGTAATGGAGCACATTGAGGAGTTCCAAAAATTGAACATAAGGGTAAAAGATATTCCAGAAGAGCATAGAATTGATATGTTCATAGGGTCTTTAAAGGATAATATCCAACATGATGTTCGCCTTTGGGAACTTGATTCATTAGAGAAGGCATTCAAGTTAGAAAGAAAAATGGATAGCAAAATTATGGCAACCAGGAAGCATACCGCTCACAACTATAAAGACGGAAGTGTTGTTGCCCGTAGTCTTCCACAACCTATAAGGTTGACACCACAACAATTGGAAGAAAAAAGAGCAAAAGGGCTTTGTTACAGTTGTGATAGCAAATACACTAAAGGTCATAAGTGTCCTGAGAAGAAATTATTCTACATAGATTGTGAAGAGGAAGAAGAAAAGGAGCAAGAAAGGTCAAAAGAAGAAGATATACACCAGGAACAAAGCCTAGATGAAGAAAAAATAAATCCGACCATATCTTGTAATGCATTGGCGGGAATTAGCACTCCTCAAACCATCAAGATATAAGGACAAATCAAGAAGAAAAAGGTAATAGTGTTGATTGATTCAGGAAGCACCCACAATTTTATTCATTGTAGGATAGCAAAAGAATTGAATTGCTTCCTATATCCAGCACCAGAGTTTCAAGTGATGATTGCAAATGGAGGAACAATAAATTGCTCTGGAAGGTGCCATAATATCAAGCTATCCATGGGAGAATATGTATTGACTAGTCCAATGCTTTCCATTCCAATGGGAGGTGTTGATGTTGTACTAAGAGTCCAATGGCTACAATCCTTGGGTACAATAGCTTTTAATTTTCAAGAACTTTTCGCGCGATATTTGCGGAGATATGATATGAGGAAGTTGGTCTTTTTGCAAACTCCTGAATTACATTCAAAACAGGTGACCTGGGGAAAATTGTCATAACTTCCTCTCTGGGCACAGAAATAACAACATGGGGGTAATAGGGGCACAACAATATAAATAAGGGGTATAACTACAATAGTAATGGGGTAATCACTAGTATTATAGGGACCCAACACTATCTTAGAAACAAACAATTTAAAGTTACTTGTGTTTTCCTTTATGAGAGATAGATGAGAGAGAGGTAGAGAGTACCAACCTCAGTATTTCACTTGGCTCCTTGCTTGTTTTCCTCTCTCCTTTGATAGAGTTTTCACCACTCCTTTCTCACTTTTCCTACTTCAAAGTACACCTATAGAATCAAAGCAGCAAAATACCATCAAAGCATAGAGATCTATAACCATAAACAATATAGGATCAGATGTACATTAACCTTACAAATGCATACACAAATATAAGATTCAGAAATATACAAATATATGGAGGAAAACTCAAATAGCTTTATTGATAGAAGTAGTAGAAGAGAGGATTACAACCGAGCTGCCTAATCCAGCACCATCCTCCCAGCATGAAATCCCTCTTCACCTCATGAAAAGACTATATCGCCCAACAATATAATGTTTCACAGAGAAACCAATATCACTTCCTTACAAAATACAAAATTCCAGCCTCTGGATCTCTAGGATGAGGGATCCATATATAGATATTTGTAGGGTAGTGAGTCAGCTTCTGGGATTTTGATTAGTGTCATTTCTCTGATAGTTCTTGGTTCCACTTGGAGATTTCATGATCTCTTACTCATCCCTGGGCGAATTCAGAGAGGCAAGTGTCAAAGGAGTAGTTTCTAGAAGATTCTCTAGGTTTCCACCTAGCAAACTACCTCTACCATTTTTCTACTCTCGCTCATCGCACCCTACAGAGGGGATTTTTAGTATGCATCACACCCTCTATGTGTAGCAGGTGAGATGCATTGCACCCTCAGCATGGAGTAGTCTATATGGTCTAGTTTTGACTAGTTCTAAGCAGTTTTTCAGGGAGAACTTCTGGGAAATGATGTAATCAGTTGACCTGGTTCCTTTAGGGTATGAAACAAAAATTTTAGGGGTTTAGAAGCCCTTGGTTTATGGAAATATGTGATTTGAGTTGCAGTGCCCAAATATGTCTATAACAGTTACCCCCTAAAGCATGAGGTCGTAAATCTTCTGAGGTTGGGTGAAATGCTTTATCATGACGATCCGAGGTTTTTCGAATTGGAAGGTGACCTGTAATAAGATACAATACAATACATTGTCCTCATAATATTTTCATGATCTAGTTGAGGCGGGCATTCCCATGCTCAGCTTTATAAATTCATTTTCATGTACATAGGACAGACAATGGTCTATGTGGCAGACTGATGATTCTGGTAGATCCATCATCCCTTAGCTTGGATGATTATCTCTGCAGTTATAGAGTATATTTGATGTCCTTATTTTCCTGAATATATCACAGCCTGGATGGATGAAACTAGATCCAGGGTCTTCAAACTCATTCAATCTTCACTCGAAGTACAAGTCGATCCATGTGAAAAGATGTTCTGATGTCGAACATGGGAAGACATCACCTAATTACCAGCCAATGATGAAAGTTGTTAACAGGGGCAAGAGGAATCACCAATAATGATAATGACCCTCAAGGTACTGCAGTACAATTAATGGTGTGTGAATACATGAGTCGATGTTGAACACCACGCAAAATCTTTCGGTTGAAGGCCATTGATTTAAACCTATCGCCGGAAGTGAGAAACTTGCCATTGAGGCATGCAAGCTTCAAATTACTTAAAGGGTTGTTCCTAGGTCAACTTCTTGGATAATGAGCTGATTTCGACGAGAAGTGACCTGTCATAGGAGGGCCTTAATGAATCCCACATCTACGACATGAAACAGAGAAAATGATTATGTGGAGGTGAAAACGATCTCATGATACAAGGTTCAGGGTGGCAGTCATGAAAGATGGAGTGTGAAGGTATTGTAGTGGATGAGGCATAACTTGGGTTGGTGAATTCTCTGAGCGACTTCTCTTGAACATATCGGCAACATTGAAATGGATTGGTAGCGTTAACCCCAAAAATGGATGGTACAGAGGATGAATGGTGATATGACCAGTGAACGGAATAACCCAACCCGACTCAATCATGGTGATGAAGTGAAAGTGTCATGTTCAAGAGCGTCCTGCTACCAATGAAGTTCTTCAAGTTTTCTTCCCAATTTTTCCCCAGTCATTGTTGACCAGTACATCTTTATTTTTGTCAAGCTTGAGGAGGATAACATATGCTTGTTCTATAATTTTCCCTTCGGGCAAACCTGTCACGATGTTTTAGTGAGCCTAGCAACAATGAAACTTGCTCTTGTCTATAATGGACAAGTTTGTTGCTATTGTTTTAATGAGTTTAATGACAAAGATAACTCAGTCCTTTTCAGTTTTAGAGAGTCTGAAATGAGATAGAAAGGAAACTCCAGTAGTCCTTTTTCATAGTATAATCCCTTAACTCTGAAAAAGTATAAAATAATACAAAAGGGATGACTTTTCTGATCACTTTAGTGAGCCGAAAAAGACAAGCGCTCAATTGTTTTGTGTAATGATCCCTCAGGTCCAAAAATATTAAAATATAGAGGAGGGATGGCACTTCCAATCACTTTAACTAGTTGGAGAGGCCAATTGCTCGGCAATATTTTTATATTTTACGAGTCTAAAAGGAGCTTAAAAGAGACTCATTTTTTAGGAAAGAGTGATCTTTTCAGGTAGTAGCTCGTTCCAGGTAAGGTTTGGAACTTTTCAATCATGGAAGTGTAAAGAAGGTGGCTAACAGAATCACTCGTCACAACTATTCCTCAAAAGGGTAAAAAACCAAGTGGACGCATATGATCAGCTAAAAAGTGGAGGTGATGGTAAGAACATGACCAAGACTCAAAAGCTGATAACAATGTGATCACAAAGGTTATTTACTAAAAGGTGGGTTCATTTTTTAATGAGCTTAAACTCTGGGGGAACATATGATCATCGCTAGGTTTATTTTTTAATGAGCTTGAACTTCGCGTAAACCTTCTCGTGCCAGTCGTATAATAAGGATGTCTCTCATTGGTAGGTTCATTTTTTAGGGAGCTTGCCCCATGCGAAGCTTTTCTCCAATCCTTTTGTATGCAAGCTAGGAAAGACCAACTACTTTCCTAAGGGTTAATGAACTACTGAGGTTAGGTAGGATATTTTTGTAGAAACATCTCCTTTACTTTACTGGTGTCGTCGGCCCTTGCAAAGGTGAATGGTTGACGAGACCAATCACTGAACTTAAGTAGTTGAAGTTAGTAAAAACTATGGGGTTAGAGTTATGTTGCTCATTTTTTACTTGCATAAAAAAGGTTTGCACACCCCTAGGTATAAAGAAAAGTATAGTTTCCACGTTACCGTATGGAAGTTCTTGCATCAAAGCAAGATTGTTTCATCTGTGGAGCAGACAAAGCACTTCCTCGGCTCTGTCCATCGAAGTAGACAAAGGTGAATGGTGTGAGCTTCCAATCAGATAACTTTTGATGAAGAAATATTTTTCCAAACTGATCCCATTTTCCTAAACGAATGGGTGTGTTAGATTGGTCATATATTCTACGTGGAAACCTATTTTATATCTAGGGTTTTCCTACCGAAGCAGGCCAGGGCGTGTGCCCCCTGGGTTTAGTCACATTCACCGAATCACTCATGATCATTAGGTGGATGGACTGGCGGTTGATGAGACATTCTTTGTGCAAAAAGACCAGTTATGGATGGCATTTGACTAGTAGTCGTGTTTCAACCGGGGAATGAAAGTTGGTCAGCAAGATAGACCATTCTACCTTCATACGGGAAACACATCACTCAAAAGAGTGAGGAAACAATAGCTCCCATGCTATAAATGTAGTCACGCCCAAGGAGCAGATTGTAATCTAGAGGCCCTTGGACTACCATCACGTTTAAATGAATGGTTTTCCTTCTCAAAGTTATAGGCAAATTTGAAAGGATCCCTAACGGTCGATTGGTTCCTTTATTGAAGCCTGACAAATTTCAAATCTCAGGCAGAAGCGATGGTGAACCAAGTGCTTTCCAAGCAGTTTAGGAAAGGATACTCGCGGAAGCCCATTCATTGACAATAGTTCCAGCCATGTGTTGGAAGTAATACTGAGAGGGGGGGGTGAATCAGTATTATCAGATCAATCAAACTTTTCAATTTCATACTCAGAAACATATACGCTACTTCAATTAAGTGAACCCGCGTGTACACGCTACTGTATCTAATGAAACTCGCGTATATCCAGAGATCTTATAATTCAGTTAGCTTAATCTTCAGTAAATGCATCAGATCATTATTAAGCATATTAACAGTAAACAGGTGCAGAATAACAGAACAGAACATCACACAAGAGCCACACACATGAACAAAAAGATATAAGGTGGAAACCCAATGTGGGTGAAAACCACCTGCTGCAAGTCATCTCAATCTTCTTCTTAATAAGAAAATCCTTTTACAATATTTGTACTGGTGCAGTCTTATACCAGTACGGGAGCTACAACCCCCTTTGCTCTTGTACTAGCCGATCCATTTACTAGTACGCAGGCTGCTACCTGCTACAATGCTCCAAAGATCTCCTTTAGCTTTTGTACTAGCTTAGATACTAGTACGTAGGTGCTTGCCTACAATCTTCTCACCTCCAGGTACCACGTTTCATCAATTTTCAGACTGGATACACTGAAGCACAACACATAATCTGTAAGGCCACTTTTCATCCAATTTTCATACTGGACCCATAACTATCATTGAAGCTCAAAACAATCATCAAACTCTGAATCACTGAAACCCTATTAACAACAGTCACCAGAACACAGAGCAGACACAGAACTCTGTAATAACCATCAGATCCATCTGCAACTTCAAATATTAAGATTTACAATGTATACGCTACTTCGATGAATCAAACCCGCGTGTATACGCGCTTTTATCAAAGCCAACCCGCGTACAGATCTAAAAATAATTTCTCATAACTTGCAGCTGTACCAGACATCAGTCATACTCATAACACTTATAGAACAATACATGCGTCAGTATGTAGATCTAGAATAAGCATCATAAAGATAGTTCATTTCAAACCATTTGAACCCGATCTCTCCTTAGATCTAGTTCTCCATCAACAGGTGAGATCTCTCCTTAGCTCAGATCAAGCAATGCATCATCAACCCATAACCCTGCATACTGGATCTGATGCTTCATCAGATATTCAAGACATTTCAGATACACTTGCTTAATGATTTCCTTCTCCTTATATAGCCTTAGGCCTTGTTCAATACCAAGGGCCACAACCATAGAAATCCAATACCATCAACTTTAAAACTAGGGATCAACACGTCCGTCGAGACACAAAGGTCCAAAACCATAGGCACAACTTCCAAGGACTAACCGCCATGGACCAAAATGAGTTTTCCACATACACGCGCTTTTAATGAAGCCAACCTGCGTGTACACGCGACTTGGGCTTAACGAACCTGCGTGTATGAACTTTCTCTTCTTCTTATAGTCTGATCATCAATTCCTTGCTGCTGACCTTCTGTACTATGATTTGTCATCAGTGAGGTTTGCCATCAAGGACAACACTTATCTCATAATGCCAACAATCTCCCCCTTTGGACTTGATGGCAAAACTAACTTGTCACACTTAGAACTATCATCTGATTCCTTTGAGCTGTCCTCCATCAGTCACATCTGATATCTCTTCTGAAGATTCACCCAGTTATACATAAGTGAGATATTCTTCTATGAGAGGGTTGCCATCAAGTACAACACATGCATCATAATGCCAACAATCTCCCCCTTTGGACTTGATGGCAACAACACCAAATCACTCTCCCCCTTTGACATCAAGGGCAAAGGGTGGACCAAGATATTTTCTTCCTTTGCTGAATCATTCCACTGTCCATACTCCCCCTGAGTACCTGCTGAAATTTCTGAATAGTCTCCCCTTTTGTATATGCCAAGGTGTACCAATCTGTCCATGCTCCCTCTGAGTACATGCTGAATCTCTGTTCTTGCTGAAGTGTGCTGATCATGCTCTCCCTGACTGTAAGCAAGGTCTACAAAAGATGTTCTTCAAGAAGAACATGACTCTATACATCATAAAAGACCTTCCTATCACTTAGGACTCATACATACATCCATCTCTCAACTAAGTGAGGATATACAAAAATTGACTCATCCACCCAACCAAGTGGGTATACATCAAAATTTTACATATGACAACCAATCACATTGCATCAATCATCCCAGGCATAGTGGGGAAACCAAAATAGGCCGTTACATGACCTTGACACCATGAAAGAGATACCACAAAAGAGATATATGACATAGAGACGAAATAACTAGACCAAGACTTATGAAAGTCACTAGCAGCATCTGATAATCACCATTCAGATCAGCAACCAAGAGATCCTTCTGTTCTCCTTTCGCCTTTGTTCCTCCTGAAATCAACACCAAATGTGAACTAGAACCAAAAGCTTTAAGATAATGCCAACAATGCATCATTGGAAGATTATCTGCTCCCCCTGAACCTGTGCCAGATGATCTCTGTCAGACCTATATCAGACTTTCTGCAACCAACATCTTTCCCTGCTGATTTCCTTCAAATATCCATATACGCGTCTGTATACACATAAACAAGCGTATATACGCAGATATCCCTTACGAAACACGCGTACGCCATATACGCGACTATCCCCTTGTAAAACGGCGTATGCACGCGGATATCCTTTAAACAACGCGCGTACACAAATTTCCATATCAGCAACCTGTAAATGTCCTATAGAGAATAGGTCATCAACCTATAACAAGGTATGTCTGCATCAATTCATCCCTTTGAACAGAATTCAGAGTCATTCACATTGTATCATGTGTGAAACCACCATAGCCATTTCATCAAGCTCTACATGATCCAAGTATCATTACTTGGGAACATCTGCATCAATTAACATATGTAAGGATCAACCTATCATCATATAGATAAGAACTCATCACCATGTCTCCAATAAAGCAACTTTGAGTAGTCATCCATGTATCAGCAACAATCCTTATCCATAAGAGTGCCTGCATCATAACTGTATGATCTTTATGCATATGACAACAGCAGTATATAAGTGACTCATCATCAAGTGAGGAAGATATGTATTCAAGCTTTGTACTTCTCCTTGTTCTTATGAAGATCACCATGTAAGCACCATACATGCATCATCAAAGAATCAACCATAAATCTGATCTGAACATCTTCTATGTAACTTCAAGAATCATATGAGAGTTTATCATAGACAACTCACAACATCTTATCATAGCAAGATATATCATTTATCCATACATCCTCAACAGACTGTAGCTATTAACCAATAGAGCAAATAATGGACTGAATCATATCAGATCCCTTTTCTGAGCCTGTCCCCACTGCTTTTCTTCAGACTGACATATACGCGACTTTGCAGTGTCGAAATCGCGTATATACGCGACTTCCCTTTAAGGAACTTGCGTATGAGATTCAGGACACTGAAGGTTTACACTTTCAGCTCCCCCTGAGTCTGATATGTCTGTGCTGTGCTGTGTCTCAGTACATTGTGCTGACTGTACTTCCTTCTTCCTCCATATCTTCAAGTGTGATGAGGTTTTCTCCTTTCGGTGTGATGTCCATCCTTTGTTCCTGCATTCCTTTGCTATATGTCCAATCGTGTTACATGCATAACATCTTACATGTTTCATATTCCTCCTGTAGCAATCAGCAGCTTTGTGACCATACATATTGCAAGCAAAGCAATATCCATTAAAGTACCTTGATTGAGATGACCTGTCCGCATAATAGTCTTGAACTCTTCTTCTTCTACATCTAGCTGCAACATGTCCAAGATTATGACATACATAACATTCAACATTATTCATAGGAGGAGTAAACGATTTTCTTTGAGGAGTCTCTTTCCTTGATTGTTGATGGGGTTGACCTTTCATCTCCTTGTTGATCATTTTGGATTTCTCTTTAGAGTTCCTTGCCTCACCTTGTGAACTAGATTCACCTTCAACAGATTCATGAAAACCAAGACCAGTCTTGATAGCAGGAGACCTTTGACTACTAAGAATATCATCCAAGGCTTTAGTACTATCTTGAAATCTCAAAAGTTTATCCTTTTCTTCTAATTTCCCTTTCAAGATATTTACCTCAACTTGAAGTTGTTCCTCCTTTTCTAGACATTGCTTCTTCATGTCTTCTCCATCTTTCCTTCCTTCTTCCAACTGATGCCTTAATTTGAGAATCTCCTTTTCTTGTTCTTCATTCAGATCCTGCTGCATTTCACGAACTCGGAAAGCACATTCTAGTTGAGATTTTAAGCTGGTGACTTCGTTTTCTTGTTTTGCAATAGCTTGGAGTAGATCTGTATTCTGCTTCTTTGATTCTTCAAGATCTCCTTTTAGTGAGGGGATTGTAGCTTCAAGATTTTCATAGTAGCTGGATCTATCTTTGAGTTTCTTGATGGTTGTGCTTCTTTCGTTGACTTCTTTTCTTAATGATGTCACTTCATGTTGCAATTTTTGACATTGGTCTTCCTTGTCCTTGAGAAGCTTTCTTACCTTGTTTCCTTCTTCTAGTTGGGCCTTTAGTTTGGTAACTTCTTCTTCCCTTTTGTTCAATAGATCTTGTTGATCTTTAACTTTGTCTGCAAACCTTCTAAACATTGCCTCTATTTGACACTTTTCTTGCTCACCCATAAAAGCATGTTCAGTAGTTTCACTATCACTTCCATCACTTTCACAAGGAAATATAGCAGGAACATCAGAGGATAACACATTCATACCTGATAATGATTCTGAATCTAATTCTGAATCTGAAGAACTTCTTATACCTAATCCCCAATCGACTCTTCCACTGTCATAGATCTTCTGAGATGTCTTCTTCTTCTTATGAGTTTTCTTCTTAAGCTTCTTTCCCATTGTTCCACGGATCTCCTTCAAGCGATCAAGCTTCTACCAAAGGACCTGCTCTGATACCAATTGTTGGAAGTAATACTGAGAGGGGGGGGTGAATCAGTATTATCAGATCAATCAAACTTTTCAATTTCATACTCAGAAACATATACGCTACTTCAATTAAGTGAACCCGCGTGTACACGCTACTGTATCTAATGAAACTCGCGTATATCCAGAGATCTTATAATTCAGTTAGCTTAATCTTCAGTAAATGCATCAGATCATTATTAAGCATATTAACAGTAAACAGGTGCAGAATAACAGAACAGAACATCACACAAGAGCCACACACATGAACACAAAGATATAAGGTGGAAACCCAATGTGGGTGAAAACCACCTGCTGCAAGTCATCTCAATCTTCTTCTTAATAAGAAAATCCTTTTACAATATTTGTACTGGTGCAGTCTTATACCAGTACGGGAGCTACAACCCCCTTTGCTCTTGTACTAGCCGATCCATTTACTAGTACGCAGGCTGCTACCTGCTACAATGCTCCAAAGATCTCCTTTAGCTTTTGTACTAGCTTAGATACTAGTACGTAGGTGCTTGCCTACAATCTTCTCACCTCCAGGTACCACGTTTCATCAATTTTCAGACTGGATACACTGAAGCACAACACATAATCTGTAAGGCCACTTTTCATCCAATTTTCATACTGGACCCATAACTATCATTGAAGCTCAAAACAATCATCAAACTCTGAATCACTGAAACCCTGTTAACAACAGTCACCAGAACACAGAGCAGACACAGAACTCTGTAATAACCATCAGATCCATCTGCAACTTCAAATATTAAGATTTACAATGTATACGCTACTTCGATGAATCAAACCCGCGTGTATACGCGCTTTTATCAAAGCCAACCCGCGTACAGATCTAAAAATAATTTCTCATAACTTGCAGCTGTACTAGACATCAGTCATACTCATAACACTTATAGAACAATACATGCGTCAATATGTAGATCTAGAATAAGCATCATAAAGATAGTTCATTTCAAACCATTTGAACCCGATCTCTCCTTAGATCTAGTTCTCCATCAACAGGTGAGATCTCTCCTTAGCTCAGATCAAGCAATGCATCATCAACCCATAACCCTGCATACTGGATCTGATGCTTCATCAGATATTCAAGACATTTCAGATACACTTGCTTAATGATTTCCTTCTCCTTATATAGCCTTAGGCCTTGTTCAATACCAAGGGCCACAACCATAGAAATCCAATACCATCAACTTTAAAACTAGGGATCAACACGTCCGTCGAGACACAAAGGTCCAAAACCATAGGCACAACTTCCAAGGACTAACCGCCATGGACCAAAATGAGTTTTCCACATACACGTGCTTTTAATGAAGCCAACCTGCGTGTACACGCGACTTGGGCTTAACGAACCTGCGTGTATGAACTTTCTCTTCTTCTTATAGTCTGATCATCAATTCCTTGCTGCTGACCTTCTGTACTATGATTTGTCATCAGTGAGGTTTGCCATCAAGGACAACACTTATCTCATAATGCCAACAATCTCCCCCTTTGGACTTGATGGCAAAACTAACTTGTCACACTTAGAACTATCATCTGATTCCTTTGAGCTGTCCTCCATCAGTCACATCTGATATCTCTTCTGAAGATTCACCCAGTTATACATAAGTGAGATATTCTTCTATGAGAGGGTTGCCATCAAGTACAACACATGCATCATAATGCCAACACCATGATCATTCTATAATCTTGTACTATGATTGGGAATGTTACATTAGATGGTAGCGGGGTCTCGCTAGTAGATTCCAATCAAAGGAAATGACTAGATTGATTGTAGGAGGGACCAAATAAACGGCCGAATGAATCTCTTGAACTGAGGAACTTCCTTCCCGCAATAAAGGAACAGGTAGATTGCCCCCATGTTCATCGGATTCTGTGTTAACAAAAATAAGTTGAACGGTGTCGTTCTCATTCTCTTTGGAGACTATATCATCTGAAGGAGAAACTTCTGAAGGCAAGAGTGGGTCAACTTCCATCTCGACCTATTCACTTTGGTCCAGTGTGGACTCAGAGGGTTTATCTTCAATGATAGGCATTTTGACCGACAACAGAGGTGTGTCGGTTGGATTTTCAACTAGCGATGGACTCGGCAAGAGTTTCTTGTATCCAGGAGAAAGTCGCTGCGGTGAAGCAAGACGATTATCTAAGACTCTTTTAGCTTCATCCAGGAAAGGAAAATGGTGGAGGGCATGATCTCCTTCACACAACTTACAAGTAAATTTAGATCTTCCTTTCTATCCATTGACTTTGTTTTCACTAGTTGATGGTGTACTCTCAACATGATCGACAGAGGTTAACAACACCGGATTGTGCAAATGGGGAGGCCAGTCCCTTAAGATCCATGGGATGCGAGGATAATCTCAATGATAGTGGTCCCCTTTGCAAATGACACATGGAGATTTAGGTTTGGACAGTGCAGTGCGTGGATTTTCACCAGACGATGCATGGTTGCCCCCTTTCACTGTTGGCTTCTTCTTCTTCTCCTTCCCTTTCTCCCTCTTCTCAGTTACTTGTTTTTTTGTGTTACTAGCTTCACCAAGTGAAGATGAAGAAGGAGATGGAGAAACAAACGAAGTAGAAGGTGGGGGGACAACTCCAGTATCATTTGGTTGCTGATTTGATTGCTCAAGAATTACGGTGTTTTGAACGACAGAGGTCGAGAAAAGCCACACTAGCAGGCCAATTGTCAATCCTGGAAGGGATAATGTAGCCATGTAAGGGGCACCAATATCTCTCCAAGAAGAGAAAGGACTAGGATTCCCCCCAAGGGGAAATCCTTGATTGGTGGACTCCATTTTCTCAACCTAAGACCAACGAGGGAACAATGATGTTATTTCAATTAAAGTAAATTTTATGATGCTTTGACACAACTCGCTTTTAAAATTTTTAAGAGTCGAGAAAAAGCTAAAGATGACTCTAGTCGCCTTCAATTTTTAATGAGTCTGAAGTGACAAGTGCTTAGATGGACCTTTTCTTTTAAGGAGTTTAAAAAGGAACGAAAGTGACTACTCTGGAAGTCTAGACAGAGGGATTACCAAACGAATCGAAAAATTGCAATATACTTTTATGTACGGCAATCAATCTTCCCAAATGTTGTGTTCAGTGCATTGTGATTGATAGGGCAGCAAACACGGCTTCCTAAGGATAAAGGATATAGCCCATTGTGGTCTCCCAATATATATGCGATGGTACGTGGGAGCACAAGTTTGTACTAGCACTTGTCGTAACAAAGAGGAGGAATCACCCAACCTATGATGAAAATGATAGTTACTAGGCTTTATGACACTGTAATATGTCTCTAGCCTAGACTTCTAGATGTTGTGCGTTAGGTTCCAAAGCATTTTTATGTTCATTGAGGTTTATTTTACAATTGATATTTCTTAAGAAGTTTTCCTTTCAAGTCTCGTAGTGTGATGTAGATATACAATTCCTAAATATGCAATCTAAGATGATAAACTATCGTTTATTTTTTTTAGCAATGAAAATCCTAGCTACTAAGGAAAGAAGAGTAAAATTCTTTCAACATAGAGCAGAGAGCACACACTAAATGCACTTTTCCTAAATCAACTTCCGCATTCAGTCTAAATGCAAATGCACATGCATGTATTTGTTTTTCAGTTTCCTTAATGTGATAATTACAAAAAAAGAACTAAGTATAGATCTAAACCACTTTTCCTCAAAGCGACAGTTTAACAATTTCTTTTCAAAAAATGAAAGGAGGACTAAGACGACACTTTCAATTTCGAAAGGAAAACTATTTTTGTCACTTCAAAGAATTGATAACTCAAAAAAATACAATGGAAAAAGTGTAATTGACTATCTAAAAGAGGAAGACTTTACGATACTCCTTTTCTTGACTGAAAACAACAGTTGCAACACTTTCAAATCAAAAGACGATAGTTCGATTAAGCTACTATTTGAAAAGGAGGATTGTAAATGATGAAAAAAAAATAAAAAAAATTCACAATTCCTTATCAATGGAGGCTAAATAATGTAAAGGAAGAAGGTTTCAATAGTGATATACTGATCATAGACAGCAAAACTACTAAATAGAGCTAAAAACAATGAAGAAAAAACCAAAATTTGGAGGCATAAACAGTCTGACTCATTCATCGCATTTTTCCTTAATGGAAACAGGGATGCATCTCGCCTTCAGCACACAGGAGGTGCGATGCATCTAGACTGCCAGTGAGAGATAGTGCGATGGTCCAAGGATGAGACTGAGCTCGGTTTTCACTCACATTTTGCAGCAAAGTTCAAGGATTTAGGCTGAGCTTATGATAGGAAGTATACACAAAGTATAGGGGCTGATATAATGAGGTTATTGAGGTACCACCAGGGCTCTTAGGATGTTTTCAATTCAGAAGTTCAGTTCATAAACCAACCCAGAGATTGACTGAAGCAGAGTTGATCTACTTTGCAGTTGCATAGCAAAAGCAGTTCGAAGGCTAGTTGGCTTAACTTCAGGCTTCGTTTGTAGTTTATAAAGCAAACAACAAGGACGAAAAAACAAACTATTCGCTTCCCAGCGGAGTCGCCATTTTGTTTCTAGGAAAACTAGTGTCCATTCAGAGCTGCTAGTCCCACTAAGACTGGTAGCTATCTTAGAAACAAACAATTTAAAGTTACTTGTGTTTTCCTTTATGATAGATAGATGAGAGAGAAGTAGAGAGTACCAACCTCAGTCTTTCGCTTGGCTCCTTGCTCTCTCCTTTGATAGAGCTTTCACCACTCCTTTCTCACTTGTCCCACTTCAAAGAAAACCTGTAGAATCAAAGCAACAAAATACCATCAAAGCATAGAGATATATAACCATGAACAATATAGGATCAGATGTACATTAACCATACAAATGCATACACAAATACAAGATTCAGAGATATACAAATATATGGAGGAAAACTTAAATAGCTTTATTGATAGAAGTAGTAGAAGAGAGGATTACAACCCAGCTGCTTGATCTAGTGCCATCCTCCCAGCATGAAAGCCCTCTTCACCTCATGAAAAGACTAGATTACCCAACAATACAATGTTTCACAGAGAAACCAACAACACTTCCTTACAAAATACAAAATTCCAGCCTTTGGATCTCTAGGATGAGGGATCCATATATATATATATATATATATATATATATATATATATATATATATATATATATATATATATATATATATATATATATATATATATATATATATATATATAGGGGAGGGGGGGGGGGGGTGAGTCAGCTTCTGGGATTTTGATTAGTGCCATTTCTCTGATAGTTATTGGTTCCACTTGGATATTTCATGATCTGTTACTCATCCCTAGGCGAATTCACAGAGGCAAGTGTCAAATGAGCAGTTTCTAGAAGACTCTCTGGGTTTCCACCTAGCAAAATACCTCTGCCATTTGTCTGTTCTCACTCATCACACCCTACAGAAGGGATTTTTAGTATGAATTGCACCCTCTATGTGTAGCAGGTGAGATGCATCACACCCTCAGCATGGAGCAGTTTGTATGGTCCAGTTTTGACCAGTTATGAGCAGTTTTTCAGGGAGAACTTCTGGGAAATGATGTAATCAGTTGAACTTGTTCCTTTAGGGTTTGAAACAACACTTATAGGGGTTTATAAGCGCTTGGTTTATGGACATATGTGATTGGGGTTGTAGTGCCCAAATATGTCTATAACATGTATATGTTTATCTTTGTATTTTGTTGCGTTCCTATTTAAATACAGGTGGATTTTGGTGGCCACCCACCTATCCCACTTGGACCCCCACAACTATCTCTGTTAGTTTTTTAGTTTCCTTATTTGTAGCACAATTTACTATTTATAGCAATTTTTCAGGTCCTGAACATTTGGAGCCATTTTAAGGCCCTAAATGACGTTTTTTGGAAAATCTAGGAGAAACATGGGTTGATGGACTGATATTGCTCATCCAAAGTTGTAGTTCTCAAATAGATATTTCTAACGAGTTATTGTGTGAGTCAAACAAAGATCGTATGCCAAATTTACAAGCCCATGATGTTGATGTACCAATTTACCCAAAACTGGGCCCATAGCTTGGCGTTTCATATCCTAGGGTTAGGTTTTTGGATGTTTTGGGTTTTCCATTATTTCTCAATAATAAATAGGCCTTCAAGCCTCATTGTAGCATAGTTCAGAGGCATTTCTCAGAGATAAGCTACCATCGCCCTAGCTGGTTTATTTCCATTTCTGTTTGTAAGCATATTTCAATATTTTACATTAATGAAATGAAGTATTATTTCCACTGCATTTCTGTGTATATGGTTATCTCTATATTTTGTTGGGTTCTTGTTTAAATCCAGGTGGATGTCGATGGCCACCCACCTATCCCACTTGGACCCCCACAACTGTCTCTGTTAGCTTTTCAGTTTCCTTATTTGTAGCACAATTTACTAGCAGTTTTTCTGGTCCTGAACTTCCGAAGCCATTTTGAGGCCATAAACAACGTTTTCTGGGAAATCTGGAGGCAACAAGGGTCAATGGATAGGTGTTGCTCTTCCAAAAGTTGTAGTTCTCAAATAGATATTTCTAATGAGTTATTATGTGCATCAAACATAGATCGTATGCCAAAGTTATGACCCCGGGAAGTTGATGTCCGTAGTTTGGCGTTTCATCTCCTTGGGTTAGGTTTTTGGATGATTAGGGTTTTCCATTATTTCTCAACAATAAATAGGCCTTTGAACCTCATTGTAACACAGTCTAGAGGCATGTAGCCACCACATCTCTTCTCAGAGTTAAGCTACCATCGCCCTAGCTAGTTTATTTCTTTTTCTATTTGTAAGCATATTTCAGTATTTTACATTAATGAAATGAAGTATTATTTCCTTGGCATGTCTGTGTATATGGTTATCTCTGTATTTTTTTGAGCTCCTGTTTAAATCTAGGTGGATGCTGGTGGCCACCCACCTATCCCTCTTGGACCTCCACAACTCTCTCTGTCAGTTTTTCAGTTTCCTTATTTATAGCACAATTTACTTTTAGGAGTTTTTCGGGTTCTAAACTTCCAGAGCCGTTTTGAGGCCCTAAAAGAAATTTTTTGGGAAATATGGGAGTAGCATGTGTCCATGGACCAATGCTACTCTTCCCAAATTTGTATTTCTCAGATAGATCTTTCTAACTAGTTATTTTGTGCGTCAAACAGAGATCATATGTTAAAGTTATGACTCCGGGAAGTTGATGTACCAATTTACCCAAAATGGGGCCCACAATTTGGAATTTCATATCCTAGGGTTAGGTTTTTAGATTTTTAGGGGTTTCCATTGATTCTCAACAATAAATAGGGCTTTGAGGCTCATTGTAACACAGTTTGGAGGCATGTAGCCACCACATCTCTTCTCAAAGATAAGCTACCATCGCCCGAGCTGGTTTATTTCTATTTCTATTTGTAAGCATATTTTAGTATTTTACATTAATGAAATGAAGTATTATTTCTGCTGCATCTTTGTGTATATGGTTATCTTTATATTTTGTTGTGTTCTTATTTAAATCCAGATCAAAACTAATTGGGTTCTAAATATAAAGGTTCAATGCATACCTTTTGTGTGTTTTATGCATTATGGAGATCAAAATATTGCTCCATCTATGGTATCCATGTTATGGGGTCCTTGCCATCAAAGTTCCTCATATCGATCTTTGGAATATGGTGGGTCTTCAATCCATCATTAGAGTCTATGAAATTATGATTAGCATTTCTTTTGTTCTCATCATGAGTTTCCTGTACTACCTTTTCGCAATTAGGAAGCATTTCTTGTAACAGCTTTGCCAAACCTCTCTTCAAACCTTCCATGTCTTTCTTCAAATCTTTAATGTTTCCTTTTATTTTTTTTTCTATACCATCCATCTCAACTTCCATGCAATTCTTCAAACCATCCATCTTAGCTTCCATGCCATTCTTCAAATCGTCCATCTTAGCTTCTATTAGTTTTTGTGAGTGAAATTTGTTGCCCTTGATCTTATAATTTTGAAATATCATGTTGCATTTCATCCTCTTCCTCATGAGTCATAGTAGAGCTTTCAGGTTGTTACTAGGTGTTGCCATTTTCTTTCTTCAAGGCATTATTTAATGTTAATTTTCTTCACCGTGTTCTTTTAATTACTTCAAACTATTTTTTCAAACAAAACTCATGCAAATTTTTAAAAAGACTACACTTTTTTTGCTTTGTAGGGGCTCGATTTTGAACCTGTTGTATCCTTGTAATTGTGGATCTCTATGTTTTGAAATTTTTTCTTGTAGTATCCATATGACTCCTCTTTCTGACAGCACAAGTATAATCAATATTGGATTTTCCAAGAAATAGTTATTCCTAATGTCCTACAATGACCTGATTATAAACTAGTTCATTAGAGCGAACTTGTATGAAGTTCCACATGTCATTGTTTTGCCCTTCGACCCTGAACATGATACCCAAAAAACTACAATCTATCCTCTTTCTGTCTCCTTTTACAAAATTGGAATTTAATGCTCAAAGAAAACATTATGACGATTTTTCCAAAGTCCCCTATTTGAGATGGAATTCAAGAGCCTGTCAAAACCCTAAATTCCTCGGTTCATATATCCGAAAAAAATAGTGATAAACAATATTGAATTTGGACACGAAGTTCATCAAGATTTATTCTCAAATGGGTTATTTTTTTTAGTCCGGAGCTTTGTATAAAAAATTTATAGCAAAAATTCCATGATGACATGTTTCAAGTATTGAAGCATATATTCCAAAGCTCTCATACCAAATGTTATTCAACCAACTCACAAAATATAAGAAAAGATAGATCAACGACTTCAAAAGCAGCCTCTTCAAGGGGGAAACCTCATTTACATTACACGAATGAATAATTCTTGGATGATTAAAATGACAAAAACACCTTTTCTATATAAAGAAGTCTAAGGGGTAATAATATAATCAAAGCTGACATAACAATAATAATGTAAGGGCACAACAATAACAATACCAGGATTATATGGGGCACACTAATAACAATATGTGGATAACATGAGCACAAAAATAACAATAATGGCTACAATGACAATAATAATGGGGGCATACACTAGTATTATAGAGACCTAATAGAGAGAGATTGGGGGAGATAAAGGCATAGAGAGGAAGGACAAGATAGAGGAGGAGAGAGGGATGGATAGAGATAAGGAGAGAGGGAGGGACAAAGAGATGGAGTTCGAATGGGAGAGAGGGAGGGAATAAGAAATACATAGATAGAGGGAGGGAGTTACAAGGGAGATATGTAGAGAGTGTGTGTATATTTGGGGGTGAGATAAAGAGACAAAGAAGGAGAGATGGAGGGGGAGAGAGGGAAAAATATTTTTCACACAAGTACATTTATTTTAACATACATGGTGATTTCTAATACTATTTGATTGCTTGCAGTAGATGCATTGATTTCAGTGTAGATGTTGATTTTTAATGATATTTGATTGCTTGCACTAGATGCATTGGTTTCAGCATAGATGTTGATTTCTAATCCTATTTGATTGCATGCACTAGATGCATTGAATTCAGTGTAGATGATTATTTATGATCCTATTTGATTTCTTGCACTAGATGCATTGATTTCATTGTAGATGGTGATTTATAATCCTATTTGATTTCTTTGACAAGATGCATCGATTTCAATGTAGATGTTGATTTCTAATGATATTTGATTGTTTGCACTAGATGCATTAACTTTAGCGTAGATGTTGATTTCTAATTATATTTGATTATTTTCACTAGATGTATTGATTTCATTGTAGATGTTGATTTCTTATTATATTTTATTACTTGCACTAGATGCATTGATTTCGTTGTAGATGTTGATTTCTAATCCTAATTGAATGCTTGCATTAGATGCATTGATTTCAGTGTAGATGTTTTCTTCTAATCATATTTGATTCCTCGCACTAGATGCATTGATTTCAATGTAGAGGTTGATTTATGATTTTATGTAACTGGATGTATGATGGTACATTAATTTTAAAGTGATTAGATTAATAGTGTGATTGATTTTAGTGTAAGAAAAAAAAAATATTGACAATGTGTATTGATTTTTGTGTTATAGTAATTCAATCTATTAATATTGGAGAGAAAGAGAGAAAAGGTAAGATGTTTACTACAATAGCTCGAGTTAAATATTTGAATCGTTTACAATTTCCATTACGCCTTTCATATAATCGATATTAAAATATGGAAAAACTAATAGGGGTGAAAATAAGATTTTCATATAATCGATGTCAAAATATGGAAAAACTAATAGGGGTGAAAATAAGAATAGTAGTAGAAAATAGTTTAGATTGATCACAATGAAGATTATTTGTAATTTAGTACATTCTTATTATTCACATTTTTTGTCATTCAACACTATTACATTATCACTTTGCATTCAAAAAATTTATTTCATCATTTCTCATAGTTAAAATTATTAACAATATTTATCATCTCAAGAGATTAAGGTAACTCAACAAATTTAAAATTAAAACTACTCTTCAAGATATGTTTATTAATACCTAGAGTGACACTATTAAAAACTAATTAGCTGTCAAAAACTTTGATACCTAAAATTAAATGAAATGGATGTGCAATATCAATCCTCCTACAAGCTATTGATATGATTGTCTTCCTTCTTCATCACCAACTAATTACTAATAGACAATTACATACACATATATAAATATAACAAAAAAATTGTAACAATCACAAACATTACCATCCAAATCCAATCACAAAAACCACTCAAAACATCCAAATACACACACACACACACAAACCACTCAAAACATCCAAACAAAGACACACAAACCATGCAAGGAAGGAAACATAGACTAAAATAAAGGAAACATAATGTAAATTTCAAAGTATGAAGTTTATCTCAAGCATATACGAATAAATTTCAGTACGAATACCAATGGGCATGAGAATGGCAATCTTATCTTGTGCCTTTGCCATCGAGGGAATTCCTCGTCCTCTTGTGAGCCACTCCCCTTCTAAGGGAAAAAGAAGTAGAGGGTTGTGTCTTTGTTCCTCCCTTTGGATTGTGGATTTTTTGTGGGACTTGGTCATTTCTTTGTTTTGTGGTGTGTGCTTTACGGACGTCCCTCTCTTTAGTGGCCTTGCACCATCAATGTATTTGTGGCCAGCGACTTTCTTCAGCATTGAGTGTCAGCCCGTGACAACTCCTCTTTGGAGTTTGATTCTTGACCCCCGTTGACTTTCTCACTAGAAAGGTTGTTGGGTTTTTTGTACACGGAGGGGTGCAATAGCGGGGTGGGTTTGTTATTAGTACTCTATTTGTTGTTTGAAGCCTTGTGCCTGTTTGGGGGGTTGTTTGCCTCTCAGTAACATGCTCTAGACACTGGTCTCATCGCGGCCCTTGTCTTTTCTAGTGGTCAAGTCTAGGTTGTGATTTATTTGCTTGGTTGTTTGATTGTTATTTGTTATGTTGTAAAGCTAGAAAGGGTGTTGTGTCGTAATGTATGCGGGAGGGTGTGAAGAGGTGGGATGCCTTTTGATTGGGTGCCTTGTTTGATTTCTTTTTGGTTAGCGAACATCTACTCGGCGTGCTATTGAGCTTCGATCTTTTCTTGGTATCTTTGTTTCTTTGGTGTTGTTTTATTCCCTTCTTCCTTTCACCCCTAGCTTTGTGGAGAAGAGGTGGGATTGTTGTGGATTGGTGTTCGGGAAGGATGAAAAGCAGTGCGAGTTCCCAGGGTGGCCACCCTAGTCCTTCTCGATCGTTGTCCCCTGCAGTTCCCCCCTTTTTGCGAAGGCACAGGGTTTGGGAAGCTTGTTCTCTGTTTGAGCCTCCCCTTGTGAGCTGGTAGCCACGTTTGATATCTCTTGCTTTCATGTTGTTTTCTTCCCTTCTTGCTTTTTTCCCCTAGCTTTATGGAGAAAAGGTGGGATTGTTGTGGATTGGTGTTCAGGAAGGAAAAAAAGCAGTGTGAGTTTTGGGGGTGGCCACCCTAGTCCTTCTTGATCGTCGTCCCCTACAGTTCCCCCCTTTTTGCGAAGGCACGGGGTTGGGGAAGCTTGTTCTCTATTTGAGCCTCCCCTTGTGAGCTGGTAGACATGTTTGATATCTCTCTTTCTTTCATGTTGTTTTCTTCCCTTCTTCCTTTTGGCCCCTAGCTTTACAAAGAAAAGGTGGGATTGTTGTGGATTGGTGTTTGGGAAGGACGAAACACAGTGCGAGCTCCCAGGGTGGCCACCCTAGTCCTTCTCGATCATCGTCCCCTGCAGTTCCCCCCCTTTTTGCAAAGGCACGGGGTTGGGGAAGCTTGTTCTCTACTTGAATCCTCCCCTTGTGAGCCAGTAACCATGGTTGATGTCCCTTTCTTTCATGTTGTTTTCTTCCCTTCTTCCTTCTAGCCCCTATCTTTACGGAGAAAAGGTAGCACTGTCGTGGATCGGTGTTGGGGAAGGATGAAACGTAGTGCGAGCTCTCGGGGTGGCCACCCTAGCCCTTCTCAATCGTCATCCCCTTCAATTCCCCCATTTTTGTGAAGGCACAGGGCTTGGGAGGCTTATGCTTTGTTTGAGCCTCCCCTTGTGAGCCAGTAGCCACGTTTTATCTCTGTTTCTTTCACCTTGTTTTCTTCCTTTCAGTCCCTAGCTTTACGGAGAAAGGGGGAATTGTTGTGGATTGGTGTTTTGGAAGGACTAAAATTAGTGCGAGCTCAAGGGACGGCCACCCTAGTCCTTCTCGATTGTTGTTCCATGCATTTACCCCCTTTTTACGAGGGTGTGGGGCTTGGGGAGATTGTTCTCTGTTTGAGCCTCCTCTTGTGAGGGGGGTAGGCACCTTTGTTTCTCTTTTTTTCATGCGTTTTTCTTCCTTTCCTCCTTTTGGTCCTTAGCCTTACATTTGTTGTGGGGGGCGCCCTTATTCAGTGTTGTGGCTGATTTTTCGGTAATACGTGGAAACGACTCTTGGCAACGGATATCTCAGCTCTTGTTATGATGAAGAACGTAGCGAAATGCAATACTTAGTGTGAATTACAGAATCCCCTGAATCATCGAGTTTTTGAATGCAATTTGCGCCAAGGCCTCGGTTGAGGGCAAGTCTGTCTGGGTGTCGCATCCCATTCAAACGCGCTCCCTACAATATGTTAGGGAGCAGCAGAGCTAGTCATCCATGCCTAACGTGGTGTGGTTGGCTGAAATATCTCAAGTGATGTTTCGTGGCATGCGTCAGCGAGCAGTGATCTTGCCCCCTTGGATGGGCAGTCGGCGTTAGCTGATGCGGGCTCTGTGTGGCATCGCTCAAACTTGCAGTGCTCTGTCTTGTCCTCCCATCGGGTAGGGTAGATTTAGCCCCAACTTTGCAACCTCAGCTCAGGCGAGAACACTCGCTGAGTTTAAGCATATAATTAAGTGGAGGAATAGAAACTTACAAGGATTCCCCTAGTAGCGGCGAGCGAACTGGGAAGAGCCCAACATGAAAATCAGGTGGCAGCGTCACCTGAATTGTAGTCTGTAGAAGTGTCCTCAGCTGCGGACCTAGGCCAAGTCCCTTGGAAGGGGGTGCCTGAGAGGGTGACAGCCCCGTTAGGCCAGGACCTTGCCACATCACGAGGCATTGTTAGCGAGTCAGGTTGTTTGGGAATGCAGCCCTAATTGGGTGGTAAATCCCATCTAAGGCTAAATACAGGCGAGAGACCAATAGCGAACAAGTACCGTGAGGGAAAGATGAAAATGACTTTGAAAAGAGAGTTAAAGAGTGCTTGAAATTGCTAGGAGGGAAGCAAATGGAGGCTGTCGATGCGTCTCGGTCGGATGTGGAATGGCTCAGCCTAGTCCATCGCTCGACTTGAGGTGAAAACCAACATGGGCTACTACATCGTCACAAGCGAGGGTGGATTACTGCCTGTCGGTTTTCTGTTGCGGTGGTCGAGGAGTGAAGCGTGCACCCTTGTGGCGGGTCGTGTGCACCTACGTGCTCGTGGTGTTGGTTGGTGGGCTTTCCATTCGACTCATCTTGAAACACGGACCAAGGAGTCTAACATGTGTGTGAGTTGGCTGGTTTGGAAACCTGCGACGCGTAAGGAAGTTGACAAGCGAGATCCCCTCTCTTGGGGGGTGCATCATCGACGGACCTTGAGCTTATGCGAAGGATTCAAGTGCGAGCACACTTGTTAGGACCTGAAGGATGGTGAACTATTCTTGAGCAGGGTGAAGCCAGAGGAAACTTTGGTGGAGGCTTGTAGCGATACTGACGTGCAAATCGTTCATCTGACTTGGGTATAGGGGCGAAGACTAATCGAACCATCTAGTAGCTAGTTTCCTCCAAAGTTTCCCTCAGGATAGCTAGAGCTCACGTTCGAGTTTTATCGGGTAAAGAAAATGGTTAGAGGCATCGTGGGCTTAACGACCTTGACCTATTCTCAAACTTTAAATAAGTAAGAGGGTGCGGCTGCTCCATTGAGCTGTGCTGTGGAATCAAGAGCTCCGAGTGGGCCATTTTTGGTAAGTAGAACTGGCGATGCAGGATGAACTGAAAGTCAAGTTATGGTGTTGAATTGCACACTAACCTAGATCCCACAAAGGGTGTTGGTTGATTAAGAGTGTAGGATGATGGTCATGGAAGTCGAAATCTACTAAGGAGTGTGTAACAACTCACCTACCAAATCAACTACCCCTTTAAATGGATGGTGTTGAAGCACGCAACCTATACTCGACTGTCGGAGCAATTACCTAGCTCCGATGAGTAGGAGGATGTGGGTTTCATTGAGAAACCTTGAGTGTGAGCTTGGGTGGATCGGCCCCCAGTGCAGATCTTGGTGGTAGTAGCAAATATTCAAATGAGAACTTTGAAGACTAAAGTGGGGAAAGGTTCCATGTGAACAACACTTGGACATGGGTTAGTCGATCCTAAGAGTTGGGGAAGCCTTGTATCAAGGGTGCACTTTGCACAAGCATTGAAAGGGAATTGGGTTAATATTCTCGAACCGGGACATGGCAGCATTTAGCAACGTTAGGAAATACGAAGATGTCGCCAGGGGCCCTGGGAAGGTTATCTTTTCTTTTTAACAGCTTGCCCACCTTGGAATCAGTTCACCCGGAGATAGGGTCCAGTAGCTAGAAGAGCATTGCACGTCTTGCGGTGTCTGGTGTGCCCTCAGCGGCCCTTGAAAATCTAGAGCACCGAGTACCATTCATGCCCGGTCGTACTCATAACCGCATCAGGTCTCCAAGGTGAAAAACCTCTAGTCAATAGAACAATGTAGGTAAGGGAAGTTGGTAAAACAGATTCATAACTTCAGGAAAAGGATTGGCTCTGAGGGCTAGGCCTAGGGGTCTACACCCTCAACTCATGGGCTGTCAGCAGTTTTCCTGAGCTGCTCTTGTGGCGAGGGGAGGCAGTCACGTGCCGATTGGGCTACTGGCGTAGAATGCCCCCCTGTCAGGGGCTTTTCCCTAGGCGTCGAAAAATCGACTCAAAAATGGTATGGACAACGGTAATATGACTGTTTAATTAAAACAAAGCATTGTGATGGTTCCTGCAGATGTTGACGCAATGTGATTTCTGCCTAGTTCTCTGAATGTCAAAGTGAAGAAATTCAACCAAGAGCGGGTAAACGGTGGGAGTAATTATGACTCTCTTAAGGTAGCCAAATGGCTTGTCATCTAATTAGTGATGTGCATGAATGGATTAACGAGATTCCCACTGTCCCTATATACTATCTAGCGAAACACAGCCAAGGGAACGGGCTTGGTAGAATCAATGAGGAAAGAAGACCCCATTGAGCTTGACTCTAGTCCGACTTTGTGAAATGACTTGAGAGGTGTAGAATAAGTGGGAGCCATTTTCAGCGCAAGTGAAATACCACTACTTTTAATGTTATTTTACTTATTCCATGGGGTGGAGGTAGTGCATTACCCATGTTTTTGGCCTTAAGGCATGTTTCAGTGGGTCGATCCAGGTGAAAGACATTGTCAGGTGGGGAGTTTGGCTAGGGTGGCACATCTGTTAAAAGATAATGTAGGTGTCCTAAGATGAGCTCAACGAGAAAAAAAATCTCGTGTGGAACAAAAGGGTAAAAGCTCATTTGATTTTGATTTTCAGTACAAATACAAACCATGAAAGCATGGCCTATCGATCCTTTAGATTTTCGGAATTTGAAGCTAAAGGTGTCAGAAAAGTTATCATAGGGATAACTGGCTTGTGGCAACCAAACATTCATAGCGACATTTCTTTTTGATACTTTGATGTTGGCTCTTCCTATCATTGTGAAGCATAATTCGCCAAGTGTTGGATTGTTCACCCACCAATATGGAACGTGAGCTAGGTTTAGACCGTCGTGTGGTAGGTTAGTTTTACCCTACTGATGAACCACACCGCAATAGTAATTCAACTTAGTACGAGAGGAACTGTTGATTCACACAATTGGTCATCGCACTTGGTTGAAAATCCACTGGCATGAAGCTACTATGTGTCAGATTATTAATGAACACCTCTAAGTTAGAATCCACACTAGAAGCAATGCATGTCACTCTTTGACTGTATCTCGACCCGCAGTAGGGGTGTCACTTTTTCAACCCCAAGGGCCCGTGTCATTTTCAAACCGTGACCATGAAGCATCTTGGTTGGGGCAGCTTTGTAGTTCAATTCCAAATGGTTGTTGAGAAGAATCCTTTGCAGATGACTTAAATATGGGACGGGGTATTGTAAGTGGCAGAGTGTCCTTGCTACCACGATCCACTGAGATTTAGCCCTTGGTCGCCTTGATTCAGAGCTTCGCTCTTGTCACAAACAAATCTAGACAACCCAACCGCTCTTGCGCCTTTGCCACTTCCTCCAGACGACAACTTTTTATTGCTTGGGGGCAAGAAATTTTGGGTTTCCATGCCGCGATGGAAAAGGCGTGAAGCCTGGGAAAATTGGGGTTTCCATGTTGCTCTCCGGTGCCCAAAATTTTGGGATTTGCATGTCGCCCTCCGGCTCCCAAAATTTTGGGGTTTCCATGTCGCGCCTCGACACCCAAAAGTTGGGGTTTCCACGTTGTGATGAACAAGGCACCCAAGCATGGGAACAATTGCAGTTCTATGCCGCGCCCTGGCGCCCAAAATTTGGGGTTACCACCTGGCGCCTAAAATTTGGGCCCTCCATGTCACGCCAAAAATTTTGGGTTTCCACCCGGTGCCTAAAATTTGGGGGTTCCACCCGGCGCGAAAACATTTTGGGTTTCCATGTCACACCTAAAATTTGGGGCTTTCGCCTGTAGCGAATTTGGGGTTTCCATGCTGCACCTAAAATTTTGGGTTTCCAAGTTGCACCCTGGTGCCCAAGCCTAGGGAAACTTGGGGTTTCCATGTCATGCCACAGTCGAAACTGGCGGCTCCCAAGCCTAGGGAAACTTGGGGTTTCCATGTCACACCATGGCGCCCAAGCCTGGGAAACTTGTGGTTTCCATGTCATGCCACGACCAAAACCAGTGGCACCCAAGCCTGGGGAAACTCGGGGTTTCCACGTCACACCCTGGCACCCAAGCCTGGGAAACTTGGGGTTTCCATGTCCCGCCCTTGATGGAACCATGGGTTTCCACATTTTATGGCACGATGGAAACGCGGGGTTTTCAACAATGCCCCAATGTAGGGAACTTGGGGTTTCCATGATGATGCAAACCAGCTCGCAAGTCTCAAGAAATTGGGGTGTTTCGAAACCGTTGCTCAAGTCTAGGGAACTCACGGTTTCCATGTCATGGCGCAGCTAGAACCACCGATAGAAACCACCCAAGTCTGGGAAACATGGGGTTTCCATGTCACGGCACACCCTGAATCGCCCGAGAGTCTGTGGAACTTCGGATTTCCATGTCGTGGGGCAACGAAAAGCCGCCAAAGTCTGGGGAACTCGGGGTGTCCATTTCACAACGCGATGGAAACTGCTACCCAAGTCAGTGGACACACAAGGTTTCCATTTCACGTCACAACAAAATTTCTACCCAAGTCTGGGAAACACAGGGTTCCCATGTCATTCGGGTCGCAGCTAAAACTGCCACCCAAGTCTGGGGAGCTTCAGGTTTCCATGTCATCACGCGACAGGGAACGATCGCCCAAGTTTGGGGAGCTTCGGGTTTCCATGTCATCACACGACAGGGAATGACTGCCAAAGTCTACCAAACATGAGGATTTCCATTTCGTGGCATGAAGAAAACCGCCCAATTATGGGAAACTCGAGGTCTTCCATGTCCCACCACGACAAAAACCGCGACCTCAGTGCAGGGAACTCGGGTTTCCATGCCGCGGAATGACATAGAACCACCCAAGTCCATGAAACCTGGGGGTTTTTGTTTTGTGGCATGAGGGAAACCACCTAATTCCAGGAACCTTTGGGGTCCCCATATCCCTTCCGGGCGAAAACCGCGGTCCTGGCATGGGGAACTTGGGTTTCCATGTTGCAACATGACCGAAATCACCAAAGTTTATGGAACCAATGGTTTTCATGTTGCAGAACGATGAAGAACCGCCCAAGTCTTGCAAACTCATGGTTTCCATTTTGCGGTGGGGTGGAAACCCCTTTCCTAGTCTGTCTCTGGAACATGGGGTTTCCATGCCTCATTGTGATGGGAGCCGTCCAAGTGCGGGGAAAGCAGGGTTTCCCTGCCCTGCAGTGATGACAACTGCCCAAGTGCTCAAAATCTAGGGTTTCCATGTCCCATCGCGCCAGAAACCACTACCACGTACGCGGGGGGGGGGGCCTGGGGTGTTAAGTATTCGATTCGGGAGTGCTCAAGAGAGTCAAAGGACTGAACCCATAATACAGGCACCCACGTACGGTTATATGCGACTCAGTTGAGTGTTCGGTTATATGCGAAGACTTGGCATGGTATTTTCTTATGCGCGACGGTGATGGGTGCACTCATAGTGGGTGCATCGTGTTGGGCATGGCACATGCCCCTTGATACCTGAACGATGGGCGAGTCACCAATGGAAGGTGCACGGGCGGCCCTTGTTGGGTGCCCAAATGAAAGAGGTGACCATGTGCGGATGAGTTAGGATGCGTGCAGGTGTGCGACGTGTGGCGATGGGTGTAATCGGTGAAGTGTTGGAGCCGACCCATGGGTGTAACGATGCACATGAAAGGACGCGACGGTTCATTGGAATAGGGTGTGTCAAGGTTATATGGCAGGTTATCCGGGCATGCATGTTGATGGAGCCAACCCTTGTTATTCCTGAGAGACACAGCCCTTGGGCGAAAGGATGTGTATAAGTAAGGAGGATGGCGTTCGAGGAAGGGACATCAAACTCAGACTTCCACATCGCAGAACAAGTGTGAAGGAAGGAGTTGGGAAAAAACGGAAGGAAGAGAAGGACGTGGGTAAGAGGGCCACACCAATGGGCAGATTACAGTGGGCGGGTTGGACTTGGTAGTGCAGATAGGCAGAGCGGGGTAGGTTACTGTCCAGGTAGGCAGGCCGCACTACGTGTGGGCCATGCACCGTCACTATGGACCGCATCGACGGGCAAAGTTTGGGTGTCTCGAAACGGAAAGTTGGGCAGATAGGTTCACAGTTCAGGTGTGGAGTTGTGTCGTGCAGGCCGTGGGTAGTGTAGCATGACCACATGACACAACGGGTCAAAAGAATAATTGAAGAAGATAAATTTATGGTAAGTTATTTTCGCTGCATTATTAAGAACACTTAATGGAAAATTGACTAAGTGTTGAAGTAGGTGCAGACCGTGTACTCAAGTATTGGTAAAAGGAAAAAGTATGGTAGTGCCGCACCCGCTTATGTGTGGTTGAAATACTACCACTAGGATAGGAGCATGACATGGGGTCTCCCAGTCCCTCCTCGACAAAAGTCACCAAATTGTGGGGAACCTAGGGATTCCATGTCCCGCCTTGTCGAAAGCCTCCCAAGTGCGGGAAATTTGGGGTTTCCATGTCTCGTCACAATGGAAATCACCCCAGGTGTAGTAAACTTGGTGTACATCGAGTTTGCAACCTCACATCAAGAAAAAGGCTCGGTTGGTCAAGAGAATGAAGGTTTCTTCATTGGTAAAGGATCTCGCTAAGGATCAAAGGTTGGAGTCTCTTCTAGAGCTAGTCCACCAAGGACTATCAAAAGTTGAAAGAAGGACACAGTGCCAGGGAATGAAGTGCCGAAGAAACAAAGTGCAAAGAGGAGGAAGGACTCGACTTGTGCTTGGAGGATATTATTGTCAAGGGTCTAGGGCTTCGCAATGACCAATAAGAAGCTTCAATAAGAGAAACTTACGAAAGGGTTTTCCTCTCTGAGAGAGAGAGGTTTTTCCCGGGCAGAGAACCAACATCTTGTGTTCTTGTTCTTATGTTTTTGGCACTAGTTTGATGAAGTAAACACACGTGCATTAACAAGAAGAGAAGAAGATTAAGGTAACATGATAAATTGTAAAGAGCTTCATAAATTGTTACCAAGTCTAGAAGAATCCCCACCCCGTTTCCCCAGATTCTTCAACGCAGTATCAGATCTAAGGTGACACATCAAGTAAAGGGAATCTCAAGAACATCTGCAAGGTTGAAGCATCAAGCTAAGAAGTCTCAATCACATCAAGGACAAGAAGGTCTACCATCTATCATTCATCATGGAAGACTACAAAGCAAGAAGAAACGCCTTATATAAAGGCACCTACAAGAAGAAAAAATCAAAGAGGGACCTACATCAAGCTACACCATCTTGAAAAATGAAAGGCACTACGAGTCAAGTCATCAAGCAAGTCCATTTGAAGAAAGCAACTTGAAGAACATCATGATCTAAAGAAGGAAAGCCATCAAGTATTCAAGAAGAGAGCAAGTTCACTACATCTCAAACTCTATTAAGTAAGTATATGTCCCCTTCTGAGTATACCTCAGTGTCTTTTTGCAAGGAAAGTAACAAATTGGTTGGGACCACTACATGTCCAAAGTCCAATGATTTGGATGCCAAGAATATGGACGCTACAAAAGGGATTGTCCTAAACTTAAGAAGGACAACAACAACAAGAGAAAAAGGGAAGAATCTCACGTAACTCAAGAAGTGAAAGAAGACGACAAGAAGCAAAAGAAGGAAGATCCTCCTATGACTAAGTTAACCTCTTTGCTTAAAGTCTTCTTTCAAAGGGGGTAGATGTCTCATTGGGGGTCCCATTTATGGGATTCAAGAAAGGATGATATACAAGTGAGAGCAGATGAAGCAAGAAAGGCTACACCAATCAAGGAGAACTATCAAATAAAGTAGAGATGATAAAAGCATAATCAAGATGAGGTATGTATGCATCAAAGTTTAAGTCATGTCATCATATATATTGATTGGCTCATGGGAAAAGTTCTATAATCATGATCAGGAATAAAAGGATCTCTTTTTCCAACGATATGCTTGGAGGCATGTACTGCAATGGAGTAAAGGTCAACATGGAGAAGTTCTCTCACAAGGAGTATAAGGTGGTTGACTAATCAATCCAAGAAGAATCAAATGAAGAAAGAGATCAAGCATGTGAAGAACATTACGGTCACAAAGAATAACTATTTGACAAGATTCCTCAACATCTCTCAAAAGAAGGCATGGAAACTTTGACAAAGGAAGAAAAATATAAAGGACCCTTGACACCTACGAAGGCCTTGGAGATAGTAAGGCACATATAACTAATTCAACTCTACAAATATGTCATGATGAAGAGACCATCCAAAAAAAGAACTATTTGGTGTTGAAGCAATATCATGATGAAGTCATGAAGGGCCACTAAATCAAAGTATGGGAACAAGCAAGTACAACTAAGCATCCATGTGATAAGTATTATGAAGGATAGACAAGATGACAAAGGAGTAGCTAGATGACAAAAGGGACCTGATATATATCAAGAAGGCCACTTTCCACGAAGGGAGCAATGACATGACAAACCAGGAGGGAAAGTGATCGATGGCCGGTACCCTGCCAAGAAGAAGTTCAAACAAAAACTTCATGACATCAAAGGAAAGAAGGAGATCAAGAAGCTGAAGGACCCACAAAGAAGACGTTGTTGATGAATGGACAAGTCCCTAGCTAAGAGGGAGTTCTAACAAGTTCCCAACTACAAAGGATCTTGGGCAAGTTCCTTGTCAGAGGAAACTTGGTCATGTCTTCCTCAATCAAAGGGAAGAGATAGACACAACATTCTTGTCTTCTCTTGGCAAGAAAGAATGGGAGGATTGGGTAATCATCTGGCATCTTATGCTCTTTGAGGATGTGTAGGGCATCCAAGACAAGAGTAGGAAAGAAGAGCGATATTCTTTGAGGGTTGGGAACCCAAGACAAGAATTGTCCTAGAAGGTCATACTCAGGGAACACCTGGGTAGGTATGTACCTTTAGAGACAATGAATAAGGTGTTTATAAACCATTGGCCTCACCAACATTGTGCTCTGATCTTATGAGAGATAAAGCTATTAGTCAAGGCCTTGCTATGAACAATGTTGGCTAATATGATGCTTTTACAGATGGGTTGCCAATCCGGTTTCTCTTATATGAATGATTCAAGATTGAAAAATAGCCAAACACCTTGTAATGATTTATGAATACCTCCCTAGTTAAGAGGGGGTGTTGAAGAAAGTGTAACTGGGTTCGGTCTTCATATATGTACTTTTGATATTTGTATTTATTCAAGAAAACAAATGTATATATATATATATATATATATATATATATATATATATATATATATTATATTTATCATAGAGTTTCTTACTCATTGAAATAGGCCTAGCACATGTTAAAGTGTTATAAAGAGTTAAAAGAAAATGTTGAAGACTTTAAGGGCATGTTACGACAGGTATATTTATGTATTAGAGTCAAAGATATTCCTTCCCTCGTGCCTTCATTTGGGTTGTGCGACCATTCAAACCCCAAATTTCCTTCGGGTCAGATGGGTCATCCCATGCCGTGCCGTGTGTGGGTGCCCGAGCACACGTGGTCGTGCCATGTGTGGGTGCTCAGGCACACGTGGCCATGCCGAAAATGCTAAGTCGTGACCACCCGTGTGCCTTTTGCATGTTCATGCGGCCCATTTGCCTGACGCTCCCTTGTTCATTTGTTTGGGTTGTGCACCCATGGAAACCCCAAATTTCGTTCGGGCGGGTCGGGTTAACCCGCCCAAGGTAGGTCAGGTCATGTCGTGCCATGTGTGGGTTCCCGGGTACACGTGGGCATGCCAAAAATTCTAAGTCATCACCGCCCATGTGTCTTTTGCACGTTCGTGCGGCCCGTTTGCCCGATGCTCCCTCTGGCCTTCGTTCAAGTCATGCACCCATGGAAACCCCAAATTTTGTTCGGGCAGTGCACACATGGAAACCCCAAATTTCATTCATGCAGGTCGGGTCATGTTGTGTGTGGGTGCCTGTGCAAACGTGTTCGAGCGAGTTAGGTCGGGTTGTGTCATGTCGTGTGTCGGTGCTCAGGAAAATGTGGCCACGCAAAAAATGCTAAGACGTGACCAGTTATATGCCTTCTGCACGTTCACATGACCCATTTTCCTGACACTCCCTCCTGCCTTCATTCGAGTTGTGCACCCATGGAAACCCCAACTTTTGTTCAGGCGGGTTGGGTCGTGCACCTGTGGAAACCCCAAATTTCGTTTGGTAGGGTCGCGTCATGCCATGCATGGGTGCTCGAGCACATGTTGTAGTGCCAAAAATGCTAAGTCATGACCCCCATGTGCCTTCTATAGATTCATGCGGCCTATCTGTCTGACGCTCCCTTATTCCTTCGGTCGGGTCGCGCACCCATGGAAACCCCAAATTTTGTACAGGTTGTGCATATAAGGAAACCCCAAATTTTGTTTGGGTTGGGTCATGTCGTGTCGTGTGTGGGTGCTTGTACAAATGCGTCCGAGCGGGTCGGGTCAGCTCACCTAAGGCCGGTCGGGTCGTGTCGTGTCATGTGTGGGTGTCCGGGCACGTGGTTGTGCCAAAAATGCTAAGTCGTGACCGCCCGTGTGTCTTCTGAACGTTCATGTGGCCCATTTTCCTGACACTCCCTCGTGCCTTCATTCAGGTCATGCACCCATGGAAACCCCAAATTTCATTCAGGTCATGCGCCCATGGAAACCCCAAATTTCGTTTGGGTGGGTTGGGACATGTCGTGTGTGGGTGCCCGTGCAAACGCGTTGGGGCAGGTCGGGTCCGGTCGGGTCAGGTCGTGTCATTTTGTGTCATGTGAGGGCACTAGGGCACATGTGGCCGTATCAAAAATGCTAAGTTGTTACTAGGGGTGGGCTTTGTGCACGATTGTGCTGCTCGTTTGCCCAACTCTCCCTTGTGCCTTTTTTTGGTCGTGTGTCAAAGCCCATGTAAACTCATTCGCGTGGGTCATTTGCCATGTAAACACTTGTTCGAGCAGATCATTTGCCATGTGAACTCGTTCGGGTGAGTCGTTTGAGGGCACCCATGCAAAATCATTTGGGCGGGTCGTTTGAGGGCGCCTGTGTAAACTCATTCCGGAAGCTCGGTTGAGGGCGCCCGTGTAAACTTGTTCGGGCGGGTCGTTTGCCATGTAAACTTGTTCAGCCAGGTCGTTTGCGATGTAAAATCGTTCGGGAGGATCGTTTTAGGGCACCTGCGTAAACTCGTTTGGTCGGGTTGTTTAGTGCGAGGACATGCCCGGGCACATGAGACCGTATCAAAAATGCTAAGTTGTGACCCGGGGTGGGCTTTGTGCACGTTCGTGCAGCTCATTTTCCCGGCTCTCCATTGTGCCTTCGTTTTGGTAGTGTGGGCACCCATGTATACTCATTCGGGTGGGTCGTTTGAGAGAATCTGTGTAAACTCGTCCAGGCGGGTCATTTGAGGGCATCCATGTAAACTCGTTTGGGCGGGTCGTTTGATGGAGTCAGTGTAAACTCGTTCGGGCGGGTCGTTTGAGGGCATCTGTGTAAACTCATTCGGGTGGGTCATTTGAGGGCATCCATGTAAACTCATTCAGGCAGGTCATTCGAGGGCGTTCGTGTAAACTCGTTTGGGCAGGTCGTTCGGGCAGGTTATTCGAGGGCGCCCATGTAAACTCATTTGAGCGGGTCATGTGAGGGTGTTCGTGTAAACTCATTTAGTCGGGTCATTTAGTGCGCGCCCAAGCATATGAGCCCATATAAAAATGCTAAGTTGTGACCTGTGGTGGGCTTTGTGCACGTTCGTGCAGCTCGTTTGCCCGGCTCTCCCTTGTGCCTACATTTCGGTCGTGTGGGCGCCTGTGTAAACTCATTCAGGTGGGTCATTTGAGGGCATCCATGTAAACTCATTCAGGCAGGTCAGGTGAGGGTGTCCGTGTAAACTCGTTTGAGCGGGTCGGGTGAGGGCATCCATGTAAACTCGTTCGAGCGAGTCGTTCAGGCGGGTCAGGTGAGGGCGTCTATGTAAACTCATTCGGGTGGACAGGCGAGGTCGTCCGTGTAAACTCGTTTCATCATGTAAGGACCTGCTATCCTTGGCATAACCAAAAGAGAAGTGTGACGAGTTGGTTCAACAACCAAGCACGTGAGTTAAAAAAACATGAAGTGTGAAGGTTGGCTAGAGACAAAGTGCGCACGAACTAGTAAACACGGCGGAGCAAAATACTTGAAGGCATGTGTGTGAAAGTATGAAGCAAACCATGTGTTTATATGGTGGATGAGCGTGGGCATTCACTTAGCAAGCTGATGGTGGAGAATTATGTTTAGGGTGTTGGTCGATGGGCCGACAACCACAAACGTAAACAAAGGCGTTGGTTGAAGTAAAACGAAGGTCGGCCGAGAGGTGGCACGACCACTCCGTGGAGGCGTATAAGTAAGCAAGGCATGGAGACATTTGGAGGATCATTCGATCAAGCAATACGAATGAGCTCTTTGGTGATGCAAAGGAAAAAAGTGCGAGGTGCAGATTGAGAAGAAGGCGCAAGAATAGATGCGCCTGTTCTTGGGCAAGGCACACGACACAAGTTCAGTTGTTGATTGAGGGCACACTAAAGGCGACGAGACTTGACACGGGTATCTCGGGTAGCTCGGTTGAGTGCCCACCCATCGTGCAAGTGTAAATGGTGGATACTTGGTGGAGTCACCCGTTGGTGCGAAGTTGGTGAACGGTGGAACGTTGGTGAAGCCGGGTGAACAGTGGAACGTTGGTGAAGCCGGTTGCGCGAAGGGGGTGTCTTGGTGACTTGGTGGAGTAGCTTGCCCGTCATGTATGAGAACAAGGTTCAGTTGTGAAGTACGGAAGGCAGCTCATGTGAGGGCATGCATGCCTGCCTTGGGCAAGGAAATCTTGGTTGTCACACGGTGGTATGATGAAGTTGTAAATTTGGCTAAGAATGAAACAAGGGGTTTCCAAGTATACTTGTAAAGCTTTGTAATATTGAAATACTATATAATATATTATTCGGGCAGACTCATTGTTCAGGGAGTTGCCCCTCCCTTTATACTGTGCAATTGTTTTCTCATGTATAATTGCTATTGATAATGAATGTGTATGGGTGTTCATTGGTATAAAGGAACATTAATAATTACTTGGTTGCAAAACACAAACTAAGTAGGATAAGTGGTTAAGCGTAGTCCACGAACATAACTATTGGTGAAAAGAAACTATTCGAGGGTGCCACACCTCTCCAAGCATAGTTGAAATACTACCGCCGGCCTGGGGGCATGACAGGTGGTATCAGAGCAGCTGATTCAAGCATTGAAGGTTGAAGCTGCTACACACCTCCATTGAAGTCAAGGTGGTATCGGAGCTAGTTTGAAGACTTGGAGGAGTCTTGCAAGAAGTTGGTCAAAGCTTGGAAATTGGTGATAGTAAAGCAGGTACTTGCAGGTGAAGGAAGCTATTACAAGTGGAACAAGGGCTAGTTCATGGTTGCAGGCATCTTGGTAAAGTTGTTGGATGGTGGAAACTAGATCGCAAAGAAGGAAACTCTTAGAAATGGCAGGTGAATCTCAGATTGGGTCTAGTCATGGTGCAAAGGATGCTACTATGGAATTCATTGAGAAGGTGTTGGAAAGGATGGAGGACTTAGAGGCTTACTGGACTAAGAAGATGGACTTGGTTGTGAAAGATCAGGAGGCCAATTCGAAGATGAAAGAAGAGCTCGGTGAACTCCAGACTCAACACGAGTACATTGATATTTTGTGTACATAACTTGAAGTAAGGGTCAAGGAGATTGAAGAGGCAAGAGATCATGGCTTGGTAGAGATCGTGGACTTGCAAAAATCTCTTGACGAAGCCAGAGATGAGATTGTGGTGTTGCAGAAGGCTGTGAGGCACAACTCAGGTGGAGGAGTGCCTCATGTGAAAGTGAAAGAACCGAAATCTTATGATGGTACAAGAAGTGTGAAAACTCTTGGAAACCTTCTATGGGACATGGAGCAATACTTGGAATGATTGGGTACATCCGATGATGAGATGAAAGTGAAGGTAGTTGCTCAGTTCTTGACAAAGGATGCTAAGATGTGGTGGCGAAGGAGGATGGATCAGATTGCCAATGGTAGTGATGGTGACATTACCTCGTTGGATGAAATGAAGAAGGCTTTGCAGACCCATTTCAATCCTCAAGATGAAATGTCGGTAGCAAGGATGAAGATAAAGTTCATAAAGCAGACAGGGAACCTTCAAACATACTAGCGGGAGTTTGCAAGTGTGGTTCTGGAACTTCCTAACATGGCAGAGAGGGACAAGATGTTCAACTTCATTATTGGATTGAAGCCTTGGGCATGCAATTAAGTGAAGAGGCAGAAGATTAAAACACTTGAGGAAGCTTTTGTTGCTGTGGACAGGTTGGTGGAGCATTATGATGAGACTTCTGATGATAGGAAGAAGAAGTCCGAAAAGCCAAAAGAGAAGAAGAAGGATGATGCTTTGAAATCGGATGATAAATCGAAGATGAAGAAGGCCTTGAAGTGTTGGATATGTGTTGAACCACATACAGTGAAGAATTGTCCTTCTAGACTGAAAGTGGCTACGATTGCACAATCTAATGCGAAGAATGAAGAAGCTTCTATGGGGATGATGCCGATACTTGGTGCTGCTACTGCTACAAAGGTGATCTCTCGGAGGGATCCTGAGAGGAACAGGTTGGAGTATGTTCGAATGAAGATTGAGGGTGCTGATATACTCACTATGGTGGATAGTGGGGCTACTCACAACTTCATGGGTGAAGATATTGTGAGAAGGATTGGACTAAAGTTTGTACCAATGAAGGCACAAATGAAGACAGTCAAATCTCCTCCTGATTGTGTTCATGGTGTAGCTGAAAAGGTGGATACAACACTAGGTGAGTGGATAGGGAAAGTCGACTTCACTATAGTGCGGATAGATGACTATGAAGCTGTGCTGGGAATGAAATTCTTGAAACAATTTGATGCTATGATTGTTCCACATTTGAAGAGCTTGTACATTTACTATGGAAGGGAGGATGTACCCATTGGTGTACCAACCATTGGTGTGACAAAACCTAATTGTAAGTTGGCAGTAATGCAAATGGAGGATGAGAAGCAAATGGAAGACATGAGTAAGCGGTTGTCCATGGTTGAGACAAAGCTTACCGAGCAGTCATTGATCGTCAAGACACTTTCTGATAGTATCTTGGATTTGTCAAGAAGGCTAGAAATGCTTGATGATGATGATGATGGTGATGAGACTTATGTGAGGTTGAATTTCCAAGAGGAGGATTAGGTCACTTATCTATAGAGGATGGAGATAGAAAATCCTGATAGATGGATTGATATGATTAATGAGGGTGAGCCTTCAGGCTCTACTCCGTCCACATCTTCTTAGATGAAAAAGAAAATGGGGCTCATTGTTAGCTACTCATGGCAATGATTCCTTAAAATAGGTTGAGGAGGTATGGCAGATGGTGCAGGGATGGCTTGGCATCAAGCATCATGACATGTTGCAGATGGGATGGAGTTTCCTTGGACCTGAGCATGGGTGAGATTCTTGATGAGTCCAGGATGTGGCAGAATCCAAGATAGACTGGTAAAGGCATAATGATGCTTACTCTCATGGCTTGAGCATGACAGTTGGATTAGCTACCCAACTATTTCAAACATGGGGTCCGGAAGTGCACAGAGATATGTTGATATCAGGCTGATCCAAGGTGGTGTTCGACACAGAGAGATGTTGGCATCAGGTAGACGAGGAGGACAGTTCATCGGATGGGACGACACATGATGGAGATGGGAGTTCTACATATGTTACAGGGATGTTTGTAGTATCTGGAAGAGTTGACATCATGGATAGAGCATGAGACAGTTGATGATCTTGGTGGATGGCTACCAGGATGGTATGTTGTCAAGGACGACAACAATTTCTGGTGGAGGAGGATGTAAGGAGCTGCAGTCCTTGGCATAACCGAAAGGCAAGTGCGACGAGTTGGTTCAACAACCAGGTGCACGAGTTAATGAAACATGAAGTGCGAAGGTTGACTAGAGACAAAGTGTGCACGAACTAGTAAACACGGCGGAGGAAAATACTTGAAGGCATGCGTGCAAAAGTATGAAGGAAAACCATGTGTTTATATGGTGGATGAGCATGGGAATTCACTTAGCAAGTTGACAGTGGAGAATTATGTTTGGGGCATTGGTCGATCGGCCGAAGAACCACAAACATAAACAAAGGTATTGGTTGAAGTAAAATGAAGGTCAGCCAAGAGGTGTCATGACCACTCCATGGAGGCATATAAGTAAGCAAGGCGTGGAGGCATTTGGAGGATCATTCGATCAAGCAATAAGAATGAGCTCTTTGGTGATGCAAAGGAAAAGAGTGTGAGGTACAGATTGAGAAGAAGACGCAGGAATAGAAGCGCATGTTCTTGGGCAAGGCACATAGCACGCGTTTCGTTGTTGATTGAGGGCGCGGTGAAGGTCCTGAGACTTGACACAGGCATCTCAGGTAGCTCGAGTGAGTGCCCACCCATCGTGCGAGGGTAAACGATGGAGACTTGGTGGAGTCACCCGTCGGTGCGAAGTTGGTGAACGGTGGAATGTTGGTGAAGCTGGGTGAACGGTGGAACGTTGGTGAAGCCTATTGTGCAAAGGGGGTGTCTTGGTGACTTGGTGGAGTTGCCCATCTGTCGTGTACGAGAACAAGGTTCGGTTGTGAAGTGCGGAAGGCAGCTTGTTTGAGGGTGTGCCTACCCACCTTGGGCAAGGAAATCTTGGTTGTCACACGGTGGTGTGATGAAGTTGTAAATTTGGCTAAGTATGAAACTTGGGGTTTCCAAGTATACTTGTAAAGTTTTGTAATATTGAAAGACTTTATAATATATTATTCGGGTAGACTCATTGTTTAGGGAGTTTCCCCTCCCTTTATACTGTGCAATTGTGTTCTCATGTATAATTGTTGTTGATAATGAATGTGTATGGGTGTTCATTGGTATAAAGGAACATTAACAACTACTTGGTTTCAAAACACAAACTAAGTAGGATATGTGGTTAGGCGTAGTCCACGAACATAAGTATTGGTGAAAGGAAAGTGTTCGGTGGTGCCACACCACACCAAGCACTGTTGAAAGACTACCACCAACCTGGGGGCATGACAAGGCAGGTCGGGCGAGGGCGTCGGTGCAAACTCATTCGGGCAGGTCGGGCGAGGGTGTCTGTGTAAACTCGTTCAAGTGGGTTGGGCAAGGGTGTCTGTGTAAACTCATTTGGGTGGGTCAGGTGAGGGCGTCCGTGTAAACTCGTTTGGGAGGGTTGGGCAAGGGCGTCCATGTAAACGTGTTTGGGCGGGTCGAGCGAGGGCGTCGATGTGAAGTCGTTCAGGCGAGTCAGGCGAGGGCGTGCCCTAGAGAACAAGACTGTATCAAAAATGCTAAGTTGTGACCCAAGGTTGGCTTTGTGCACGTTCGTGTAGCTCGTTTGCCTGGATGTCCCTTGTCCTTTCGTTTCGATCGTGTGAGGCCATGTAAATTCATTCGAGCAGGTTGTTTGAGGGCATCCGTGTCAACTCGTTCAGGCGGGTTGGGTGAGGGCATCCGTGTGAGCTCATTCGTGCTGGTTGGGCGAGGGTGCACTCAGGCGAATGAGCCCATATCAAAAATGCTAAGTTGTGACCCAAGGTTGGCTTTGTGCACGTTCATGCAGCTCGTTTGCCCAGCTCTCCCTTGTCCCTTTGTTTTGGTCGTGTGGGCGCCCATGTAAACTCGTTCGGGTGGATCGTTTGAGGGCGTCTATGTCAACTTGTTTGGTCAGGTCGGGCGAGGGCGTTCGTGTGAACTCATTCAAGTGAATCGGGCGAGGGCGTTCGTGTGAACTCATTCAAGTGAATCGGGCGAGGGCATCCATGTGAACTCGTTCAAGCGGTTCGGGTGAGGGCATGCCTAGTCGAACGAGCCCGTATCAAAAATTTTAGGTTATGACCCAAGGTTGGCTTTGTGCACATTCATGCAGCTCATTTGCTCGACTCTGCCTTGTCCCTTCATTTCATTCATGTGGGTACCCATGTAAACTCATTTAGGTGGTTCGTTTGATGGTGTCTGTGTAAACTTGTTCGGGCGGGTTGGGCATGGGCGTCCGTGTGAACTCGTTCAAGCAGGTTGGGCGAGGGCGCGCCCGAGTGAATAAGCTCGTATCAAAAATGCTAAGTTGTCACCTGAGGTTGGCTTTGTGCATGTTCGTGCAGCTTGTTTGCCTAGATCTCCCTTGTCCCTTCGTTTCGGACGTGTGTGCGCCCATGTAAACCCGTTCGGGCGGGTCGTTTGAGGGCGTCCATGTTAACTCGTTCAGGAGAGTTGAGCAAGGGTGTCCCTATGAACTCATTCAGGCAGGTCAGGCGAGGGCGCGCCCGGGCGAATGAGCCCATATAAAAAATGCTAAGTTGTGACCCGACATTGGCTTTGTGCATGTTTGTGCAGCTCGTTTGCCTGGCTCTCCCTTGTCACTTTGTTTCGGTTGTGTGGACGCCAATGTATATTAGTTTGGGTGGGTCATTTAAGTAGGTCGAGTGAGGGTGTCTGTGTGAACTCGTTCGGGCGAGGGCGTGCCCAGGTGAATGAGCCTGTATCAAAAACACTAATTTGTGACCCGAGGTTGGATTTGTGCATGTTTGTGCAGCTCGTTTGCCCGACTCTCCCTTGTCCCTTCGTTTCGGTCATGTGGGCGCCCATGTAAATTCGTTCGGGCTGGTCGTTGGAGGGCATCCATGTCAACTTGTTCATGCGTGTCATGCCCCCAGGCCGGTGGTAGTGTTTCAACTGTGCTTGGCAAGGTGCGGCAACACCGAACACTTTATTTTCACCAATACTTATGTTTGTGGACTACGCCTAACCACTTATCCTACTTAGTTTGTGTTTCGCAACAAAGTGATTATTAATGTTCCTTTATACCAATGAACACCCATACACATTCATTATCAACTTCAATTTTACATGAAGAACACAATTGCACAGTATAAAGGGAGGGGCAACTCCCTGAACAATGAGTCTACCCGAATAATATATTATACAGTCTTTCAATATTACAAAGCTTTACAAGTATACTTGGAAACCCCAAGTTTCATACTTAGCCAAATTTACAACTTCATCACACCACCGTGTGACAACCAAGATTTCCTTACACAAGGTGGGCGGGTGTGCCCTCACATCAGCTACCTTCCGCACTTCACAACCGAACCTTGTTCTCGTGCACAACGGGCGGACGACTCCACCAAATCACCAAGACACCCCCTTCGCACAATCGGCTTCACCAATGTTCCACTGTTCACTCAGCTTCACCAACGTTCCACCACTCACCAACTTCACACCGGTGAGTGACTCCACCAAGTCTCCACTGTTTACCAATTGGCGGGTACTCCTACCTGTGCCCTCACCCAAACTGAGATATCGTGCTACCTCCATGTGGCCTTGCCCAAGAGCGGGCACATCACCAAACCTGCGCCTTTTCTTTTATTGCTGCAGATACACAAGTCTTGTGCACTTCTCTTCTACATTAGATGATGAGCGAGGTTATGTGTGCTCCAAATGACTCCACGCCTTGCTTAGTTATACGCCTCCATGGAGTGGTTGTGCCACCTCTCGTCTGAACTTTGTTTACTTCAACCAACGCCTTTGTTTATGTTTATGGTTGGTCGGCCCATTGACCAATGCCCTAAACACAATCCTCCATCGTTGACTTTTCTATGTGAATGCCCACACTCATCCACCATATAAACACATGGTTTGCCTTCAAGTATTTTTCTCTGCCATGTTTACTAGTTCGTGCGCACTTTGTCTCTAGCCAACCTTCACACTTCATGTTTTGTTAACTCGTGTTCCCGGTTGTTGAACCAACTCATCGCTCTTTCCTTTTGGTTATGCCAAGGACCACAGGTCCTTACATCCTCCTCCACCTGAAATCGTTGTCGTCCTTGACAACATAACATCCTAGTAACCATCCACCAAGATCATCAACATCTGTCTCATCCTCAGTCCATGATGTCAACATAACATCCTGGTAACCATCCACCAAGATCATCAACATCTGTCTCATCCTCAGTCCATGATGTCAACTCTCCCATATGTAGAACTCCCATCTCCATCATGTGTCATCCCATCCTATGAACTGTCCTCCTTGCTTGCCTGATGCCAACATCTCTCCATGCACTTCTAGACCCCATGTTTGAACTAGTTGGGTAGCTAATCCAACTGTCATGCTCAAGCCATGAGAGTGAGCATCCTTATGTCTTTACTAGTCTATCTCGAATTCTGCCACATCCTAGACTCACAAAGAATCTCACCCATGCTAAGGTCCATGGAAACTCCATCCCATCTATAACATGTCATGATGCTTAATGCCAAGCCATCCTTGCACCATCTGTCATACCTGCTCAACCTGTTTTAAGGACTCATTGCCATGAGCAGCTAACAATGAGCCCCATCTTCTTTGTCATCTAAGAAGATGTGGAGGGAGTAGAGCCTGAAGGCTCACCCTCACTAATCATCTCAAACTGTCTGTCAGGATTTTCTATCTCCATCCTCTGTAGATAAGTGACCTGATCCTCCTCTCGGACATTTGGCCTCACATAAGCCTCATCATAATCATCATCATCCTCAACCACTTCTAGCCTTCTTGACAAATCCAAGATACTATCAAAAAATGTCTTGACGATCAATGACTCCTCGGTAAGCTTTGTCTCAACCATGGAAAACCACTTACTCATTTCTTCCATTTGCTTCTCATCCTCCATTTGCATTACTTCCAACTTACAAGCAGGCTTTGTCACACCAATGGTTGGTACACCAATGGGTACGTCCTCCCTTCCATCGTAAATGTACAGCCTCTTCAAATCTGGAACAATCATAGCATCAAATTGTTTCAAGAATTCCATTCCTAGATGTTGTAGGGAAAAGTATCTGACTCGGATGACCCTATCCCACTCTAAGGGTGATAGTACCTCAGCAACAACTGTAAAGAAAACTACTTAAGGTTTACTTCTTTACGAAAGCAAGAGAGAATGAGGAAATGCACTAACCGTTGCCTTGCGCTTAATGTCGAATCCAAACTCTTCTCTTTGGCTGCTTGCTCCCAGCTCCTTGCTCTTTTGCTGGCCCAGCTACAATGAGATCCTGCAAAATAACAAAGAAGGAAACTACAAGAAGCATGCAATCATAACTGATTCAAGGATTAGCATAAATCAAATATACAATTATCACAATATATCATTGAAACAAGTGCATATAGAAGAACCTCAATAGCTTTTATTAATGAAGAAGTAAAGTTCTGAGAGAGTTACAACCATTGAAGGCCCCAATCCAACAACACCTCCCAGCAGAAAGAATTTCTCCTCTTCACCTCCTTCAAGCAATCACCCAATAGCTCTATAGTGAAACCAACAACATATCATTACTTTGCACAAAATTCCAGCCTCCTGAGCTCATAGGAGAGAGCTCAATATATAGATGAATTGAGAAAGGATGAGTCAGCTTGCAACTGATGTGTAGCTGCCTTGTGTCCTCTCTCTCTTCAGTTGATCTTCAGTTCTTGAGTCCACTTGGAGAACCTTGCTTCCACTTGGAGAAACAGAGCCTCTGACTCATCACAAGGCGAAATCCTTGATCCAAGTGTCATTTTTGGAAGATTCCAGAGTAATGACTCAGTGTGCCACTTGTCCCATCTCGCTCAGCGCAGGTGGCCTTTGTTCTACCTGCTTTGCAACGCAGGTACACCATGGAGGAGTTGAGTTTCAGCGCAGAAGCCTAGTGGAGCACCTGCTTTGATTTCAGGATTGCTTGTTTTTGAGTGTTTTCAGGTGGAGAACTGATCTGAGAGCTGTTGGTTTGCTGACCTTGTTCCTCTAGGGGTAGGAACATCATGTTTAGGGACTTTGGATCCCTTGGATTATTGACAATTCATGCCTGATGCTGCAAGGCACAAAATTGTCTATAACAGATGCCCCCTAAAGTATGAGGTCGTTTATCGGGTGAAATGCTTTATTAGGAGGATCCGAAGTTCATTCAATCTGCTGAGAAGTGTCCTGTAATAAGATACAATACAATACATTATTTTTCATTCTTTTTCATGATCTAGCTGAGGCGGGCATTCCCATGCTCAGCTTTATAAATTCATTTTGGTACATAGCACAGACGATCGTCTGATGATAGACTGATAATTCTCTGCTGAAATTATCATCCTTTGAGAAGGATGATCATCTGCTGCAATGATGTACATATCAAATGTCTTTATATCCTGAATATATACCGCAGCCCGGATGGATGAAACTAGATCCGGGGTCTTCAATCTCTTCCGATCTTCACTCGATGTACAAGTCGATCCATGTGAGAATTTCTTGAAGTCGAACATGGAAAGACATCGCTTGATTACCGGTCAATGATGTAAACCGTTAACAAGCGCGAGAGGAATCACCGATAAGGATGATGACCCTCAAGGTACGGCAGTACAATTTACATGGTGGGAATAAAGGACTTGGCGTCGACCACCATGCAAAATCTTCTGGTCGAAGGTCATTGATGTATACCTGTCGCCGGAAGTGAGAAACTTGCCATTGAGGCATGCAAGTTTCAAAGTACTGAAGGGGTTGTTCCTAGATCAACTCCTTGGATAATGAGTTGATGTCGACAAGGAGCGATCCGTCAAAGGAGGGCCTTAATGAATCCCACATCAGTGACACGGAACGGAGCTAGTGATTGTGATGAGGTGAAAACAAACTGTGATGTATGATTCAGGGTGGCGGTCATGAAATGGATGAAGGACAATGTATGGCAGTGGATGGGACACGGTTGACTCTTTGCAGAACAACATCTCTTGAACATATAACGACACTGATGTGATGGATCGGTAGCATTACCCCAGATGTGGATGGTGTGGCGAGGACCATGGTGATGAGACCGGTGAATGAAACAACCCAACCCGATGTGATACGGAGGACAAAGTGTCATGTTCAAGAGCGACTTGCTACCATTAAAGCTGTGAGGTTCTCCCAATTTTTTCCCCAGTCATTGCTGACCAGTACCTCTTTATTTTTGTCAAGCTTGAGGAGGATAACATATGCTTGTTCTATAACCTGCCCTTCGGGCAAGCCCATCACTATGTTTTAACGAGCCTAGCGATAGGGAAACTCGTTCTCGTCTAAAGACAAGTTTGTCACTATTTAATGAATTTAATGAGTCTAACGACAAGGATAACTCGGTCCTTTTCATTTTTAGAGAGTCTGAAAAGGTACATAAAGTCAACTCCAGAATTCCTTTTTCGTCATCTAATCCCTTATGTCCGAAAAAGTATAAAACAATACAGAAGGGATGAATTTTCGATTGCTTTAACGAGCCGAACAAAACAAGCGCTCGATCTTTTTGTGCAATAATCCCTCGGGTCCAAAAAGATTAAAATCTAGAGGAGGGATAGCTCTTCCGGTCGTTTAACGAGCTGGAAGGCCAAAACTCGGCAAACTTTTCATATTTTACGAGTCAGAAGAAAAGAGCTCAAAGAAGACTCGTCTTTTGAGGAACGAGTGATAAACAGGGATAGCAGCAGATTCCAGGTACAGGTTGGAATATTCCAATCACGGCAGTGTCACAAGGATGGCTAAGTGAAATCACTCTTCGCAGCTGTTCCTCAAAATGGGTAAACAAACATATGGAGATGAACGATTGGCCAAATGAACGGATGGAGGTGAGACTGCAAGAACATGACCAAGGGCTTTAATATGGCTGTCAAAGGTTACATTTACCAAGGTTATTTACCGGTTCATTTTTTCTGGGTGAGCTTGAACTCTAGGGGAAGATTTCTCACAACTTATGTTTATTTTTTAACGAGCATGAACTATGTGCTAAAACTGCTCGGATCTTGCATTTATTTTTTAACGAGCATGAACTGTGTGCTAAAACTGCTCGATTATTTTGCATGCCCCCAGCATCATAATAACGCATGTCAAAGGAGGGTGCCCCCCAAGCTTCATTGCATTCAACTTGGTGGTTGGAATGAAGGTTTACCTTTGAGTTTTGAAAAGGGGATTTGTTTCATTTTTTAATGAGGTTGACATAGTAAAAGAACTATCCTCGTGACTCCTTGTTTCATTTTTTAACGAGGTTGACATGAGATAAGAACCGTCCTCGGGGCCCACTGTATTTACAGTATTTCCATTAGGGCGATGATCCATGCTGACAAAATATTTAGGAATCTTCCGAATCCGTTGGATATAGAAGATTTCATATTGTAGGTTTCCACTGTGGCTATTTCTGCCAGATTACCCGCCAGCGGTAGGGCAAAAGTACCCATTAAGGCAGGGTCTTTTAGGAAACCTACTCCAATATTTTGGAGCGACTGATTACTTTCATGGATCATTGTGCTGCTTCCCGTAACTTGAGAACTGTTGGGGATAAATGTTTGTTGGTCGACGATTGTAATTTTTCCTTGAAAAGGAAATACAATCCTCCTGAAGTAGGTCGACACAACTGCAGCCATTGCATATATCCAAGGCCTTCCCAGTAGGATGTTGTAATCGAGGTTTCTGTCGATTACTTCCACATCAACTTCTACTGTTTTGCCCCCCAGTTCAACTTGCAAGTTATTTAAAATCCCGTATGGAGTGTATGATCGTCCATCAAACGCTTTTAATGTCGTTGACGATTTTGACAAGGGTGGTGAACCTAAATTTTTCCAGCAACTCATCGACATAAGACATGTAGATGCCCCCTCATTAATAATTGTTCGATGAACAGTTTTGTTGAGGGCTTTCACTTGAATAAGGAAAGCTTGTTGAGCTGGTAACTGAGGGTCATATCCTTTATGATCAAAGGTCGCAAGATTGGAATCCATTGGGCCAATCCCACCTATGGCTGATAATAAAGCTTGTTCTTGGGAGGTGCAATTTTGCGCTACCTCAAGTGTCGACATAGCGGACGACGATTGGGCCAGGTCCTCTATTATATTATAATCCTGTGTTATCTTTGCACGAGGATTAAATGTCGATTTGTGTACTACTCCCTTTGGCGACTTTATCATTGGTTTAGGAACGATGGGTGGCACAACTTTGGTCAAAGTTGTTGTTGAACTACTAGGTTGTTTATTTGCCTTGTTGTTCAATTGCTTTGGATTCCTGTGATCTTTATTCCTTGTCAAAGCATTATTTTGCTGCTTTGAGGTGGACAACATAAGCACTTGGGATCGGGAAGCATTTTGATTAGCAACCAGATTTTGTCTTGGATCAGGAAATGGATCAGTCAATACTGCTGGGGTTTTTGAACTCTTGAAGAGTTTCTTAACTTCAGCTATATGTGGACAATCTTTTGTCCAATGATCCTCATCACATATATGACACCCTGTCGGGGGTTTCCCTTTCCTTTTCTTTTTCTTCTTGCCCCCTGGTTGCTTCAGTTGTTTGCCTTTGTCGGTCGACATGGCATTTACTTCTGAGGCAAGAAGTTCCTCATTTGCATTTTGACTAGAAATTTTGCGTTTGCCAGTCACGCTGTTACTGGCGTGAGAGTCAGTGTTCGATTTAGGAGGGGGAGGAATTGAAAATTCAGGTCTAGGGGCGTCAGGTATTTTGTCGTAGAGCGTGCCAGACTGAGTATATACTAAGTCTAAATATTGAGCGCGAGCAATGACTTGCTCCTCTGTTACAACTCCTCCCTTGGCCACATCTTCCGTTATAGCCGGAAGTAACGACTTTATAAACCATTCAGCTAACAGCTGATCGGGAACGTAAGTTTTCACCATCCTACGATGACGACGTCACTCATGTATATGATCAGATATGTGAGTGGCCGTTGTCTGTTTGAAGTTGGTAAGGAGTTCTGTTCCCGTTTCATACCTTATCGGCAATTGAAAATGGGTTAAGAAAGTCGTGGCTAAGGAGCTGAAATTGTCAAAAGAGGCTCTTGGCAATTCAATATACCATTTAGCCGCTGGACCTGTCAATGTCCTCTGGAAGAGGCAAAGTCTTATCGAATCATCATTCAGGGTGTTTGATGAACACCATAGGTGGAATGTCATCACATGATTCGACGGATCTTCACCTGGATTTCCATTGAATTTAGGAATGTCCGATGGAAGTTTATGCGGAATCGCTGGCCACCAAGAGGCATAAGCAATTGGATCATTAGTCAGCCGGTTTAGATCTGGTAATTCTAGAGTTGCTATAAAGGGCAACTGTTGGTTCAGGTTAGGCGAAGCATATCCGGGATAAGATGGTATCGCCTGAGCAATGGGTCTTTGCAGACCAGCATAATGCTGACAACTTTGACAAGGTTGATGGGCATAACCATTATAGCATGGTTGCCCATTACTTACAAAGACTTGTTGCTCAGGTCCTTGATATGATTGCTGGAATGGCGGTTGTTGAGATTGAACCAACTCTGGTTGTTGGATCATTTGCTGTTGACCAATACTGGATGATTGACCAAGATGAGGAGTCACAGTACTTGTTCGAGCCTGAGTCGCTCCAGATAAGGAGGCACTACCCTGAGATTGTGATTGAGCCGCCGAGACAAGAGGTTGTTGTATTACAACAGGTAGCGCTTGTACTTGTGACGCATTCGCCGTAGCAGGTGTGGTGGGAATATTCGACACAGGGTGTACTGGTTGCATTGAATATGCAACTCCTGATTGTTGAGGTAGTATTGGTACCCAACCGCTAGATGTGATTCCAGTTTGACCTGAACTTTGTTGTAAACTCCCACATGGTTGTTCTCTGGGAGGGAACAATGAAAGAGCATACTGCCCTCCACATGGTGGAAATCCAGTACTTAAAGGGTAAATTGGCCTTTGAAGACACATTGGATCAATTTGTTGAGTTTCAACATAAGAAGTACCAGATGATAATCCGGATGAAGAAATAGGAACTAACCATATTGTTGTCCCTGTTGGGACTCCGGCTTGTTGTTGGCAATTTGCCGGGACAGATGGTATACCAGCAAACATCGTTGGAGTGGCAGCAGGAGGCTCTGCTGTTGCTGTGTCGGACGACACAGTCCTAGATGTTGACGGTTGTTCAGACATTTTGAGTCTATCCAAAAGACTTTAGCGATTCTACAAGAACTTACGATGCCAAAAGACTAACTTCGAAGATCAACGCAGGAATAGGAGGTGATTATGTTCCATTTAAAATGAATTTTATTATGACGACGCTTTAGACACAACTTGCTTTTTCACTTTTTAAGAGTCGAGAAAAAGCTAAAGATGACTCTAGTCTCCTTCGATGTATTAACGAGCCCGAAGTGACAAATGCTCGGATGGACTTTTTCAGTTATAGAGTTTGAAAAAGGCCAAAAGAAACTACTCTGGAGTTCTAGGCAGAGGGTGTGCCAAACTTTTTGCGAAACCACAGAATACGTTTTACGATACGGGTGGTCGATCTTCGTGAATGCTGTGTTCACTGCATCGCAATCAGTAGGGCGGCCGACACGACTTCCTATGGATAAAGGTTTTGTTCCTATAGGGGTCCCCCAATATACGCGACGGTACGCGGGGGCACAAGTCCGTATTAGTGCTATCGTCTCTCAGGAGGAATCACCCACCTTCGTAGAGATCGACAGTCACTATATTTAACGACGCCGGTTCACGTCTCTACCTAGACCTCTACTGTGTTTCGTTATGTTTCAAAGCATTGTTAGATAAATTCAGTTCTTTTTAGGTTGATCTTGCTTAGCAGTTTGCCTTTAAGGATCACCACGAGATGTATGTAACAAATTCCTGAATGCAGTCTAAGATGAGAAGCAAACTTTTCAATCTTTCAACTTTGAAAATCTTAACTACTGAGGAGAAGAAAGGCAAATCTTTTCACACAGATCATAGAGCACACACTAATGCAAAATTTCCTAAATCAACATGCAAACAGTCAAATGCAAAATGCACAATGCATGTATTTTCTTTTCCCTTTCTTAATGTTGATGTATTACAAAAAGAAAGTTGTTATATAACTTTGATTTCGATTTAAAGTGAAAACAAACAAGCTTGTCCAAAATCAAAAGACACCTTAAGATTTACTTTTTTAATCACTGGAAATACATGAAATCAAACCATAATGATGAAAGTAAAAAGACTAATCAGCTATGGACAACAAACAAGCTAACTCTTTAGACCAGCAAAATGCCTAACACAGGTTCAGATCTAAGAGGCCAAAGCAAGACTATTTCACTTTCGTTATGGGAAATTGTAAATGATGTAAGAAATACAAAAGAACAAGTACAATTTCGTTATATAACAGAGGCGGAATGATGGCAAGTAAGGTTGGTTTCAGAACAGGTACAAGACTGGTAACTGGCTGCAAAATCTATAGTGAAAACAGGCAAGAAAAAGGGAGGAAACCCCAAATGCACAAGGAAAAATTGGGCCAATGCAGGTGCTGCACAGCCAGTCTGGCTCTCAGCGCAGGTAGCCCCTTCAGGACCTGCGTTGCAAAGCAGGTAGCCTGTGTACTACCTGCTTTGGAAAACGAAAGTTGCGTTTTCTCAGTTTCCGGGTCACAATTTTCTCAAAAATTCACAGTTTTTGCTCAAATCAGAAGCTATCAGTCAAGTACACACTAAGGGATGACAAGGAAGATGAAAAGATATCACTAAGAGCTTACAAGGATCCTTGTAGATCAGCTCTTCAAATCATGAACCTGCTCAGAAATGAGCTAGAGTAGCTGCCCTCTACTTCGCTTTTGATATAGTCAAAAGCTTTTCGATTTGGTACTCTTTTGTTCAGGAAATGAATAGCAAAATACTACAAACAATCAAACAGATACGATCCCCAGTATGGTCGCCAGTTTGTTGTAGGGAAAAGTATCCGACTCGGATGACCCTATCCCACTCTAAGGGTGATAGTACCTCAGCAACAACTGTAAAGAAAACTACTTAAGGTTTACTTCTTTACGAAAGCAAGAGAGAATGAGGAAATGCACTAAACGTTGCCTTGTGCTTAATGTCGAATCCAAACTCTTCTCTTTGGCTGCTTGCTCCCAGCTCCTTGCTCTTTTGCTGGCCCAGCTACAATGAGATCCTGCAAAATAACAAAGAAGGAAACTACAAGAAGCATGCAATCATAACTGATTCAAGGATTAGCATAAATCAAATATACAATTATCAAAATATATCATTGAAACAAGTGCATATAGAAGAACCTCAATAGCTTTTATTAATGAAGAAGTAAAGTTCTGAGAGAGTTACAACCATTGAAGGCCCCAATCCAGCAACACCTCCCAGCAGAAAGAATTTCTCCTCTTCACCTCCTTCAAGCAATCACCCAATAGCTCTATAGTGAAACCAACAGCATATCATTACTTTGCACAAAATTCCAGCCTCCTGAGCTCATAGGAGAGAGCTCAATATATAGATGAATTGAGAAAGGATGAGTCAGCTTGCAACTGATGTGTAGCTGCCTTGTGTCCTCTCTCTCTTCAGTTGATCTTCAGTTCTTGAGTCCACTTGGAGAACCTTGCTTCCACTTGGAGAAACAGAGCCTCTGACTCATCACAAGGCGAAATCCTTGATCCAAGTGTCATTTTTGGAAGATTCCAGAGTAATGACTCAGTGTGCCACTTGTCCCATCTCGCTCAGCGCAGGTGGCCTTTGTTCTACCTACTTTGCAACGCAGGTACACCATGGAGGAGTTGAGTTTCAGCGCAGAAGCCTAGTGGAGCACCTGCTTTGATTTCAGGATTGCTTGTTTTTGAGTGTTTTCAGGTGGAGAACTGATCTGAGAGCTGTTGGTTTGCTGACCTTGTTCCTCTAGGGGTAGGAACATCATGTTTAGGGACTTTGGATCCCTTGGATTATTGACAATTCATGCCTGATGTTGCAAGGCACAAAATTGTCTATAACACTAGCACAGCTTCATAGTCATCTATCCGCACTATAGTGAAGTCGACTTTCCCTGTCCACTCACCTAGTGTTGTTTCCACCTTTTCAGCTATACCAAGAACACAATCAGGAGGAGAATTAACTGTCTTCATTTGTGCCTTCACTGGTACAAACTTCAGCCCTATCCTTCTCGTAGTATCTTCACCCATGAAGTTTTGAGTAGCCCCAATATCCACCATAGTGAGTATATCATCACCCTCAATATTCATCCAAACATACACCAAATTGTTCCTCTCAGGATCCCTCCAAGAGATCACCTCTGTAGCAGCAACACCACCAAGTATCTGCATCATCCCCAGAGAAGCTTCTTCATTCTTCGCATTGGATTGTGCAATCGCACCCACTTTCATTATATAAGGACAATTCTTCACCATATGAGGTTCAGCACATATCCAACACTTCAAGGCTTTCTTCATCTTCAATTTATCATCCGATTTCGAAGCATCATCCTTCTTCTTCTCTTTCGGCTTTTCGGACTTCATCTTCCTATCATCAGAAGTCTAATCATAATGCTCGAACAACCTATCCACAGTAGCAAAAGCTTCCTCAAGTGTTTTATTCTTCTGCCTCTTCACCTCATTGCGTGCCCAAGGCTTCAATCCAATAATGAAGTTGAACACCTTGTCCCTCTCTGCCATGTCAGGAAGTTCCAGAACCGCACTTGCAAACTCTTGCTTGTATGTCTGAAGGTTCCCCGTCTACTTTATGAACTTTATCTTCATCCTTGCTACCCAAATTTCATCTTAAGGACTGAAATGGGTCTACAAATCCTTCTTCATTTCATCCCACGAGGTGATGTCACCAGCACTGCCATTAGCAATCTGATCCATCCTCCTTCGCTACCACATCTTAGCATCCTTTGTCAAGAACTGAGTAGCTACCTTCACTTTAGTCTCATCATCAGATAGACCCAATCGTTCCAATTATTGCTCCATGTCCCATAAAAAGTTGACAAGAGTCTTCGTACTACTTGTACCATCGGAAGATTCTGGTTCCTTGACTTTCAGATGAGGCACTCCTCCACCTAATTTATGCAACATGGTCTTCTTCAACATTGTGATCTCATCTCTGGCTTCATCAAGAGATTTCTGCAAGTCCACAATCTCTGCCAATCCTCGATCTCTTGCCTCTTCAATCTCCTTGATCCTTACTTCAAGTTGTGTACACAAAATATCAATGTACTCGTGTTGAGTCCGGAGTTCCTCGAGCTCTTCCTTCATCTTCAAATTGGCCTCTTGATCTTTCACGACCAAGTCCATCTTCTTAGTCCAGTAAGCCTCTAAGTCCTCCATCCTTTCCAACACCTTTTCAATGAATGCCATAGTATCATCATTCGCACCATGACTAGATCCAACCTGAGATTCACCTGCCATTGCTAATAGTTTCCTTCTTTGTGATCTAGTTTCTACCATCCAACAGCTTCACCAAGATGCCTGCAACCATGAACCAACCCTTGTTCCACTCGTATGTGAAACAACTTCTTTCACGTGCAAGTACTTGCTTCATTGTCACAAATTTCCAAGCTCCCAGGAGTGTATACACCTGCACTTCGTCACGAGCAACCTGCTCTAACACCAGCTCCAACTAAGCTTCGATACCACCTGTCACACCCCCAGGCTGGCGGTAGTCTTTCAACCATGCTTGGCGAGGTGCGGCACCACCGAACACTTTCTTTTCACCAATACTTATGTTCGTGGACTACGCCTAACCACTTATCCTACTTAGTTTTTGTTTCACAACCAAGTAATTATTAATGTTCCTTTATACCAATGAACACCCATACACATTCATTATCAACAACAATTATAAATGAAGAACACAATTGCACAGTATAAAGGTAGGGGCAAGTCCCTGAACAATGAGTTTGCCCGAATAATATATTATACAGTCTTTCAATATTACAAAGCTTTACAAGTATACTTGGAAACCCCAAGTTTCATACTTAGCCAAATTTACAACTTCATCACACCACCGTGTGACAACCAAGATTTCCTTGCCCAAGGTGGGTGGGCATGCCCTCACACGAGCTGCCTTCTCACAACCTAACCTTGTTCTCATGCACGACGAGCGGGTGACTCCACCAAGTCACCAAGACACCCCCTTCACACAATCGGATTCACCAATGTTCCACCATTCACCCAGCTTCACCAACTTCGCACCGGCGGGTGACTCCACCAAGTCTCCACCGTTTACCAACCGACGGGTACTCCTACGTACGTCCTCCCCCAAAACTGAGATATCGTGCTACCTCCATGCGGCCTTGCCCAAGAGTGGGCACATCACCAAACCTACACCTTTTCTTTTATTGCTACAGCTACACAAGTCTTGCGCACTTCTCTTCTACATTAGATGATGAGTGAAGTTATGCATGCTCCAAATGACTCCACGCCTTACTTAGTTATACGCCTCCACGGAGTGGTCGTGCCACCTCTCAGGCGACCTTCATTTACTTCAACCAATTCTTTTGTTTATGTTTGTGGTTGTTCAGCCCATCGACCAATGCCCCAAACACAATCCTTCATCATTGGATTTGCTAAGTGAATGCCACGTTCATTCACCATATAAACACATGGTTTGCTTCCATACTTTCGCACGCATGCCTTCAATTATTTTGCTCTGCCATGTTTACTAGTTCGTGTGCACTTTGTCTCTAGCCAACCTCCGCACGTCATGTTTTGTTAACTCACGTGCCCAGTTGTTGAACCAACTCATCGCACTTGCCTTCCGGTTATGCCAAGGATCGCAGGTCCTTACAGGGCGGCTCGGGCGAGGGTGTCCATGTGAACTTGTTCAGGCGTGTAAGGACCTGCGGTCCTTAGCACGCCCCACCAGCACAAGGTGTGAACTTGTTGGTGAATGAGCGAAGTAAGAAATGCGAAGTGCGAAGCTCTACAGTGAAAACGTGCGAGGTGACATGTTATAATGCGCGTAGAATAATAGAGTGAAGTCATGTTTATAGGCATGGGAGCATTAGAACCACCCACAGGCTGACCTCATACATTGTGGTGAAAATGCGATGGAGTGTTGGCCGACCAACACTTAGGCAACGGTTGAACAATGTGTGACGGCGTTGGCAGGTCAGCTGGGCAGCCAAGACCTTGCCCAGTGCACCATTAATATTATATGTGATGGAGCTCATTTAGACAGTAAGTGCTCAAGCATTCAAGCAAAGTACTCAAGCAAGAAGTGTGAGTTAAAGACCGCAGCAAGGAAGATAGGTGTAGGTCAAATGCGCCCAAGTCTTGGGCAAGTTGTTTAGTGTGCACGGGTCTTGAATGAAGGCGTGAGGTGTCGATGCATGGGTGAAGGCGTCGGGCACCCGGTTGTGCGAAGGCATGCACAGGTTCTTGGGCAGCTCAGGTGAGCGCCCCCCCATCGCGTGAAGGAAAATGTGGAGGTGGAGAAAGGTGACTCGGGTAAGGTCACCTGCCCACCGTGTGGAGGTAAGCGAAGGGTGACGTCAGTGAGGTCACCTGCCCATCGACAAGGTTCGGTTGTGACGTTTAGTTGGTAGCTCGTGTGAGGGTGTGCCTGCCCGACTTGGGCAAGGAAATCTTGCTTATCAAAGAGAGGTGTGAGATGTTGTAAAATTGGCTAAGTATGAAACTTGGGGTTTCCAAGTATACTTGTAAAGCTTTGTAATATTGAAAGACTGTATAATATATTATTCGGGCAGACTCATTGTTCAGGGAGTTGCCCCTCCCTTTATACTCTACAGTTTTGATCTCATGTATAATTGCTATTGATAATGAATGTGTATGGGTGTTCATTGGTATAAAGGAACATTAATAATTACTTGGTTGAGAAACACAAACTAAGTAGGATAAATGGTTAGGCATAGTCCATGAACATAAGTATTGGTGAAAATAAAGTGTTCGTGGTGCTGCACTTCGCCAAGTGCGGTTGAAAGACTACCAAGGCTTTGGCATCATGACAGTTGGTATCAGAGCTAGTCTGAAGACCTGGAGGAGTCTTGCAAAAAGCTGGTTGAAGCTCGAAAATTGATGACAGGAACTTGCAAGTGAAGGAAGTTGGTTTCACATTCAAGTGGAATAAGAGCTGGTTCACGTCTTGCAGGGAACTTGGAGAAGGCTAAAAAGCAAAGATGGTGGATGAACCTATGACGGGTGAGTCTAGCCATCATGCAGGTAAAGTCTTCCAGTACAAAGTTTTGGAACAAATGGGTCGATGGAGTTCTAACTGGGTTTCGATGAAGGCTGAGAATATGAAGATTCAGGAAAGTTGTTCAGAATTGAGAAGGGAACTTGAAGAACTCATAGCCAATGTAGAAGTACGATAGATGGTGAACTCAAGGAACTTGATGAGGAGATTCAATGAAGTGATCTTGGTCTTCAAGAGCTCTTGGATGAAAGAGCCCGATTAAGGAAGAAAAGTGCCATGGTGGAAGCCAAAATCAAGCAAATTGAGGAGGAGATAAAGAAGAAGCTTCTTGGTAATAATATCATTGTGATTGAGTTCCATTGGTCTCAACCCGTGGATTTCGAGAATACAACATTTCGATGCCGAAATTGTCATCTCATAGGGCACCTTCAAAGTTTGTGTCCTACAATGCCCTTCCAAAAAAAGAAAGCCAAAGCCAAGCCAAAATCTAAAAGCTGGAAACCTCATGATCCTCCTCCATTGAACGCTATTTCCAGCTCAGATGAAGAGGACGTGGAGGAAGATGTGGAAGTCGTAGAAGAAATGTCAGAACAGGTTTCTCCCCCAGTGCGTCTCGAGGAAGCATCAGTTCCTCCCAGCTCTCAGAAACGAACTCATGAGTCATCTCCTTCGGAGTCAGACAAGGAGCTATCGTCTCCAGTCCAACACAGTTTACAAATTGTTCTGAACCAACAAGGTCCAAATGGTTGGGTCAAAGTCGGCAAAAAGAAAGGGAAAAAAAGTCGACCAAGTGATTCCACCCTCGGTGGGTAGTTTCTTTGGCTTGGACCGGACTCCCTTCTTCTTCTGGTTCTGTTTGTTCAACTCTGCTTTTGTCTCTTCTTCTCTTGGGAGCCGAGGTGGATATTTATCCTTTCCGGCTGCCCTTTCAGTCTTGTGGTTCTTGCCACCCTGCGTGGTGGGCAGTCTTCTCTTTCTTGCTCCCTGTAGTCCAGTTGGATATCTTTTTGTCTTTTGGAAGTATAGGTGCCTCAGCTCTGTTTTCCCTTCGGGGCAGACTGAGGCCCTAAGCTATGTACTTTTATAATGGTTGTAGATAATAGAATTAACACAGTTCACAAAAGAAAAATATCATTGTGATTGAGCAAGAAGAGCTCGACTACATTAACAGGCTGGGAACTCACTACTGAGACAATCCAGAGGATGTTCAGAGGTTTAGTTCTATGAAGGTGGTCAATGGACACTTGGTTGGTGCACTTGAGCAGAAGACGATGGAGGACAAGCTTGAAGGGAATCAAGCTAGGCCAGGATCGAGTTCCCTAGAAGAGCTGAGCAAGGAAGTAAAGTACCTTAGGAGGAATGTCAAGTTGGAACACAAGCCAATTGACACTTCTGAGGCCGAATTCTTGAATATGGTTGCTGATGTGAGACACAAGATAAAGTCGATGGAAGTAGGTGACTCCTTGAAGCTGAGATTTGTGCAGGTGACCGTGAAGGGCAAGAGATTTGCATATTTGGTGGATACGGGAGCTACTCATAGCTTCTTAAGCAGGAAAGCAACAAAGTCTTTTGGGAAGAAAGCAAAGATGTTGAGGGAATGGAGTGCTTTCAAAGCAGTCAACTCTACCATGAAAGCTATTACTGGTGTGATGGAAGACACTCAGGTGAGAGTGGGATCGTGGTTTGGAAAGTTGGACGTGAGGATCGTGGACATGGATGATCATTCTATGGTGTTGGGGCAAGATTTTATGAGGCTTGCACAAGGCATACCAATGGTGGACCGAGACATTCTCTTGATCACAGCTGAAGGAAGAACCATGATGGTTCTGATGAATAGAAGGAGTTGCTTGGGGTATAGACCAAGGATGAATTCTATGACTTTGTATCCCAAAGATCCAAATGTGAAGCATGAGGATGTGGAGCAAAGAGGAATTGGGTGTATGACTCAAACAATAAAGGAATGGAAGTTGATTGACTTCGTTACAAGAGCGAGGAAGGATGAACCTTGGAGCACTTGATAGAGACATCTTCTACTGATGATATTCACAATGGAGTTGCAAAAGAAGGGAGTTTGAATGCTACTTCAAAGGCCGCAGTTGTCGGAGAGGATTATGAAGGTAGAGATCTAGCTGGTATAGTGGATTTTTGTAGGTATGCTATGTGCATATATGACTTTCAGTTGACGAAGGACAAGCTTGGAGAGCTTGGCTGTACATGTGAGGAGATTGAAGCTGTGCATAGATACTTGAGGACACAACATCAATCTGATACATGGGTGGATGAGAGTCAGGGAGGAAACTTCCTGGCCCTCCTTTCTCTATAGACAACCTTGGAGATGGGTTGGTGTAGGGACCTTGTTTGGGAGGGGCTACACCAACTTAGCAAGGGGCCTTGGGAGGAGGCTTCTTTATGATGGATTACAGGCTTGGATGCAGATGGCCAAATGTTGGGATAGAGTCTACATGGGTTGGACATCATGGACAACTAGAGTCATGGACATCAGGTTGGAGACATGAAGCATGACAATTATGCAGGGAAATTATGCAGGAGAATTTGTAGAGGTGTCATTCATGGACATTCTATGGCAAATGCTGAAGAAAAAGATGTTGTGCAGATGTTTTTATGACATGGAGATGTATGAGCCAGTGGAGAGGTTGTACACTCTTGTGCAACAAGGCCATGGGATGAACATGTTGCATATGGGATGGAGTTTCGATGGACCTGAGCATGGGAATTGGATAGATTCTTGGTGAGTCCAGGATGTAGCAGAAGTCAGGGAAAACTGATGGTGGCATAAGGATGTGCATTCTTATGATTTGAGTGTGACAGTTAGACTGATCACCCGACTAGTTCAAGTCATGAGGGGTACCAATGTGCAGAGGGATGTGATTATCAGGCCTACACTTAATGAGCATGCAAAGGTATGTTCTAATGAAAGACTAAAGGATGGGACAACACATGATGGAGATGGGAGTTCTACATATTTGCAGGGATGTTTACAGTATGTGGAGGAGTTGACATCATGGACCAAGGATGAGACAGTTGTTGATGTTGATCTTGGTGGATGGCTACTAGGATGGTATGTTGTCGAGGACGACAACTATTTCAGGTGGAGGAGGTTGTAAGGACTTGCGGCCTTGGCACGCCCCACCGGCACGAGGTGCGAGCTTGTTGGTGAATGAGTGAAGTAAGAAATGCGAAGTGTGAATCTCTACAACCAAAATGTGCGAGGTGACATGTTCTAATGCACGTACAAGAGTAGAGCGAAGTCATGTTTATAGGTGTGGGAGCATTATCACACACCCACGAGCTAACCTCATACATTGTGGTGGAAATGTGATGGAGTGTTGGCTGACCGAACCTTAGGTAGTGGTTGGACAATGCATGAGGGTGTTGGCAAGTCGACTGGGCAGCCAAGACCTCACCTAACGCACCATATATACTATATTCGATGGAGCTCATTTGGAAAGCAAGTGCTCAAGTGTTCCAGCAAAGTGCTCAAGCAAGAAGTGCGAGTTAAAGGCCGCAAAAAGGAAGATAGGCGTAGGTTGAATGTGCCCAAGTCTTGGGCAGGTCATTTAGTGTGCACGAGTCTTGAACGAAGGCGTGAGGTGCCGGTGCATGGGTGAAGGCGCCGGGCACCCGGTTGTGCGAAGGCGTGCACGGGTTCTTGGGCAGCTCAGGTGAGTGCCCGCTCGTTGTGTGAAGGCAAACGTGGAGGTGGAGAAAGGTGACTCGGGTAAGGTTTCCCGCCCACCATGCGAAGGTAAACGAAGGGTGACCGGGTGAGGTTGCCCGCCAGTCGACAAGGTTCTGTTGTGAAGTTTGGTTGGCAGCTCATGTGAGGGCACACCCACCTGACTTGGGCAAGGAAATCTTGGTTATCACACGGAGGTGTGAGATGTTGTAAAATTGGCTAAGTGTGAAGCTTGGGGTTTCCAAGTATACTTGCAAAGCTTTGTAATATTGAAATACTGTATAATATATTATTCAGGCAGACTCATTGTTCAGGGAGTTGCCCATCCCTTTATACTGTGCAATTGTGATCTCATGTATAATTGTTGTTGATAATGAATGTGTATGGGTGTTCATTGGTATAAAGGAACATTAATGATTACTTGGTTGAGAAACATAAACTAACTAGGATAAGTGGTTAGGCATAGTCCACGAACATAAGTATTGGTGGAAAGAAAGTGTTCGGTGGTGCCACACCTCGCCAAGCATGGTTGAAAGACTACCAAGGCTCCGGAGTCGTGACAGTGTGTGTCACGCCCCCAGGCCAGTGGTAGTCTTTCAACCGTGCTTGGCGAGGTGCGGCACCACTGAACACTTTCTTTTCACCAATACTTATGTTCATGGACTATGCCTAACCACTTATCCTACTTAGTTTGTGTTTTGAAACCAAGTAATTATTATGTTTCCTTTATACTAATGAACACCCATACACATTCATTATCAACAACAATTATACAAGAGAACACAATTGCACAGTATAAAGGGAGGGGCAACTCCTTGAACAATGAATCTGCCCGAAACATATATTATACAATATTCAATGTTACAAAGCTTTACAAGTATACTTGAAAACACCAAGTTTCATACTTAGCCAATTTTACAACTTCATCACACCTCTGTATGATAGCCAAGATTTTCTTGCCCAAGTCGGGTAGGTGCGCCCTCACACAAGCTGCGAACCAAACTTCACAACCAAACCTTTGCATGACGGGTGGGCAACCTCACCCGAGTCACCCTTCATTTACCTCCACAGGGTGGGCAGGCGACCTCACCCGAGTCACCTTTCTTGTACCTTCGCATTTGCCTTCACATGACGGGAAGGCACTCACCCTAGCTACCCAAGAACCCATATCATCCAGGTGATCGGTGCCTTCACCCATGCACCGATGCCTCTCACCTTTGTTCAAGACTCGTGCTGCCTAAACGAGCTACCCAAAAGTTGGGTGCATACGACCTACACTTTTCTCTTCTTGCTGCGGCCCTTTACTTCGCACTTCTTCGTAGAAGACTTGAGCGACTTGCTTGCTGTCCAAATGAAACTTCATCGCATGTTTTATATACGGTGCATTGGACAAGTCTTGGCTACCCAAGCCGACTTGCCAACACCCTCACATATCATTTGGTCTCTTGCGTTTGTGTTGGTCAACCAACACTTCAATGCATTTCCACTACAATATATGAGGTTGGCCCATGCGTTGAGCCTTCGCTCCCCATGCTTATAAACTTTCGCTCATCCTCCTTCATGCGTTATTTTAACATATCCTCATCGCACTTTGCTAGGGACTCACACTTCGCACTTTTCCTCCACCCTTCATTCATCGCTGAACTTGGTCACACATTGAGTGGGCATGCCTAGGAACCGCAGGTCCTTACATCCTCCTCCACCTGAAATCATTGTTGTCCTCAACAACATACCATCCTAGTAGCCATCCACCAAGATCAACATCAATAACTGTCTCATCCTCGGTCCATGATGTCAGCTCCTCCACATACTGCAAACATCCCGACAACATATGTAGAACTTCCATCTCCATCATGTGTCATCCCGTCCTATGAACTATCCTCCTTTCCTGCCTGATGCCAACATCTCTCTGTGCACTTCCAGACCCAATGTTTGAACTAGTTGGGTAGCTAATCCAACTGTCACTCTCAAGCCATGAGAGTGAACATCCTTATGCCTTTACTAGTCTATCTAAAATTTTTCCACATCCTAGACTCACCAAGAATCTCACCCATGCTCGGGTCCATGGAAGCTACATCCCATATGCAACATGTCATGATGCTTGATGCCAAGCCATCCCTGCACCATCTGCCATACCTGCTCAACCTGTTTTAAGGACTCACTGCCATGAGCAGCTAACAATGAGCCCCATCTTCTTTGTCCTCTAAGAAGATGTGGAGGGAGTAAAGCCTGAAGGCTCACCCTCACTAATCATCTCAATCCATCTATCAGGATTTTCTATCTCCATCCTCTGTAGATAAGTGACCCAATCCTCCTCTCGGTCATTCAGCCTCACATAAGCCTCATCATCATCATCATCATCATCCTCAACTACTTCTAGCCTTCTTGACAAATCCAAGATACTATCAGAAAGTGTCTTGATGATCAATGACTGCTCGGTAAGCTTTGTCTCAACCATGGAAAACCGCTTACTCATGTCATCCATTTGCTTCTCATTCCCCATTTGCATTACTTCCAACTTACAATCAGGCTTTGTCACACCAATGGGTACATCCTCCCTTCCATCGTAAATGTACAACCTCTTCAAATGTGGAACAATCATAGCATCAAATGGTTTCAAGAATTCCATTCCCAGTACAGCTTCATAGTCATCTATCTGCACTATAGTTAAGTTGACTTTCCCTACCCACTCACCTAGTCTTGTGTCCACCTTTTCAGCTACACCAAGAACACAATCAGGAGGAGAATTGACTATTTTCAATTGTGCCTTCACCAGTACAAACTTCAGCCCAATCCTTCTCGCAATATATTCACCCATGAAGTTGTGAGTAGCCCCACTATCCACCATAGTGAGTATATCAGCACCCTCAATCTTCATCCAAACATACTCCAACTTGTTCCTCTCAGGATCCCTCCGAGAGATCACCTCCGTAGCAGAAGCAGCCCCAAATACCTTCATCATCCCCACAAAAGATTCTTCATTCTTCACATTAGATTGTGCAATAGCATCCACTTTCGGTCTAGAAGGACAATTCTTCACCGTATGTGGTTCAGCACATATCCAACACTTCAAGGCTTTCTTCGTCTTCGACTTATCATCTGATTTCGAAGCATCATCCTTCTTCTTTTCTTTCGACTTATCAGACTTCTTCTTCCTATCATCATAAGTCTCATCATAATGCTCCACCAACCTGTCCACAACAGCAAAAGCTTCCTCAAGTTTTTTAATCTTCTGCCTCTTCACTTCATTCCATGACCAAGGCTTCAATCCAATAATGAAGTTGAACACCTTGTCCCTCTCCGCCATGTCAGGAAGTTCCAGAACCGCACTTGCAAACTCCTGTTGATATGTCTGTAGGTTCCCTATCTACTTTATGAACTTAATCTTCATCCTTGCTTCCCAAGTTTCATCTTGAGGAATGAAATGGGTCTGCAAAGCCTTCTTCATTTCATCCCACGAGGTAATGTCACCAGCACTACCATTGGCAATCCGATCTATCCTCCTTCGCCACCACATCTTAGCATCCCTTGTCAAGAACTGAGTAGCTACCTTCACTTTCGTCTCATCATCAGATAGACCCAATCGTTCCAAGTATTGCTCCATGTCCCATAGAAAGTTTCTAAGAGTCTTCGCACTCCTTGTACCATTGTAATATTCTGGTTCCTTGACTTTCACATGAGGCACTCCTCCACCTGAGTTATGCCTCACGACCTTCTTCAACACCGTGATCTCATCTCTACCTTCATCAAGATATTTCTGCAAGTCCACGATCTCTGCCAAGCCTCGATCTCTTGCCTCTTCAATATCCTTGATCCTTACTTCAAGTTGTGTACACAAAATATCAGTGTACTCGTGTTGAGTCTGGAGTTCATCAAGCTCTTCCTTCATCTTCAAATTGGCCTCTTGATCTTTCACAACCAAGTCCATTTTCTTAGTCCAGTAAACCTCTAAGTACTCCATCCTTTCCAACACCTTTTCAATGAATGCCATAGTAGCATCATTCGCACCATGACTAGACCCAACCTAAGATTCACCTGCCATTGCTAACAGTTTCCTTCTTTGCGTTCTAGTTTCTACCATCCAACAGCTTCACCAAGATGCCTGCAACCATGAACTAGCCCTTGTTCCACTTGTATGTGAAACAACTTCCTTCACCTACAAGTACCTGCTTCACTGTCACCAATTTCCAAGTTCCCAATTGTATCCACACCTGCACTTCATCACGAGAAACCCTGCTCTAACACCAGCTCCAACCGAGCTTTGATACCAACTGTCATGATGCCGGAGCCTCAGTAGTCTTTCAACCACGCTTGGCAAGGTGTAGCACCACCGAACACTTTCTTTTCACCAATACTTATGTTCGTGGACTATGCCTAACCACTTATCATACTTAGTTTGTGTTTTGCAACCAAGTAATTATTTTGTTTCCTTTATACCAATGAACATTGATACACATTCATTATCAACAACAATTATACAAGAGAATACAATTGCACAGTATAAAGGGAGGGGAAACTCCCTGAACAATGAGTCTGCTCAAATAATATATTATACAATGTTCAATGTTACAAAGCTTTCCAAGTATACTTGGAAACACCAAGTTTCATACTTAGCCAATTTTACAACTTCATCACACCTTCGTGTGATAGCCAATATTTCCTTGCCCAAGTCGGGAGGGCGCGCCCTCACACGAGCTGCCAACCAAACTTCACAACCAAACCTTCGCACGATGGGCAGGCAACCTCACCCAAGTCACCCTTCGTTTACCTCTTCACAGTGGGTGGGAGACCTCACTCGAGTCACCTTTCTTCCACCTCTGCATTTGCTTTCACATGACGAGCGGGTGCTCACCCTAGTTACCCAAGAACCCCTGTCAGCCGGGCACACGGTGCCTTCACTCGTGGACCAGCACCTCTCATCTTCCTTCAAGAATTGTGCTGCCTAAATGAGCTGCCCAAAAGCTGGGTGCATACGACCTATGCCTTTCTCTTCTTGCTGCGGCCCTTTACTTCACACTTCTTCATAGAATACTTAAGCAACTTGCTTGCTGTCCAAATGAAACTTCATCGCATGTTTTATATTCAGTGCATTGGACAAGTATTGGCTGGACAAGCCGACTTGCCAACGCCCTCACATATCATTTGGTCTCTTGCCTTTGTGTTGGTCAGCCAACACTTCAACGCATTTCCACTACAATACATGAGGTCGGCCTATGGGTTGAGCCTTCGCTCCCCACACCTATAAACTTTTGCTCGTCCTCGTTCATGCATTATTTTAACATATCCTCATCACACTTGGCTAAGGACTCGCACTTCCTACTTTTCCTCCACCCTTCGTTCATCGTCGAACTTGGTCGCACATCGAGTGGGCGTGCCTAGGAACCGCAGGTCCTTACAAGGCGGGTCGGGCGAGGGCCTTCCCAAGCGAATGAGCCTGTATCAAAAATGCTAAGTTGTGACCCAAGGTTGGCTTTGTGCATGTTCGTGCAGCTCATTTGCCTAGCTCTCCCTTGTCCCTTTGTTTCGGTCGTGTGGGCTAAGATGTAAATTTGTTTCGGCAGGATGTTTGAGGGCATCCTTATTAACTCATTTAGGCGGGTTGGGCGAGGGCGTCCGTGTGAACCCGTTCAGGTGGGTCGGGCGAGGGCACCCCCAAGTGAACGAGCCTGTATCAAAAATGCTAAGTTGTGACCCGAGGTTGGCTTTGTGCACGTTCATGTAGCTTATTTGCCCAGCTCTCCCTTGTCCCTTCATTACGGTTGTGTGGGCACCCACATAAACTAGTTCGGGCGAGTCGTTTGAGGGCGTCCGTGTCAACTCATTCGGATAGGCCGTTCGGACGAGTCGGACGAGGGCGTGCCTGGGCAAATGAGCCTGTATCAAAAAATACTAAGTTGTGACCCGAGGTTGGCTTTGTGCATGTTCATGCAGCTCGTTTTCTCGGCTCTCTCTTGTCCCTTCGTTACAGTCATGTGGGTGCCCATGTAAACTCATTCGAGCAGGTCATTTGATGGCGCCTGTGTCAACTCGTTTGGGCGGGTTGGGCGAGGGCATCCGTGTAAACATGTTCGGGCAGGTCGTACGAGGGTGCACCTCAGCAAATGAGCCCGTATCAAAAATGCGAAGTTGTGACCCCAGGTTGGCTTTGTGCACGTTCATGCATCTCATATGCCTGGCTCTCCCTTGTTCCTTCGTTTTGGTCGTCTGGGCGCCCATGTAAAATCGTTCGGGTCGGTCATTTGAGGGCGCCCATGTCAACTCGTTTGGGTGGGTTAGGCGAGGGAGTTTGTGTAAACTCGTTGGGGTAGGTTGGGCGAGGGCCCGTGCAGGCGAATGAGCCCATATCAAAAATGCTAGGTTGTGACCCGAGGTTGGCTTTGTGTACGTTCGTGCATCTTGTTTGCCCGACTCTCCCTTGTCCCTTTGTTACAGTTGTGTGGGCGCCCATGTAAACTCGTTCGGGTAGGTCGTTTGAGGGCGTCCATGTCAACACGTTCGGGCAGGTCGTTTGAGGGCATCCATGTCAACTCGTTTGGGCGGGTCGTCTAAGGGCGTCCATGTAAAATCGTTCGGGTAGGTCATTCAGTGTGAGGGCAGGCCCAAGCAAACGAGCTTGTATCAAAATTGCTAAGCTGTGACCGGGGGTGGGCTTTGTGCACGCTCATGTAGCTCGTTTGTCGTACTCTCCCTTGTGACTTCGTTTCAATTGTGGGTGGGCACACATGTAAACTCCATTGGGTCACTTCAGGTCATGTTAGGTCATTTCATGTCATGTCGTGTGAGGGAACCATGAAAACTCGTTCGGTTCGGTTGGGTCGGGTCATTTGAGGGCACCCATTTAAACTCGTTCGGTTCTTGCATTTCATGTGGAAAGTGGGCTGGTAATTGAGATGTTTGTTCGGTTCTTCCTGAAGGATAGCCTTGGGTCATTTTTTGGGTGGATGATTCTCATCTACTCTCCATCCCCACTTGGTAGCACATGAGCGGTAATGTTGGCCATGCTTGCCTTGTTCCTCAGTCGGCTTTTCTTGTGTAAGGTGGGTTGGTAATTGAGTTGTTTTTTCAAGTTTGCCTAAAGAATGGCCTTTTGTCATTTGTAGGGTGGCTGATTTTCATCTTCTCTCCATCCCCACTCAGTAGCACATGAGTGGTAATGTTGGCCATGCTCGTCCCGGGAGGCATATGTGAACAATTCGCCTTCTGCTCTCCAAGTTCTTGGAATTGTATGGGTTGTTGTGGTGTGGCTCCCTGGCTAGTCTTGGTCCCCTCATTCCCATCCAAATGATACAAGTGACAGGTTTCCTTTTCATGTGAAAAGTGGGTTAGTAATTGAGTTGTGTTTTTGGGTTTGCCTGAAGGATGGCCTTGGGTCATTTGTAGGGTGGCCGATTTTCATCTTCTCTCCATCCCCACTCAGTAGCACATAAGCGATAATGTTGGTCGTGCTCGTCTCGAGAGGCATATGTGAACAATTCCCCTTCTACTCTCCAAGTCCTTGGGGAGTTGTATGGGTTTTCATGGTGTGGCTGTCTCGCTCGTCTTGGTCCCCTCGTGCCCATCCAAATGATACAAGTGACAGGTTTCCTTTTCGTGTGAAAGGTGGGTTAGTAATTGAGTTGTGTTTTCGAGTTTGCCTAAAGGATGGCCTTGGGTCATTTGTAGGGTGGCCGATTTTTATCTTCTCTCCATCCCCACTCAGTAGCACATGAAAGGTAATGTTGGCCATGCTCATCCCGGGAGGCATATGTGAAAAATTCCCCTTATGCTCTCCAAGTTCTTGGGGAGTTGTATGGGTTGTTGTGGTGTGGCTCCCTAGCTCATCCTGGTCCCCTCATTTCCCTCCAAATGATACCAGTGATAGGTTTTATTTCCATGTGAAAGGTGGGTTGGTAATCAAGTTGTGTTTTCAGGTTTTCCTGAACGATGGCCTTCGGTCGTTTGTAGGGTGGTTGATTTCCATCTTCTCTCCATCCCCACTCGATAGCACATGAGTGGTAATGTTGGCCATGCTCGTCCTAGGAGGCATATGTGAACAATTCCCTCATTCCTTTGTTTGGGCCCTGCACCCATGGAAACACCAAATTTCGTTTGGGCGGGTCGGGTCGGCTCGACCAAGGCAGGTCTAGTCATGTCATGCTATGTGTGGGTGCCAAAAATTCTAAGTCATAACTACCCGTGTGTCTTCTCCACATTCGTGCGGCCCGTTTGCCCAATGCTCCCTCGGGCCTTTGTTGAGGTCGTGCACGCATGAAAACCCAAATTTCGTTCAGGCCATGCACACATGGAAACCCCAAATTTCGTTCATGTGGGTCGGGTCGTGTCGTGTGTGGGTGCCCGTACAAATGTGTTCGGGCGAGTCATGTTGGGTCGTGTCATGCCATGTGTGGGTGCTCGGGAACATGTGGCCATGCAAAAAATGCTAAGACGTGACCACCCATGTTCCTTCTGCATGTTTGTGCGACCCGTTTTCCCGACGCTCCCTTGTGCCTTCTTTCGGGATGTGCACCCATGGAAACCCCAAAATTCGTTTGGGTGGCTCAGGTCGTGCCATGCGTGGGTACTTGAGAACACGTGGCAGTGCTGAAAATGCTAATTCATGACCCCCTGTGTGCCTTCTACATGTTCGTGCAACCCGTTTTCCTGACGCTCCCTTGTGCCTTCGTTTGGGTCGCAAACCCATGGAAACCCCAAATTTTGTTCGGGTTGTGCATACAAGGAAACCCAAATTTTGTTCGGGTCGAGTCGTGCTGTGTTGTGTGTGGGTGCCTGTGCAAACGCATTCGGGTGGGTTGGGTCTGCTCGCCCAAGGCCGGTCGGGTCGTGTCGTGCCATGTGTGGGTGCCCGGGCACACGTGGTCGTGCCAAATACGCTAAGTCGTGACCACCTGTGTGTCTTCTGCACATTCGTGTGGCCCATTTTCCCAATGCTCCCTCGTGCCTTTATTCACGTCGTGCACCCACGGAAACCCCAAATTTTGTTCAGGTCATGCGCCCATGGAAAGGCCAAATTTTGTTCGGGCGGGTCAGGACGTGTTGTGTGTGGGTGCCCATGCAAACGCGTTTGGGCAGGTCGGGTCGGGTCGGGTCGGTTCGTGTTGTGTCATATGAGGGCACCCAAGGCACACGTGACCATATCAAAAATGCTAAGTTGTGACCGGAGGTGGGCTTTGTGCACGATCGTGCTGCCTGTTAATCCTGACTCTCCCTTGTGCCTTCGTCTTAGTCATGTGTCGAAGCCCATGTAAACTCATTCGTGCGGGTCGTTTGCCATGCAAACACTCATTTGGGTGGGTAATTTTCCATGTAAACTCATTCAAGCGGGTCATTTGAGGGCGCCCGTGTAAACTCATTCGGGAAGGTCATTTTCCATGTAAACTCGCTCAGGCAGGTCGTTTGAGGGCAGTCGTGTAAACTCGTTCGGGCGGGTCATTTGAGGGTGCCCGTGTAAACTCATTCTAGTGGGTCAATTGAGGGTGCCCGTGTAAACTTGTTCGGGCAGGTCATTTGCCTTGTAAACTTGTTCACGTGGGTCGTTTGCCATGTAAAATCATCGGGAGGGTTGTTTTAGGGCACGTGCATAAACTCGTTCAGTCGTGTCGTTCAGTGTGAGGGTGCACTCAGGAACACAAGACCGTATCAAAAATGCTAAGTTATGACCTGGGGTGGGCTTTGTCCACACTGATGCAGCTTGTTTGCCCGGCTCTACCTTGTGCCTTCATTTTAGTATTGTGGGCGCCCATGTAAATTCGTTTGGGTGGGTCATTTGAGGGCATCCATGTAAACTCATCTGGGCAGGTCATTTGAGGGCATCTGTGTAAACTCATTCGGTCAGGTCGTTCGAGGGCGTTAGTGTAAACTCGTTCGGGCGGGTCATTTGAGGCCATCTATGTAAACTTGTTTAGGTGGGTCATTTGAGGGCGTTCGTGTAAACTTGTTCGGGCGGGTCATTCGAGGGTGTTCATGTAAACTTGTTCGTGCGGGTCATCCGGGCGGGTCATTCGAGGGCACTCATGTAAACTCATTTGGGTGGGTTGCTTGAGGGCATTCGTGTAAACTCGTTCGATCAGGTCATTCAGTGCGTGTCCAAGCACATGAGCCCATATCAAAAATGCTAAGTTGTGACCCGTGGTGGGCTCTGTGCACGTTCATGTAGCTAGTTTACCTGGCTCTCCCTTATGCCTTCGTTTTGGTCATGTGGGCACCCATGTACAATCGTTTGGGGGGGTCGTTTGAGGGCATCTGTGTAAACCCATTTGGGCGGGTCAGGCGAGGGCGTCCGTGTAAACTCATTCGGGCGGGTTGGGTGAGGGCATCCATGTAAACTTGTTTGGGCGGGTCGAGGGAGGGCGTCCATGTAAACTCATTCAGGTGGGTCGGGCAAGAGCATCTATGTAAACTCATTCAGGCGGGTTGTTCAAGTGGATCGGGCGAGGGCATCCGTGCAAACTTGTTCGGGCGGGTCAGTTGAGGGTGTCCGTATAAACTCATTCGGGCGAGTTAGGTGAGGGCGTCCGTGTAAACTTGTTTGGGTGGGTTGGGCGAGGGCGTTCATGTAAACTCGTTCAGGCAGGTAGGGCAAGGGCGTCTGTGTAAACTCGTTCGAGCGGGTCGAGAAAGGGCGTCTGTGTAAAATCATTTGGGTGGGTCGGGCGAGGGCGCGATCGGGCACACGAGCCTGTATCAAAAATGCTAAGTTGTGACCCAGGGTGGCCTTTGCTCACATTTGTCCAGCTCGTTTTCCCACCTCTCTCTTGTCCCTTCATTTCGGTGGTGTGGGTTCCCATGTAAACTCGTTCAGGTAGGTCGTTTGAGGACATCCGTCTCAACTCATTTGGGCGTGTCATTCGAGCGGGTCGGGCGAGGGATTCCATGTAAACTCGTTCGGGTGGGTGGGGTGAGGGTGTCCATGTAAACTTGTTCATGTAGGTCGAGCGAGGGCATGCCCAGGCGAATGAGCCTGAGGTTGGCTTTGTGCACGTTCGTGCAGCTCATTTGCCTGACTCTCCCTTATCCCTTCATTACGGTCATGTGGGCGCCCATGTAAACTCATTTGAGCAGGTCATTTGAGGGTGTCTGTCTCAACTCGCTCGGGCGAGTCAAGCGTGGGCATCCGTGTAAACTTGTTCAAGCGGGTCGGGCGAGGGCATGCCCGGGCGAGCAAGCCCGTATCAAAAATGCTAAGCTATGACCCGAGGTTGGCTTTGTGCACGTTCGTGCAGCTTGTTTGCCCGGCTCTCCCTTGTCCCTTCGTTTCGGTCGTGTGCGCGCCCATGTAGACTTGTTCGGGTGGGTCGTTCGAGGGCGTCCGTGTCAACTCGTTTGAGCGGGTCAGGCGAGGGCATCCGTGTAAACTCGTTCAGGCAAGTCGGGTGAGGGTGTGCCTGGGCGAACAAGCCCATATCAAAAATGTTAAGTTGTGACCTAAGGTTGGCATTGTGCACGTTTGTGTAGCTCGTTTGCCTGACTCTCCCTTGTCCCTTCATTTCGGTCGTGTGGGCATCCATGTAAACTCATTCGAGTGGGTCATTTGATGGCATCCGTGTCAACTCATTTGGCAGTTCATTCAGGCGGGTCGAGCGAGGGCATCCGTGTCAACTCATTTGGCAGGTCATTCAGGCGGGTCGAGCGAGGGCATCCGTGTGAACTCGTTTGGGCGAGTTGGGAGAGGGCGTCCGTGTGAACTCGTTCGGGTGGCTCGAGCGAGGGTGCGCCTGAGCGAACGAGCCCGTATCAAAAATGCTAAGTTGTGACCCAAGGTTGCCTTTGTGCATGTTTGTGCAGCCCATTTTCTTGGCTCTCCGTTGTCCCCTCGTTTCGGTCGTGTGGGCACCCATGTAAATTTGTTTGGGCGGGTCAGGCGAGTGCATCCGTGTGAACTTGTTTGGGTGGGTCGGGCAAGGGCATCTGTGTGAACTCATTCGAGCAGTTCATTTGAGCGGGTCGAGTGAGGGCATCCATGTGAACTTGTTTAGGTGGGTCAGGCGAGGGCATCCATGTGAACTTGTTTGAGCGGGTCATTTGAGCGGGTCAGGCGAGGGCATCCATGTGAACTCATTCGGCCAGGTCGGGCAAGGGCATCCGTGTGAACTCTAACAGGGGTCAAGAATCAATCTCCAAAGAGGAGTTGTCACGGGCTGACACTCAATGCTAGAGAAAGCTACTAACCACAAATAAACCGATGGTTCAGGGCCACTAAACAGAGGGACGTCCGCAAAGTGCACACCACAAAATAAAGAAATGACCAAGTCCCACAAAAAACCCACAATCCAAAGGGAGGAACAAATACACAACCCGCTAATTCTTTTTCCCTTAGAAGGGGTGTGGCTCACGAGAGGACGAGGAATTCCCTCAATGGAAAAGGCACAAGATAAGATTACCACCCTCATGACCATTGGTAGGGAAAATTGCAATCTTGTAGGAGCTTAGACTGAGGGAGGGTTTTTCATTACCTGGATGCCCAACCCTTCCATGAGGGCATGTCGAGGAACAGTCAGGAGGGACTAGGGTGGCCAGCCCAATGGGTTGAACTTCTCTTCATCCATCCCATACTGACCCCACCCCAACAATTTCCCCTCACGGAAGGTTTGAGCTACCAGACGGGCGTGCAACCACTCCCTTGACCCAACCACCAGCAAAAAAGCTGACCCAAGCAACACATCAACCACCACTGCCTTTTCGAGAGAGCCAACTATGGTAGCCCGCACCCTTGGCCCATGCCTTTCAACAAACAAAAGACCAAGCACTACTGCTAAGAATGAGTCTGAATTTATCCATCATATTTCCCAAGCACCTCAACTGCAGCAACCGTGCTCGGCTGAACAGATCGTCGAAAGGGCTCCTAAGAAGCAAGCTTCCAAACCCCCTACAAAAACACATTGGGGGAAAGAAAAACAAAGGATGGGTGGGACAATCACAAGCATGGCTTGCAAGCACACACGAAAAAACAAGCATTACCTCAAGACAAGCAACCAAAAATGTTCCTGCCAAACTCCAAACCTGCTCACCTAGTGACACACCACACAGTCCCACATTGCAATCGAAACCCAACCAACCTGAACCAAAAAATAAAACCCTTGCTTTCAATGATCCTACCGTAGCTTCACCTACAGTAACCTTGTTACAACTTCTCCTTCCTCTAAATGATAAGGTTCAATGAACTTATCACGACGTTGATGGTGGCAAACCACCATCGTCGACGCAATCCAAACACTTCACCAGATCATTCAATCGGTAGGAGCGATGGACGGTGTGAACAAAGGGCAGGGACATAGTGAACACTAGTTAATGACACACGCTTACTAGGAATTCCTCGTTGAAGACCAATAATTGCAATTGTTTATCCCCATCACGATGAAATTTGAGAAGATTTCCTGGTCCTCTCGAACGAGGAAGAAAAATTCGTTGGCTACATCAATGTAGCATGCATGCGGCCCAAAACATCTAAGGGCATCACAGACCTATTATTGCCTCAAACTTCAATGGCCTAAATGGCCATAGTCCCTCTAAGAATTTGGCCGCGAAGGGGAACTTACGTGTAGCTAGTTAGCAGGCTGAGGTCTCATTCATTATCAGAATGAAATAGACAAATCACTCCACCAACTAAAAAAGGCCATGCACCACCACCCATAGAATCAAGAAAGAGCTCTCAATCTGTCAATCCTTACTATGTCTAGACCTAGTAAGTTTCCTCGTGTTGAGTCAAATTAAGCAGCAGGCTCCACTCCCGGTGGTGCCCTTCTGTTAATTCCTTTAATTTTCAGCCTTGTGACCATACTCCCCCCGGAACCCAAACACTCTGATTTCTCAGGAGGTGCTGGCGGAGTCCTTAGAGCAACATCCACCGATCCCTAGTCAGCATCATTTATTGTTGAGACTAGGATAGTATATGATCGTCTTCGAGCCCCCAACTTTCGTTCTTTATTAATGAAAAAATCCTTGGCAAATGCTTTTGCAATGGCCCATCTTTCATAAATCCAAGAATTTCACCTCTGACAATGAAATACAAATGCCCCTGACAGTCCCTATTAATCATTAATCTGGTCCCGAAGGCCAACACAATAGGACCAGACTCCTATCACGTTATTCCATGCTAATGTATTCAGAGCATAAGCTTGCTTTGAGCACTCTAATTTTTTCAAAGTAATAGCACTAGAGCCGCGACCTAGTGATGAGCCCAAAAAATGGATAATTATTTGGGCTCATTCAACCTCCTAATTCGACTTAATCCACCATTCTCATTATTTTGTTGCATGTTTTTTATTATATTTATGCTAATAGAGTGAATTGGGTTAGTCATTATGCCAACAAGTCTAATGTGTGCTTTGTGTAGCCTTTTTGGTCAATTTGGAGAAAAAATTGAAGGTTTTAATGAGCACTTGGCAGCCAAATTCGTGGGAGAACAAGGGAGAGGATTTGTAGGAAGGTGTCCCCTTCATTTATGATCCCTTACCTCGAATTCTCCACCATCAGCTCGGAGTTCAAGGGCCACCAAATCAATTAGCACAAGGGCAGCCAAGCAAGTCAAGTAGGACTGTTGTTAACTACAAGTTTTGGGCAGCCGAGTCCCTAAAGTTTAGGAGGACTGTTGGGGTCCTCAATTTGTATAAATAAGAAGGCTTAGGGCCTCATTTTGGTTAGCCAGTATTTAGTCACTTTACAGTCATTTTGTAGTCATTTTGTATTTCGATTTTTAGGCAGTAGATTAGCTTTGCTTTCAGCACATTTTCAAGCTTTCCCTTTTGGACAGTTTTTGGAATGTAACATTTCTTTTCATCAATAAAGATGAATCCAGAATTGCACCAGCACTAAATCTCTCTTAGGAGGCTGTAGCTCTTGGGGTTGGGCCCATCTCAAGTGCCCAGTACCTCCTTTATTTACTTTCATGTGTCTTTGTTGCGTTCTTAGAATAAAATCTGCTATTTAGATTTAAATCTTGTTTTGCTATTGAGGTTGTTTTTGATGAGTAAAATAGCTTTTCATGCTCAGATTTAGTTGATAGGTTGTTAACAGAAAAAGCTTCAAGAAAAGGGCCATCAAACATCTGTGGTTTCACCTTTCCCTCAGTGGGATCAGGAGTTGTGACTAGGATGACTTTGCTGCCCACAAAAACACTGATTTTGCTTTGCCATGCAATCACTAGTGTTTGATTTTCATGTGTAGAAGTTGGTTACAAGTTCAGACTTTCATTTTCTTAGTTGCATGAGTTAAAATGCATGGTTTCATTGCAGATCACACTTCTATTCATTCTCTTTACTGGCAGCTAGCATATTAGGTCAACGTAACTAGGTCTTTGAATTTACAAGTCTTTGTTTGTTCAGTTTGAAAAACCACTTACAGAGTACCTATTACCCGTCCTTACCTGCACATACTCCATCCAACCTACCTGTTTCATCCTTCACTTAGAACCCTTACCTTACATTTTCCTCATTCGCTTACTTTTCCATGATTCTCATCTTCTTGTGCAACATCGTTTCATCCATCCTTGAACAAATCTCACCATCTGTGCCACTCCTCGACTCCATCCTCCAAGTCTTGAACTCCCCTACACCCCTATTTCACCTCCATACTCATTCCTCCACCATTTTCCCTCCATCCATTCTCCAAAATCCTCTTTTCAGAACATCCAGTAGAAAAATTACAGAACATCCTGTAGAAATTCCTGAACATCCTGTAGAACCCCTGCAGACTTCCTGTAGAAGCTCACGAATGAGGTTTCTTGATATCCAAACTCTGTGAAACTCTCTAGAAGGGTGTTAGGGACTCCTTAGACCCTCTCTGAACCTTCTCAACCTTTTCCAAGCATTTCTCCTCCTTGATCCACCTCTGCAGAGTAAAAAAATAGTTAAAATCACATGCATGATAACTCTAACAACTTATTCAAAAATACAAAAAGATGTTTTCTTCAGATAGAGGTAGTCTAGACACATGTATTTTACCTTCATAGAAGTAATGGCATCTCTGTCAGTAGTTTTCATGCTCTCCTTTGCGTCAGTAGGACTAGCCGGTAGAATTAGGGTTTGCTAGGGTTTGCGTTTCTTTTTGGCTTTCAGTTTCTTTCCGCAAGTAGATTAACTTCCTTTGAGTTAGCTTTCATTCATTAGTTAAAAAGCTTCTTCTAAGAGCTCATAGAAGTTGGCTTAAGCCCCTAGCGGACTTGTGCTAGCTGACCAAGTGACAGCTGCGGAAAGAGCTAGTACTTGTGCATACAACACTGTCGCTTCCAAGTTTGTTACGAACTACCGGGTTGATAAAATTAAAGAAGGGAGTTCCAGGAGTTGTAGCATTATTGCTACAATACTAGATCTCACCACCCTTTTTAGCACCGCTGCCAGGGAAGTGTCAGAGTATTGGTGATTGCTGCTTTTCTTCTATTTTCCACTACAACCTTCTGCTAAGTAGTTTATTTCATTTCATTTCCGCAAAAGTAGAGTATGCATTTCCCACTTTCATAGATTATCATTTCAATTCCACAATTTCATTTCTGCAAGCGTAGATTAGCATTTCAATTCCGCAAGCGTAGACTAGCATTTCATTTCTACAATTTCATTTTCACAAAATAGATTAGTCATTTCCTGCTTTCATTTCAATTCCGCATTTTCATTTCAGCAAGATAGTTAGTTGTAGTTCAATCTATTTTAGTTTTTGCAGGTACAAGTAGAAAACAGAAAAAAACAACCAAAAAGATTTCCTTTCATGCCTTGTAGGAGTAGAGATAATTTAGAAAAATATTTGCACAACACCCCCCACTGCTTCACACAACCAACCTTATCTCTTCTTCGATGGCTATGATTAAGAAGAAGCCCTAGGTGGACATCAAGGCATCTTTAAAGAACCTCTAGGGGAGAAGAAGAAGAAAACATTCCTCTGGAGCAAATGGCTACAAGTAGAAATGTTGGGAGCAGTGCCTTGTCCAAAAATGAATTTGAAAATCAGATGGAAGATTTCAAGAGTGATATGAGGCAGTTCCTTGCCATGCAACTGGATACCTGGCGGATCCAAAAGAAGCAAGAAGAAGCCAAGAGGGCTTTGGCCATTTTTTGTCCTAGGTGCACTAGAAAGCATCCTAGGAACGAATGTCCATTGTACTCCATAGAAGTATTTTTTGTCTGTGAAGAATACCATCCTACAGATCAGTGCCCTTCCTTACCCAGAATCAAAGCTGCATATCAGAGAGCCAAAGGAGCCACTGAATCACTCTATTATATGAACCAAAGGAGGCCACATGGACCTAGATCTTACTAGCAGGAACTGCAAGGGACACCCAATACCTATTATGACCCCTATCAAGCCACTTTCATGCCTTCTTGGGGTCCCCCTGCTCATCCTTTCTGGTTCACACCTCCTCCTTGTTCCTTCACAGATCCATATTATGCCCAGCCAGTTACTCATTCGTTTCACTCTTATGCTCAGCCATAGCCTCAGTGGAATGCACCTCATCAGGGGTGGAGGCCCCAATACAACACTCCTCCCGCTTCTTTTCCTCCACCACCTGCTCGTCCACAACCATCGCCTCCTTCTCCACTAAGGCAACCCCAAATGCCTACCCAACCATAACCCCATCCACATCCATCTCAAATATACACCCCCACTCAGCTACCCATACCACCATTTCCAAATCCACACATTGGAGTAGCTCAACTCCATTACAATGCTGAGGCACAACATGTCCAAATGACTCCTCTTGAGCTCAACGATCTTCACCATAGCTCAAGAAGAGTGTTGCAAAGCAGAGATTATATTGACAAAATTGAAGGACCAAAGGCAAAAGAAGATTCAAAAGAGGAGATCAAAGAACCATGGGCTACACTTGAAGAATAGAAGAGATCAGAATCAGAGATCGAGAAAGCTCCCTCATGGTTACCATCAAACCCTCCATGTAGTCAAGAGAAAAGTCAGCAAAAAGAGGAAGATATGAAGGTCATGATAGAAGAAGATATGGAGAATGATCCAGATCACCAAAAGGACCAAGGATATCAAAGCTATATTAAGACATGGTTCCAGACAGTCACTAAGTTGCAGCAGTACTCTCTTCCTCAGCTATGTTTGATCCCTTCAAAGTCAAATCATTTGGTCTCTGAGATCTGGATCGTTGTCAAAGCATGCATTTCAAGCCACCACATCATTTTATCTCTAATCTCGATGTGCACCTAGCTCCATTGGAAGTATTCTTATACTTGAAAAGAATTTTGTTTTTCAAGTAGGATAGGGTAGAAAAAAATGAAAATGAAAATAAGATGAAAATAAAAATCTAAGGTGAAAACCTCCTCAGAGGCGCCTTAGATTGGCTCATTTATTGAAAACCTCCATGAGGCGGTCAATGGGTTGGAAAAAAAGAGAAAAGAGAATAAGATCTCTGGGTGAAAACCTCCCTTGGAGGCGCCTAGGGCAGGCAATTAGGGTGAAAACGTCCATGAGGCGCCCTAGTTGTTTTTCAAAAAAAAAAAAAAAAGAGAAAAAAAAAAATAAAAATAAACCTAATTTCCATTGGATAATTGTAGGTTGTAAGAAGGACATTGCAGGTCAAGAGGATCACTCAAAGAAAAGACAAAGGAATTTTTGTGCCTTCTACAGGAAGTTTTGTATTTCTACATGAAACATCCTGTAGAACCTTTGGACGAACCAAATTCAATCTTAAAAGGGAATCTAATGGTGGGAATCTGTTGGTTAGGCCTGCAAGCACATCTGTGTCCATCCCTCGCCTTTCTCCATCATTTTTTCCACCTCATTGTGCTTCTTTTATGAAAACTGTGTTTTCTACAGGAAGTTCCTGTAGAAATTACAAGAAGTTAAAAATGGATTGCAAAAAAAGTAGTTTGGCGAACATGGTAGCTTCCTCAAGGGTTCAGAAGTCCTCCTGCACTTTTCAAACTCCTCCTCCATCATCTCCATGCCTGCATCACAGCCAAAGCTCAGTTTTTCTTTCCATGCAAAAACTTGCAGACTGCTTTGAAGAAAAAAATACATAGAACAGAATTTGTTTTTACCCTAACTTGAAAACCATGCATCCATTTGAAAAACTATTTTACGAGGAATTATATAGGGATGATGGAAACATGCCCAAGCAGTTTCAGCCAATTCCGGTGCATGGTTTCCAAGAAATCAGCCTCCATCACCATCAACCATTTTTTCATTTTCTCCATATCCATGCATCCATTTCAAAACCTGTTTCATGGGGAGATGCATATGGGTGATTGTAGCCTACCCAAGCAGTTTCATCCGATTCCGATGCACGGTTTCCGACAAATTGATCTCTGAAATATTCAGCCATTTTCCATTTTTCTCAAAATCTGTGCATCCATTGATCTCAATTTTGCTATGGGAGGTGCATCATGATGATAGGAACATGCTCAGCAAGTTTCAGATCGAGCCGATCTATCGTTCGGGAGAAATGGCGAAAACAAGTTTCAGTCTTGAGAAAATTCAACAGCAGCAGCTTGAGGGTGCAGATATGAACGTGGAAACGAACTCCTACAACTTAGATCCGGCTAGAGGATACCTGCACAAGCAAAATAACCACACATCAGATAGCAAAGAGCTTATAGCACAAAGGATCCATCGTGCAACCACCGAAACAAATGCATGCAGTAGCAGAAAGCACCTCACATCAACCATTTGACTTCAGGTACGTGACTAAAACTTGTTCCTCTATTTCATGAATCTAATATAAGCGCTGCATGAACGAATGAGATGGGGGTTTTCAGCCAGGAAGTTAGCCATATTTGATTCCACTCATCCAGGCAAAAATCACGTAGCATGCATGTATAGTCATTCACGTGGAAGTTGAAAAACACAGGCAGTGGTGGACGTGTTGAACTCCAGCGCACAGGACATCAGATGATTAACAAATAGAAGAAGACATGCAGTTCATAACATCACTGCAGTTTGAAAAATCCAGTGCACATGTTTTTTCCACCTCACCACAAATCAAACAGCAATTAAAGAAGGCTCGGCTGAAACTCACCAACTGTTGTTCATCTGCACTTGCCACATCCTCAACTAAAGTATGCACAAAATGATTAACTAGTAATCCTCCACTAGTTTCTCTACCTGTCTTCAAGATTCTGCTGCGTATCAGGCTCGCTCAGAGGCACAGGGGCACTCTACAGGAAGACGTCCTACAGGAAAGTATAGCAAAGCTGTCCAGAGCAGAAAAGCCCGAGTTTTTCTTCATCAAATTTGGAGCCTGAAGAGAGATATGTAGCACAAGGGAAGAAGATTTTGCAGCCTCATCATTTATTAGATGGACTAACAGAGGTACTGGGAGAGAATGATGAACTTCAAATGCTCAAAGATGGGCTATTTGGAGATGTGTTATGGTCCACACAGGAGGCCATCATTCTTCCACCATGGATTGTTCTTGCAGTACAGCCAAGGCCTGGTGTGTGGGCTTATGTCCATGTCAATGTTGATGAACTTGATGCTGAACAGCTTTCTGTGGCTGAATATTTGGAATTCAAGAAGCACCTTGTGGATGAAAGTGTCAAGGATAAATATGCATCGAAGCTAGACCTTGAGCCCTTCAATGAATCTTTTCCTCGCCCAACACGGCCATTGGTAGTGGAGTTCAATTTCTCAATCAACATTTGTCCTCAATATTATTCCATGATAGAGAAAGCATGCAACCCTTGCTGGATTTCCTTCGAGCACACAGCTACAGAGGCCTGAAGTTGATGCTGAATGAGAGAATACAAAGGTTGTCCAAGCTACGCTCAGTCTTGGTAAAGGCAGAGGAACATCTTAAAAAGTTCCCCAAGAATACACCATATACAGAGTTTGAATACAAATTACAAGAAATGGGATTGGAAAAAGGATGGGGAGACAATGCAGAACATGTCTTGGATATGATTCAGTTGCTCTTGAAGACTCTGCAGGCCCCTGATCCATCAACTTTAGAAACGTTTCTAGGAAGGATTCCTATGGTCTTTAATGTTGTGATTCTTTCACCTCAGGGTTATTTTGGCCAAGCAAATATTTTAGGAATGCCAGATACTGGTGGACAGGTTGTGTATATACTTGATCAAGTTCGTGCATTGGAGAATGAATGTTGATGAGAACAAAACATCAAGGATTGGACATCAAACCTGAAATTATTGTGGTGAATCGGTTGATTCCTGAGGCCTATGGTACAACATGCAATCAACAAATTGAAAAAATCCACAGGAAAAGCAAGAGGAAAAGCAAGAAAGAAAAAGAAGGAAGAAACAGAGAGAAAAAAAAAAAAACAAGTTTAATCCCTGGAAATTGTTGCAGGTTGCAGGAACACCATGTGGAAAGGGGGCCTCCCAACAGAAGCAGAAGGGTCCCTACCAAGTTCCCAGGCATCCTCACATCCATCCCCTCCATGAACACTCATTTTTTTAGGGTTCGGACACAATCTAATCATGGTTCAACCTTCTACAGGAAGCTACACGACTTTCTACAGGAAGTTCTGTATTTCTACCAGAAACATCCTGTAGAGCCTTTGGGCAGGCCAGAATCGATTATGGAGAGGGATTTGAAGCTTGAAGTCTGTTGAGGAGGCTTGCAACCACTCTTTTCTTCCATCCTCCACTAGTTTCATCTCTTTTCACTACCATTGCCACCATCTGATTGAATATACTTGCACAATCATACCAAAGCTGAGAATTCTCTAGGAAAAGGAGCAGGCAGTGGGAAGAAGCAAAGAGAAAAGCATGGTTTCATGATAAAGAAGAGGACATCACTTCAGAAGCTTGGCACGACAGGGAGGCAACCAGGGCCATCAAAGATGAGGAGATAGATTGGTTGCTCAGACGATGAGCAACACTTTCAGTAGGGGGGTGATGATGAGCCCCAGAAATGGATAATTATTTGGGCTCATTCAACCTCCTAATTCGACTTAATCCACCATTCTCATTAGTTTATTGCATGTTTTTGATTATATTTATGCTAATAGAGTGAATTGGGTTAGTCATTATTCCAACAAGTCTAATGTGTGCTTTGTGTAGCCTTTTTGGTCAATTTGGAGAAAAAATTGAAGGTTTTAATGAGCACTTGGAAACCAAATTCGTGGGAGAACAAGGGAGAGAATTTGTAGGAAGGTGTCCCCTTCATTTATGGGCCCTTACCTCGAATTCTCCACCATCAGCTCGGAATTCAAGGGCCACCAAATCAATTAGCACAAGGGCAGCCAAGCAAGTCAAGTAGGATTGTTGTTAACTACAAGTTTTGGGCAGCAGAGTCCCTAAAGTTTAGGAGGACTGTTGGGGTCCTCAATTTGTATAAATAAGAAGGCTTAGGGCCTCATTTTGGTTAGCCAATAGTTAGTCACTTTATAGTCAATTTGTAGTCATTTTGTAGTTCAATTTTTAGGCAGTAGTTTAGCTTTGCTTTCAACACATTTTCAAGCTTTCCCTTGTGGACAGTTTTTGGAATGTAACATTTCTTTTGATCAATAAAGATGAATCCAGATTTGCACCAGCACTAAATCTCTCTTAGGAGGCTATAGCTCTTGGGGTTGGGCCCATCTCAAGTGCCCAGTACCTCCTTTGTTTACTTTCATGTGTCTTTGCTGTGTTCTTAGAATAAAATCTGCTATTTAGATTTAAATCTTGTTTTGTTATTGAGGTTGTTTTTGATGAGTAAAATAGCTTTTCATGCTCAGATTTAGTTGATAGGTTGTTAACATAAAAAGCTTCAAGAAAAGGGCCATCAAACATCTATTGTTTCACCTTTCCCTCAGTGGGATCAGGAGTTGTGACTAGGATGACTTCGCTGCCCACAAAAACACTGATTTTTCTTTGCCATGCAATCACTAGTGTTTGATTTTCATGTGTAGAAGTTGGTTACAAGCTCAGACTTTCGTTTTCTTAGTTGCATGAGTTAAAATGCATGGTTTCATTGCAGGTCACACTTCTGTTCATTCTCTTTACTGGCAGCTAGCATATTAGGTCAACGTAACTAGGTCTTTGAATTTACAAGTCTTTGTTTGTTCAGTTTGAAAAACCACTTGCAGAGTACCTATTACCCATCCTTACTTGCACATACTCCATCCAACCTACCTATTTCATCCTTCACTTAGAACCCCTACCTTACATTTTCCTCATTCGCTTACTTTTCCATGATTCTCATCTTCTTGTGCAAGATCGTTTCATCCCTCCTTGAACAAATCTCACCATTTGCGCCACTCTTCGACTCCATCCTCCAAGTCTTGAACTCCCCTACACCCCTATTTCACCTCCATACTCGTTCCTCCACCTTTTTCCCTCCATCCATTCTCCAAAATCCTCTTTTTAGAACATCCTATAGAAAAATTACAGAACATCCTGTAGAAATTCCTGAACATCCTGTAGAACCCCTGCAGACTTCCTGTAGAAGCTCACGAATGAGGTTTCTTGATAGCCAAACTATATGAAACTCTCTAGAAGGGTGTTAGGGACTCCTTAGACCCTCTCTGAACCTTCTCAACCTTTTCCAAGCATTTCTCCTCCTTGATCCACCTCTTCACAGTAAAAAAATAGTTAAAAGCACATGCATGATAACTCTAACAACTTATTCAAAAATACAAAAAGATGTTTTCTTCAGATAGAGGTAGTCTAGACACATGTATTTGACCTTCATAGAAGTAATGGCATCTCTGTCAGTAGTTTGCATGCTCTCCTTTGCATCAGTAGGACTAGCCGGTAGAATTAGGGTTTTCTAGGGTTTGTGTTTCTTTTTGGCTTTCAGTTTCTTTCCGCAAGTAGATTAGCTTCCTTTGAGTTAGCTTTCATTCATCAGTTAAAAAGCTTCTTCTAAGAGCTCATAGAAGTTGGCTTAAGCCCCTAGCAGACTTGTGCCAGCTGACCAAGTGACAGTTGCGGCAAGAGCTAGTACTTGTGCATATAGCACCGTCGCTTCCAAGTTTGTTACGAACTACCAGGTTGATAAAATTAAAGAAGGGAGTTCCAGGAGTTGTAGCATTATTGCTGCAATACTGGAGCCCACCACCTAGCCAATTAAGGCTAGGAGCATGCCACAAACAAAAGGGACGGAAGGGCAGGTGCACACCGAGTAAGCGGACCGACCTTTACAACCCAAGATCCAACTATAAGCTTTTTAATTACAACAACTTAAATATACGCTATTGGATTTGGAATTACCATGGCTGCTGGCAACAGAATTTCCATCTAATGGATCCTCGTTAAGGGATTTAGATTGTACTCATTCCAATTACCAGACTTGATGAGCCCATTATTGTTATTTATTCTCAGTTTCTCCCCATGACAGGATTGGGTAATTTGCATGCATGCTGCCTTCCTTGGATGTGGTAGCTGTTTCCCAGGCTCCCTCTCCGGAATCGAACCCTAATTCTCCATCACCCATCACCACCATGGTATGCCTCTATCCTACCATTGAAATTTGATAGGGTAGAAATTTGAATGAAGCATCGCCAACACAAGGGTTGTGCGATCCGTCGAGTTATCATGATTCACTGGAGAAGCGGGCAAGCCCGTGCCGGCCTTTTATCTAAAAAATGCATCCCTTCCAAAGAGTCGGGACTTGGTGCAGGTATTAGCTCTAGAATTACTACAATTATCTGAGTAGTATGGTACCCTCAAAAAAACTATAACCGATTTAATGAGCCATCCACAGTTTCACAGTCTGAATTAGTTCATACTTAGACATGTATGGCTTAATCTTTGAGACAAGCATATGACTACTGGCAGGATCAACCAAGTAGCACCCTCCCACTTCAAAGGGCATTCTGGGTGCTCTCTTACCAAGAGCCAACCTGAACACCCATAAAGTCAAAGAGATGTCAAAATATCATGTAAAACTTTTATGCCTTGCACCTCTTGCATCCCAAGAAGGAAGCACACGCAACATGCCAAGGACATGGCAGACAAATGGGTATACATGCCGAGCCACAATGCATCAAGGTCACTCCAGAGTTTGTAACCACACCCTAACCAACAAGAAAACGAGTGATCACTCACCCACTCCCTTAGAAATGCCTCCACGCCCCGCACTGAGGCCACCTAGGAGTCCACCCAGACAGCAGCAACGGTGGACCTTAATCTCTCATTCATTTGCGGCAGCCTCGATGCAAAGGAAACAAATGGAGAATGACCAACCATGCAACCTCTATATTATAAATGAGCCCCAACTCTCCTTGCCCCACACCGAAGCCACCTAGGAATCCACCTAGACAATAGCAACGCTGGACCTCGATCTCCCAATCACCTGTGGCAGCCTCGATGTGAAGGAAAAGGAAGGAAATAAAAAGAGGATGACCGATCAAAAATCCTACCATATAGAGGCCATACAAAACTCCCCGCCCCACACCAATGCCACATAGGAATCCACTCGGACAACAGCAATAGTGGACCTCGATCGGATGATCACCTGCGGTATCCTAGACACAAAGGCAAGGGAAGGAAATAATACAAGACAAACCGAGCCCGCAACCTTAGAAATTTCCCCCAACCCTCCCCTCCCTACACAGAGGCCACCTGGGAGTCCACCCGGACAGCAGCAACAATGGACCTCAATCACATGATCGCCTGCAGTAGCCTCAATGCAAAGGAAACAGAAGGAAATAAAACAAGACCAACCAAGCCCACAAAATCTCTTAGAAATGCCCCCCGACCATCCCCACCGCAGACCGAGGCCAACTAGGAGTCACCCTTTATAGCAGCAATGGTGGACCTCGATCACTTGACCGCCTATGGCAACCACATTGTAAACGCAAAGGAAGGAAATAAATGCAAATCAAGAGGCTCGCTACACAATAAAAGAACATATCCAAACAGGAGGAGGGATCAGGCAACTCCACACCACACACACCCTACGTATAGACAACCTAGGAGATTTCCCATAGCTTTACCAACTGGACAATGAATAATTTTCCCCTACGGCCACCTCCACATAAAGGAGGGAGGTCAAAGTGTTCCACCTCAAAATCCTTCTTCCAAATAGCCCCCACCATTGACGTAGCAAGCCTCCTCCCCATTGGACCATAACTGCATATACAATTGAAACAGCAAATGCCCCCCAACCCTCCCCTCCCTACACAAAGGCCACCTAGGAGTCCACCTGGATAGCAGCAATGATGGACCTCGATCGCATTATCGCTTGTGGTAGCCTCAATGCAAAGGAAATGGAAGGAAATAAAACAAGACCAACTGAGTCCACAACCTCTCTTAGAAATGCCCCCTGACTCTCCCCACTGCGCATCGAGGCCACCTAGGAGTCCACCCATATAGCAGCAACGATGGACCTCGATCACTTGACCGCCTGCGGCAACCATGATGCAAAGGAAAAGGAAGGAAATAAATGCAAATCAAGAGGCTCGCTACACAATACTAGAACATATCGAACAGGAGGAGGGATCAGGCAGCTTCGCACCCCACGCACCCTACATACAGGCAACCTAGGAGATTGCCCACAGCTTTAGCAACTGGACAATGAATAATTTTCACCTATGGCCACCTCCACACAAAGGAGGGAGGTCGAAGCGTTCCACCTCGAAATCCTTCTTCTAGATAGCCCCCACCATCAACGTAGCAAGCCTCGTCCCCATTGGACGATGAGCACATACAAAATTGAAACAACAAATGCCCATAAACATTGTGACTTAAGATTTCCAACTGCAAAAGCCTGCCACGCAAGCAAGATGCAATGAAAAAGCTAACCACTCAATCAAACATATTGGCCGACACATCTATCAAAAACTCAAAGCCAACGCAACCACAAACGATGTGCACTTTGAGAGGAATGCCAACCCTTAACCTTACAATAAGGAGAGCCTCACATTGCCCGATGGAAAAAGCAAGCAAGAGGGATGGTAGGTGGTCTACAACCAAAACCCTTCCACATCCCTCTTAAATGTATGCATCTCAACCACCAATGCCAACATAGAAAGAGTACAAGCACAAGAAATCAGCATGATAAATAGCCGAACAATGAAGAGGCTAGCCGTCATAGGGAGCCACACCACAACAACCCATACAACTTCGAGAACATAGAGCAGAAGGGGAATTGTTCACATATGCCTCCTGGCACAAGCATGGCCAACATTATCGCTCATGTGCTATCAAGTGGGTATGGAGAGAATATGAAAATTGGCCACCCTACAAACGACCCAAGGCCATTCTTGAGGAAAACCTGAAAAACCAACTCAATTACCAACCCACCTTTCACACGAAAAGAAAAACCCTCCCCACCAAATAGGGAGGAGGTGAACAATATAATGAGGAGCCAATTTCAATGGAGCCACACATGGTTTCCCAGCTCAATAAAAATTTTCTATTCGCAATAACCGAGGGGCACGATAGCGAAATAAGCACGACGAAGTTTTGGGGCTTCCATCTAGGACCACAACAATGAAGGCTCAAAGGAGTGCCAAGAAAACTTTTAACATTTTTATCATTTGGATGGGAAAGAGGGATAGGGATGAGCATGGCCAACATTACCACTCATGTGATACTGAGTGGGGATGGAGAGAAGATTAAAATCGGCCACCCTACAAATGACCCAAGGCCATCGTTCAGGCAAACCTGACAAAAAAACTCAATTACCAACCAACCTTTCACATGGAAATAAAACCTATCACTTGTATCATTTGGATGGGCACGAGGGACCAGGACAAGAGAGGGAGACAAACCACAACAACCCATACAACTCCAAGAACTTAGAGAGCAAAAAGGGAATTGTTCACATATGCCTTCCGGGACGAGCATGGCGAACATTACCACTCATGTGCTACCGAGTGGGGAGGGAGAGAAGATGAAAATCAGCCACCCTACAAACGACCCAAGGCCATCGTTCAGGCAAACCCAAAAACACAACTCAATTACCAACACAACTTTCACACGAAAAGAAATCCTGTCACTTATATCATTTGGAGGGGCACGAGGGGACCAGGACGAGCCAGGGAGCCACACCACAACAACCCATACAACTCCAAGAACATAGAGAGCAAAAGGGGAATTGTTCACATATGCCTCCCGGAATGAGCATGGACAAAATTACCCCTCGTGTGCTACCGAGTGGGGATGGAGAGAAGATGAAAAGCGGCCACCCTACAATCGACCCAAGGCCATCATTCAGGCAAACCTGAAAACATAGCTCGATTACCAACCCACCTTTCACAGGGAAAGAAAACATGTCACGGGTATCATTTGGAGGTGAACGAGGGAACCAAGATGAGCTAGGGAGCCGCACCACAACAACCCATACAACTCCAAGAACTTAGAGAGCAGAAGGGGAATTGTTCACATATGCCTCCTGGGATGAGCATGGCCAATATTACCGCTCATGTGCTACTGAGTGGGGATGGAGAGAATATGAAAATCATCCACCCTACGAATGACCCAAGGCCATCATTTAGGCAAACCCAAAAACACAACATGATTACCAACCCACCTTTCACACGGAAAGAAAACCTATCACTGGTATCATTTGGAGGGGCACGAGGGGACCAGGACGAGCCAGGGAGCCACACCACAACAACCCATACAACTCCAAGAACTTAGAGCACATGGGGAATTGTTCACATATGCCTCCCGGGACAAGCATGGCCAAAATTACCACTCATGTACTACCGAGTGGGGATGGAGAGAAGATGAAAATCGGCCACCCTACAAATGACCCAAGACCATCGTTCAGGCAAGCCCAAAAAAACAACTCAATTACCAACCCACCTTTCACATGGAAAGAAAACTTGGCACTCATATCATTTGGATGGGCAAGAGGGGACCAAGACAAGCCTGAGAGCCACACCACAACAGCCCATACAACTCCCCAAGAAGTTAGAGAGTAGAAGGGGATTTGTTCACATATGCCTCCTGGGACGAGCATGGCCAACTTTACATCTCATGTGCTACCAAGTGGGGATAGAGAGAAGATTAAAATCAGCTACCCTACAAACGAACCAAGGCCATCCTTCAAGCAAACCCGAAATAACAACTCAATTACCAAACCACCTTTCACACGTAAAGAAAACCTATCACTTGTAGCATTTGGATGGGCACGAGAGAATAGGACGAGCCTGGGAGCCAAACCACAACAACCCATACAACTCCAAGAACTTGGAGAGTAGAAGGGGAATTTTTCACATATGCCTCCTAGGACAAACATGGCCAACATGTCCGCTCATGTGCTACTGAGTGGGGATGGAGAGAAGATGAAAATCGGCCACCCTACAAATGACCCAATGGCATCCTTTAGGCAAACCTGAAGAAAAAAAAAAAAACTCAATTACCAATCCACCTTTCACACGAAAAGAAAACCTGTCACTTATATCATTTGGATGGGCATGAGGGGACTAGGACGAGCCAGGGAGCCACACCACAACAACCCATACAACTCTAATAACATAGAGAGTAGAAGGGGAATTGTTCACATATGCCTCGCCAGATGAGCATGGCCAACATTACCGCTCATGTGCTACCAAGTGGGGATGGAGAGAAGATGAAAATCGGCCACCCTACAAATGACCCAAGGCCATCCTTCAGGAAAACCTGAAAACACAACTCAATTACCAACCCACCTTTCACACGAAAAGGAAACCTGTCACTTGTATCATTTGGATGGGCATGAGGGGACCAAGATGAGCCAGGGAGCCACACCACAACAACCCATACAACTCCAAGAACTTGGAGAGCAAAAGGGGAATTGTTCACATATGCCTCCTGGGACGAGCATGGCCAACATTACTGCTCATGTGCTACCATGTGGGGATGGAGAGAAAATGAAAATCAACAACCCTACAAATGACCCAAGGCCATTCTTCAAGCAAACTCGAAAAAACAACTCAATTACCAACCCACCTTTCACACGAAAAGCCGACCGAGGAACCAAGGTGAGCATGGCCAACATTACCGCTCATGTGCTACCGAGTGGGGATGGAGATTAGATGAGAATTAGCCACCCTACAAATGATCCAAGGCCATCCTTTAGGTAGAACCAAACAAACATCTCAATTACCAGCCCACTTTTCACATGAAAAGAAAGAACCGAACGAGTTTACATGGGTGCCCTCACACGACCCGACCCGACCGAATTGAATGAATTTTCATGGGTGCCCTCACATGAGACGACACTACCCAACCTAACCTGACCCGAAGGGACATGACACGATAGAGTTTACATGGGCGCCCACACACAAATGAAAAGAAGGCACAAGGGAAGGCTGGGCAAAAGAGCTACACAAACATGCACAAAGCCCACCCCCGGTCACAACTTAGTAGTTTTTATACAAGCTCGTGTGCCCAGGAACACCCTCACACTGAAGGACCTTCCCAAATGAGTTTACATGGTCGCCCTCAAATGAAACACCTGAACGAGTTGACACGGATGCCCTCAAACAACCTACCCGAACGAGTTTATATGGGCACCCACATGACCGTAAGGGACATGGGAGAGCCAGGCAAACGAGCGACACGAACATGCACAAAGCCAACCTTGGGTCACAACTTAACATTTTTGATATGGACTCATTCACCCGCACGCACCCTCGCCCGACCCGCCCGAACGAGTTTACATGGACGCCCTCAAACGACCCGCCTGAACGAGTTGACACGGACGCCCTCAAACGACCCGCCCGAACGCATTTACATGGGCGCCCACATGACCAAAACGAAGGGAGAAGGGAGTGCTAGGAAAACGAGCTGCATGAATGTGCATAAAGACAACCTCGGGTCAAAACTTAGAATTTTTGATACGGGCTCGTTCGCTCGTGTGCGCCCTCGCCTGACCTGCCCGAACAAGCTTACACCGACGCCCTCGCCCGACAAGCCCGAACGACCCGACCGAATGAGTTGACATAGATGCCCTCAAATGACCCGCTCGAATGAGTTTTCATGGGCGCTCACATGACCGTAATAAAGGGACAAGGGAGAGCCGGGAAAATGAGCTGCACAAATGTGCACAAAGCTAACCTCAGGTCACAACTTAGCATTTTGGATACGGGCTCATTTTCCCGGGCGCGCCCTCACCCGACCTACTCGAACGAGTTGACACGGATGCCCTCAAACAACTTGCCCGAACGAATTTACATGGGCACCCAAGCGACCGAAACGAAGGGACAAGGGAGAGTCGGGAAAATGGGCTTCACAAATGTGCACAAAGCCAACCCCGGGTCACAACTTAGCATTTTTTATACGGGTTCATTCACCCGGGCATGCCCTCGCCCGACCTGCCCAAACGAGTTGACACGGATGCCCTCAAACAACCCACCTGAATGAATTTACATGGGTGCCCACATGACTGTAATGAAGGGACAAGGGAGAGCCAGGAAAATGAGCTGCACGAATGTGCACAAAGCCAACCTTGGGTCACAACTTAGCATTTTTTATACAGCTCATTCGCTTGGGCGCGTCCTCGCCCAACCCGCCTAAACGAGTTCACACGGACACCATTGCACAACCTGCCCAAAAGACCAACCTGAATGAGTTGACACGGACGCCCTCAAACAACCTACCCGAACGAGTTTACATGGGCACCCACACGACTGAAACGAAGGGACAAGGGAGAGCCAGGAAAATGAGCTGCATGAACGTGCACAAAGCAAACCACAGGTCACAACTTAGCATTTTTGATATGGGCTCGTTCACCCAGGCATGCCCTCACCCGACCCACCTGAATGAGTTCACAAGGACACCCTCGGCTAACCCGCCCCAACAACTCGCCCGAATGAGTTGACACGGACGCCCTAAAACAACCCACGCAAACGAATTTACATGGGCGCCCACATGATTGAAATGAAGAGACAAGGGAGAACCAGGCAAATGAGCTGCATGAACGTGCACAAAGCCAACCTCGGGTCACAACTTAGCATTTTTTATACGGTGTCATTTTCCCAGGCGCGCCCTCACCCGACACACCCGAATGAGTTCACACGGACGCACTCACTCGACCCTCTCGCATGATTTTCGATGGACGCCCTTACCTGACTCGCCCGAATGAGTTGACACGGACACCCTAAAACGACCCGCCCGAATGATTTTACATGGGCGCCCACACGAGCAAAACGAAGGGACAAGGAAGAGCCATGCAAATGAGCTACACGAATGTGCACAAAGCCAATCTCGGGTCACAACTTAGCATTTTTTATACGGGCTCATTTGCCTGGGTGGGCCCTCGCCCGACCCACCTAAATGAGTTCACACAGACGCACTCGCATGACCCGCCTGAACGAGTTGACATAGACACCCTCAAATGACCCACCTGAATGAATTTACATGGGCGCCCACATGACCGAAATGGAGGGACAAGGGAGAGCCAGGAAAATGAGCTACACGAACATGCACAAAGACAACCTTGGGTCACAACTTAGCATTTTTGATATAGGCTCATTCGCCCAGGTGCGCCCTCGCCCGACCCACCTGAACGAGTTCACACGGATGCCCTCGCCCGACCCACCTGGACGAGTTCACATAGATGCCCTCGCCTGACCTGCTTGAATGAGTTGACATGGACACCCTTGAACGAAACGTCCAAACGAGTTTACATGGGCACCCACACGACTGAAACGAAGGGACAAGGGAGAGCCAAGAAAATGAGCTGCACGAACATGCACAAATCCAACCTCGGGTCACAACTAAGCATTTTTTCTATGGGCTCGATCGCTCAGGCGTGCCCTCACCCCACCCGCCCAAATGAGTTCACATAGATGCCCTCGCCCGACCTACCTGAACGAGTTGACACGGACGCCCTCAAAGGACCCACCTGAATGATTTTACATGGGTGCCCACACGACCAAAATGAAGGGACAAGGGAGAGCTGGGAAAATTAGCTGCACGAACGAGCACAAATCCAACCTTGGGTCACAACTTAGCATTTTTGACACAGGCTCGTTTTCCTAGGCATGGCCCCGCCCAACCCACCCTAACGAGTTCACACAGACGACCTCGCCCGAACGAGTTCACATGGATGCCCTCACTCGACCCACCCGAAAGAGTTGACACGGACGCCCTCAAATGACTCGCCCGAACGAGTTTACATGGGTTCCCACACGACCAAAATGAAGGGATAAGGGAGAGCTAGGCAAACGAGTTGCATGAACATGCACAAAGCCAACCTCAGGTCACAACTTAGCATTTTTTATACGGGCTCATTTTCCTGGGTGCACCCTTGCCTGACCCACCCGAACGAGCTCACATGGACGCCCTCGCTCAACCCCCCCGAACGAGTTCACACGGTCACCCTCGCCCAACCCACCCAAATAAGTTAACACAAACGCCCTCAAATAACCAGCTCAAACGAGTTTACATGGCTGCACACATGACCGAAACAAAGGGACAAGGGAGAGCCGAGAAAACGAGCTACACGAACGTGCACAAAGACAACCTTAGGTCACAACTTATCATTTTTTATATGGGCTTGCTCGCCCAAGCGCACCCTCCCCCGACTCGCCCAAACTAGTTCACACGGATGCCCTCGCCCGACCCGCCCAAATGAGTTCACATGGATGCCCTCACCCTACCCGACTGAACGAGTTCACACAGATGCCCTCGCCCGACCCGCCCGAAGGAGTTCACACAGATGCCCTCAAATGACCCACCCGGATGAGTTTACATGGGCGCCCACACGACCGAAACGAAAGGATGAGGGAGAGTCGGGCAAACAAGCTGCACGAACATGCACAAAGCCAACCATGGGTCACAAGCATTTTTAAGACAAGCTCATTTGCCTGGGCACGCCATCGCCTGAATGAGTTCACACAGACGCCGTCACCTGACCCGCCCGAACGAGTTCACACAGATGCCCTCACCCGACCCGCCTAAACAAGTTCACACGGACGCCATCAACCGGCCCACCCAAACGAGTTTACATGGGTGCCCACACGATTGAAATGAAGGGACAAGGGAGATCCGGGAAAACAAGCTGCACCAACGTTTAAAAAGCCAACCTCGGGCTACAACTTAGCAATTTTGATATGGGCTCATTCGCCCGGGTGCACCCTCGCCCGACCCACCTGAACGAGTTCACACAAATGCCCTAGCTCGACCCGCCCAAACGAGTTCACATGGATGCCCTCACCCAACCCACCTGAACGAGTTGGCACAGATGCCCTTAAACGACCCACCCAAACGAGTTTACATGGGTGCCCACATGACCAAAATGAAGGGACAAAGGAGAGCTAGGCAAACGAGCTACACGAACATGCACAAAGCCAACCTCGGGTCACAACTTAGCATTTTTGATACGGGCTCATTCACCCGAGCGTGCCCTCACCCAACCCGCCCGAATGAGCTCACACGGATGCCCTCACCCAACCCGCTCGAACGACCTGCCTGAACAAGTTGACACAGACACCCTCAAACAACCTGCCTGAATGAGTTTACATGGGCACCCACATGATCAAAACAAAGGGACAAGGGACAGCCAAGAAAACGAGCTGCATGAACGTGCATAAAGCCAACCTTGGGTCACAACTTAGCATCTTTTATATGGGCTTGTTCGCTCAAGCGTTCCCTTGCCTGACCTGCCTAAATGACTTCACACGAACACCCTCGCCTGACCCACTCAAATGAGTTCACATGGACACCCTTGCCTAACCTGCCCGAACGAGTTCACACAGATGCCCTCACTCGACCGGCCCGAACAAGTTCACACAGACGCCCTCGCCTGACCTGCTCGAAATATTTGACTCGGACACCCTCAAATGACCCACCCAAATGAGTTTACATGGGCACCCACACGACCAAAACGAAGGGACAAGGGAGAGCTAGGAAAATGAGCTACACGAACATGCACAAACATAACCTCAGGTCACAACTTAGCATTTTTGATACAAGCTCATTCGTCCAGGCACACCCTCGCCCGACCCGCCCGAATGAGTTCACATGGATGCCCTCGCCCGACCCTCCCGAACGACCCACCCGAACAAGTTGACACGGACACCCTCTAACAACCCACCCAAATGAATTTACATGGGTGCCCACATGACCGAAACGAAGGGACAAGGGAGAGTTAGGCAAAAGAGCTCCACGAACATGTACAGATCCAATCTTGGGTTACAACTTAGCATTTTTGATACGTGCATGTTCGACCGGGCGCGCCCTTGCCTGACCCGCCCAAATGAGTTCACACGGATGTCCTCGCCCGACTCGCCTGAACGAGGTTGTCATGGATTCCCTCAAATGACCCACCTGAATGAGTTTACATGGGCATCCACATGACCAAAAGGAAGGGACAAGGGGACAGCCAGGCAAACGAGCTGCACGAACGTGCACAAAGCCAACCTCGGGTCACAACTTAGCATTTTTGATATGGGCTCATTCGCCCAGGTGCGCCCTTGCCCAACCCACCCAAACGCTTTCACATGGAGGCCCTCGCCTGACCCGCCGAAACGAGTTGACACGGACACCCTCAAACGACCTGCCCGAACGAATTTACATGGGTGCCCACATGACTGAAATGAAGGGGCAAGGGAGAGCCAGGAAAACGAGCTGCACAAAGCCAACCTCGGGTCACAACTTAGCATTTTTGATATGGGCTCATTCGCACGGGCGCGCCCTCGCCTGACATGCCCGAACGAGTTTACACAGACGCCCTCGCTCAACTCGCCCTAACTAGTTTACAAGAACGCCCTTGCCCGAGCTGCCGAAACAACCAGCCTGAACGAGTTGACAGAGATGCCCTCAAAGGACCCACCCGAACGAGTTTACATCGGTGCCCACACAACTCAAATGAAGGGACAAGGGAGAGGTGGGCAAACGAGCTGCACGAACGTGCATAAAGGCCACCCTGGGTCACAACTTAGCATTTTTGATATGGGCTCATGTGCTCAAGCGTGCCCTCGCCCGACTTTCCCAAACGAGTTTACACGGACGCCCTCACCTGACCCGCCCAAATGAGTTTACACAGACGCCCTTGCCTGACCCGTCTGAATGAGTTTACACAGACGCCCTCGCTTTACATGCTCGAATGAGTTTACACAGATGCCCTCGCCCGACCTGCCAGAACGAGTTTGCATCGACGCCCTCGCCCGACCCGCCCGAACGAGTTTGCACAGATGACCTTGCCTGACCCACACGAACGACTTGCTCGAACGAGTTTACATAGACGCCCTCGCCCGACCCGCCCGAACGAGTTTACACGGATGCCCTCACCCGAATCGCTCGAATGAGTTTACACCGACACCCTCAAATGAACGTGCACAAAGCCCACCATGAATCACAACTTAGCATTTTTGATACGGGCTCGTGTGCCTGGGCATGCACTGAATGACCTGACCAAACGAGTTTACATGAACTCCCTCACATGATCCGCCCGAACGAGTTTACACGAGCACCCTCGAATGACCTGCCTGGACGACCTACCTGAACGAGTTTACACAAACACCCTCGAACGACCCGCCCAAATAAGTTTACATGGATGCCCTCAAATGACCTACCCAAATGAGTTTACACAAACGCCCTCAAACGACCTACCCAAACGAGTTTACACTGACGCCCTCAAACTACCCGCTCGAACGCGTTTCCACGGACACCCTCAAATGACCTGCCCAAATGAGTTTACATGGACGCCCTCAAACGACCTGCCCAAACGAGTATACATGGGTGCCCAGACTACCGAAACGAAGGAACAAGGGATCACTAGGAAAACAAGCTAAACGAACATGCACAAAGCCCATCCCAGGTCACAACTTAGCATTTTTGTTACGGTCTCGTGTGCCCAGGCGCGCCCTCACACTAAATGACACGATCGAACGAGTTTACGCAAGCACCCTCAAACAACCCTCCTAAACAATTTTACATGGAAAACAACCCGCCTGAACGAGTTTACATGGAAAACAGCTTGCCCGAACAAGTTTACATGGTCACCCTCAACTGACCTACCAAAACGAGTTTACATGGGCGCCCTCAAATGACCTGCCCGAACGAGTTTACACGGGCACCCTCAAATGACCCACCCAAAAAAGTTTACATGGTTGCCCTCAAATGACCCACCTGAACAAGTTTACATGGCAAACGACCTTCTCGAACGAGTTTACACGGACGCCCTTAAACGACCCACTCGAACGAGTTTACATGGCAAACGACCCGCCAAAACGAGTGTTTACATAGTAAACGACCCGTGCGAACGAGTTTACATGGGCTCCGACACATGACCAAAATGAAGGCACAAGGGAGAGTCGGGTAAATAGGCAGCACGATCGTGCACAAAGCCCACCCCTGGTCACAACCTAGCATTTTTTATATGGCCACATGTGCCCTAGGTGCCCTCACACAACATGACATGACACAACTCGACCCGACCCAACCCGACCTACCCCAACGCATTTGCACGACCACCCACACCCGACATGTCCCAACCCGCCCGAATGAAATTTGGGGTTTCCATGGGTGCACAACCAAAACGAAATTTGGCATTTCTATGGGTGAACGACCCGAACGAAGGCACGAGGGAGCATCAGGCAAAAGGGCCACACGAACATGCAGAAGACACATGGGTGGTCACGACTTAGCATTTTTCGCACGACCATCTGTGCCCGAGCACCCACACACGGCACAACACAACCCAACCCGCCTAAACGCATTTGCAGGGCACCCACACATGACACGACATGACCCGACCAGAACAAAATTTGGGGTTTCCTTGTATGCACAACCCAAATGAAATTTGGGGTTTCCATGGGTGCGCGACCTAAATGAAGGCACAAGGGAGCATCGTGCAAATAGGTCGCACAAACGTGTAGAAGGCACAAGGGGGGTCATGACTTAGCATTTTTGGCACTTCCACGTGTGCCCGAGCACCCACGCAAGGCACGACCTGACCCGCTCAAACAAAATTTGGGGTTTCCATGGGTGCACGACCCGACCCGCCCGAACAAAATTTGGGGTTTCCATGGGTGCATGACCCGAAAGAAGGCATGACAGAGCGTTGGGCAAATGGGTCGTGCGAACATGGAGAAGGCACACGGGTGGTCACGTCTTAGCATTTTTTGCACGGCCACATGTTCCCGAGCACCGATAAATGGTACAGCATGACCCGACCCAGCTCACCCGAACGCGTTTGCACGAGCACCCACACACGACATGACCCAACCCGCCCTAACGAAATTTGGGGGTTCCATGTGTGCATGACCTGAATGAAATTTGGGGTTTCCATGGGTGCACGACCCGAACGAAGGCCCGAAGGAGCATCGAGAAAATGCGCCGCACGAACGTGTAAAAGAAAAACGGGCACTAATGACTTAGAATTTTTGGCACAACCACGTGTTCCCGGGCATCCACAAACAACACGACATGACCCGACCCACCCTGGGCAAGCTGACCTAACCCACCCAAACGAAATTCGCGTGACCCATTTTCCCTACCTCATGATGCTTACTTGGTCATTTCTTTGTTTCGTGGTGTGCACTTTATGGACGTCCCTCTCTTTAGTGGCCTTGCACCATCGATGTATTTGCGGCCCGCGACTTTCTCCAACATTGAGTGTCGGCCCGTGACAACTCCTCTTTGGAGTTTGATTCTTGACCCTCGTTAATTTTCTCACTGGAAAGGTTGTTGGGTGTTTTGTACACGAAGGTGTGCAACATCGGGGTGGGTTTGTTATTAGTAGTCTATTTTTTGTTTGAAGCCTTCTACAAGGTTGGGGGGTTATTTACCTCTCATTAACGTGCTCCAGACACTGGTCTCATCGTGGCCCCTGTCTTTTCTAGTGGTCAATTTTATGTTGTGATTTATTTGCTTGGTTGTTTGATTGTTGTTTGTTATGTTGTAAAGCTAGAAAGGGTGTTGTGTTGTAATGTATGTGGGTGGGTGTGAAGAGGTGGGATGCTTTTTGATTGGGTGCCTTGTTTGATTTCTTTTTGGTTAGTGGACATCTACTCGGCGTGTTGTTGAGCTTCTCTCTTTTCTTGGGACCTTTGTTTCTTTGGTGTTGTTTTCTTCACTTCTTCCTTTTGCCCCTAGCTTTGTGGAGAAGAGGTGGGATTGTTGTGGATTGGCGTTTGGGAAGGAAAAAAACAATGCGAGTTCCCGAGGTGGCCACCTTAGTCCTTCTCTATTGTCATCCCCTGCATTTCCCCCTTTTTTACGAAGGCACGAGGTTTAGGAAGCTTGTTATCTGTTTGAGCCTCCCTTTGTGAGCTAGTAGCCACGTTTGATATCTCGTGCCTTCATGTTGTTTTCTTCCCTTCTTGCTTTTGGCCCCTAGCTTTACGGAGAAAAGGTGGGATTGTTGTGGATTGGTGTTCAGGAAGGATGAAAAGTAGTGCGAGTTTCGGGGGTGGCCACCCTAGTCCTTCTCGATCGTCATCCCCTGCAGTTCCCCCCTTTTTGTGAAGGCACAAGGTTGGGGAAGCTTGTTCTCTATTTGAGCCTCCCCTTGTGAGCTGGTAGACATGTTTGATATCTCTCTTTATTTCATGTTGTTTTCTTCCCTTCTTCCTTTCAGCCCCTAGCTTTACGGATCCGTTTTGCCGAATTCCCTTACCTACATTGTTCTATTGACCAGAGGTTGTTCACCTTGGAGACCTGATGTGGTTATGTGTACGACCGAGCATGAATGGTACTCGGTCCTCTAGATTTTCAAGGGCCCCAGAGGGCGCACCGAACATCGTAAAACATGCGGTGCTCTTCTAGCTGCTGGACCCTATCTCCGAGTGAACCGATTCCAGGGTGGCAAGCTGTTAAAAAGAAAAGATAACTCTTCCCGAGGCCCCCAATGACGTCTCCAGATTTCCTAACGTTGCTTCCCGCTGCGATGTCTCAGTTCGAGAATATTAACCCAATTCCCTTTCAATTCTTGTGCAGAGTGCACCCTTGATACAAGGCTTCCCCATCTCTTAGGATCGACTAACCCATGTCCAAGTGTTGTTCACATGGAACCTTCCCCACTTCAGTCTTCAAAGTTCTCATTTGAATATTTTCTACTACCACCAAGATCTGCACCGGGGCCCAATCCACCCAAGCTCACGCAGGAGGTTTCTCAACAACCCCCGCATCCTCTTACTCATCGGAGCCAGGCAATTGCTCCGATGGTCAAGTATAGGTTGTGCACTTCAATGCCATCCATTTTCAGGGCTAGTTGATTTAGTAGGTGAGTTGTTACACACTCCTTAGCAGATTTCAACTTCCATGACCACCGTCCTGTTGTCTTAATCAACCAACTCCCTTTGTGGGATCTAGGTTAGCGTGCAATTTAGCATCGTAACTCAACTTTCGGTTCATCCTACATCGCCAGTTCTACTTACCAAAAATGGCCCACTTGGAGCTCTCAATTCCATGACGCGAGTCAATGGAGAAGCTGCACCCTCTTACCTATTTAAAGTTTGAGAATAGTTCGAGGGAGTTATGCCCCCAATGCCTCTAATCATTTGCTTTACCTGATAAAACTCACGCATGAGCTCGAGCTATGCTGAGGGAAACTTCTGAGGAAGCTAGCTACTAGATGGTTCGATTGGTCTTTCTCCCCTATACCCAAGTCAGACAAATGATTTGCACGTCAGTATCACTATGAGCCTCCACCAGAGTTTCCTCTAGCTTTGCCCTGCTCAGGCATAGTTCACCATCTTTCGAGTCCCAATAGGTGTGCTCGCACTCGAACCCTTCGCATAAGCTCAAGGTCGGTCGATGATGCACCCCCCTAGAGAGGGGATCTCTCCTGTCAGCTTCCTTGCGCCTCACAGGCTTTCAAACCCGCCAACTTGCACACATGTTAGACTCCTTGGTCCGTGTTTCAAGACGGGTCGAATGGAAAGCCCGCCAACCAATACCACAAGCACGCAGGTGCACATGGCCAGCCACAAGGGTGCAGGCTTCATTCCTCGACCACCACAATGGAAAACTGACAGGCAGTAATCCACCTGCTCTTGTGACAATGCAATAGGCCGTGTTGGTTTGCACCTCAAGTCGAGCGGCGGACTAGCTTGATCTGTTCCACATTTGACCGAGATGCATCAATAGCCTCCATCTGCTTTCCTCCTGACAATTTCAAGCACTCTTTAACTCTCTTTTCAAATTCCTTTTCATCTTTCCCTCGTGGTACTTGTTTGCTATCGGTCTCTTGCTCGTATTTAGCCTTGGACGGAATTTACCACCCAATTAGGGCTACATTCCCAAACAACCCGACTCGCCGACAATGCCTCATGATGCGGCAGGGTCCCAGCCCGACGAGACTATCTCCCTCTCAGGTGCCCCCTTCCAAGGGAATTGACCCAAGTCCACCGCTAAGGACGCTTCTACAGACTACAATTCAGGTGACACTGCCGCTCGATTTTCATCCTGGGATCTTCTCGATTCGCTCACTGCTACTAGGGGAATCCTTGTAAGTTTCTTTTCCTCCACTTAATTATATGCTTAAACTCAACGGGTGTTCTCACCTGAGCTGAGGTCACAAAGTTGGAGATAAATCTGCCCTACCCAATGGGAGAATAAGAGAGAGCAAAACAAGTTTGAGTGATGCCACACAAAGCCCACATCAGCTAATGCTGACTGCCCATCTAAGGGGACAAGATCACCGCTCGCCGACGTATGTCACGAAACATCGGTTGAGGTATTTCAGCCAAACGCACAAATTGGGCATGGACAACCAGCTCCGCTGCTCCCTAACATATTGCAAGGAGCGTGTTTGAATGGGATGTGATGCCCAGATAGACATGCCCTTGACTGAGGCCTCAGGCACAAATTGCTTTCAAAAACTCGATGATTCATGGGATTCTACAATTCACACTAAGTATCGCATTTCACTACATTCTTCATCGTAACAAGAGTCGAGATATCCGTTGCTGAGAGTTGTTTCCATGTATTATTGAAAAATATGCCACAACACTAAATAGGGGCACCCCACACAACAAATGTAAGGCTAAGGGCCAAAAGGAGGAAAGGAAGAAAAACACATGAAAGAAAGAGAAACAAAGGTGTCTACCCACCTCACAGGAGGAGGCTCAAATAGAGAACAATCTCCCCGAGCCCCACGCCCTTGCAAAAAGGGGGGAAATGCATGGAACAACAATCGAGAAGGACTAGGGTGGCCAGCCCGGGGAGCTTGCACTAATTTTAGTCCTTCCCGAACACCAATCCACAACAATTCCCCTTTTTCTCCATAAAGCTAGGGACCGAAAGGAAGAAGGGGAGAAAATAAGGTGAAAGAAATAGAGATCAAACATGGATATCGGCTCACAAGGGGAGGCTCAAACAAAGCAAAAGCCTCCCAAGCCCTGTGCCTTTGCAAAAATAAGGGAATTGAAGGGGACGACGATAGAGAAGGACTAGGGTGGCCACCCCAGGGGCTCGCACTGCGTTTTGTCCTTCCTAAACACCAATCCACAATAATCCCACCTTTTCTTCGTAAAGCTAGGGGGCAAGACGAAGAAAGGAAGAAAACAACATGAAAGAAATGGATATCAACCGTGGTTACTAGCTCACAAGGGGAGGCCTCAAGCAGAGAACAAGCTTCCCCAACCCCATGCCTTTGCAAAAAGGGGGGAACTACAGGGGACGGTGATTGACAAGGACTAGGGTGGCCACCTTGGTAACTCGCACTACTTTTCGTCCTTCCCAAACACCAATCCACAAAAATACCACCTTTTCTCCATAAAGCTAGGGGCCGAAAGGAAGAAGGGAAGAAAACAACATGAAAGAAAGAGAGATATCAAACGTGTCTAACGGCTCACAAGGGGAGGCTAAAATAGAGAACAAGCTTCCCCAACCCTGTGCCTTCGCAAAAAGGGGGGAACTGCAGGGGACGACGATTGGAAGGAATAAGGTGGCCACCCCTGAAACTCACACTGCTTTTCGTCCTTCCTAAACACCAATCCACAACAATCCCACCTTTTCTGTGTAAAACTAGGGGCCAAAATCAAGAAGGGAAGAAAACAACATGAAAGCAAGAGATATCAAACGTGGCTACCAGCTCACAAGGGGAGGCTCAAACAGAGAAAAAGCTTCCCAAACCCCTCACCTTTGCAAAAAGGGGGGGAACTGCAGGGGACAGTGATCGAGAAGGACTAGGGTGGCCACCTCGAGAACTCGCACTGCTTTTCATCCTTCCTAAACACTAATCCACAGTAATCCCACCTCTTCTCCACAAAGCTAGGGGAAAAAGGGAGAAAGGAAGAAAAATACACCAAAGAAACAAAGATCCCAAGGAAAGAGAGAAGCTCAATAGCACGCCGAGTAGATGTCTGCTAACCAAAAAGAAATCAAACAAGGCACCCAATCAAAAAGCATCCCACCTCTTCACACCCTCCCACATACATTACAACACAACACCCTTTCTAGCTTTACAACATAACAAACAACAATCAAACAACCAAGCAAATAAAATCACAACCTAAACTCAAGCACTAGAAAAGACAAGGGCCGCAATGAGAGACCAGTGTCTGGAGGACGTTACTGAGAGGTAAACCATCCCCCAACCTCACACAAGGCTTCAAACGACAAATAGACTACTAATAACAAACCCACCCTGATGTTGCACCCCTCCGTGTACAAAACAACCAACAGCCTTTCCAGCGAGAAAGTCAATAGGGGTCAAAAATAAAACTCCACAGAGTAGTTGTCATAGGTTGAAACTCAATGCTAGAGAAAGCTACGGGCCACAAATACATCGATGGTGCAAGGCCACTAAAGAGAGGTACATCTGCAAAGTGCACACCACGAAACAAAGAAATGACCAAGTCCCATAAAAAACCCACAATCCAAACGGAGGAACAAAGTCACAACCCGCTACTTCTTTTTACCTTAGAAGGGGAGTGGCTCATGAGAGGATGAGGAATTCCCTCAATGGCAAAGGCACAAGATAAGATTGCCACCCTCATGCCTATTGGCAGGAAAAATTGCGATCTCGATGGAGCTCAAACCGAGGGAGGGGTTTTTCATTACTTGGACACCCAACCCTTCTGCGAGGGCATGTCGAGGAACGGTTGGGAGGACTAGGGTGGCCATCCCAATGGGTTGAAACACTCTTCATCCATCCCATACTGACCCCACCCCGACCATTTCCCTCACGAAAGGTTTGAGCTAGCAGGCGCACGCGCAACCACTCCCTCGACCCAACCACCAGCAAAAAAGCTCACCCAAGCAACACATCAACCACTGCCACCTTTTTGAGAGAACCAACAATGGAAGCCCGCACCCTTGGCCCATGCCTTCCAACGAAAAAAATACTGAGCACCACCGCTATGAATGAGTCTGAATTTATCCATTTTATTTCCCAAGCACCTCAACTGCAGCAACCATGCTCGGCCAAACAGATCGTCGGAAGGGCTCCCAAGAAATAAGCTTCCGAACCCCCTGCAGAAACACATTGGGCATAAAGAAAAACAAAGGATGGGTGGGACAAGCACAAGCATGTCTTGCAAGCACACACGAAAAAACAAGCGTTACCTCAAGACAAGCAACCCACAATGTTCTCGCAAAACACCAAACCTGCTCCCCTAGAGACAACACCACATAGTCCCACATTGCAATCAAAACCCAACTAACCCAAACCAAAAAATGAAACCCCTACTATCAATGATCCTATCGCTAGTTCACCTACGGTAACCTTGTTATGACTCCTCCTTCCTCTAAATGATAAGGTTCAATGAACTTCTCATGATGTCGACGATGGTGAACCACCATCGTTGACGCAATCTGAACACTTCATCGAATCATTCAATCAGTAGGAGCAACGGGTGGTGTGTACAAAGGGCAGGGACGTAGTCAACATGAGTTGATGACACACGCTTACTAGGAATTCCTCATTGAAGAAAAATAATTGCAATGGTCTATCCCCATCACGATGAAATTTGAGAAGATTTCCTGGTCCTCTCAAACCAGGAAGAAAAACTCGTTGGCCGCATCAGTGTACCGCGCATGCCGTCCAGAACATCTAAGGGCATCATAGACCTATTATTGCCTCAAACTTCCATGGCCTAAACGGCCATAGTCCCTTTGAGCCTGGCTGCAAATGGGAACCTTCGCGCAGCTAGTTAGCACGCTGAGGTCTCGTTCGTTATCGGAATTAACCAGACAAATCGCTCCACCAACTAAGAATGGCCATGCACCACCACCCATAAAATCAAGAAAGAGCTCTCAATCTGTTAATCCTTATTATGTCTGGACCTGGTAAGTTTCCCCGTGTTGAGTCAAATTAAGCCGCAGGATCCACTCCTAGTGGTGCCCTTCCATCAATTCATTTAAGTTTCAGCCTTGTGACCATATTCCCCCTGAAACCCAAACACTCTGATTTCTCAAAAGGTGCTGGTGGAGTCTTTAGAGCAACATCCATCGATCACTAGTCGACATCATTTATGGTTGAGACTAGGACAGTATCTGATCGTCTTCGAGCCCCCAACTTTCGTTCTTGATTAATGAAAACATCCTTGGAAAATGATTTCGTAGTGGTCTGTCTTTCATAAATCCAAGAATTTCACCTCTGACAATGAAATACGAATGCCCCCAACAGTCCCTATTAATCATTACTCCAGTCCCGAAGGCCAACATAATAGGACCAGACTCCTATCACGTTATCCCATGCTAATGTATTCAGATCATAAGCTTGCTTTGAGCACTCTAATTATTGGGTCCCTATAATACTATTGATAACCCCATTACTATTGTATTTATACCCCTTATTAATATTGTTGTGCCCCTATTGCCCCTTATTGTTATTATTGTGCCCCATAGAATCCCTCTATTGTTATTTTTGTGGCTTTATATTATTATTGTTAGGTCGGCTGGATTATATTGTGACTCCTTAGACTCCTATATATAGAAAGGAGGCTTTTTCATTTATGTAATGTAAAGGAGGTTGCCCCCTCGAAGAGGCTGAATTATAAGGCGTTGATCTATCTTTTCTTGAGCTGGTTTCATAACATTTGGTATCAGAGCTTTGGATTCTAGGGTTTCGCTTCTCCAAATAGGTCATCGTGGCATTTTCGCTATAACTTTTTTTCTGTGATGTTTCAGAAGTTGCAAAAAAAGCCCATTTGAGAAGAAATCGCGCTGAACCTTGGGTCCAAATTTTAGAGATTGTCACACTATATTTGCGGAGATATGATCTGAGGAATTTGGTCTTTTTGCAAACTCCTGAATTACATTCCAAACAGGTGACCTAGGGAAAATCGTCATAACATTCTCTCTGGGGACCGGATTGAAATTTCATAAGAAGGTATAGAAAGAGAATAGACTGTAGTTTCTTGTATGCATTTTTCAGATCCAAAGGTCGAAACAGTGACTCGTGGCACGTCGTACAAGTTCACTCTACTGAACTAGTCTATAATCAAGTCACCGTGGGAGATTTCGCATAACTCTTCCTTGGAGAATCCAATTTAGGTCAGAATTGTGGCATTGGAAAGAGGACACAGAGGGCTACTATAGGTAATAAATTCAAAACTAGATGATTGGAAAGTACAGAGATACATCAGAGGCAATATCGAGCTCCTACAAAGTGAAAAAAGGTGTGTAGATTTTCTTAAATTTTTGCTTAAGTTTGGTTTGAAAATTTATTTTGAAGGAATTCAAAGGGCATAGTAGAGCATTATTATCGGTAAATGATGCCCCGAGGAAATAAAATGGAAACACCTAGTAAGGAACCTGAAATATCTAGCATGACTCATGAAGAAGAGGAAGAAATGCAACATGATATATCAAAATTACAAGACCAAGTGCAACAATTGTCCCTTACACAAAAAGGAACAGAATCTAAGATGGATGGTTTAAAGAAAGATGTAGAAGCTAAGATGGATGGTTTAAAGAAAGGTGTGGAAGCTAAGATGGACTGTTTAAAGAAAGGCGTAGAAGCTAATATGATTGACGTGGAAGCTAATATGGATGATTTGAAGATAGATTTGAAGACAGACATGGACGAATTGAAGATAAATATGAATAAGTTGCTACAAGAAATGGGCACTAAGGGTGAAAGGGTACTAAAGAAACTCATGATGAGAATAAAAGAAATGTTAATCATGATTCCATATATGCTAATGTTGGATCGAAGACTCACCATATTCCAAAAATCGATATGAGGAAGTTTGATGGCAAGGATCCTGCCACATGGATATTACAGATGGAGCAATTCTTCGATCTCAATAATGTGCAAAACACACAAAAGGTACGTATGGAAACTTTATATTTGGAACCAAATCAGTTTGTATGGTATCAATGGCTTTGCTCTCGTAAACAATTTATCACTTGGGCAATTTTTACGGAAGAATTGATAGCACATTACGAGGATACAAAAAGCAACACTTTTTTTAGCCAATTGATAAGTCTCAAACAAAAGGGTTCAATAATGGAGCACATTGAGGAGTTCCAAAAATTGAACATAAGGGTAAAAGATATTCCAGAGGAGCATAGGATTGATGTGTTCATAGGGTCTTTAAAGGATAATATCCAACATGATGTTCACCTTTGGGAACCTGATTCATTAGAGAAGGCATTCAGGTTAGCAAGAAAAATGGAAAGCAAAATTATGGCAACCAGGAAGCATACCACTCACAACTATAAAGACGGAAGTGTTGTTTCCCCTAGTCTTCCACAAACTATAAGGTTGACACCACAAAAATTGGAAGAAAAAAGAGCAAAAGGGCTTTGTTACAGTTGTGATAGAAAATACACTAACGGTCATAAGTGTGCTGAGAAGAAATTATTCTACATAGATTGTGAAGAGGAAGAAGAAAAGGAGCAACAAAGGTCAAAAGAAGAGGATATACTCCAGGAACAAAGCCTAGAGGAAGAACAAATAAATCCGACCATATCTTGTAATGCATTGGTGGGAATTACCACTCCTCAAACCATCAAGATAGAAGGACAAATCAAGAAGAAAAAGGTAATAGTTTTGATTGATTCAGGAAGCACCCACAATTTTATTCATTGCAAGGTAGCAAAAGAATTGAATTTCTTCCTATATCTAGCACCAGAGTGTCAAGTGATGATTGCAAATGGAGGAACAATAAATTTCTCTGGAAAGTGCCATAATATCAAGCTATCCATGGGAGAATATGTATTGACTAGCCCAATGCTTTCTATTCCAAAGGGAGGTGTTGATGTTGTACTAGGAGTCCAATGGCTACAATCCCTAGGTACAATAGCTTTTAATTTTCAAGAACTTTTCATGAAATTTTCTACGGAAGGAAAGGAAGTCGAATTAAATGGTATTGCAGGGAAACCAAGAAAGATAATCAGCTCTAATGGTATGACAAATCTTCTAAAAAAGGAGCAAAGAGGTGTAATTGCACAATTATGCTCGCTAGATGTTTCCACATCGGAATCATCTATTTCTCCAGATCTCCAAAAAGTCCTGGACAATAATTCCAAGGTATTTGAGACTTCTAAAGGTCTCCCACCTATGCGCGATCATGATCATGCTATTCATCTGATTCCAAGAAGTGTCCCTCTAAACATCAAGCCGTACAGATATCCCTATGTCCAAAAGAGTGAAATTGAACATATGGTTCGAGAAATGCTAGAGGCTGGTATAATTCAACCGAGTCAAAGTTCTTTCTCTGCTCTAGTAGTATTGGTGCACAAGAAGGATGGATCATGGCGCATGTGTCCGGATTATAGGGAGCTCAGCAAGCTCACTATTAAAGATAAGTTCCCCATTCCTGTCATTGATGAATTACTGGATGAATTGCATGGATCAATTTATTTCACCAAGTTGGATCTTTGTTTAGGATATCATCAAATCAAAATGAAGATTGAAGTCATTCCAAAAGTAGCATTTAGAACTCATGAGGGTCATTATGAATTTTTGGTCATGCCTTTTGGCCTTACCAATGCACCTTCAACATTTCAAGGTTTGATGAATTCAATTTCCAAACCATTCCTTAGAAAATTTGTGTTAGTATCTTTTGATGATATACTAATCTACAGCAAGTCTTGGAAGGATCATGTTGAACATGTTGACAGGGTGCTACAACTATTGAAGGAGAAACAACTATATGCAAAAAGATCCAAATGTTTCTTTGGAGTCCAGGAGGTGGAATATTTGGGTCATATTGTATCTCATGAAGGAGTTAAGGTAGACCCTAGAAAAATTAAAGCAATTAAGGAATGGAAAATCCCCACATCCATAAAGCATCTGCGAGGATTTGTCAGGTTGACAGGGTATTATCGCAAGTTTGTTAAGAATTATGGGAGAATAGCAGCACCTCTAACAACATTATTGAAGAAAGATGCATTTTCATGGACTCCGGAAGCAACAAAGGCCTTTGAACATCTTAAAGAGGCAATGTGCCAAGCACCGGTCTTAGCTACACCGGACTTCACGAAAACCTTTATTGTGGAATGTGATGCTTCAGGAAATGGAATTGGTGTTGTTCTAATTCAAGATGAAAGACCCATTGCTTTTGAAAATCGTCCAATCAAGGGAAATTTTTTAAGCAAAGCTATTTATGAGAAGGAAATGTTGGCAATACTCCATGCACTTAAGAAATGGTGACCCTACCTAATGGGAAGACACTTCAAGGTAAAAACGGATCATGATAGCCTTAAATACTTTTTAGAACAAAGATTATCCTCTGAAGAGAAACAAAAGTGGGTCACAAAGATGTTGGGTTATGACTTTGAAATCATCTACAAAAAAGGGAAGCAGAATGTGGTGGCAGATGCACTCTCAAGAAAGGATGAGGATGTGGAAGCATTGTTGTGCGCCATTTCTATTATCCAACCAGATTGGATAAACGAAGCAAGGGAGTAATGGAAGAATGACGAAGAAGTGTGGGCACTTATTCAAAAGTTACAACAAGATTCCAGTACGTCTGATACATTTAGCTAGCAAAATGATTCGTTATGGTACAAAGATCGCTTATACCTTTGTAAGAATTCCCAGCTAAAACAAGAGATTCTTATGGAATTGCACACTTCTCCCTTAGGAGGGCACTCAGGATTTTTAAAAACTTACCACAGGGTTAAGAAGGAATTTTTTTGGAATGGCCTTAAATCAGATATTCAAAAGTTTGTGGCAGAATGTTTAGTTTGCCAACAAAATAAAGTTGAAACAATTAAGACACCGGGTCTATTACAACCTTTATCCATTCCAAGCCAACGTTGGGAGGAGGTTTCAATGGATTTTATCACATGTTTACCCAAGTCTGAGGAAAGAGTGTCATCATGGTGGTAATTGACAGACTTACCAAGTATGCACACTTTTGTGCATTATCACATCCATTTAAAGCCAGTACAGTTTCTACTGCATTTATGGAAACAATTCAAAAGCTACATGGAAACCCAAAGATTATTGTAAGTGACAGAGATCCCATTTTCACTGGAAATTTTTGGACAGAATTATTTTCTTGTCTTGGTACTCAGTTAGCTCATAGATCATCTTATCATCCTCAATATGATGGGAAAACTGAGATGGTAAACAAATGTTTGGAAGGATATCTTCGTTGCTTTGTATCTGATAAACAGACACAATGGGTTAAATGGTTGCCTCTGGCTGAATGGTGGTATAACACTTCCTTCCATACAACAACAAAAATGACCCCATTTATGGCACTTTATGGGTATCAACCACCATCCAACACATCATATTTAAGAGAAAATTCTAAGGTTCAGGCAGTGGAACATCACATCGAACATCAACAACAAGTCCTCCAACTCTTAAAGGATAACCTCGTGTTGGCACAGAATAGAATGAAACAACAGGCATATCAACATCGTAGTGAAAGAAGTTTTGATGTAGGTGATCAGGTATTCCTACGGCTACAACCATATAAGCAAATGTCCCTCAAGCAAGCTAAGAAGGATAATAAATTATCACAAAAGTATTATGGTCCGTACAAGGTGTTGCAAAAGATTGGTACTATGGCATACAAATTGGAGCTTCCTGCAGCTTCTCGATTGCACCCAGTTTTCCATGTTTCATGTTTAAAGAAGGTTATAGGCGACAAGCTCCCAGTTAAAACAATATTGCCAAAACTTGACGAGGAAGGAAAAATAATATTAGAACCGGAAGCAGTCACAAAAACAAGAACTCGACAGCTACGAAATCGTTCAATTTCAGAGTATCTTATCAAGTGGAAGAACCTATCCGCTGAAGATTCCACATGGGAGGATGAGAATTTTATGCAGAAGTATCCAGAACTACCCAAGTGTTGAGGACAACACTTTTTTGAAGGAGAGGGGCATTTTGGGTCCCTATAATACTAGTGATTACCCCATTACTATTGAAGTTATACACCTTATTAATATTGTTGTGCCCCTATTGCCCCCATATTGTTATTATTGTGCCCCATAAAATCCCTCTATTGTTATTTTTGTGGCTTTATATAATTATTGTTAGGTCGGATGGATTATATTGTGACTCCTTAGACTCTTATATATAGAAAGGAGGTTTTGTCATTGGAATCATCCAAGAATTTTTCATTTTATAATGTAAAGGAGGTTGCCCCCTCGAAGAGGCTAAATTCTAAGGCGTTGATCTATCTTTTCTATCTTTTCTTGAGTTGGTTTCATAACACTAATTTTTTCAAAGTAAAAGCGTCAGAGCCACGACCCAACCAATTAAGGCCAAGAGCACACCATTGACAAAAGGGACGGAAGGGCAGGTGCACACCGAGTAGGTGGACCGACCTTTATGACCCAAGATCCAACTACGAACTTTCTAACTGTAACAACTTAAATATACGCTATTGGAGCTGGAATTACCGCGGCTGCAGGCACTAGACTTTCCCTCCAATGGATCCTCGTTAAGGGATTTAGATTGTACTCATTCCAATTACCAAACTTGATAGCCCAGTATTATTATTTATTGTCACTACCTCCCCATGTCAGGATTGGGTAATTTGCGTGCCTGTTGCCTTCCTTGGATGTGGTAGCCATTTCTCAGGCTCCCTCTCCGGAATCGAACCCTAATTCTCTATCACCTATCACCACCATGGTAGGCCTCTATCCTGCCATCAAAAGTTGATAGGGCAGAAATTTGAATGAAGCATCACCAACACAATGGCTGTGTGATCCGTCGAGTTATCATGATTCATCGGAGAAGTGGGCAAGCCCGTGCCGGCCTTTTATCTAAAAAATGCATCCCTTCCAAAGAGTCGAGACTTGGTTCATGTATTAGCTCTAGAATTACTACGGTTATCCGAATAGTATGGTACCATCAAAAAAACTATAACTGATTTAATGAGCCATCTGCAATTTCACAGTTTGAATTAGTTCATACTTAGAAATGCATGGCTTAATCTTTGAGACAAGCATATGACTACTGGCAGGATCAACCGGGTAGCACCCTCCCACTTCAAAGGGCATTTTGGGCACTCTCTTACCAAGAGCCAACCTAAACACCCATCAAGTCAAAGAGATGTCAAAATATCATGTTAAACTTTTATGCCTTGCACCTCTTGCATCCCAAGAAGGAAGCACGCGCAACATGCCAAGGACATGGCGAACAAATGGGTAGACCTACCAAGCCAAAATGCACCAAGGCCACTTCAGAGTTTGCAACCATGCCCCAACCAACAAGAAAATGAGCAATCACTCACCCAATCCCTTAGAAATTCCTTCAAAAGCCTCCACGCCCCGCATCGAGGACACCTAGGAGTCCACCCAGACAAAAGCAATGGTGGACCTCAATCTCCCAATCGCCTGCGATAGCCTCGATGCAAAGGAAAAAAATGGAGAACAACCAACCATGCAACCTCTATATTATAAATGAGCCCCAATCCTCCCCGCGCCGCACCGAGGCCACCAAGGAATCCACTCGGACAACAGAAATGATGGACCTCGATCTCCCGATCGCTTGTGGTAGCCTCAATGCGAAGGAAAAGGGAGGAAATAAAAAGAGGATGACCAACCACAAATCCCATCATAGAGAGGCCATACAAACCTCCCCGCCACACACTGATTCCACCTAGGAGTCCACCTAGACAGCAGCAATAGTGGACCTCGATCGGATGATCGCCTATGGCAGCCTCGACACAAAGGCAAGGGAAGGAAATAATACAAGACAAATTGAGCTCGCAACCACCCTTAGAAATGCCCCCCAACCCTCCCCTCCCCACACATAGGCCACCTAGGAGTCCACCCAGACAGCAGAAATGATGGACCTCGATCATGTTGTCATGCGGAAAGAGTCAATTTTGCGGACAAAACCGACCTCCCTAGAAGCTAAGGCTTTCTAGTGACAAACAAGACAATTAAACACTATCTTTCCCTAAATATGCGTTTAGAATACAAGTAATCAGGTGTTTATAACATACCTTTAGTCCAACGCTTTGTAGTAGTCCAACCTCGCCGATCCGGATGAGCTCGTCCTTCTCTTCGAAACCTGCATTCACTAACAAGCCAAAAGATTACATAGCACCTGACTAACTTATAAAATAACACATATTCATCATACAGACCAAGGAGTATATGAAACAAATCATGTATAACAACTTGTTGAGAAAAATGAGCTTAATTGTATTAAGTGGAAACAAAAGAAACCATTACAACCTAAGTCTTGGTGTTGTGCAGGTCCCTCCCAGGGTCCAGCAAGAGTTTTCCTTTACTTTGATCAGCTCACCCACTTCTAAATGAAGCTAAGAAAGGATGGGAATCTCTCCTCTCAAGCTTTATAAGGGAGTCCTAATCTCAGCAGCATCTACCCTTAGGAATGTTCAGCTTTCAACCTCCCCTCCCTCTAGCCCAATGCCTATATTTATAGTGCTTTGGAGGAAGTTAATCAGGTCCACCATGAATGGGATAAGCCCCTCTTTCAATGGGATAGCTCCCCTCTTCATGGGATAAGTTCCTCTTACATAGGGATGCATGAACCATCTGGAGGCACTCAATCCACGTCAAACCATCTTCTAGAATGCTCTAGAAATGACAACAAGTAACTTTTTTGAAGTGAAACTTACGCCTTTTAACCTTTACAGGAGTACGCACCCACCCCTTTACAGACAGAGCGTACAAGTACGCAGGTATTGTGAACTTGGGGTGCGTACACGCAGGTAAGGCTAAGAGAAACTGCGTAACCAGAGTTAATTGAATTTTTAAGGACTTTCTCTCTTTCTTGGAGTTTGACATGAGGAGCAGAGGTATGAGACTTGCCAAGGAGGATAGTGTGATAGTTGATAGAGCCATACTAACTGCAAATAGTCATGGTGACAAATTTTAGTGTAACAGATTGCCCCCTAAAGTACGAAGCCTGTAGTAGATTTAGGGTTTCATATCATCTAGGAAGGGTGAAGTACTTTATCATTTCAAGGATTATCTTGTGGAGAGCCCGGTTGGAACCTGCAAGTATTCAACACAAAATACATGTATGAGATCATATCATCGCTGAGGTAGGCATTCCCATACTCAGATCAAAAACTTTAACTAGCAAACTAACTACTGCTCTGATACAGGAATGATTTCGCAGTACATCATAATCATAGACTCATGTAGACACAGTATGGATGCAACCATCTGTTTATAGTTAGTCTATTTATACAATGAATACAAAACTCCTCGCAGCCTGGATTGTGGAAACTAGATCCAGGGTCTTCATTTCTACTTCCCAAAATAGTACAATTCTATCCATGCGAATAAATGAGTTGATGTCAAGCATGGTAGAAACCACTTGATTACCAGCCAATGATGTAAACTATTAACAAGTGTGATAGAAACCACCAGTGATGTCAATGGTTCTCAAAGTACCCAGTATAATCCATGAGATGTGAATGAATGTGTTGATGTCGAACATGTCACGGAATCCTTCGATCGAAAGTCAATGATGTAAACTGTCGTTGAAGGCGAGAAATCTACCATTGATGCATGCGGATCTCAAGGTACTGACGATTTCTAGATCATCTTTCTAGATAATGTGCTGATGTCGATAGAAAGCGATCCGTCGTAGGCAAGCCCACAACACGAAATCATAAATCAAGTTGAAGAAATGTAGTTGTAAGGACTAACTCAGGGATGGTCAAAATGGATGACAGGTATTTTGCAGATGAATGGCTTGTTTGCAGCGACCTCTTGAACACATAACGACACAACAGATGGCTTGGTAACGTTTGACCCAAAGTTCATACCCGGCTGAAGACTTTCAATGTGGTTCAATCAACTGTGAGGCAAAGGATTTCCCAATCCAGGTGAATGAAAAGTGTCGTGTTCAAGAGTGGTGATAAGGTTTCTTCTCAGACAAAGGATAACAAATAGGCTCACTTTTCTCTCTTTTCCCCCACCATTTCTGGCAAGTACCTCTTTATTTTTTACAAGCTTGAGGAGGATAACATATGCTTGATTATAAGCTAATCCTTCAGATGAGTCCAACTTAGTTTAGATTCGAACCCTAAGAAGGAGTGGTCCGTTCCTGTTTGTAATCGAACAGGTCCTTTACTGTGAAATTTTAACGAGTCCAGTATAGGAGAAACTCGGCGTTTTTCAATTTTAGAGAGTCTGAAAAACTTAAGAAGACTCCAGGGTTGAACTTTTTCGTAAATTTGTGTCTCCCAAGCCCGAAAAAGTATAAAATAATACTTGAGAGAACCGCTTGGTTTTTTACGACCAAGGATTTCTTTCATAGTTAGTGTCTTTGACCTGAAAAGTAAAAAGCGATCAAGGACACGTCGCTTTATTTCCAGTATCGAGTTTGAAACGACAAAAACCCGGCAATCTTTTCCTGTTTTTACGGTCAAAAAAGGGCTATAAGGGGACCGTCTTTTAATTCCGTTTTAACGAGTGTAAAAGAAACGCTCAGCAATCTTTTCATGTTTTAGGAGTCAGAAAAGGGCTTAAAGATGACTCTAAGGTTTCACCTTTTCGTAAGTTTTAATGAGTTTGAAAAAAATGATAAAAATGTACTCATTTGGCCGACTTTCAATTTAATTTACGAGCAGGAAAAGATGGAAAGAACTCGGCATTTTCATTTGTTTTACGAGAATGAAAGATAGCAAAATAATCTTGAGATTTTCATGAGTTTAACGAGTCTTGAAAATAACTGAAATTGACTCGAGATAGGTTTCATCTTTACAAAAGCTTGAAACAGAGAAAAACTATGCTTCATAGTAGTTTCATTTTTACACAAGCTTGAAACAGAAAGAAAACTGTGCTTGATGCCCCCTAAGTGTAACGGCTAGAGCGCATGCCTCCCAACTGCATTTCATTCAACTAAGTACAAGCTGGATGGAATGAAGGTTCATTTACGAGATCATTTGAAAGACTCAACCTAAAACTGTAAGAAAATTATGTAAAAAACTGAAATAACTAACCTAAATATACAACCTAAATTTTATGAGATCTAGTCAAATTCTCGACCCAAGTAGAGGAGGATTTGTTTCATTTTTTAACGAGCATGACACAGGAAAAGAACTATGCTCGGATTTGGTTTCATGTTTATGCAAGCTTGAAACGAAAAACTATGCTTGTTATAAGTTCACATGCCCCTAGCATAATGACACAAAACGAGGTACATGCCCCCCAAGCTTCATTGCATTCAATGAGGTGGATGGAATGAAGCTTTACTTTCAAGATCTTGGAAAGACTTGTGGGAGTTGTTTCATTTTTTAAACGAGCTTGACACAAGATAAGGAACTATGCTCATAACTACTCTCTACAATCTACCTACTTAACCTACCCTTGTTTCATTTTTTAATGAGCTCGACACAAGACAAGGAACTATGCTCAAAAGGTTCGCATGCCCCCAGTATAATGATGCAAAGCGAGGTACATGCCCCCCAGCCTTCATTGCATTCAACCAAATGGATGGAATGAAGGTTTACTTTCAATATTTAACTTGAAAAGGGAGTTGTTTCATTTTTAAGGAGGTTGACACAAGAAAAGAACTATCCTCATACCTGATTCATTTTTTAACGAGGTTGACTCAGTAACAGGAACTATCCTCGCAATCCTACTTTCTACAATCTACCTACATATCCTAAAATCTACCTGATTCATTTTTTAATGAGGTTGACTCAGTAAAAGAACTATCCTCTAACCTGATTCATTTTTTAACGAGGTTGACACAGGAAAAGAACTGTCCTCATACACACTGATTCATTTTTTAATGAGGTTGACACAGTAAAAGGAACTTTCCTCAGCAATCCTACTTTCTACAATCTACCTACATATCCTAAAATCTACCTGATTCATTTTTTAATGAGGTTGACTCAGTAAAAGAACTATCCTCTAACCTGATTCATTTTTTAACGAGGTTGACACAGGAAAAGAACTGTCCTCATACACACTAATTCATTTTTTAACGAGGTTGACACAGTAAAAGGAACTTTCCTCAGCAACATTGATCATGGCTTCCAACTGGAAGAAAGACATGTCAATGGACACACCTTGATCATGGCTTCCAAGAGGTCTTCATCAGAAGGAAGAATACTTCTCTGGAAGGAACACATGTCAAGGGACTCAAAAGGGATAAGAACATCGTGTTCAAATAATCCCATAGAGTTTTCCATGTCAATTACCGGATCTAAATCAAAGGAAGATGAGAAAACAGTGAGAGGCTCACTTACATCGGTAACCGAAAACATGGGACTGGTTGCCACATAATTAACCCATGGCAGGGTAGATACCACTTTAGAATCAGGAACATTTAGGGGTGTCTTATTATTGGTAGTCGAAACAAGACTAGGGAACGAAAGCTGGTCTACAGTCACAATACTGCCATTGTTAGGGAAAGACATCACGCGAAAGAGTGTCGATACGACAACTTTCATTGCATAAACATAGTCTCGCCCAAGGAGTAAATTAAAATCCAAGGGACCTTGAACTACCATAAGATCTATAGAGACAGTTTTACCTTCCAAGGTAATAGAAAACATAGGAAGGATCCCTAAAGGTTCACTAATGGTTCTGTTAAAAGCTTTCAGATTTTGCGTAATAGGCGCAAGCTGAGGGGAACCCAAAGCTTTCCAAACAGTTGAGGATAAAATACTAAAAGAAGCACCTTCATCTACCTAAGTACGATGTATGTCCCTACCACCAGCCTTGACAATGATTTGGAAAGGGATGGAGGAAGGAAGACAAGGTTCTGTCAGTCTATTCCAATCAAAGGAAAAGACCTCAGTACTTGGAGGGGGTTCTGTAGAAATAGGTGAAATGCCCCCCAGCATAGAAGAATCTGATGTAACAAGAAGAACTTGAACGGTATGAAGTTCACTCTCTAAAGGGAAAGTGGGATCGATCGAATGTGAAATTGAATCGACCACTTGATCAACTAATGGATCATCAACCTGATTGACATGTGTTCCACTCTCCAATGAAAGAGCGTGATTGACTGTACTTGAAATTAGATCAATCACTCGGTTGGGAGAAAGTTTACGGTAACCAGTTGGAAATTCTTGCTGTGGAACAGTAAGGTTTTCCAAAAATGTTGAGGCTTCATCCATGTGAGGGCAAATGTGAGTTTGATGACTCCCTTTGCATAACTTACAAGGAAACCTAACTGTACCCTTTTTCCCAGGAACCTGACTATCACTGGTTGATGGATCAATGGAAAGTTGATGAGATTTTTCTGACCATACTTCCAAGACCTTTGGAATACCAGGACAATTGATAAGGAAGTGGTCACCCTTACAAAGCCTGCAAGGGTATTTGGGTTTACGATGCATGTCGGAGTTTTCCTCAACACAACTAACACTTACAGTCGTGGTTGGTTGGTTGACTTCTTTCTTATCTTGCTTCTTCTTCTTCTTTTTCTTCTTCCCTTTCTTCTTCTTCTTAGCCTCTTGGTTACTAGCATTAAGGCTTTTACCAAGCAAGGAGAAAGAAATGGAGGAAGAAAAATTAGGTGAAGAAGGTAAAGGGTCAACAGAAGGTTGGTGATGTTGAGATGGTGAACTCTATTGAGGTGAAGCATTCGGTTGAGGTGGAACAATTGGAGTATTTGGGGCCAACGAAGTTGAAAATAACCATATTGGTAATCCTATTGTAAATCCAGGTAATGACAAAGTAGCCGTATAAGGAGGACCAACATTTCCAAAGTAAGGAAAAGTACTAGGATTCTCGTTAGGAGGGGTTCCTAGGTTGGTAAATTCCGGAACATTTGCCATTATATTGAACTTCAGTGAATTTTATTAACAATTTAAAACTAAAATTAACAATTCACAATTCACACCTAACAATTAAAATTCACAATTCAAACCTATGGTCTCTAAAAGTAAAAACAAACAAATTAACACGCACTATCAAATCTAGGAGTCAAACCACACACAAACAGTAACCTTTCGGACCGAAAACACTAGTTGGTGATGAAATCCAACATCGCAGAATTCAGTACAGAAGTGGCGGGTGGAACAGTTACCCCGGCAACCTGCTTAATGAATAGACTGGACCAAGTTCCTCCACTTTAACCGTCTCGAGTGAAGTGAACCCCCCAGAAAATCCAAGTGAGTCTAGGCGACGTCTGCTCTAGGTACAGTGGGATCTTCCCTTCACCGTCACCTTGGGTAGGACCCTAAAGATAATGGTCACTAAGGTCACCAACAACAACAAATATACCTGGGGGAACAGTCTACGATCCGATAGCACGCAAGGGCAGAATAACAAGCTCAATCCCCTTGCCAGCTCCTTAACAATAATCCAAGGTTTACCGACAAGTGACCCCAGGCTCCTCGACAATGGTCAATCCGAGGTTTACCGTTTGTAGTACGTGCGTATCTGGCGTCGTTCCCAATGAAGGAGGATTGATCCCCTCACTGGTTCGGACACGATCTCATGCTTCTCCTTTAAGAGGAGCTTTCCCAGAGCATAAGTAACTATTGGATTTATCCTACCACAAGATGAGCTACTTGTTTGGTTTTTCTTTCTTGGAGAGTTAATTACTCTCCTACTCCAAGACACTAGCCTAAGCTATGTTGGTGTATCAGAGCCCTAGAAATGTAAAAATTACTAGATGAATTTTAATTAAGCGCTATGTTATTAAGGCTGTTATTACTCAAATGGGTAAATGGATATGAAACCAATGGTGTTATGACCCGACTCAACTGAATGCAATCGAATATGATAATGTGATCTTTTCAATTCGATGAATCCTAATTAAAGTAAGGAGAGAGTTTCCATTCACTTCCAACAATGCAAAAAAATTTGATCACTAAGAGAAAATATAACAAATTCTCTAATGCACTAATTTCATTAAGAAAAACTAATGCAAATCAATTCCAAACCATTTTTTATTTTTTATTTTGTGTAAATTCAAATCAAAGAAAACTGATCTAAATCTACGATTGATTTTTCAGAATGTAAACTATGCAATTGTAATCTATGCACAATTCACTTGAAAAGTATGCAAATGTAATCTATGCACATTTTTCATTAATATTCTGAAAATGAGAATTCTAATTATGCAAATGTGATCTATGCAAGTGAATTCTCAAACACAAGATGATTCTAATGTAATCTAAGAACCAATCAAGTGCAAGTCGAGAAAATTGGGTGAGAGTTCCAAAGATCAAAAAATAAAAACACTCAAAGGCGATTAACACTCATACACAATTTAGCCACCCCCCGGCGAATGAGGGGGAATTTTTTTTGCAAAAACAAAAGCAAAAAGATGCAAAATTGTGAAAGGACTGAGAGAAACCTCCAAGTAATGACCAAAGGAAAACAAATAAAGAATTTCTCAAAAAGAGACTCAAAACACCCAATTGATAAAAGCTTAGAGCAGGAATGCCAATGAAATTAGCCAAGATGAAAACTTTTGACAGGTGAACAATGGATCTGGGCAGCAAAAACAAGCTATAAACAAGATTTAAAAAATAAAAAGGAAAAAATTCAAGTTTTCTAGGCTTTTGACAGGGGTACGCAGGCAGCCTGTTTGCACAGGTGCGACCACGCTCTGTGTACATAGCAAAGGTGCGTACAGGTACGCACTGTGCTTAACGCAGAGGGTGCGCACTGCTCTCAAAATCAAGAAAACAAAAAACTAACTTAACCCTAAGCTATTCCACCCAAATGCACAGTCAATCAGCCAAAAACCAAAAAGAAAACGACTTTTCTCAAATCAAAGTTTCACACAAAGGAGAAATCATTCAAATCATGGAGTTCCCCAGTGGAGTCGCCATTTTGTCATGCGGAAAGAGTCAATTTTGCGGACAAAACCGACCTCCCTAGAAGCTAAGGCTTTCTAGTGACAAACAAGACAATTAAACACTATCTTTCCCTAAATATGCGTTTAGAATACAAGTAATCATGTGTTTATAACATACCTTTAGTCCAACGCTTTGTAGTAGTCCAGCCTCGCCGATCCGGATGAGCTCGTCCTTCTCTTCGAAACCTGCATTCACTAACAAGCCAAAAGATTACATAGCACCTGACTAACTTATCAAATAACACATATTCATCATACAGACCAAGGAGTATATGAAACAAATCATGTATAACAACTTGTTGAGAAAAATGAGCTTAATTGTATTAAGTGGAAACAAAAGAAACCATTACAACCTGAGCCTTGGTGTTGTGCAGGTCCCTCCCAGGGTCCAGCAAGAGTTTTCCTTTACTTTGATCAGCTCACCCACTTCCAAATGAAGCTAAGAAAGGATGGGAATCTCTCCTCTCAAGCTTTATAAGGGAGTCCTAATCTCAGCAGCATCTACCCTTAGGAATGTTCAGCTTTCAACCTCCCCTCCCTGTGGCCCAATGCCTATATTTATAGTGCTTTGGAGGAAGTTAATCAGGTCCACCATGAATGGGATAAGCCCCTCTTTCAATGGGATAGCTCCCCTCTTCATGGGATAAGTTCCTCTTACATAGGGATGCATGAACCATCTGGAGGCGCTCAATCCACGTCAAACCATCTTCTAGAATGCTCTAGAAATGACCACAAGTAACTTTTTTGAAGTGAAACTTACGCCTTTTGACCTTTACAGGAGTACGCACCCACCCCTTTACAGACAGAGCGTACAAGTACGCAGGTATTGTGAACTTGGGGTGCATACACGTAGGTAAGGCTAAGAGAAACTGCATAACCAGAGTTAATTGACTTTTTAAGGACTTTCTCTCTTTCTTGGAGTTTGACATGAGGAGCAGAGGTATGAGACTTGCCAAGGAGGATAGTATGACAGTTGATAGAGCCATACTAACTGCAAATAGTCATGGTGACAAATTTTAGTGTAACACATGTGATCGCCTGCGGTAGCCTCAATTCAAATGAAATGGAAGGAAATAAAACAAGGCCAACCGATCCCATAACCTCTCTTAAAAATGCCCCCTGACTCTCCCCTCCGTGCACCGAGGCCACCTAGGAGTCCACCTGGATAGCAGCAACGGCGGACCTTGATCACTTGACCGCCTATGGCAAACCACAATGTGAAGGCAAAGGAAGGAAATAAATGAAAATCAAGAGGCTCACTACACAATACAAGAACATATCCAAACAGGAGGAGGGATTGGGTAGCTCCACACCCCATGCACCCTATGTACAGGCAACCCAGGAGATTTCCCATAGCTTTACCAACTCGACAATGAATAATTTTCCCCTACGGCCACCTCCACACAAAGGAGGGAGGTCGAAGCATTCCATCTCGAAATCCTTCTTCCAGATATCCCCCACCATCGATGTAGCAAGCCTCCTCTACACTGGACCACGAGTGCATACACAATTGAAACAAAAAATTCCCCAAAACCCTCCCCTCCCCACACAAAGGCCGCCTAGGAGTCCACCCGGACAGCAGCAAAGATGGTCCTCGATCGCATGATCGCCTACGATAGACTCAATGCAAAGGAAACAGAAGGAAATAAAACAAGACCAACCGAGCCCACAACCTCTCTTATAAATGCCCCGCGACCCTTCCCGCCACACACTGAGGCCACCTAGGACTCCACCTGGACAGTAGCAATGATGGACCTCGATCACTTGACTGCCTGCAGCAACCACAATGCGAAGGCAAAGGAAGGAAATAAATGCAAATCAAGAGGCTCGCTACACAATACAAGAGCATATCCAAACAGGAGGAGGGATCGGGCAGCTCCGCACCCCATGCACCCTATGTACAAGAAACCTAGGAGATTTCCCACGGCTTTACCAACTCAACAATGAATAATTTTCCCCTACGGCCACCTCCACGCAAAGGAGGTAGGTTGAAGCATTCCACCTCGAGATCCTTCTTCTAGATAGCCCCCACCATTGACGTAGCAAGACTCCTCCCCATTGGACGACGAGCGCATACACAATTGAAACAACAAATTCCCCCCAACCCTCCCCTCCTCACATAGAGGCCACCTAGGAGTCCACCCAGACAACAGCAATGGTGGACCTTGATCGAATGATCGCCTGCGGCAGCCTCACTATAAAGGAAATGGAAGCAAATAAAAAAAGACCAACCGATCCCACAACTTCTCTTAGAAATGCCCCCCGACCCTCCCCACCGTGCACCAAGGCCACCTAAGAGTCCACCCGGACGGCAGCAATGATGGACCTCGATCACTTGACCACCTGCAGCAACCACGATGTGAAGGCAGAGGAAGGAAATAAATGCAAATCAAGAGACTTGCTACACAATACAGGAACATGTCTAAACAGGAGGAGGGATTGGGCAGCTCCGCACCCCACACAACCTATGTACAGGCAACCTAGGAGATTTCCCATGGCTTTACCAACTAGACAATGAATAATTTTCACCTACAGCCACCTCCACGCAAACGAGGGAGGTCAAAGCATTCCACCTCGAAATATTTCTTCCAGATAGCCCCCACCATAGATGTAGCAAGCCTCCTCCCCATTTTACCATGAGTGCATACACAATTGAAACAATAAATTCCCATAAACATTGTGACTTAACATTTCCAACCGCAAAAACCTACCACGCACGCAAGATGCAAGGAAAAATCCGACCACTCGATCAAACATATGGGCCAATACATCTATAAAAACCTTAAATCCAATGCAACCACGAACAATGTGCACTCTAAAAGGAATTCCAACCCTTAACTTTACAATAAGGAGAATAGCGGCTCACATCGCCCGATGGAAAAAACAAGCAAGAGGGAGGGTAGGTGGTTTACAACCGAAACCCTTCCACGTCCCTCTTAAATGTATGCATCTCTAGTGACAATGCCAACATAGAAAGAGTACAAGCACAAGAAACTGGCACCATAAATAGCTGAACAATGAAGAGGCTAGCCATCACAGGGAGCCACACCACAACAACCCATACAACTCCAAGAACTTAGAGCAGAAGGGGAATTGTTCACATATGCTTCCCAGGACAAGCATGGCCAACATTACTACTCATGTGCTACTGAGTGGGTATGGAGAGAAGATGAAAATCAGCCACCTTACAAACAACCCAAGGCCATTCTTGAGGCAAACCCAAAGAAGCAACTCAATTACCAACCCACCTTTCACACGAAAAGAAAAACCCTCCCCACCAAATAGGGAGGAGACGAACAATATAACAAGGAGCCAATTTTAATGGAGCCACACATGGCTGCCCAGCCTAATCAAAATTTTCTCTTCGTAACAACCAAGGGACACGATAGCGACATAGGCATGACGGAGTTTTGGGGCTTCCATCTCGGACCACAACAATGAAGGCTCAAAGGAGCGTCGAGCAAACTTTTAACATTTTTATCGTTTGGATGGGCAAGAGGGATGCTGACAAGCATGGCCAATAGTACCACTCATGTGCCACCGAGTGGGGATGGAGAGAAGATGAAAATTGACCACCGTACAAATGACCCAAGGCCATCCTTCAGGCAAACCCAAAAAAAAACTCAATTACCAACCCACCTTTCACACGAAAAGAAAATCTATCACTTGTATCATTTGGATGGGCACGAGGGACCAGGACGAGCCCGGGAGTCACACCACAACAACCCATACAACTCCAAGAACTTGGAGTGCAGAAGGGGAATTGTTCACATATGCCCGAGCATGGTCAACATTACTGCTCGTACGCTACCGAGTGGGCATGGAGAGAAGATGAAAATCGGCCACCCTACAAATGACCCAAGGCCATCCTTTAGACAAACCCAAAAAAATAACTCAATTACCAATCCACCTCTCACACGAAAAGAAAACCTGTCACATGTATCATTTGGATGGGCATGAGGGGACCAGGATGAGCTAGGGAGCCACACCACAACAACCCATCCAACTCCAAGAACTTAGAGAGAAGAAGGGGAATTTTTCACATATGCCTCCCAGGACGAGCATGGCCAACATTATTGCTCATGTGCCACCTAGTGGGGATGGAGAGAAGATGAAAATTGACCATCCTACAAATGAACCAAGGTCATCCTTTAGGCAAACTCGAAAATGAAACTCAATTACAAACCCACCTTTCACACAAAAAGAAAACCTGTCACTTGTATCATTTGGATGGGCACAACGGGACCAGGACGAGCCAGGGAGCCACACCACAACAACCCATACAACTCCAAGAACTTGGAGAGCAGAAGGGGAATTTTTCACATATGCCTCCCAGGACAAGCATGGCCAACATCATCACTCATGTGCTATTGAGTGGGGATGGAGAGAAGATGAAAATCAGCCACCCTACAAATGACCGAAGGTCATTCTTCAGGCAAACTCGAAAAAACAACTCAATTACCAACCCACCTTTCACACAAAATTCCGACCGAGGAACCAAGGCAAGCATGGACAACATTACCGCTCATGTGCTACCAAGTGGGGATGGAGAGTAGATGAGAATCAGCCACCCTACAAATGACCCAAGGCCATCCTTCAGGCAAAACTGAACAAACATCTCAATTACCAGCCCACTTTTCACACGAAAAGCAAGAACCGAACGAGTTTACATGGGCACCCTCACACGACCCAACCCGACTGAACCAAATGAGTTTTCATGGGTGCCCTCACATGAAACGACACAACACAACCCAACTCGACCCGACGTGACCCAATGGAGTTTACATGGGCGCCCACACACAATCGAAATGAAGGCACAAGGGAGAACCCTGAAAATGAGCTACACGAACGTGCACAAAGCCCACCCCTGATCACAACTTAGCAATTTTGATACGAGCTTGTGTGCCCAGGCGTGCCCTCACATTGAACTACCTACGCGAATGAGTTTACACGGATGCCCTCAAATGACCCGCCCAAACAACTTTACATGGGCGCCCACACGACCATAATGAAGGGACAAGGGAGAGGCAGGAAAACGAGTTGAACGAACATACACAAAGCCAACCTCGGGTCACAACTTAGCATTTTTGATACGGGCTCGTTCACCCAAGCGCGCCCTCACCCGACCCGCCCAAACGAGTTGACACGGACACCCTCAAACAACCCGCCCGAACGAATTTACATGGGCACCCACACGACTAAAACAAAGGGATAAGGGAGAGCTGGGCAAACGAGCTGCACAAATGTGCACAAATCCAACCTCAGTTCACAACTTAACATTTTTGATACGGGCTCGTTCACCTAGGCATGCCCTTGCTCGGCACACCTGAACAAGTTTAAACAGACGCCCTCGCCCGAAAAAGTTGACATGGACACCCTCAAACGAACCACCCGAATGAGTTTACATGGGCGCCCACAAGAATGTAAAGAAGGGACAAGGCAGAGCTAGGCCAATGAACTGCACAAACCTGCACAAAGTGAACCTCGGGTCACAACTTAGCATTTTTTATACAGGCTCGTTCGCACGGGGGTGCCCTCGCCCGACCCACCCTAACAAGTTGACATGAATGCCCTCAAAAAACCCACTCGAACGAATTTACATGGGCACCCACATGACCGAAAAGAAGGGACAAGGGAGAGCTAGACATGCCCTTACCTGACTCACCCGAACAACCTTCCTGAACGAATTGACACAGATGTCCTCAAACGACCCACCCAAATGAGTTTACGTGGGTGCCCACATGACCGTAACGAAGGGACAAGGGAGAGCCGGGCAAACGAGCTGTAAAAACATGCACAAAGCCAACCTCGGGTCACAACTTAGCATTTTTGATATGGGCTCATTCGCCCAAACACGCCCTCACCCAACCTGCCCGAATGAGTTCACACAGACGCCCTCACCCGACTCGCCCGAATGAGTTGACACAGACACCCTCAAATGGCCTGCCTGAGTGAATTTACATGGGCATCCACACGACTGAAACGAAGGGACAAGGGAGAGCAGGGCAAACGATGTGCACGAACGTGCACAAAGCCAACCTTGGGTCACAACTTAGCATTTTTGATATGGGCTTGTTCACCCGGGTGCGCCCTCACGTGACCCGTCTGAACGAGTTCACACGGACACCCTCGCCCGACCCGCCTGAACGAGTTCACACAGATGCCCTCAAATGACCCGTCTGAATGACTTTACATGGGCACCCACATGACCGAAACGAGGGGACAAGGGAGAGATGGGCACGAGGGACCAGGACCTATAACTTGTATCATTTGGATGGGCATGAGGGACCAAGACGAGCCAGGGAGCCACACCACAACAATCCATACAACTGCAAGAGCTTAGAGAGGAGAAGGGGAATTGTTCAAATATGCCTCCCAGGACGAGCATGGCCAACATTACCGTTCATGTGCTATCGAGTGGGGATCGAGACAAGATGAAAATCAGCCACCCTACAAATGATCGAAGGCCATCATTCACACAAACCCAAAAACAAAACTCAATTACCAACACACCTTTCACACAAGATGAAAACTTGTCACTTGTATCATTTGGATGGGAACGAGGGGACCGTGACGAGAAAGGGAGCCACACCACAACAAACCATACAACTCCAAGAACTTAGAGAGTAGAAGGGGAATTGTTCACATATGCCTCCTAGGACGAGCATGGCCAACATTACCACTCATGTGCTACTGAGTGGGGATGGAGAGAAGATGAAAATCGGCCACCCTACAAACGACCCAAGGCCATTGTTTAGGCAAACCAGAAATCACAACTCAATTACCAACCCACCTTTCACACGGAAAGAAAACTTGTCAATGTAACATTTGGAGGGACACGAGGGGACCAAGACGATCCAAGGAGCCACACCACAACAACCCATACAAATCCAATAACTTAGAGAGCAGAAGGGAAATTGTTCACATATGCCTCCCAGGACGAGCATGGCCAACATTATCGCTCATGTGCTACCAAGTGGGGATGGAGAGAAGATGAAAATGGGCCACCCAACAAATTACCCAAGCCCATCATTTACGCAAGCCTGAAAAAACAACTCAATTACCAACCCACCTTTCACACGGAAAGAAAACTTGTCACTCGTATCATTTGGATGGGCACAAGGGGACCAGGACGAGCCCGGGAGCCACACCACAACAACCCATACAACTCCAAGAACTTGGAGAGTAGAAGGGGAATTTTTCACATATGCCTCCCGCGATGAGCATGGCCAACCTTATAGCTCGTGCTACCGAGTGGGGATGGAGAGAAGATGAAAATCGGCCACCCTACAAATGACCCAAGGCCATCCTTCAGGCAAACCTAAAAAAACAACTCAATTACCAACCCACCTTTCACACAGAAAGAAAACCTATCACTTGTATCATTTGGATGGGCATGAGGGACCAGGATGAGCTTGGGAGCCACACCACAATAGCCCATACAACTCCAAGAACTTGGAGAGAAGAATGGGAATTGTTCACATATGCCTCCCAAGACGAGCATGGCCAACATTACTGCTCATGTGCTATCGAGTGGGGATGGAGAGAAGATGAAATTCAGCCACCCTTCAAATGACCCAAGGCCATCCTTCAGGAAAACCCAAAAAAAGAACTCAATTACCAATCCACCTTTCACACGAAAAGAAAACCTGTCACTTATATCATTTTGATGGGCATAAGGGGACCAGGATGAGCCGGGGAGCCTGTTATGAAACCAGCTCAAGAAAAATATAGAAAAGATAGATCAACGCCTTATAATTCAGCCTCTTCGAGGTGGCAACCTCCTTTACATTACATAAATGAACAATTCTTGGATGATACAAATGAAAAGACCTCCTTTTTATATATAGGACTCTAAGGGGTCATAACATAATCAGAGCCGACATAACAATAATAATGTAAGGGCACAATAATAACAATAGTGGGCTTCTATGGGGCACAATAGTAACAATATGGGCACTACATGGGTACATCAATATAATAAGTGGGTTGTACTAATAACAATAAGGGGTTACACTAGTGGTATAGGGGCCTAACATGCCCCTCTCCTTCAAAAAGCATTGTCCTCAACGCTTGAGTAGTTCTTGACGCTTCTGTATGAATTTCTTGTCCTCCCATGTGGAATCTTCAGTGGGTAAGTTCTTCCATTTGATGAGATACTCTGAAATTGATCGATTTCGTAGCTGTCGGGTTGTTGTTTCTGTGACTGCTCCTCTTCAACTTGTGGCAATATTTTTTGAATTGGGATATTTTGCAACTTTTGAATACGTGGCCATACTTCTTCGTCCTTCTTCCATTCATCCCTTGCTTCGTTTATCCAATCTTGTTGGATAATAGAAATAGCACAAAACAATGCTTCCACATCCTCATCCTTGAAGAGTCTTCCCATTCGGTAAGGTCACCATTTTTTAAGTGCATGTAGTATTGCCAACATTTCTTTCTCATAAATAGCTTGCTTGAGATGTAGCAAAAAAAATACCCAATCACCTACATCAAAAAAAATTTCACTACAATTTTGATCTTCCTGTTGTTTCATTTGATTTTGCATCGAAGTGGCGTTATCCTTTAAAAGTTGGAGAACTTGTTGTTGATGCTTGATGTGATCTTTCACTGCTTGAAGATTTTTCTTCTTGATATGTCCTTCTATCTCTAGAGTTTGAGGAGTGGTAATTTCTTCCAATCCTTTAAAAGATATCGTCGGATTCATTTCTTGATGCTCGATGTGATCTTTCACTTCTTGAACATTTTTCTTCTTGATATCTCCTTCTATCTTGATAGTTTGAGGAGTGGTAATTTCAACCAATGAATTACAAGATATGGTTGGATTCATTTCTTCTTTCTCGATGTGATATTTCACTTCTTGCACCTTTTTCTTCTTGATATGTCCTTCTATCTTGAGAGTTTGAGGAGTGGTAATTCTTGCCAATGCTTTACAAGAATCGTCTGATTCATTTCTTCTTTCTCTAGGGTGGGTTCCTGGCATATATCTTCTTCTTTTGATGTTTCTTGATCCTTTTTTTCCTCCTCTTCATATTCTATGTAAAATAATTTCTTCTCAGCACACTTATGACCTATAGTGCATTTGCTATCACAATTGTAACAAAGCCCTTTTTCTGTTTTTTCTTCCAATTGTTGTGGTGTAACCCTTGTAGGTTGTGGAAGGCTAGGAGAAACAACACTTCCATCTTTATAGTTGTGAGGGGTATGCTTCCTAGTTTCCATAATTTTTCTTTCCACTATGTAACAAATCCCTTTTACTCTTTCCAATTGTTGTGGTGTTGCTCTAAAGAAGGTGTTGCTCTTTGTATCCTCATAATATGCTATCATTTCCTCTGTGAAAATTGACCATGTAACAAGTTGTTTACGAGAACAAAGCCCTTCATACCATAAAAATTGATCCGGTTCTAAATATGAAGATGCAATACATACCTTTTGTAACAGTGGTACACCATGTAGATCAAAATATTGCTCCATTTGAAGTATCCAATTTACCGGATCCTTGCCATCAAACTTCCTCATCTTGTTTTTTCTTGATTTTAGGAGCTCGATCTTGAAACGATTGTAACTCTATACTTTCAGATCTTTAAGTTCTGAAATTCTGATCTGTAGTAGCCCTCTGTGTTCTCTTTCTAATACCGCCAGTCTGATCCAAATTGGATTCTCCAATAAAGAGTTATGCACAATCTCCCAAGATGACCTGATTATAGACCTTTCCAGAAGAGAGAACTTGTATGAAGTTCCACGTGTCACTGTTTCGACCTTTGTCTCTTAAAAATATATACAAGAAACTACAGTCCATCCTCTTTTTGTAACTTCTTACTAATTTAAATCTGATGCTCATAGAGAAGTTATGAAGATTTTTACCAGGTCACCTGTTTGGAATGTAATTCAGAAGTCTACAAAAAGGCCAAGTTCCTCAAATCATATCTCTGCAAATATAGTGCGAAAAGCTCTGAAATTTGGACCCAATATTCAGCACAAATTATTCTCAAATGGGTTTTATTTTTAGCTTCTGAAACGTCGCAGAAACAAATCTATAGCAAAAATGCCACAATGACCTGTTTGGAGTAGCAAAACCCTAGAATCCAAAGCTCTGAGACCAAATGTTATGAAACCAGCTCAAGAAAAAGATAGAAAAGATAGATCAATGCCTTATAATTCAGCCTCTTCGAGGGGACAACCTCCTTTATATATATAGGAGTCTAAGGGGTCATAACGTAATCAGAGCCGACATAACAATAATAATGTAAGGGCACAATAATAACAATAGTGGGCTTCTATGGGGCACAATAGTAACAATATGGGCACTGCATGTGTACATCAATATAATAAGTGGGTTGTACTAATAAAAATAAGGGGTTACACTAGTAGTATAGGGGCCTAACAGAACCACACCACAACAACCCATACAACTCAAATAACTTAGAGAGCAGAAGGGGAATTGTTCACATATGCCTCCCAGGATGAGCATGGCCAACATTACCGCTCATGTGCTACCAAGTGTGGATGGAGAGAAGATGAAAATCGGCCACCCTACAAATGAGCCAAGGCCATCGTTCAGGCAAACCCAAAAACACAACTCAATTACCAACCCACCTTTCACACGAAAAGGAAACATGTCACTTGTATCATTTGGATGGGCACGAGGGGACTAAGATGAGCCAAGGAGCCACACCACATCAACCCAACTCCAAGAACTTGGAGAGCAGAAGGGGAATTGTTCACATATGCCTCCTGAGATGAGCATGGCCAACATTACTGTTCATGTGCTACCGAGTGACGATGGAGAGAAGATCAAAATCAACCACCATACAAATGGCCCAAGGCCATTCTTCAAGCAAACCTGAAAAAACAACTCAATTACAAACCCACCTTTCACACGAAAAGCCAACCAAGGAACCAAGGCGAGCATGGCCAACATTACCGCTCATGTGCTACCAAGTGGGGATGGAGAGTAGATGAGAATCAGACACCCTACAAATGACCCAAGGCCATCCTTTAGGTATAACCGAAGAAACATCTCAATTACCAGCCTACTTTTCACACGAAAAGCAAGAACTGAATGAGTTTACATGGGTGCCCTCACACGACCTGACCCAACCAAACCAAATGAGTTTCCATTGATGCCCTAACATGACCTGACCCAACGTGACCCACACACAACTGAAATGAAGGCACAAGGGAGAGCTGGGAAAATGAGCTACAATAATGTGCACAAAGCCCACCCTCGGTCACAACTTAGCAATTTTGATACGAGCTCATGTGCCTGGGCGGGCTCTCACACTGAACAACCTACCTGAACAAGTTTACATGGACGCCCTCAAATGACCTGCCCGAACGAGTTGACATGGACACCCTAAAATGACCCACTCGAACGAGCTTACATGGGTGCCCACACGACCGTAATGAAGGGACAAGGCAGAGCCGGGCAAACGAGCTCACGAACAAGCACAAAGCCAACCTCGGGTCACAACTTAGCATTTTTGATACGGACTCGTTCTCCCGCACGTGCGCTTAACTGACCCACCTGAAAGAGTTTACACGGATGCCCTCACCTGACCCACGCGAACGAGTTGAAACAGATGCCCTCAAATGACCTACCTGAATGAGTTTACATGGGTGCCCAGATGACCGAAACGAAGGGACAAGGGAGAGCCGGGAAAACGAGCTGCACGAACGTGCACAAAGCCAACCTTGGGTCACAACTTAGCATTTTTGATATGGGATCTTTCGCTCATGCGGGCCCTCTCCCAACCCACCCGAACGAGTTTACACGGATGCCCTCGCCCGACCCACCCAAACGAGTTGACACAGACACCCTCAAACGACCTGCCCGAACAAGTTTACATGGGCAGACCCTCGCCCAACTTGCCCAAACGACATGCTTGAACGAGTTGACACGGATGCCCTCAAATGACCAGCCCAAACAATTTTACGTGGGTGCCCACATGACCATAACGAAGGGACAAGGGAGAGCCTGGAAAATGAGCTGCACGAACATGCACAATGCCAACCTCGAGTCATAACTTAGCATTTTTAATACAGGTTCGTTCGTCTGGGGAGTGCCCTCACCCAACCCGCCCGAAAGAGTTTACATGGACGCGCTCGCCCAACCCACCCGAACGAGTTAACACAAATGCCCTCAAACGACCCACCCAAAAAAATTTACATGGGCGCCCACACGACCAAAATGAAGGGACAAGGGAGATTCACACAAACGAGCTACATGAATGTGCACAAAGCCAACCTCAAGTCACAACTTAGAATTTTTGATATGGGCTCATTCACTCGGGTACGCCCTCGCCCGACCCACCCGAACGAGTTCACCTCGGTGCACCCTCGCCTGACCCACCCAAACGAGTTCACATGGACGCCCTCACCCGAATGAATATACATTGGCGCCCACACGACTGAAATGAAGGGACAAGGGAGAGCCTGGAAAACAAGCTACACGAACGTGCACAAAGTAAAACTCGGGTCACAACTTAGCATTTTTGATACGGGCTCGTTCCCCTGGGCATGCCCTCACCCGACTCACCCGAACGAGTCTGCATGGATGCCCTCGCCCAACCCGCCCGAATGATATGACATGGACACCAACAAACGACCCGCCCTAACGAGTTTACATGGGCACCCACACGACCGAAATGACAGGACAAGGGAGAGTCAGGAAAACGAGCTACACGAACGTGCACAAAGACAACCTCAGGTCACAGCTTAGCAATTTTGATATGGGCTCGTTCGCCCGATCTCACCCTCCCCTAACCCGCCCGAACAAGTTCACACAGATGCCCTCTCCCGACCTGACCAAACGACCCGCCCGAACAAGTTGACACGGACGCCCTCAAATGACACGTGCGAAGGAATTTACATGGGTGCCCATACAACCGTAACAAAGGGACAAGGGAGAGTCGGGCAAACGAGCTACAGGAACATGCACAAAGCCAACCTTAGGTCACAACTTAACATTTTTGATATGGGCTCGTTCGCCCAGGGGTGCCCTCTCCCGACCCGCCCGAACAAGTTGACACGAACGCCCTCAAATGACCCACCTGAATGAAGTTACATGGGAGCCCACATGACCGAAACAAAGGGATAAGGGAGAGTTGGGCAAAAGAGTTTCCCGACCGTGCACAAAGCCAACCTCGGCCCTCGCTTAACCTTCCCAAACAAGTTTACATGGACACCCTCGCTCGACCCGCCCAAACAAGTTGACACGGATGCCCTCAAACAACCCACCTGAATGAGTTTACATGGGCGCCCACATGACCATAATGAAAGGACAAGGGAAAGCTGGGAAAATGAGTTGCACGAAAGTGTACAAAGCCAACCTCAGGTCACAAATTATCATTTTTCATATGGGCTCATTCTCCCAGGTGCGCCCTCACCCGACCCACCCGAACGAGTTTACACGGATGCCCTCGCCCGACCCGCCCGAACGATTTTACATGGATGCTTGCGCCCGACCCGCCCGAATGACACATCTGAAGGAGTTGACACAGACGCCCTAAAACAACTAGCCCAAACGAGTTTTCATGCACGCCCACACGACCGAAACAAAGGGACAAGGGAGAGGCAGGCAAACGAGTTGCACGAACGTGCACAAAGGCCACCCTAGGTCACAACTTAGCAATTTTAATACGGGCTCGTGTGCCCAGGCGTGCCCTCACCCGAGCCACCCGAACGAGTTTACATGGATGCCCTCACCTAACCCGCTCGAACGAGTTTACATGGACGCCCTCGCCTGACCCGCCCGAACGAGTTTACACAGACGCCCTCGCCCGACCTGCCCGAACGAGTTTACACAGATGCACTTGCCGGACCTGCCCAAACGAGTTTACACGGACATCCTTACCCGACTTGCCCGAACGAGTTTGCACAGATGTTGTTATGAAACCAGCTCAAGAAAATATAGAAAATATAAATCCACGCCTTAGAATTCAGCCTCTTCGAGGGGGCAACCTCCTTTACATTACATAAATGAACAATTCTTGGATGATACAAATGACAAAACCTCCTTTCTATATATAGGAGTCTAAGGAGTCACAATATAATCCAGCCAGCCTAACAATAATAATATAAAGCCACAAAAATAACAATAGAGGGATTCTAAGGGGCACAGAAATAACAATATGGGGGTAATAGGGGCACAACAATAAAAATAAGGGGTATAACTACAATAGTAATGGGGTAATCACTAGTATTATAGGTACCCAACATGCCCCTCTCCTTCAAAAAAGTCTTGTCCTCAACGCTTGAGCAGTTCTGGATACTTCTGCATAAAATTCTCATCCTCCCATGTGGAATCTTCAGCGGATAAGTTCTTCCACTTGATAAGATACTCTGAAATTGATCGATTTCGTAGCTGTCGAGTTCTTGTTTCTATGACTGCTTCCGATTCCAATATAATTTTTCCTTCCTCTTCAAGTTCTGGCAATATTGTTTGAACTGGGAGCTTGTCGCCTATAACCTTCTTTAAACATGAAACATGGAAAACTGGGTGCAATCGAGAAGCTGCAGGAAGCTCCAATTTGTATGCCATAGTACCAATCTTTTCCAACACCTTGTAAGGACCATAATACTTTGGTGATAATTTATTATCCTTCTTAGCTTGCTTTAGGGACATTTGCTTATATGGTTGTAGCCGTAGGAATACCCAATCACCTACATCAAAACTTCTTTCACTGCGATGTTGATCTGCCTGTTGTTTCATTCTATTTTGTGCCAACACGAGGTTATCCTTTAAGAGTTGGAGGACTTGTTGTTGATGTTCGATGTGGTGTTCCACTGCCTGAACCTTAGAATTTTCTCTTAAATATGATGTGATTGATGGTGGTTGGTACCCATAAAGTGCCATAAATGGGGTCATTTTTGTTGATGTATGGAAGGAAGTTTTATACCACCATTCAGCCAGAGGCAACCATTTGACCCATTGTGTCTGTTTATCAGATACAAAGCAACGAAGATATCCTTCCAAACATTTGTTTACTATCTCAGTTTGCCCATCAGATTGAGGATGATAAGATGAGCTATGAGCTAACTGAGTACCAAGACAAGAAAATAATTCTATCCAAAAATTTCCAGTGAAAATGGGATCTCTGTCACTTACAATAATCTTTGGGTTTCCATAAATGCAGTAGAAACTGTTTCCATAAATGCAGTAGAAACTGTACTGGCTTTAAATGGATGTGATAATGCACAAAAGTGTGCATACTTGGTAAGTCTGTCAACTACCACCATGATGACACTCTTTCCCTCAGACTTGGGTAAACCTGTGATAAAATCCATTGAAACCTCCTCCCAACGTTGGCTTGGAATGGATAAAGGTTGTAATAGACCCGGTGTCTTAATTGTTTCAACTTTATTTTGTTGGCAAACCAAACATTCCGCCACAAACTTTTGAATATCTGATTTAAGGCCATCCCAAAAAAATTCCTTCTTAACCCTGTGGTAAGTTTTTAAAAATCACGAGTGCCCTCCTAAGGGAGAAGTGTGCAATTCCATAAGAATCTTTTGTTTTAGCTGGGAATTCTTACAGAGGTATAAGCGATCTTTGTACCATAACGAATCATTTTTCCAGCTAAATGTATCAGAAGTACTGGAATCTTGTTGTAGCTTTCGAATAAGTGCCCACACTTCTTCGTCATTCTTCCATTCCTCCTTTGCTTCGTTTATCCAATCTGGTTGGATAATAGAAATGGCACACAACAATGCTTCCATATCCTCATCCTTTCTTGAGAGTGCATCTGCCACCACATTTTGCTTCCCTTTTTTGTAGATGATTTCAAAGTCATAACCCAACATCTTTGTGACCCACTTTTGTTGCTCTTCAGAGGATAATCTTTGTTCTAAAAAGTATTTAAGGCTATCATGATCCATTTTTACCTTGAAGTGTCTTCCCATTAGGTAGGGTCGCCATTTCTTAAGTGCATGGAGTATTGCCAACATTTCCTTCTCATAAATAGCTTTGCTTAAAAACTTTCCCTTGATTGGATGACTTTCAAAAGCAATGGGTCTTTCATCTTGCATTAAAACAACACCAATTCCATTTCCTGAAGCATCACATTCCACAATAAAGGTTTTTGTGAAGTCCGGTGTAGCTAAGACCGGTGCTTGGCACATTGCCTCTTTAAGATGTTTAAAGGCCTTTGTTGCTTCCGGAGTCCATGAAAATGAATCTTTCTTCAATAATTTTGTTAGAGGTGCTGCTATTCTCCCATAATTCTTAATGAACTTGCGATAATACCCTGTCAACCTAAGAAATCCTCGTAGATGCTTTATGGATGTGGGAATTTTCCATTCCTTAATGGATTTAATTTTGCTAGGGTCTACCTTAACTCCTTCATGAGATACAATATGACCCAAATATTCCACCTCCTGGACTCCAAAGAAACATTTGGATCTTTTTGCATATAATTGTTTCTCCTCCAATAGTTGTAGCACCTTGTCAACATGTTCAACATGATCCTTCCAAGACTTGTTGTAGATTAGTATATCATCAAAAAATACTAACACAAATTTTCTAAGGAATGGTTTGAAAATTGAATTCATCAAACCTTGAAATGTTGAAGGTGCATTGGTAAGGCCAAAAGGCATGACCAAAAATTCATAATGACCCTCATGAGTTCTAAATGCCGTTTTCGAAATGTCTTCAATCTTCATTCTGATTTGATGATATCCCGAACGAAGATCCAACTTGGTGAAGTAAATTGATCCATGCAATTCATCCAGTAATTCATCAATGACAGGAATGGGAACTTATCTTTAATAGTGAGCTTGTTGAGCTCCCTATAATCTAGACACATGCGCCATGATCCATCCTTCTTGTGCACCAATACTACTGGAGCTGAGAAAGAACTTTGACTCGGTTGAATTATACCAGCCTCTAGCATTTCTGCAACCATACGTTCAATTTCACTTTTTTGGACATATGGATATCTGTACGGCCTGATGTTTGGAGGAACACTTCCTGGAATCAAATGAATAGCATGATCATGATCACGCATAGGTGGGAGACCTTTGGGAGTCTCAAATACCTTGGAATGATTGTCCAGGACTTTTTGGAGATCTGGAGAAATAGATGATTCCAATGTGGAAACATCTAGCGAACATAATTGTGCATTGACACCTCTTTGCTCCTTTTTTAGAAGATTTTTCATGCCATTAGAGCTGATTATCTTTCCTGGTTTCCCTGCAATACCCCTTAATTCAACTTCATTTCCTTCCACAAAAAATTCAATGAAAAGTTCTTGAAAATTAAAAGCTATTGTACCCAAGGATTGTAGCCATTGGACTCCTAGTACAACATCAGCACCTCCCATTGGAATGGAAAGCATTGGGCTAGTCAATACATATTCTCCCATGGATAGCTTGATATTATGGCACTTTCCAGAATAATTTATTGTTCCTCCATTTGCAATCATCACTTGACACTCTGGTGCTGGATATAGGAAGCAATTCAATTCTTTTGCTACCCTACAATGAATAAAATTGTGGGTGCTTCCTGAATCAATCAACACTATTACCTTTTTCTTCTTGATTTGTCCTTCTATCTTGATGGTTTGAGGAGTGGTAATTCCCGCCAATGCATTACAAGATATGGTCAGATTTATTTGTTCTTCATCTAGGCTTTGTTCCTGGAATATATCCTCTTCTTTTGACCTTTCTTGCTCCTTTTCTTCTTCCTCTTCACAATCTATGTAGAATAATTTCTTCTCAGCACACTTATGACCTTTTGTGTATTTGCTATCACAATTGTAACAAAGCCCTTTTGCTCTTTTTTCTTCCAATTGTTGTGGTGTCAACCTTGTAGGTTGTGGAAGACTATGGGCAACAACACTTCCGTCTTTATAGTTGTGAATGGTATGCTTCCTAGTTGCCATAATTTTTCTTTCCATTTTTCTTGCTAACCTGAATGCCTTCTCTAATGAATCAGGTTCCCAAAGGCGCACATCATGTTGGATATTATCCTTTAAAGACCCTATGAACACATCAATCCTATGCTCCTCTCGAATATCTTTTACCCTTATGTTCAATTTTTGGAACTCCTCAATGTGCTCCATTATTGAACCCTTTTGTTTGAGACTTATCAATTGGCTAAAAAAATGTTGCTTTTTGTATCCTCATAACGTGCTATCAATTCTTCCGTAAAAATTGCCCAATTGATAAATTGTTTACGAGAACAAAGCCATTGATACCATACAAATTGATTTGGTTCCAAATATAAAGTTGCCATACGTACCTTTTGTGTGTTTTGCACATTATTGAGATCTAAGAATTGCTCCATCTGTAATATCCATGTGGCGGGATCCTTGCCATCAAACTTCCTCATATCGATTTTTGGAACATGGTGAGTCTTCGATCCAACATTAGCGTCTATGGTATCATGATTAACATTTATTTTGTTCTCATCATGAGTTTCCTTTACTACCTTTTCACCATTAGTGACACTTTCTTGTAGCAACTTATTCAATTCTTCCATATCTGTCTTCAAATCTATCTTCAAATCTGCCATGTCTCTCTTCAAATCTATCTTCGAATCATCCATCTTAGCTTCCATGCCCTTTATCTTAGATTCCACGCCACTTATCTTAGCTTCTGTTAGCTTTTGTGAGCGTGAAATTTGTTGCACTTGTTCTTGTAGTTTTGATATATCATGTAGCATTTCTTCTTCTTCTTCATGAGTCATGCTAGAGCTTTCAGGTTCCTTACTAGGTGTTTGCATTTTCTTTCCTCGGGGCATCCGTTACCGATAATAATGCTTTACTATGCCCTTTGAATTCCGTTAAACCAAGCTTACACAAAAATTTAAAAACAAACTACACACCTTTTTTCACTTTATAGAAGCCTGATAGTGAATCTAATGTATCTCTGTAATTTCAAATCATCCAGTTCTGAAATTGCTACCCGCAGTAGCCTTCTGCGTCCTCTTTCCAATGCCACAAGTCTGAGCCAAATTGGATTCTCCAAGAAAGCGTTATGTGAAATCTCCCACAGTGACTTGCTTTTAGACTGGTTCAGTAGAGCGAACTTGTACGACGTGCCACGAGTCACTGTTTCAACCTTTGAATCTAAAACACACATACAAGAAACTACACTCCGTCCTCTTTCTGTACCTTTTTACGAAATTTCAATCTGATCCTTAGAGAGATAGTTATGACGATTTTCCCCAGGTCACCTGTTTTGAATATAATTTAGGAGTCTGCAAAAGGGCCAACTTCCTCAGATCATATCTCCGAAAATATCGCGCAAAAAGCTCTGAAATTTGGACCCAAGGTTCAGCGCCAATTCTTCTCAAATGGGTTTGTTTTTCAAATTCTGAAACGTCACAGAAAGAAATTTATAGCGAAAATTCCACGATGACCTGTTTGGAGCAGCGAAACCCTAGAATCCAAAGCTCTGATACCAAATGTTATGAAACCAGCTCAAGAAAAGATAGAAAAGATAAATCCACGCCTTAGAATTCAGCCTCTTCAAGGGGGAAACCTCCTTTACATTACATAAATGAACAATTCTTGGATGATACAAATGACAAAACCTCCTTTCTATATATAGGAGTCTAAGGAGTCACAATATAATCCAGCCAACCTAACAATAATAATATAAAGCCACAAAAATAACAATAGAGGGATTCTAAGGGGCACAAAAATAACAATATGGGGGTAATAGGGGCACAAAAATATAAATAAGGGGTATAACTACAATAGTAATGGGGTAATCACTAGTATTATAGGTACCCAACAGATGCCCTCGCCCGACCCATATGAACGTTCCGCCCGAACGAGTTTACATGGTCGCCCTCGCCCAACGCGCCTAAATGAGTTCACACGGATGCCCTCATCTATCCCGCCTGAACGATTTTACATGGATGCCCTCAACCGACCCACCTGAACGAGTTTACACGGACTCCCTCACCGACCCGCCCAAATGGGTTTACACGGACGCCCTCAAATGACCCACCCGAATGAGTTTACATGGGTGCCCACATGATCGAAACGAAAGCACAAGGGAGATCCAGGAAAACGAGCTACACGAACGTGCATAAATCCCACCACATCTCACAACTTAGCATTTTTGATATGGGCTTGTGTGCTTGGGCATGCACTGAACAACTCGACCGAATGAGTTTACAAGAATGCCCTGAAATGACCCGCTTGAATGAGTTTACACAAGTGCTCTCAAATGACCCACCTGGACAACCTACCCGAACGAGCCTACATGAATGCCCTTGAACGGCCCGTCCAAATGAGTTTACACGGATGCCCTCAAATGACCCACCTAAATGAGTTTACACATACGCCCTCAAACAACCCACCCAAACGAGTTTACACTGATGCCCTCGAACGACCCACCCGAACAAGTTTAGACAGACACCCTCAAACAACCTGCCTGGATGAGTTTACACGGACACCCTCAAACGACCCACCTGAATGAGTTTACATGGGCACCCACACTACCAAAACGAAGGCAAAAGGGAGATCCATGCAAACGAGCTGCATGAATGTGCACAAAGCCACCCCGGGTCACAATTTAGCATTTTTGATATGGTCTCGTGTGCCCAGGCGCACCCTCACACTGAACAACACGACCGAATGAGTTTAGGCAGGCACCCTCAAACGACCCTCCCAAACGATTTTACATGGCAAATGACCTGCCTGAATGAGTTTACATGGCAAACGACCCACCTGAACAAGTTTACATGGGCGCCGTCAAGCGACCCACTGGAAAGAGTTTACATGGGCACCCTCAAACGACCTGCTCGAACGAGTTTACACGACTGCCCTCAAACGACCCACCCGAACGAGTTTACATGGCAAACGACCTTCCCGAACGAGTGATGAGCCCCAATTTTTGGTAACAATTTGGGCTCATTTGGCCTACTCACCTTGCTCAACCCTTCATCTTTTAACACTTATGCATTCATTTCTTAGTATATTCGTGTTATTTGTAGGAAGAAGGGTAGGCATTATATCTATGTGGCTAATACATGATGATTTCAGGTTTTTGGCATTAAAGAGAGCAAAAGACCATGCAAATGGAGACAAGAGACAACAAAGGTGACATTGCAGGTTCATAGGGAGGTTGTCCACAGTCTTGATGACCTTCCTCGTGATTTTCACCTTAACTCCGAGCTCCAACAGCTCTCCCCACCGAGCTTAAAGGTAGCCAACGGGTTCTACAGGATCAACAGTTTAACTTTCAGTTGGACAGCCAAGCCCCACGAATGGAGGAAGCCAGCTTGATCTTCATTATGTATAAATATGAAGGCCGTAGCCTTTGATAGGAGCTTTTTGAACTTTGGAACTACTGTTGCACTTTCTAAGCACGAGCTATAGCTCGGTTTTTGCTCTTTGTAAGCCAGTTTTGGCATGATGTTAGACTCATGATTATTTAATAAAGGCAGGCAGCTTTGGATCCAATTCTGAGTTTTTAAGGGAGCTATAGCTCTCAGGTTAGGGCCCAACCTGAGAGCAATAGACCTCCTCTTCCTTGTATTGTTACTTGTTTCCTTTCAGCACTTTATTCCTCTATTTTGACATGCATTTAGAATTTACAGTCTGCTGATTTGATTTCTTTTATGTGATTGAGTAGGATTAGGTTACAGTTTAAGTGCTTTTAGTTGCTTAGATTAGAGTAGGAGGATTGTAATTCATTAGAGCTCCAAAAAAGGTTGATAGTGCACTCGCTGCCATCTCTGTTTAGAGATTGGGGGTGTGGGTTGTACCAACCACCAAAAAATGCAGTCTTATGCTTCCATGCAAGCTGCCACATAGTCATTTCGATTGTAGATCCATCCATGCATTCTGATCTTGAGCACTACTTCTTCGTTCCAACACCATGCATGATTTTTCTCCACACTTTACATTGTTTTTCATTGGTTTAATAACACAGTTAGAATAGGTTGATGGAATTCTCGGTTTTGTGCAAGATATAGAGGATTTGTTTCTTTTACACTACATAGCATCACTTTATCGTGTTCTTCTTCTTCTCAACCACACCTGAAGCCACTTTCTCGACCTCTGTTCAGCTCATTAGCCTTCAAACCATCTACTTCTCACGTAGCTCCATCTTTTCAACTTTTCCTTGCTGCCACCCTTCTATTCACCAACCAACTGTACCCACTCTTTCCTCATCTCATATCTCTGTCCCTGAGCCACCACAAACTCCACCTTCACCTTACCCATCCACCCATACTACTCCTTCACTCCTCCATCACCCAAAACCCCAACCATAGCACATCCTGTAGAAGTTAGCAGACTTCCTGTAGAAATCCCGAGCTTCCTGTAGGATCCCCTGCAGACATCCTGTAGAAGCCTGCAAACTCGGTTGCCGAGCATCTGAACATCGTGGACTCCTGTGGAATGATGTCAGGGATCCCCTGGAACCTCTCCTAGCCCTCCTAACCTTTCCCAAGCTTTCTCTCCCTTCGCACCACCTCTGCACAGCCAAACCCTAATAAGAAACAAAATCATAATCACTCCAACCACTTAAGAAAAATACAAAAACAATGTTCTTTTCAGTGGAAGTAGTTTAAGTTCATGCATTTCATATCACTAGAGGTAATGGCATCATTCTTAGACATTTGCACTCCCACCATTGCATCATAGAGATTAAGCTAGTCAGATTAGGGTTTACTAGGGTTTCCATGTTTTGGTTGGCTTTCAGTTCATTTTTTCAAAGTAGATTAATTTCCTTTGAGATAGCCTTCGTCCATCATTTAGAAAGCTTCTTCTGAGAGCATATAGAAGTTGGCTTGAGCCTTAGCGGACTTGTGCCAGCTGACCAAGTGACAGCTGCGACAAGAGCTAGTACTTGTGCATACAGCACCGTCGCTTCCAAGTTTGTACGAACTACCGGGTTGATAAAATTAGAGATAGGAAGCCCCAGGAGTTGTAGCATTATTGCTACAATACTGGAGCCCACCATCTTTTTGGCGTCGTTGCCGGGGAAGCGTCAGAGTATTAGTAATTGTTGCTTTTCTTCTATTTTCTTACTCTTGCCTTCTGCCAATTAGTTTATTCCATTTCCATTCTGCAAAAGTAGCATAGACATTTCCTGCTTTCCTAGATTAGCCTTTCAATTCCGCAATTTCAATTCTGCAAGCGTAGATTAGCATTTCAATTCTGCAAGCGTAGATTAGCATTTCAATTCTGCAAGTGTAGACTAGCATTTCAATTCTGCAAGCGTAGACTAGCATTTCCATTCCTGCAATTTCATTTGAGCAAAGTAGATTAGTTCTTTCCTGCTTTCAAGTCAATTCTGCATATTTATTTCAGTAAGATAGTTAGTTGTAGATCAATCTGTTTCAGTTTTGCAAGTACCAAAGAAAAAGCAAAAGCAATGAAAAAAGTCTTTTCCATTTCATGCCTCGTAGGAACCGAGATAAAACAGGAAAATTCCTACCCAATACCCCCACCACATCACTGAGTCACCCTTCTCTCTTCTTAGGTGGCAGTGATCCAGAAGAACCTATAGGTGAACCTCCTGAGATATACGAAGATCCTATAGCAGAAGAAGAATTAGAGACCATCCCATCTGAAGCTATGGTTGACAATGGAAGAGAAGATGAGAGAATAGAAGGTGCCTTCCCCATCCGAGAGACCAATGGAGAGATGAAAATGAAGAACATTAGCCCCTCTGCTTTACCTCACTTCCATGGACTGACCACTGAAGATCCTGATACCTTCCTGTTTGATTTTGCTGTCCTTTGTAGAACCTATGACTATACTAAAGATGAGCAGAAGCTGAAACTCTTCCCTTAAACTCTTAAGGATGCAGCATTACGCTGGTTCATGGGCTTACCTGGAAATAGTATCACTACCTGGGCTCAGATGCAGCAAGCTTTCAATACCAAGTACCGAGATTACTGTAGGTCCAAGGAAACCAAGGGAGAAATCTTTCGGATGACCATGGGAAATGATGAGTCCTTAGAGGATTATGAGGAGAGGTTCCAACTTAGCTATAAGCAGGCCAGGTGCACACTTGACCCTGAATCCCTCAAGTTGGTCCTGCTCCGAGGAGTCCCTGAAGACCTCTTAGATACCCTTCACATGTTAGCTGGGGGGGACATTTACCAACTGCCTTATGAGGACATCAAGACTGTGTTTAGAAACCACTCCAGGGCAGCTCGGAAGCGTGGTAGAGGAAACCTCCTCTAAGCTGGTGTTCCTTTCTCCAAGCATGAGTTTGCAAATCAATTAGAAGATCTTAAGAGTGAGGTGAGACAGACCATCGCCATGCAGCTGGACACATTCACGATCCAGCAGAAGAAGGAAGAAGCTGAGAGAGCCTTGGCTATCTTCTGCCCTAGATGTATAAGGAGACACCCTAAGAACGAATGTCCATTACATTCGGTTGAAGTGTGTTTCGTTTGTGAGGAGGAGCATCCCACAAACCAATGTCCATCCTTATCTGGATTCAAAGCCATGTACCAAGGGATAGAAGCTTCCACTGAACCTCTCTACTACCTCAACCAAAGGAGGCCACAAGGACCTAGACCTTACCAGCAGGGGATGCAAGGGGCACCTCAAGCTTATTACAGCCCCAACCAATCGACTCCTATGCCTTCCTGGGGTCCCCCTGCTCATCCTTCCTGGTCCATGCCTCCTCCGTGGTCTTATCCACCTCAGTACCCTACTCAACCTACTTCTCATTCATATCATTCACATGCCCAGCCACAGCCTCAGTGGAATGCACCTCAGTCGGGGTGGAGGCCCCAGTACAACACTCCTCCTGCCATTTTGCCTCCACCACCAGTTCAACCTCAACCATTACCTCCTGCTCCTCCAAGGCAACCTCAAATGCCTTCTCAACCGAACCCGAACCCCAACAATAGACAGGCCCAGCAGGTATACACTGGGGAAACCTCATGCCCTGCCTATGCTGTGGAGATCCAGGAGATCAATCTTCGATCTGGAAAGACTCTACCAGATCGCCAACCTCCTCCCCCAGAGGATGAGGAAGATAAACAGGAAAGTGAACTAAAGGCTATTCCACCCTTTCTTGAGAGACTAACAGCCACCACACAACCCAACCCAGAGGAGGATGAGCTTCTGGGTGAGCTCAAGCAGTTGTGTGTGAAAATACCACTTCTCCAAGCCATCAAGGATGTGCCAATATACAACAAACTGGTTAAGGAAAGGTGTTTCAAACACCCAGGCAGGCGAAAGAGAGATGCTTCAACCATCAATGTCTTGGGACAACTGTCTGACCTTATGTTAGGACAAGTCATCTGCCCGAAGTATCTAGATCCTGGGAGTCCTGTAGTAGATGTCCACATCAATGGCACCATCATACCACACACCTTAATTGATCTGGGGGCTGCCATTAATGTGATGACCACGGATACTATGCTCAAACTCAATCTTCAGGGTTCCTTGAGGAAGACCTCGACAGTACTGCAACTAGCAGATCGCTCCACTGTGACTCCCGAAGGGATTGTGTAGGATGTCTTGGTCTCTATCGACTCTTGGGAATACCCTGCAGATTTCTTGGTTCTGCAACCCAAGGCAAAGCTTACTGGATATCCTCTCATTTTGGGAAGGCCTTGGTTAGCCACTGCAGATGCTTACATAAGTTGTCGCGCAGGAAACATGACCATCAAAAATGGTCCTATGTCCAAGCAGCTAGTCCTCTACCCTCCTGCCCAACCCTCCTTAGAGCGTGACTTACCATTGTGGTTGGAGGAAGGAGAAGAGGATGAGGTGTACTCATCACCTTTGTGCACCTTAGATATCACTAGAAGAGACCCCCCAACCGAGGATGACTTGATTGAGACCTTGATCTAGAATCCACCTTCCAGTGCGCTATCCTTAGAAAAATTGGTGGAGGATGCCCAAGCCAGCACCTTAGTGGATCTTTGTAAAACAAACCCTATCACTCCCAGAGTCAAAAATGTGGAGTTCGGCCCTGAGAGAACGTTAAAGATCAGCTCCTCCCTATCTCCTTCCCAGGAAAAGGAGCTGTGTAGCCTGTTGGCCAGTCACCTAGATGCTTTTGCTTGGAGATATAAGGAGATGAAAGGAGTTCATCCTTCGGTCTGTACCCATCACATATACATCAAAGAGGATTGTAAGCCGGTTAGGCAACCTCAGAGGAGAATGAATCCAGCCCTTAAGGACATTGTCAAGGAAGAATTGCAAAAACTGCTGGATGCCGGATTCATTTACCCCATCTCAGATAGTGAGTGGGTGTCCCCTCTGGTCTTGGTTCCCAAGAAAAATGGGAAGTGGAGAATCTGTGTGGACTACCGAGAACTAAACAAAGCTACCACGAAAGACCATTTCCCTCTACCTTTCATAGATCAAGTGTTGGATGGACTGGCAGGAAAGAAGTTCTTCTCTTTCCTGGATGGGTTTAGCGGGTACAACCAGATCCAAATCAGCCCGGAAGACCAAGATAAGACCACCTTCACTTGTCCTTGGGGTACCTTTGCCTACCGTGTCCTTCCCTTTGGGCTATGCAATGCTCCTGCTACCTTCCAGAGATCTGTCTTGAGCATCTTCTCAGAGTTGGTCCATGATGCAGTGGAAATCTATATGGATGACTTCACTCCTTATGGGGCCAACTTCCAGGAAGCATTGTCCAATCTGGGAAAAGTCCTAACCAAATGCATTGAGATGAACTTGTCCCTTAGTCCTGAAAAATGTGAATTCCTAATGACTGAAGGGACCGTGCTAGGCCATACCATTTCTTGCCAAGGGTTACAGGTGGATCCTAACACAATTGCTCTCATCAAGAAGGTTCCACCTCCTCAAAAGGTAAGGGATGTTCGGAGTTTCTTGGGATTAGTAGGATATTACCGGAGATTCATTAAAGACTTCAGCAAGTTAGCCTCACCATTGTTTGGCCTTTTGGCAAAAGATGTGGAGTTTAAATGGACTGACGATTGTCAGAGGGTTTTGAATGAATTAAAGGACAAGTTGGTGTCAGCCCCAATCCTGAGAGGTCCAAACTGGGCCCTACCTTTCCACATCCACACTGATGCCTCGAATAAAGCCATAGGTGCAGCTTTAGGACAAGTTGAGCAAAAACTTCCATATGCCATTTACTTTGTTAGCAAAAACTTGTCCAAAGCCGAGCTGAATTACACGGTAACCGAGAAAGAATTCTTGGCTGTGGTCCATGCACTGAACAAGTTCCGACATTATATCACTGGCTATCAAACATTTGTACATACAGACCACGCTGCAATTAGATATTTAATGAATAAACCAGATGTGAATGCTCGTATTATTAGATGGTTACTTTTATTGCAGCAGTTTGATTTGACCATTGTTGACAAACCCGGTAGAGAAAATGTTGTTGCTGACTTTTTATCTAGATTGGATTTGTCTGTAGATGAGGATGGAACAGTGAATGACCAGATGCCCGATGAACATCTGTTTGCTATTTCAGTACTCTCTCCATGGTTTGCTGATATAGCAAACTACCTTGTTTCAGCACAGTTCCCTCCACACCTATCTTCAAGAGAGAAGAGCAGAATCATCAGAAATAGTGCCTCATTTACTTGGATCGGGGGCAATCTGTTCAAGCTTGGCCCCGATCAGATCTTAAGGCGTTGTGTAAGGGAGGAGGAAGTCTTTGATATCCTCCTCACCTGTCATGATGGGCCTTGTGGAGGACATTTTGCAGCAACGAGAACTGCCTTCAAAATCCTGCAGGCAGGCTACTATTGGCCCACACTTCATCAAGATGTCAGAAGATATGTCAGCCAGTGTGACCAATGCCAAAGAATGGGGAAACCGACCCAAAGGGATGAGATGCCTCTCCAACCTCAGGTGACTCTTGAGCCATTTGAGAAGTGGGGTATGGACTTTGTGGGCCCAATCAACCCTCCTTCGAGGCAAAGGTCTTACATCATTGTGTGCACTGACTACCTGAAAAAGTGGGCAGAGACCAAAGCAATCCAAGCAGCAACAGAAGAAAAGGTGGCCGAGTTCCTAAGAGAAAACATCTTCTATAAGTTTGGCTATCCAAGAGAGCTGGTCACCGATCAAGGGAGCCAGTTCACCTCCAACCTGGTTGAAGATCTACTAGCTCATCACAAGATCAAGCATAGGACTTCCACCCCCTATCACCCTCAAGCAAATGGGCAGGTGGAAGTCACCAATAGAGCATTAGAAGGGATCTTGACTAAGGTGGTGAGCAGCAGCAGAAAGGACTGGGCAGATCGCCTGGTTGAAGCCACATGGGCTTACAACACCACTTGGAAGACCACCACCGGCTTCACACCTTATGAGCTGGTCTATGGGAAGAAAGCTTTGTTGTCCATTGAATTTGAATACAACACTTTGAGGATGGCAGCTCAGCTGGACCTAGATCTCAGCCATGCACAACAAGAGAGGTTATTGTAGCTGAATGGGCTAGATGAGCACCAAATGCAGGCCCTCCTTCACTCGGAAGTGGTTCAACTTCAGAGAAAGGTGTGGCATGACCAACACCTCCATGACAAGCAATTCCAGCTGGGAGATTGGGCCTTGTTGTATGACTCCAGATACAAATATTTCAAGGGGAAGCTGAGAACCAGATGGCTAGGGCCGTATGCAGTGGAAAAATGTCATGACAATGGGTCTATTCTTATTCGGACCATTGATGAGGAAGCCATCCCCATGCTTGTCAATGGGCATCGATTGAAGATCTACAGGAAGCCTCTCTCAAGACAAGAGTTCATCAAAACTATGGAGAAGTCAGTGTTGGTCATAGAGAAGGGTTCTGCCTCTGCTTTGGGCATACCCTAAAGAATCTAAAAAGAAAAAAAATAATAATAATAATAAAGATCCTTGGGTGAAAACCTTTCTGAGGCGCCCAAGGCAGGTGGTAGGGGTGAAAACCTCATTGAGGCGCCCCTATTGTCTTTCAAAAAAAAAAGAGAAAAAATTTGGAAAAGATCCTTGAGTGAAAACCTCTCTGAGGCGCTCAGGGAAGATGGCAAGGGTGAAAACCTCATTGAGGTGCCCCTGTTATCTTTCAAAAAAAAAAAAAAAAAAGAAGAAAAAACAATAAGCAAGAAAAACAAAGACAACAAGTTTATAATGTGAAATTGCATGCAGATTGCAGGTGTTCTATGGAGGAGAGGGAGCCTCTCAACTCAGAGCCAAGGAGCCTTATCATACTGCCAGGAGACCTCACCAGTACCTCCTCCAAGAATATTCAGTTCCTCCAAGGTATGTGCACAATTTCATCATGGCTTGAGTCTTCTACAGGAAGATGCAGACTTTCTACAGGAAGATGCAGATTTTCTACAGGAAGCGCAAACTTTCTACAGGAAGCTCTGTATTTCTACAGGAAACTTCCTGTAGAAGTTCAGGACGGGCCAGAATTCATTTTATGAGGAGATCTAACGGTTAAGGATCGGTTTGGATGCATGCAAGCTACTGTTGTCACCCTTGCACACTGTTGTCACCTTGTTCCACCGTCCTTGTCGACATGCAACAAGTTACCTGCACCAGCAAATCAGATCGATGAGCTATCAAGGAGAAAGAAATTTTTAAAGATAAACAAATGCTGAGATCTCACACCATATTCATCCCAGTCATCTAGAAGCTCCGGGAGCATGATCGTGAGGCCAGATCCTTCGTCGTGCAGCATGCACCCAAGGAGGAAGAACTGTTACAAGACATCCCGCGGGAGTCCTGTAACAGTTAAGCCCGCTAGAGTGGATACCATTCACAGCGCTGGCCATATGCAATGAAACGCGGGCGCATGCAACCAAAGCGTCCAATCCATCGGCGGCAGCCTGTAAACATGAACCTTCGGGCCTGTGTAAGTCATCAGCGGCAGATAGATCCACTCATCATCGTCCAAAAGCTGGAGAATCGTGTTGCAGCCGCGCAGGTAAGTGTCTCGACCCTTCCTTCCTTCAGATTGCATGAATTTTACTTTGAAATTGTCTGCAAAGTGTGAGGTGAACGGGTTGAATGGTGGTATGGTCACTTGAATGGCCACGTCGACCGGTTAATGGTCCAGTCGGAAGTTTGGGTGGCGGCCGTGACAAAAGGAATGAGCAGCACGCACGTGAGAAAAATCCCGTCGGGAAAAACGAGTCTAACGAGAATGGCGGCGGCGGATCTGCTGGGGGATGATCGGCAGTAAGTGAACTCGCAGACAAATGATGGAGCAACGTCAACCAACGGTCCGGCGGGGACAGCTCACCCTCGCGCCACGGATTCCGCCGATTCAAATCTAATCGGCTAGATTGCCCGCATGCATTTATCATCCACCGTTTGAACCTCAAGTAAACATTCGGATCCCTCTGCAGTTCGGAACCCCGAGCCTTTGGCTATCAGAACGCCTGTGAAGCATCGCCGAGAGCGCAGACCAACTGCAGTCTTTCCCAGAAATCACGCGCTGCTCCTACAGGAAAGCTGCTCCTACAGGAACGCTGTTTCTACAGGAAGGTGGGTTCCTCACGTAAAAAGGTGGCAGATTAAAAAGGTAACCCTGAACTCTCCATGCAATTGGTTTTCAAGGTGGCAGAATCGTCGTCTACAGTCTGGTCATAGGAAGTTGTTGCAAGTATTGTCTGCTATGCATAGACTGTCGTTCTACAGGATGTCAGTATAATTAAAATGTGTTAAGGTCCTCAGGGATAAAATTTCGTGGATTATGTGCATGACAGAAGCGTAATTCTATGCTCTGTCTCAGTAAGCTAAATTTCCTTCGCATTTGCCACCTCTAGTTAAAACCACAATTTTTATCATGCCGGGTGGGTTTATTAGACGGGAACCCACTGATTCATCAAAGTTAAGGGAAAACCAGGAAGTGGTGGAGCTCTTCACACGAGAACAATGGATATCCTTTTGTGACAAGCTGCAGGGTTATGACGACAAAGTGGCAGAAGAATTTTTACAAGCCTTGAGGCCGAAATCCAAAACACAGTGAATTTCAGGGGCCTAAGCCTCAAGCTCACCCCGCAATATATCAGTCGAATTACTGAACTTCCAATGGGTCTGCCGTGGGATAAGGAAGAAAGGAAGTTGAGCCAGCAGGCCAAGAAAGAATTCTTTCCACCTGAGGAGGAATTCTCAGAGGACAAAAATGGGGTGCGTAGAACAAGTTTGTTGCCACCATGGAATGAAGTTAGCTTGAAGATCATGAAGTATATAACCTGTGAAGGCCGTTTTAGCATCGTGTACAGGTATCATTTTAGGTTGCTCACTGAATTGAGGCACCAGATTGATCTTCTTGTAGAAAATAAACTGAGCATCCCTTATTTCCTGCTACAGTCCTTAATTGAGTGTGCCACAAAGTTAAAAGAAGGCATACCAGATCAGGTAGCCCACCATGGGTTGATCAAAATTCTTGTGGAGGATGCACTTCATTCATATAAGGTTCCCCTCTCATGGGAATCATTCAGAAATTTGACAAAAGATGAAGACATAAAGATGTTGATCAAGGAAAGTGGTTCCTCCAGCAGTGAGGAAAAAGAATCAGTGGCCGCGGGAAAGAGAGAAACAGGCCAGAAGACCCCGACCACAGTGCAGAAGAAAGAAGAAAAGAAGAAGCATGAGAAAAAGGATGACAAAGAAAAAGGTGACACACCCATCTTGTCAGCAAGAGAGAAGAGGTTGCAGAGCAGAACAGACAAAGCTGAGATGGTCCACATCAGCCCAAGTACCTCATCAGCACCCGCAACCAAACCAAAAAGCAAAACCCATGCAGCAAAGCAAGCCAAGGTGGTGACACCTGTTTCTACAGGAAAGCAGAAACAGGCTTCTACAGGAAGCCCGAAAACAGAGAAAGGGTCTTCTACAGGAAGCCCAAAAACTGTTGAAAAAGGGTCTTCTACAAGAAGCCCAAAAATTGCTAAAACAGGGTCTTCTACAGGAAGCCCTGACAAAGTGAAACCCAAGGAGAAGAAAGCAGATATTCGTGAGAGGGAGGCAGCAGCTGTGCTGGCCACCCTCAGCACGCCACCTAAGCCCAAAGAGAAAAGAAAGAGGGAGACCCCTCTATACTTTAAAGCAAAAAGAAGTGTCCGAATAAAGACACGCAAACCACAGCCTCCGTCCAGCAGCCCGATTGTTATTGAAGATACCCCTACTTCACCCAAGGAAAAGTCCCCCTCAAGGATCACCATCACCTATGAGAAGGGGAGCCCAAAGAAGTCTAAGTGGCAAGAAAGGTTAGACCTGTTGACCGAAAAAGCTCGGCTACAGGAAGCTGAAAATGTTCTACAGGAAACTCTGACCCGGCTACAGGAAACAGAAAGGAGGGAAGGAGAAGGACCCTCATCACCACCAAGGGAGGGTGAGGTAGAGCCACCCGAAGAGGTAGAAAAAGAACATATACCAGAACCTAGCCCTTCGCCTAGTCTGAGTTCATACTACACCTTTTTAGAGGCGGGCAAAATCATACCGCAGAAATTTACTGTGCCTCTGTTTTTTGCATTAGAGGAAGAAAGAGTCCGTACACACACATGGATGAAGATAGCAAAGTCAAAAGGTGTGGCAGACATAGGACCTTTACAAGAACAGCTCAAGGAGGTCAGAAGTGAATTTTCCATGGCCAAACACGTGGCTAATTGCCAATGTGTGCTTCTACAGGAAGAAAACCAGAAGTTGAGATTGCAGCTACAGGAGCTAAGGGCAGGGGCAGGTACACCCTCCAAGGACACCATAGAGGAACAGCAAGACGGAAAGGAACTGACCACCGGTCTTGAGGAGCAAATGACACACCTACAAGAAGCAGGACAGCAAGCAAAAATTGAAGTGCAAGTCTTAAAACAACAGCTGCAACAAAAAGAGGCTCAATTGGCCTGCATGGCCAGTTGGGCCATGGAGGCAATAAGGTGCAGACAACCTGCAAAATCCTATGGTTTGTACTTGAAAGACCAATGGCTGCAGTTCCAAATAAATACCTTGGCACAAAGAGGCATTTCTCAGATCCAAGACCCACAACAATTTTCTGAATTGTGCAGTACTAGTTCGTCAGAGAATAAGGCTAAATTAGCAGAGTTCTACCTCCACAATTTGGCCTTGCCTAATGTAGTTTCCTGGGATCCCAATCCTGCCTTGGGTGATATGCAATTAATGGCGTTCACTTCATGGTTGAACCATGAGGATCAAAGAGCAACAGAAGAAAAATCGGTCATGAGCCGAGAAATAAACGAGCCATTGCTCATTCGAGCAAAACCAGAGGATCCAGTGGCACTCATCTCAGCACACCAACATTTGTCTACCGATCCTGCAGCTTCATTGAGATATATGGACCAACAAGCCCAAGCCATAGCTCATTTTGAAGACATGGAAAGACTGTTAGGAGAAAATGTTGTCCAAGCATGCACACGCAGATGGAATACATTGGCATACAGCTTGAAAATCCAAGAGTACCATACCCCAACTCGGATGAGGGAAGCTCTGGTAAGAGTAGCCCATTACAAGAAATCCATGCAAAACCTCCAGGCCAGCTGGATTGGCCTTAAACTCAGCCCACCACTGCTGCTAGGCTTGACTGAAGGCAGCACAGAAGAGGATGACAGTGAACAATGGGAAGAGGTGAACAGGAAAGCTGGGTTTCATATCAGCAAGGAGGACACTACTGCAGAGGCTTGGGATGTAAGGGTAGCAGTCAAAGCAATGAAGGATGAAGAGTTGGACTAGTTGCTCAAGGATGAGCAAATGTTTTAGCTGGGGGATGATGATGAGCCCCAATTTTTGGTAAAAATTTGGGCTCATTTGGCCTACTCACCTTGCTCAACCCTTCATCTTTTAACACTTATGCATTCATTTCTTAGTATATTCGTGTTATTTGTAGGAAGAAGGGCAGGCATTATATCTATGTGGCTAATACATGATGATTTCAGGTTTTTGGCATTAAAGAGAGCAAAAGACCACGCAAATGGAGACAAGGAGACAACAAAGGTGACATTGAGGGTTCATAGGGAGGTTGTCCACAGTCTTGATGACCTTCCTCATGATTTTCACCTTAACTCCGAGCTCCAACAGCTCTCCCCACCAAGCTTAAAGGCAGCCAACGGGTTCTACAGGATCAGCAGTTTAACTTTCAGTTGGACAGCCAAGCCCCACGAATGGAGCAAGCCAGCTTGATCTTCATTATGTATAAATATGAAGGCCGTAGCCTTTGATAGGAGCTTTTTGAACTTTGGAACTACTGTTGCACTTTCTAAGCACGAGCTACAGCTCGGTTTTTGCTCTTTGTAAGCCAGTTTTGGCATGATGTTAGACTCATGATTATTTAATAAAGGCAGGAAGCTTTGGATCCAATTCTGAGTTTTTAAGGGAGCTATAGCTCTCAGGTTAGGGCCCAACCTGAGAGAAATAGACCTCCTCTTCCTTATATTGTTACTTGTTTCCTTTCAGCACTTTATTCCTCTGTTTTGACATGCATTTAGAATTTACAGTCTGCTGATTTGATTTCTTTTATGTGATTGAGTAGGATTAGGTTACAGTTTAAGTGCTTTTAGTTGCTTAGATTAGAGTAGGAGGATTGTAATTCATTAGAGCTCCAAAAAAGGTTGATAGTGCACTCGCTGCCATCTCTGTTTAGAGATTGGGGGTGTGGGCTGTACCAACCACCAAAAAACGCAGTCTTATGCTTCCATGCAAGCTGCCACATAGTCATTTCAATTGTAGATCCATCCATGCATTCTGATCTTGAGCACTACTTCTTCGTTCCAACACCATGCACGATTTTTCTCCACACTTTACATTGCTGTTCATTGGTTTAATAACACAGTTAGAATAGGTTGATGGAATTCTCGGTTTTGTGCAAGATATAGAGGATTTGTTTCTTTTACACTGCATAGCATCACTTTATCGTGTTCTTCTTCTTCTCAACCACACCTGAAGCCACTTGCTCGACCTCTGTTCAGCTCATTAGCCTTCCAACCCATCTACTTCTCACGTAGCTCCATCTTTTCAACTTTTCCTTGCTTCCACCCTTCTATTCACCAACCAACTGTACCCACTCTTTCCTCATCTCATATCTCTGTCCCTGAGCCACCACAAACTCCACCTTCACCTTACCCATCCACCCATACCACTCCTTCACTCCTCCATCACCCAAAACCCCAACCATAGCACATCCTGTAGAAGTTAGCAGACTTCCTGTAGAAATCCCGAGCTTCTTGTAGGATACCCTGCAGACATCCTGTAGAAGCCTGCAAACTCGGTTGCCGAGCATCTGAATGTTGTGAACTCCTGTGGAATGATGTTAGGGATCCCCTGGAACCTCTCCTAGCCCTCCTAACCTTTCCCAAGCTTTCTCTCCCTTCGCACCACCTCTGCACAGCCAAACCCTAATAAGAAACAAAATCATAATCACTCCAACCACTTAAGCAAAAATACAAAAACAATGTTCTTTTCAGTGGAAGTAGTTTAAGTTCATGCATTTCATATCACTAGAGGTAATGGCATCATTCTTAGACATTTGCACTCCCACCATTGCATCATAGAGATTAAGCTAGTCAGATTAGGGTTTACTAGGGTTTCCATGTTTTGGTTGGCTTTCAATTCATTTTTGCAAAGTAGATTAATTTCCTTTGAGATAGCCTTCGTCCATCATTTAGAAAGCTTCTTCTGAGAGCATATAGAAGTTGGATTGAGCCCTAGCGGACTTGTGCCAGCTGAGCAAGTGATAGCTGCAACAAGAGCTAGTACTTGTGCATACAGCACCGTCGCTTCCAAGTTTGTATGAACTACCGGGTTGATAAAATTAGAGATAGGAAGCCCCAGGAGTTGTAGCATTATTGCTACAATACTGGAGCCCACCAACGATTTTACACGGGTGCCCTCAAATGACCCGTTTTAACGAGTTTAAATGGAAAACGACCCACCCAAATGAGTGTTTACATGACAAACAACACACGTGAATGAGTTTACATGGGCTCCGACACATGACCAAAATGAAGGCACAAGGGAGAGTCGGGAAAATGGGCAGCACGATCATGCACAAAGCCCACCCCCGGTCACAACTTAGAATTTTTGATATGGCCACATGTGCCCTAGGTGCCCTCACATGACACGACACGACCCGACCTGACCCAACCCGACCCGCCCCAACGCATTTTCACGGGCACCCACACATGACACGTCCCAACCCACCCGAATGAAATTTGGGGTTTCCATGGGTGCATGACTTGAACAAAATTTGGGTTTTTCGTGGGTGCACGACCTGAACGAAGGCATGAGGGAGTGTCAGTAAAACGGGCTGCACGAACGTGCAGAAGACACACAGGCGATCACGACTTAGAATTTTTGGCACAACCACGTGTGCCGGAGCACCCACACACGACACGAGATGACCCGACTGGCCTTGGGCGAGTCGACTCGACCCGCCCAAATGTGTTTGCATGGGCAACCACACATGACACGACATGACCTGACCTGAACAAAATTTGTGGTTTCCTTGTATGAAAAACCTGAACGAAATTTGGGGTTTCCATGGGTGCGTGACTCGAACAAAGGAACAAGGGAGCGTCGGGCAAACTGTCGGCTGGATAAATTGTTCTTGTGGACAAGACCGGTCTCCCTAGTATCAAAAGATATCTAGCAACAAGTAGGACAAGCAAATCTACCTTTCTTTAAATATATTATGATTCATTAATAAAAACTAAGAGGTGTTTTAGACCCTACCTTAAGTCCAATGCTAGTTTGTGACAGCTACGCTTCGACCATCCGAAAGAGTTTCCTTTTGAGAACCTACAATCACAAACAAGCACACATCAAATAACACATGCATAGCCAATATAATAAATCATATTCATCATGGTGATCAAGGAATCCATGAAATAAACCATAAAACATAGCTTATTGAGAAAAATAAACTTGATTGTATTAACTTTGAAAATAGAAGAACTTTACAACCTTTGGTGCCTTGATGTTGTACAAGCTCCTCCCAGGGTCTGAAACAAGAATCTCCTCTACTTTGACAAGCCTCACACTCTTCCAAATGAGATCAAAAAGGTATGTAATCTTTCCTCACAAAAGCTCAATTAGGAAGACTAATTTCGAGCAGCATTTCACCTCAAAAATCTTCAGCTTTCAACCTCCTCAGTAACTAGCCCAATGCCTCATTTTATAGTGCAAAGGAAGGAGGTTATAGGTCCACCTATGAGGGATAGAGTCCTCCTTCAAAGTGATAAGCTCCTCACATCAAGGGGTTAGCTCCTTTAGGTATGGGATGCATTCACCTTAAAGGAGCGAACTTGCCACCTCAATATTCCCTCTAGAAGCTTCCAGAAATAACCCAAAGTGAGTTTTTAAGAATGTACTTGCGCCTTTTTTACTTTTATAGGGGTCCACACCCATTACATAGAAACAGAGCGGTCACGTATGTAGGGGACATGACTAGTGGGTGCGGGACCGCAGGTAATGCTAAGAGAAAGTGCGGAACCCGAGTTTTAGAGATTTTTAAGGGCTTTCTCTCATTTTCCAAGGCTTGACATGAAGATTTGAGGTTTAAGACTTGCAAAGGAGGAAAGTATGAGTGGTGATAGACTCACACTGACTACAAAATGTCATGGTCACAATATTTTGTGCAACAGATTGCCCCCTAAAGTGCGAAGTCTGTAATAGATGAGCATTTCATTTGTCATCTAAGAAGAGTGAAGTACTTTATCATTTCAAGGATCATCCTGTAGAAAACCTGGTTGGAACCTATAAAAACATTCAATACAAAATATATATATGTGAACATATCATCGCTGAGGTAGGCATTCCCATACTTAGATCAAAACTGACTAGAGAACTAACTAAACTGCTCTAATATAGGAAAGATTTTGTAGTACATCACAAGTATAGACATATGTAAACACAATATGGGTGTAGCCATCCGTTTATGAATAGTCCACTTTATAATGAATAACAAAATTCCTCGCAGCCTGGATGGTGGAAACTAGATCCAGGGTCTTGATTTCTGCTTCCTAAACTAGTACGATTCTATCCATGTGAATGAATGTGTCGAAGTCGAACATGGTAGAAACCACTTGATTACCAGTCAATGATGTGAACTGTTAACAAGTGTGAGAGAAACCACCAATAATGTCAATGGATCTCAAAGTACTCAGTACAATCCATGAAATGTGAATAGATGAGCTTAGGTCGAACATATCATAGAATCCTTTGATCGAATGTCAATGATGCAACCTGTCGTCGAAGGTGAGAAAACTGCCATTGAGGCATGCAGATTCCAAGGTACTGACGATTTCTAGATCATCTTTCTAGATAATGAGCCGAAGTCGATAGAAAGCGATCTGTCATAGGCAAACCCACAACACAAAATCATAGATCAAGTTTGAAGAAATATATTTGCAAGGACTAACTCAGGGATGGTCAAGATGGATTACAGATATTTTGCAGATGAATGGTTTATTTGAACTGCCTATTGAACACATAACGACACTGCAGATGGTTTGGTGAATAATTGACCCAAAGCTAATACCCAGAAACTGGCTGAAGACTTTCAATATGGTTTGATTAACTGTTGGGCAAAGGATTTCCCAACCCAGTTGAACAAAAAGTGTCTTGTTCAAGAGTGATTGAATGCTTTTCTGAGACACAAAATATAACAAACAGGTTCATTTTTCTCTATTTTCCCCCACCATTTCTGGCAAGTACCTCTTTATTTTTGACAAGCTTGAGGAGGATAACATTTGCTTGATTATAAGCTCATCCTTCGGATGAGTCCAACTTAGTTTAAATTCAAACCCTAAGAAGGAGTGGTCTGTTCCTGTCTGAAATTGAACAGGTCCTTTACTGTTAAATTTTAACGAGTATAGGAGAAACTCAGTGTTTTTCAATTTTAGGGAATCAGAAGAAAAACTTAAGAAAACTCCATGGTTGTCCTTTTTTGTAAATTTGTGTCTCTCAAGCTCGAAAAATTATAAAATAATACTTGAGAGAACCACTTGACCATTACGATCAAGGAGTAATTTTCATAATTAGTGTCTTTGATCCGAAAAAGTAAAAAGGCGATCAACGACACATCGTTTTATAAACAATATCGAACTTGAAACGACAAAAGCCCGACAATTGTTTCATGTTTATATGGTCAGAAAAGAGCTGTAAGTGGACCGTCCTTTTAATTCTGCTTTAACGAGCTTAAAAAGAAAAAATCGACAATCTTTTCATATTTTATGAGTCAGAAAATAACTTAAAAAGGACTCCAATGTTTTTTGTTGAAAATGATCAATTTTGCCTAAAAAATCCAATATTCTGCACAAAAACTCAAACATTACTCATACTTGTTCAAAATAAAAAAAAATGCATCAAAAAGTTACCTTTTTAAAGTGAAAAATTAAAAAATTAAAAATTCATTTATTCAAAAAAGCTTATAAAAAGGGCTTTTGTAAATTCATTTTTACCGTTTGACTTCAGAGTGAGAAAAGAGAGCTTTTGGGTAAGAAACTTCCTGTGAAAATTGTGGAAAATCCGTCCATTGGAAATGAAAACCATCACCTCCAGGTAATCCACATCACTTTAATCTTGCATTTCAACCATTTGAATTCCATTTTAAGGCATCCATTTTGATTTTTTAGAGAAAAATTAGTTTAAAAGACCGCTCGCGGGGGTCCGCAGGCACAACATGCGAAACTTGCGGACCCCGACTTTTTCCTACAAAGGAAAGAGCCAGGGGGCCACACCTGATGCTTGGGCAGAGTGCGGGCCTATGCATTGTCCCTAACTGGAGAGTGCGGACCCCGCGACATAGGTTTTGAGACTTCAATTTTTCATTTTCCGCCCAAAAATTTTGAACTAAAATGCTCTAATCCGCCTTTTTTACAATGTAGGATATACAAAATACTCATTTGGTAGGAACGGGAGCACAAAGATGTGGACCTTGCTGCAATTAATCATCAGCCCTCCATAGATGCACTGAGGGCATGCGGGCTATTTAAATTCTGGGCCATACCTGGCATGAGGGCCCAAGTAGAATTTTTGCAGTGGCTGGTGGACAGATGGAATATACAGGACCAGTGTTTCATTATTGGTGGCCACCAGCTCAAAATGGAGCTAGAGGACATTTACTTCTTGACTGGTTTGCCCAAGAGAGGTGAACGATTATCTCTATTTGGGACTAGGCCAGGTGGCCAGTCTGTCGATAGTCTCCGGCTAGAGTTTTGTAATGACCAAACAAAGGACAAAGGGATTGATATCAAAACTATCTCCTGTCCTGAACTTAAATTGACTGCATTTACTGTCACCAGACTCTGTGGAAGTGCAGCACTGCATGTAGCTACCAGATCCCAAATGCGAATGGCAGTAGAGTGTTATCAAGGCACCATCTTCAACTGGTGCGAAGCTGTGTTGGCGAATGTAAAAGTGCAACTAACTAGTGCAAAAAACGGACAACTAAAAAACTTTGGATATGGTTTCCTAGTTGTGATATTTGGTATAGAGAGGGTCCCGATGTTGGTCCCACGGCATCTTTCCATTGGAGCTGGAATTCCTCGAGAACCTAAGCTAGTGCGCTGGGTTGCAGTTATGGCCCGTCATCCTGAGGAGGGTTCAGAGGTTGTTCGATTTCCGCCTAAGTATTTTCGTTGGTTGGAGAACCAACTTTTCATGATTCAGGATTTTCCTTTTGCTGAGATGGATTATCGTGGTGATCTAGACATGACTCTTCCACCAGGAGAGCAGTGGGATGATTCAGGTAAAATCACTCTCAACATTTTCTAAGTTTTAATTTTTTTTTTTAAATCGTCCAAAACTGATAGTAAAAAGTTTCAAATGCAGATATGGGTCCACGATGACCAGCCACTCTTCGACCCTATGAGAGGAGACACCCAGCTGTAGCAGTACCGGCCCCACGGAACAAATCTACAGAGACCCTGACCGAATTGGAAAATCATCTAGAGCGTTTGACAGTAGATATTCCAGAGACTAGCATAGATGATATTCCTCTTAGGTTACAGCGCTATGTGATTGGGGTCCCAGGACCATTCAGGAGGTTCCTTTGTAGGGTGGCCCGAGCAGTGGTTTCTTATCGTGATCATCACCAGTGATAGGATGATTGCTTTTGTAGACTTGATACGACATTTTTTCTTTTTGTGCTATCATTTTTGCCGATCATAAGGTGTTTTTCAACCTATGATCAAAGACGATGTATATTTTACACACTTCTATGCTATGCTATATCACTATTACTGGCTATCTTGTAAAACATGTTATGGAATGTTTTTAAATTTACTGTTTGATTATTGCAAATGTATATTTAACATTCGAGAAGCAATTGCATCTGCTAATGTATTTAAATATCTTGGAATATGTTGATATTCAATATAGTCAAATTCATGTTCCAAGAGACTAACTCTCAAAAATAATCTTAATAACACTGGATTTCTAATGGCATAAACTCTATTAAGCTGCAATACAACGAGTTCAGAATCTAACCTAACAATCAAACTCCAAATCCCAAATGAGATGGATTCAGATAATAAGTCAATCAATGCACTATACTCTGTAATGTTGTTTGTTATTTGACCAAGGCTTACCCCATGCATAGATACCAACTCATCAGAGGGTGAATAGATAACCCAAGCCACGGAAGAAATGTTCCATGTATTATGACAAGCACCATCGGTGAAACCAATGTATGTTTGAAGAAACATTGACATCTGCAATATCAAGAGTAAAATCAAGATAAGTAGGAATAATGATAAAAACACTCTCTAAACTAAGCACACTTTTATAATCTAAAACACACCAGCTAGAAAGAAAACTAATCTAACTAAAATCTCCACACCCAGATTTAAGCATAATATCTCTTTAGATAAAGAACATTTCTGGTTTTACCCAAAGAGACACTGTGAAAATCTACCAATTCATAGGCCCATTTCACCAGCTTTCGCTTAACAACATAAGGACCATGCCACATAGGTGCAAATTTTCCAGCCCCTAGCTTATCGTTTGCTTGATCGTATAGTAAGACTAGGTCTCCTTCCGAAAAATTATGAGGTGTAACATTTCGATCATACTGAGCTTTAATTTGTTTGGCATGAGTTTCGATTGCTAATGCAGCATCACTTCGATTCTCATCTAGCTTAGCTAATTACAAAAAACATTTCTCCTCTTCGGAAGTGGCTGGGAGTAACTCTATGGCTATTTGCAACGACAGGATTTCACATTCAATGGGTAACACAACTTCCAAACCGTAAACCAGTTGAAAAGGAGTGAAACCAATTGATGTTTTAACTGAGGTTAGATATGCCCAAAGCACTGAAAATAACATGTTATGCCAATTCGACCTATGAATACCAATGATTCGTCGGATCATAATGACTAGAACTTTGTTGATGGCTTCAACCAGACCATTAGCTTGTGGGTAATATGGAGTAGAACTATCGTGACGTAGGCCAAGTTGATCTATTAGTTTAGTCATCATGATGTTTCGAAAATGACTCCCATGATTAGTGATAATCACTTGAGGAACACGGAATCTAGTAATTATATGATTGAAAATGAAAATTGCAGTAGTTTTGTCATCTGCCGAAAATGTAGGCATCGCCTCGGCCCACTTAGTAAAATAATCTACTGCAAGGATGATATACGCATGCCCCCCGGCTGAGTGAGGGTTACATGTAATAAATTTGATACCCCACTTTGCAAAAGGACCAACGGAAATTATAGGGTGGAGAGGAGCAAGTGAAGCACACATCTTTCGATCAAAAATTTGACAATTGTGGCATTTTCGAACCGCATAGATACAATCTTTAAATAAAGACGACCAGAAATAACCAGCCCACAATATCTTTTGGGTTGTGGCAAGCCCAGACATATGACCTCCACATGATCCAGAGTGACAGTCATTTAGAAGCTTTTTAGCTTCCTCATGAGTTGAACAACGTTGGAAAACAGAGTCCACCCCACGACGATAGAGTGTATCTCCAATAATTTTGTATTGTTGGGATTGGAATCGTATTTTCCGTCGCTGAGATCGTGAAATTTTAGGCCGAAAAGATTTGGTTTGGAGATAAACAATGATATCTCCATACCATGGATCAAGAGTACTGATAAGAAACAAGGATTCGTCCGCAATGGGCTCTTTCACCACAGTTTCAGTATCAGCACGCGGGAAATCACACATCAATTCCGCAAATACCAAAGATTTCTTTGACTTGGATTTTTCAAATTCCAAGTCAAATTCCTATAGGATAACAATCCATTTGGAATACTTTCCCCCTAGCAATTGTTTAGTCAAAATATAGATCATAGGGTTACAGTCAGAAATTACTGTAGTTTTGCGTAGTAAGATGTAATGACGAAATCTTTGGACAACTTGAAATCTTATGAGGTGTAACATTTCGATCGTACTGAGCTTTAATTTGTTTGGCATGAGTTTCAATTGATAATGCAGCATCACGTCGATTCTCATCTAGCTGAGCTAATTAAAACAAACGTTTCTCCTCTTCGGAAGTGGCTGGGAGTAACTCTATGGCTATTTGCAACGACGAGATTTCGCATTCAATGGATAACACAGCTTCCAAACCGTAAACCAGTTGAAAAGGAGTGAAACCAGTTGATGTTTTAACTGAGGTTCGATATGCCCAAAGTGCTGAAAATAACATTTTATGCCAATTCGACCTATGAATACCAATGATTCGTCGGATCATAACAACTAGAATTTTGTTGATGGCTTCAACCAGACCATTAGCCTGTGGGTAATATGGAGTAGAACTATCGTGATGCAGGCCAAGTTGATCTGTTAGTTCAGTCATCATGATGTTTCGAAAATGACTCCCATGATCAATGATAATCACTTGAGGAACACGGAATCTAGTAATTATATGATTGAAAACGAAAATTGCAGCAGTTTTGCCATCTGCCGAAAATGTAGGCATCGCCTCAGCCCACTTAGTAAAATAATCTACCGCAAGGATGATATATGCATGCCCCCCGACCGAGTGAGGGTTACATGTAATAAATTTGATACCCCACTTTGCAAAAGGATCAATGGCAATTATGGGGTGGAGAGGAGCAGGTGGAGCATGCATCTTTCGATCAAAAATTTGACAATTGTGGCATTTTTGAACTGCATAGATACAATCTTTAAATAAAGGCGGCCAGAAATAACTAGCGCACAATATCTTTTGGGCTGTGGTAAACCCAGACATATGACCGCCACATGCTCTAGAGTGACATTCATTTAGAACCTTTTCAAATTCCTCATGAGTTGAACAATGTCGGAAAATAGAATCTGCCCCACGACGATAGAGTGTATCTCCAATAATTTTGTATTTTTGGGATTGGAATCGTATTTTCCGTCGCTGAGATCGTGAAATTTCAGGCCAAAAAGATTTGGTTCGGAGACAAACAATGATATCTCCATACCATGGATCAAGAGTACTAATAAGAAACAAGGATTCGTCCGCAATGGGCTCTTCCGCCACAATTTCAGTATCAGCACGCGGGAAATCACACATCAATTCTACAAATACCAAAGATTTCTTTGACATGGATTTTTCAAATTCCAAGTCAAATTCCTATAGGATAACAATCCATTTGGAATACTTGCCCCCTGGAAATTGTTTAGTCAAAATTTAGATCATAGGGTTACAGTCAGAAATTACTGTAGTTTTGCGTAGTAAGATGTAATGACGAAATCTTTGGACAACTTGAATCGTTGCCAGGGCCAATTTCTCCACATGCGAATATTTAAGCTCAGTCAGATTCAAAGTTCAACTAAGATAGTAAATCACATGTTCACTACCGAATTCATCTTCCTGAATTAAAACCATCCCAATGGTGGAATGAGAAGTGGCGAGGTACAAGAAGTAATCCTGGTTGTAGTTGGGAGGATGCAATAATGGTGCATGGGTCAATGCGTGTTTAAGTGCATCAAAATATTTTTCAGCTATCTCATCCCTAAAAGAATGGAGTATTATGTTTCAACAACCTGGTAAAACCCTTTGTTATCTTGGTGTAGTTAGGAATGAATCGACGTAAAATGTTTGTTTTCCCTTGCAAACTTTGGAGTTGGCGAAGAGTCGAAGGAGGAGGAAATTTGACAATAGCTTCAACCTTCGAGGGATCGACACGAATGCCGACTTTTGAAACAACAAACCCCAGTAAACGACCCGTTTCTATACAGAAAACACATTTGTGTGGATTCAACCTAATTCGATAATGCCTACATCTCATAAAGATTTCTTGTAAATGAATGAGATGATCGGCTCTATGTAATGAATGGGCAGGTAAATCATCAAGATAAGGTTGCACAATGTTCTTGATGTCATGAAACGCGTAAGACATAGCTTTTTGAAAAGTTGCTCCGACGTTATTTAATCCAAAAGGTAATTTGCAATAGCTAAATGTCCCCCATGGACAAATGAAATATGTTTTTGGTTGATCAGCAAGGAGTATGTTAATTTGATTATAACCGAAAAAGCCATCCATAAAGGAGAAAATTTCACTGCCGGCACAATCATCAATGATTTGATCGATATAGGGGGTTGGATAATTGTCTTTAGGACAAGCTCGATTAATATCCCTATAATCGATACATATTCTTATCGTTCCTTGCTTTTTATTAACAGGAACAGTATTCGATACCCAATCCGTTAAGGGAATTGGATAAATGAAACCTGCTTTAAGTAATTTCTCAACTTCTTCTTTAATAGCAGTAGCTTTTCGCGGATGTATCTGACGCAAACATTGCCAGAAAGGCTTAGCATCTGGGTAAGTTTTGATTTCATGAACAACAATTGTCGGATCGATTCCTGGCATTTCTTCATATGTCCAGGAAAACACGTCACAAAATTCTTGAAATAGGGCTTTATAAGTTTGGAGTTCATTTTCCGTACAAGAAGCACCTATATGAATGTTTTCAACAATTCCAGGCTTAACTGAAATGTCAATAGGAACCGTTCGAGAAATATTTCCCAAATTTAATTTAGAATCAGGATGTTCAATGGATTCTATGGTTCTTTGACATAATCAGTAGTAAAAATAGATGAAAAATCATTTTCAAAATGATCAAGCTCAGGTAAAAATGAAGATCGATGATGAAGATCTTCCCATGGTAAATCATCAACAGACAAGATTTCATGAATCTGTTCATCAGTATGAACAAGCTTGGATAAATTTGTTGAATCTGAGGTTGATATTGAAAGTGATTCTCCATGGACCACATTCATTAGATCAATTTCGGTTGAACAAGGGTCGGAAAATGACTATGCAGCCTAATACGCAATTTCATAGGGACTCAAAGGCATCACATCACCAAATGAATCGACCTCAAATTCGGAAGGTATGATCCAAGGATCATTGAAAACAATAGTGTTTGATGAAATCATATGAATGGTTGAAGTAGAAGGCGATATGTTAGGAGGAGGAAAGGAAAAAGTTCCTAGTAAACCAAAATCTTTAACAATCCTACCCCAACATCCTTATAAGGGATAGTTGTTTTACCGACATGCTGGATACTTTCAGAAGAGGCTGGGTCGGATGAAAAATAAGTCAGCTGGTCTATGGTTACGATCTTTCCATTATGAGGAAAATTTATAAGCCGAAAGACTGATGAAACAACAGCAGTCATAGCATAAGACCAGCTGCGACCCAAAAGAAGGTTGTAATCTAGAGGGGCATCAACCACTTCCACATCTAGATTAACAGTTTTGCCTTCAACCCCTATAGGTAAATCCTATAGAATGCCAAAAGGATGGAACCCACGGCCATCAAAAGCCTTTAGAATTGTCAGGGATTGATTGAGAGTAGGAAAAACAAGCAATCTCCAACACTGAATCGACATAATACACGTGGAAGATCCCTCATCAATTACAGTCCTAAAGCAAGGTCTGTTTTTGACGAACACTGGAATCTAGAAAGCCATTTGATGAGGTAGGAAAGGTGTACTATTTTCTAAATCGAAGATTATAAGGTTCGAGTCCTAAATATCAACAACTCCTATAGGCGACAATAGCAATTTACGTTGTGCTGGGCATGATTGCAGCACCTCCAAAGCCGACATTGCTGAAGGGGAAATAGCTAAGTCTTCAACAATGTTATAATTCTGACCAGCTCTCGCATGCGGATTGAAAGCTGACTTTCGAGGTATACCTTTAGTAGGCGGTTTGATTACTAAGTCTGGGTTAGGTTTCTTGATCTGTAGCGGATCAGAACCAGGAGTTGAAGTTGATGGGTTTGAATTAGAAGATTCTACTTCCTTACCACCAACAAGACTTTTACTACCATAATCTTGTGATTGCATCACAATCCTAACATGGGACATCATCATTATGGGTTCATTTGAGGCATTTGAGGAAGAACCGATCATCTTACTATCTTGACTAGGTAAAGGATCCTTTAAGACAACAGGTGTTTGAGAATCTTTGATGATTTTTGCAACCTCACCGCGATGAGGGAAGTCTCTTGTAAAATTCTCTTCGTCACAAATGAGACACATATCGAGGTTTACGTTTCTCGTCAGTAGATTCAGTTTTATTTGATTTCTCTTTTGAATTTTGTTTATTTTTCTTCTTCCCTTTCTTTTTACCACCGGATTTTGATTTGGCCGTAGATGATTCTATGACATGAATATCGACAAGAATTTTAGCGGAAGAGCCTCCTGTCAGGGAATCTGGTAAAGTTATAATAGGGGAAGATTTCTTCTTACTTTTGGTGTTAACTGAACCAATCATACCATCAGCGGCATGAGACCCTGAAGGAGCTGCAGTTATTTGATTTTGTTTCGGAAGGTCAGGGATTTTCTCGTGTAAAGTACCTGACTATGTATAAATGAGGTCAAGGTACTGAGCTTGAGAAATTACTTGCTCTTCAGTAACAACTCCTGCCTTAGCTACATCCTCAGTTATTTTAGGTAATAATGATTTAACAAGCCATTCTACTAAGATTTGATCTGGAATAAAAACTTTCACTAAACGCTGTTGACGTCGCCATTCATGAATATGATCTGAAATATATGTGGACGTTGACTGTTTTAATGAAGTTAATAATTCCGTGCCATTTTCATATCTAATAGGAAACTAAAAATGAGTTAAGAATGAAGTGGCTAACTGACTAAAGTTATAAAAAGAGGCTCGCAGTAACTTAATGTACCACTTGGCCGCAAGACCAATCAGAGTGCGTTGAAAAAGACGTAAGCGAATTGAATCATCTATAATGGAATTAGATGCACACCAAAGGTGTTAATTCATCACATGGTTTGACAGGTCCTCTCCTGATTTACCTTCAAAAATTGGGATATCACTAGGCAACTTATTCGGCATTGGCAGCCAAAACAAAAGATAATTAATTGGATCGTTCATAAGGCGTGACAAATCAGGCAAGTCCAAAGTTGAAATAAACGGTAACTAATGGTTAGGGTCTCGAAAACCCTGGGTCATAAGACCAACCCCAAGAGGAGGATATCTAGGATAACTTGGAATTGGAATCGCATTTGGGATATTATATCCTCCCGAAAAACCAGGATTAATCAGACCGTATTGGGTTTGTTGAGGTTGCTGATAAGTATATCCAGGGTACGGTTGATACTGGTAAACTACGCTTTGCACAGCAGGACTGAATTGGTACTGTCCCTGGTACGGTTAATAAGTGAACTGTGGTTGACTTGTGACAATCGTACTTGAACCAGGTTGTCCTGTAGGCATATGAACTGAAGTCTAAATTGTGGGTCCAGACTGAGGTAAAGATGCTTAAGGAGTTGATGCAGGAACAGTAGAAACTAGAGCTATCGATACTCCAGAAGTAGGTGGGGTAGATTGAACAGAAGCTGCAATAGTTGCAACAGTCATTTGAGGTGGATTTCGAGGCGAACTAGGCCAAGACTGATGAGCTACACTAGGTGCAAAAGTTTGAATAGTAGACTAGACAGGTTACTGGGTTGAACTAGAAACCAAAAGTTGTCCAGATTGAGATGGAAACTGCACATTAGGTTGCAAAATCTGTTGAGATTGAGATGGATCCCACACCATGTTCATTCCGAGGTATGGACCCATAGTAGGTTGAACATATTGAGGACCGTAACTGGGTTGAGCATAGGGTTGATAATTTAAAGGTACATTTCCAGCTCCTTGAACAGCTCCTTGAACAAATGATTGACCTGAAGGTGGTTGGAAACCTTGGGTTGGGTACTGAACTTGAGGTTGATAACCTTGAGGCACGTACTAAAACTGGGGTTGACCTTGAGGCATATATTGATACTGGGGTTGACCTTGAGGTATATATTGAGTCTCGGGTTGACCTTGAGGAATGTATTGTCCCGAAGGAATCTACTGTCCTTGAGGTTGCCCCCTAGGCAAAAACTGACTACCTTGAGGTTTCCCCCTAGGCGATAATTGAGTACCTTGAGGTTGCCCCCCAGGCAGTAACTGACTACCTTGAGGTTGCGAATCTGGAAAAGTACAAGACATCATAAGGATTTCATCTATGCTCAACGATTTAGTTCCGTTATTACCAGTTGATAGCCCATGTTCAATGGGTTGAGGAGATGCTCCTGAAAAAGTACTAGTGAGTGACTGATACCCAAAAGGAATAGAAGGACCGCCATATAAAAATGTTTCCAATGATTGGGAAAACATGGATGACTATCTCAACATATTCAAAGGAGGATAATAACCTCTAGGTGTTGGGTGAAAAGGAATTCGAGGTGGTGAAAAACTAAGACACGGATTTTCTAAAAACTTGGTCAATGAGAGGTACCAAGCATCCCTCCTAGGTGGACTGTAAAAAATTGATTCACACTCCCTAAGTTCTAAAGTTGGTTGATTTTCAGGGAGACTTATATCTTCTTCTGCAATAACATGTTCTTCAATAGAAATAAATCCCGAAGGAAGATTTTGGGTAATGATCCTTCCTACCTTGGGTGAACCAAGACCACTGGAAGTTGGAGAAGCAAATCCTGACGATGGAGTAGCAGCAGGTTCAGTTTCAGGCTCAGAAATTTCAGGTTCTTTAGCTAATTCACTAGTAGAATAAATGCTACCAGTAGCTTCGGAAAATGAAATTAGTTCAGAAATATACTTTGTTGCTTGAACTTGATAATCAGGATGAATAATTAAAGGAGTCTATGTGGCTTCCAGTGACCCAACACTACTGTCACTAGGAGTTACAAGAGCTCGTAGCCCTTCAAGCTAGCTTTGTGAATACTCGGGAGGTTTCCCCCGAATTCTACGGGATTGTCTTGGTAATTCAGCCACGATTAAAAATTTTAATTACTTCACACGCAAACAAAGAAAATCTCAATAAAACCACCTAAAGTCTCTAAAGAAACAAATACTTGAATCACACGCCTAAAAAATCTAGGAGTTCAAGCCACACAAAAACAATAACTTTCCGTACCAAAAACACTAGTTGGTGATGAAATCCAACGTCGCAGAATTCAATACAGAAAGGGCAGTTGGAACAGTTACCCCGACAACCTGCTTAATGAAACAAACTGGAACAAGTTTCTTCACAAAACCATCTCGAGTGAAGAGAACCCCCCAGAGAGTCCAAGTGAGTCTAGTCGACGTCTGCTCCAGGTACAGTGGGATCTTCCCTCCACCGTCACCTTAGGAAAGAATCCTATAGATTATGGTCACTATGGTTACCAACAGAAACAAATATACCTGGGGGAACAGTCTACGATCCAATACACATGCAAGGGCAGAGTAACAAAGCTCAATCGCCTTGAAGGCTCCTTGACATAATCCAAGGTTTACCAACAAGTGACCCCAGGCTCCTTGACAATGGTTAATCCGAGGTTTACCATTTTTAATACGTGTATATCTGCTATCATTCCCAATGAGGAAGGATTGATTACCCCACTGGTTCAAATATGATCTCGTGCTTGACTCCTTTAAGAGGAGTTTCCCAGAGCATAGATGTAACAATTGGAATTTATCTCCTACCACAAGATATAGCTAATTTTTTGTTTTAACTATCTTGGAGAGTTAATTACTCCCTACTCCAAGATACTAGCCTAAGCTATGTTGGTGATAAGAGCCCTAGAAATAAAAAGATTGCTAGATCAATTTTATTTTAAGCGTTATTTTTATGGTTGTTTCTTAAGTCAAAAGGTATGGAGATGAAACTTTATGGTGTGAAGACTCGACTCCAAAACACTAAAAATGCACCTAAGATGATAAACAATTCCTTTTCTTCAATGAATTTCTAGCTAAAGAAAGAGTTGAGAATGCAATTGCTTGAAAAACAAATCTTTCCTTAACATATAAATGAAAAGAAAAACGTTTTGTCTTTTCCAATAAACTCAAAATGAGACTACTAATTATGCTCATGAAAAAAATCCCTTTCTTTTTCAACACTCAAAAACTACAGAAAACAATTTCTTTGAAAAGAGATTCTAAAATTTCTAGAAAACACTCAAAACTATGAAAAAATATGCTTGAGATCTAATAATTTCTAAAAACCTAATTGAAGTAAAAGATTTAAAAATTTCTTTTTGAGGATGTTTTACTTAGTTATTCAGCAAACTAAGGACTAATCTATTCAGAATAACAAATTAATCAAAAAACATCCAGCTATGTTTTCTTTTTTGGAAATGAAATTCAAAACTTTCCAACAAGTTCGTTCAAAGGTTTGCTAAGAGAAAACAAGATCTATTTCTCACCAAGGGTAAATTTCACAAATTAGTCAGACTCATCAAGAAGACCAAAAAGACCAGGGTAATCTGAGGTTTCTTAGGCTTATAATCTCTCAGTTACTACAAAGACCAAGTGAAAATCAAACCAGGCATGCAAAACTTCTAGAAAATCACCTAAAACCAAAATGCCAATGGAATTCACTTACAGGAATTTTTTGACAAGACACATGCAGATATGGGAAGAGGATAAAAAATGTAAAAAAATCCTAAGCTTAACTGGATAAAAATATTTTAGGTTTTTTCAAAAATTTGACAGGGTCCACAGGCTTCCGGTATAACCAGATGCGGTATTGCTCTGTGTAGTAAAGAAACAGTGTGGGGATGTCCGCACTATGTTACAAACAGAACGTACGGTCCACTTTCAAAAACATGAAAAAACAAAAAACAATTCAGAATCTAAAAACCCACCCAATTCCACACACATCAGGCAAAAACCAGAAACAAGAAAAAGTTTCTCCAGTCAAAGTAAAAGTAAAGGCAAAAAACCAAAATTCAAGTCCCCAGTGGAGTCGCCAATTTGTCGACTGGATAAGTCGTTCTTGCGGATAAGGCCGATATCCCTAGTATCAAAAGATATCTAGCAACAAGCAGGACAAGCAAATCTACCTTTCTCTAAATATATTGAGATTCATTAATAAAAACTAAGAGGTGTTTTAGACCCTACCTTAAGTCCAACACTAGTTTGTGGCATCCACACTTCGACCATCCGAAAGAGTTTCCTTTTGAGAACCTACAATCACAAACAAGCACACATCAAATAACACCTGCATAGCCAATATAATAAATAATATTCATCATGGTGATCAAGGAATCCATGAAATGAACCATAAAACACAGCTTATTGAGAAAAATAAACTTGATTGTATTAACTTTGAAAATAGAAGAACTTTACAACCTTTGGTGCCTTGATGTTGTACAAGCTCCTCCTAGGGTCCGAAACAGGAATCTCCTCTACTTTGATAAGCCTCACACTCTTCCAAATGATATCAACAAGGTCTGTAATATTTCATCACAAAAGCTCAATTAGGAAGACTAAGTTCCAGCAACATTTCACCTCAAAAATCTTCAGCTTTGAAGCTCTTCAGTAACCAGCCCAATGCCTCATTTTATAGTGCAAAGGAAGGAGGTTACAGGTCCACCTATGAAGGGATAGAGTCCTCCTTCAAAGGGATAAGCTCCTCACATAAAGGGGTTAGCTCCTTTAGGTATGGGATGCATGCACCTTAAAGGAGCGAACTTGCCACCTCAAGATTCCCTCTAGAAGCTTCCAGAAATAACCCAAAGTGAGTTTTTAAGAATGTACTTGTGCCTTTTTGACTTTTACAGGGGTCTGCACCCATTACATAGAAACAGAGTGGTCAAGTACACAAGGGACATGACCAGTGGGTGTCGGACCGCAGGTAATGCTAAGAGAAAGTGCAGAACTAGAGTTTTATAGATTTTTAAGGGCTTTCTCTCATTTTTCAAGGCTTGACATGAAGAGCTGAGGTTTAAGACTTGTAAAGGAGGAAAGAATGAGTGGTGATAGACTCACACTAACTGCACAATGTCATGGTGACAATATTTTGTGCAACACAAACGGACCGCACGAACGTGTAGAAGACACACGGGGGGTCATGACTTAGCATTTTCGGCACTGCCATGTGTTCTCGAGCACCCATGCACGGCACAACCCGACCTGTCTAAATGAATTTTAGGGTCTCCATGGGTGCACAACCCGAATGAAGGCATGAGGGAGCATCAGGAAAATGAGTCACACGAACACGGGTGTTCACGTATTAGCATTTTTTGCACGGACACATGTTCCCGAGCACCCACACACGACATGACCCGACCCACCCGAACGAAATTTGGGGTTTCCATGTGTGCACGGCCCGAATGAAATTTGGGGTTTCCATGGGTGCACGACCTGAACGAAGGCCCGAGGGAGTGTCAGGCAAACGGACCGCACGAACTTGTAGAAGACACACGGGCAGTGACAACTTAGAATTTTTGGCATGGCCATGTGTGCATGGGCACCCACACATGACACGGTACAACCCGACCTGCCTTGGGCGAGCCAACCCGACCTGCCCGAACGAAATTTGGGGTTTCCATGGGCGCACGACCTAAACAAAGGAATGAGGGAGCATCAGGAAAATAGGCCACACAAATGTGTAGGAGGCACATGGGCGGTCACGACTTAGCATTTTCAGCACGGCCATGTGTGCGCAAGCACCCACACATGGCATGGCATGGGATGACCCGGCTTGCCCAAAGGAAATTTGGGGTTTGAATGGGCGCACGACCCGAACGAAGGCATGAGGGTAGGAATATCTTTGACTCTAATACATAAATATACCTGGTATAACATTCCCTTAAGGTCTTCAACATTTTCTTTTGACTCTTTATAACACTTTAACATGTGCTAGGCCTATTTGAATGAGCAAGAAACTCAATGATAAATATAATATGTATATATATATATATATATATATATATATATATATATATATATATATATATATATATATATATATATATATATATATATATATATATATATATATGTATGTATGTATGTATATTTCTTTTCTTGAATAAATACAAATATCAAAAGTACATTTATGAAGACCGAACCCAATTAAACTTTCTTCAACACCCCCTCTTAACTAGGGAGGTATTCATAAATCATTACAAGGTGTTTGGCTATTTTTAAATCTTGAATAATTCACATAAGAGAAATCGGATTGGCAACCCATCTGTTATAGCATCATATTAGCCAGCATTGTTCATAGCAAGGCCTTGACTGACAACTTTACCCCTCATAAGATCAGAGCACAATGTTGGTGAGGCCAATGGCTTATAAACACCTTTTTTATTGTTTCTAAAGGTACATACCCTCCCAGCCCTCAAAGAATATCGCTCCTCTTGCCTACTCTTGTCTTGGATGCCCTACACATCCTCAAAGAGCATCAGATGCTACATGATTACCCAATCCTCCCATTCTTTCTTGCCAAGTGAAGACAAGAATGTTGTGTCTATCTCTTCCCCTTCATTGAGGAATACATGCCCAAGTTTCCTCTGACAAGGAACTTGCCCAAGCTCCTTTGTAGTTGGGAACTTGTTAGAACTCCCTCTTAGCTAGGGACTTGTCCATTCATCAACAACATCTTCTTCCTGGCTCCTTCAGTTGTTTTATGTCCTTCTTTCCTTTGATGTCATGAAGTCTTTGTTTGAACTTCTTCTTGGTAGGGTACCGGCCATCGATCACTTTCCCTCCTACTTTGTCATGTCATTGCTCCCTTCGTGGAAAGTGGCCTTCTCGATATATATCAAGTCCTTTTTGTCATCTAGCTACTCCTTTGTCATATTGTCTATCCTTCATAATACTTATCACATGGATGCTTAGTTGTACTTTCATGTTCACATACTTTGATTTAGTGGCCCTTCATGAATTCATCATGATATTACTTCAACAACAAATGGTGCTTTTGTTGGATGGCCTCTTCATCATGAAATATTTGTAGAGTTGAATCGGTTATCTACACCTTACTATCCCCAAGGCCTTCGTAGGTGTCAAGGGTCATTTATCTTTTTCTTCCTTTGTCAGAGTTTCCATGCCTTCTTTCGAGAGATGTTGAGGAATCTTGTCAAATAGTTATTCTTTTTTACCACTATGTTCTTCACATGCTTGATCTCTTTCTTCATTTGCTTCTTCTTGGATTGATTATTCAACCACCTTATACTCCTTTCATGAATCCCATAAATGGGACCCCCAATGAGACATCTACCCCCTTTGAAATAATACTTTAAGAAAAGAGGTTGACTTAGTCATAGGAGGATCTTCCTTCTTTTGCTTCTTGTCGTCTTCTTTCACTTCTTGAGTTACATGAGCTTCTTCCCTTTTTCTCTTGTTGTTGTTTTCCTTCTTAAGTTTAGGAAAATCCATTTTGTAGTGTCCATATTCTTGGCATCCAAATCATTGGACTTTGGAAATGTTGTGGTCCCAATCAATTTGTTACTTTCCTTGAAAAAAGACACTAAGGTATACTCAGAAGGGGACATATACTTACTTGATAGAGTTTGAGATGTAGTGAACTTGCTTTCTTCTTGAAGACTTGATGGCTTGCCTTCCTTAGATCTTGATGTTCTTCAAGTTGCTTTCTTCAAATGGACTTGCTTGATGACTTGAATCGTAGTGCCTTTCATTTTTCAAGATGGTGTAGCTTGATGTAGGTCCCTCTTTGATTTGTTCTTCTTGTAGGTGCCTTTATAGAAGGCGTTTCTTCTTGCTTCGTAGTCTTCCATGATGAATGATAGATGCTAGACCTTCTTGTCCTTGATGTGATTGAGACTTCTTGGCTTGATGCTTTTACCTTGCAGATGTTCTTGAGATTCCCTTTCCTTGATGTGTCACCTTAGCTCCGATACCACGTTGAAGAATCTGGGGCAATGAGGTATAGCAGGATTCTTCTAGACTTGATAATAATTTGTGAAGCTATTTTACAATTTATCTTGTTATCTTAACCTTCTTATCTTCTTATTAATGCATGTGTGTTTACTTCATCAAAATGGTTCCAAAAACATAAGAACAAGAACACAAGATGTTGGCTCTCTGCTAGGGAAAAACCTCTCTCTCTCAGAGAGGAAAACCCTTTCATAAATTTCTCTTATTGAAGCTTCTTATTGGTCATTGCGAAGCCCTAGACCGTTGATAATAATATCCTCCAAGCACAAGTCGATTCCTTCCTCCTCTCTACACTTTGTTTCTTCAACACTTCATTCCCCGGCATTATGTCCTTATTTAAACTTTTGATAGTCCATGGTGGACTATCTCTAGAAGAGAACCTTTGATCCTTAGCGAGATCTTTTACCAATGAAGAAACCTTCATTCTCTTGACCAACTGGGCCTTTTTCTTCATGTGAGGCTGTAGACTTGATGTACACCAGGTTTATTGCCCCTGGGGCAATTTCCATCATGACGAGACATGGAAACCCCGAATTTCCCACACTTGGGAGGCTTTCGACAAGGTGGGACATGGAATCCCCGTGTTCCCCACAATTTGGTGACTTTTGTCAAGGAGGGATTGGGATACCCCATGTCACTCTCCTATCCTAGTGGTAGTATTTCAACCACACAGAAGTGGGTACGGCACCGCCGTACTTTTTCATTTTACCAATACTAGAGTACATGGTCTTCGTCTACTTCAACACTTAGTCAATTTTCCAATAAGTGTTCTTAACAATGTAGCAAAAATAACTTACCATAAATTTATCTTCTTCAATTATTCTTTTAACCCGTCGTGTCATGTGGTCATGCTGCACTGCCAGCGGCCTGCCTGACACAACTCCACACCTGAACTACGAACTTGTTCGCTCGACTTTCCATTCCGCGGCTCCCAAACTCTGCCCATCGGTGCAGTCCATAGTGAGGGCGCATGGCTCGCATGCAGTGTGCCCTGCCTGCCTAGAGGGTAAGGTGCCCCGCTCTGCCTGTCCGCACTACCAAGTCTGACCCACCCGCTATAATCCACCCGCCAGTGCGGCCCTCTTACCCGCATCTTTCTCTTTCTTCCATTTTTGCCCAACTCCTTCCTTCACACTTGTTCTACGATGTGGAAGTCTGAGTTCGATGTCCCTTCATCGAATGCCATCCTCCTTACTGATACGCATCCTTTTGCCCAAGGGCCATGTCTCTCAGGGATAACAAGGGTCGGCTCCACCAACATGCATGCCTGGCTAACCTACCACATAAACTCGACACACCCCATTCCAACTAACTGTCGCGTCCCTTCGTGTGCTTTGTTGCACCCATGGGTCGGATCCAACACTTCACCGATTATACCCGTCACCGCACGTCGCACACCTACCCACATCCTAACGTGTCCGTGCGTGGTCACCTCTTTCATCGAGGCACCCAATAAGGGTCGCCCGTGCACCTTTCGTCGGTGACTCACCCATCATGTAGGTATCAAGGGGTGTGTGCCATGCCCAACACAGTGTGCCCATCACCGTTGCGCATAAACGAATGTCGTGCCAAGTCTTCGCATATAATCGAACACTCACCCGAGTCACATATAACCGAGCGCGAGTGCCCATACTATGGGTTCAGTCTTTCGACTCTCTCAGGCCCTCCTGACTTGAATACTTGACACCCCAGCCCCCCCCCCCATATGTGGTAGAGGTTTCCGACACGATGGGACATGAAAAACCTAGATTTCACGCACTTGGGAAGTTGTCGTCATAGCAGGGCAGGGAAACCATGCTTTCCGTGCACTTGGACGTCTCCAGTTGCAACGAGACATGGAAACCCCAAGTTCCAAAGATAGACTAGGCAAGCGGTTTCCACCCTACTGCGAAATTGAAACCCTGAGTTTGCAAGACTTGGGAAGTTCTTCATCGTTCCGCAACATGGGAACCATGAATTCCATAAACTTTGGCGATTTCGGTCATGTTGTGACATGGAAACCCAGGTTCCTCGCACCGGGGCCACGGTTTTTTCCCGGGCGGGAGATGGATACCCCAGAGGTTCCCAGAATTAGGCAGTTTCCCTCATGCCACAAAACAGAAGCCCCCGGGTTCCATGGACTTGGGAAGTTCTCTGTCGTTCTGCGACATGGAAACCCGACTTCCCTTCACTGAGGTCACAGTTTCTGTCATAGTGGGACATGGAAGACCTCGAGTTTCCCATAATTAGGCAGTTTCCGTCATGCCATGGAATGGAAAACCCCATGTTTGATAGACTTGGGCAGTCGTTCCCTGCCACGCAATGACATGGAAACCTGAAGCTCTCCAAACTTGGGCGGTCGTTCCCTGTCCCGTGATGACATGGAAGCCTGAAGTTTCCCAAACCTGGGCGACAATTTTAGCCACAGTGCGAGTGACATGGGAACCCCGTGTTTCCCAGAATTGGGTAGCAATTTTTGTTGTGACGCAAAATGGAAACCCCGTTTGTCCACTGACTTGGGTAGTAGCTTCCATCACGCTGCAAAATGGACACCCCAAGTTCCCCAAACTTTGGCGGCTTTTCGTTGCCCCACGACATGGAAATCCAAAGTTCCACAGACTCTCGGGTGATTCAGGGTGTGCCACGACATGGAAACCCCATGTTTCCCAGACTTGAGTGTTTTCCATCGGTGCTGCACCGCGACATGGAAACCACAAGTTCCCAGACTTGGACAGTAGTTTCGAAACACCCCAAGTTCCCGAGAATTGCGAGCTAGTTTGCATCGTCATGGAAACCCCAAGTTCCCCATGTCGGAGCATTGTTGAAAACCCCGCATTTCCATCGTGCCGTAAAATGCAGAAACCCATGGTTCCATCAAGGGTGGGACATGGAAACCCCAAGTTTCCTAGGCTCTGGGGCCAGGGCGTGACATGGAAACCCCAAGTTTCCTCGGGCTTGGGCACCGCTAGTTTCAGTTGTGGCGTGACATGGAAACCCCAAGTTTCCTAGGCTTGGGCGCCAGGACACGGCATGGAAACCCCAAGTTTCCCCAAGCCTGGGCGCCGCCAGTTTTGGTCGTGGCGCGACATGGAAACCCCAAGTTTCCCCAGGCTTGGGTGCCACCAGTTTCAGTCGTGGTGCGACATGGAAACCCCAAGCTTCCTAGGCTTGGACGCCAAGGCGTGACATGGAAACCCCAAGTTTCCCCAGGCTTGGGCACCGCCAATTTAGGTCGTGGCGTGACATGGAAGCCCAAACTCTAGGCGCGGGATGGAAACCCCAATTTTTTTTGTGCCAGGGGGAACCCCCAAATTTTAGGCACTTGGTGGAAACCACAAATTTTTGGTGTGACATGGAAGCCACAAATTTTAGGCGCCAAGTGGAAAACCAAAATTTTGGGCTCCGAGGCACATCATGGAAAGCCCAATTATTCACATGCATGGGCACCTTTTTCGTCGCAACATGGAAATCCCAAATTTTGGGCACCGGAGCACGACGTGGAAACCCCAAAATTTTGGGCACCGGAGCACGACATGGAAACCCCAGTTTTCTCACGCTTCAGCACCTTTTCCGTCACGGTGTGGAATCCCCAAATTTCCCACCCCCAAGCAATAAAAATTTGTCGTCTGGAGGAAGAGGCAAAGACGCGAGAGCGGGAGGGTTTTCTGGATTTGTTTGTGACAAGAGAGAAGCTCTGAATCGAGGCGACCAAGGTTTGAATCTCAGTGGATCATGGCAGCAAGGCCACTCTGTCACTTATAATACCCCATCATTTATTTAAGTCGTCTGCAAAGGATTCTTCTCAATGACTGTTTGGAATTGAACTTCAAACTTGCCCCGACCGAAATGCTTCATGGTTGTGGTTTGCAAATGACACGGGCCCCTGGTGGTGACAAAGCGATTCCCCTACTGTAGGTCGAGATACAGTCAAATAGTGACATGCAGCACTTCTAGCATGGATTCTGACTTAGAGGCATTCATTCATAATCCGACACATGGTATCTTCACGCCACTGCCTTTTCAACCAAGCGCGATGACCAATTGTGTGAATCAACGGTTCCTCTCGTACTAAATTGAATTACTATTGCGATGTGGTTCATTAGTAGGGTAAAACTACCCTATCTCATGACGGTCTAAACCCAGCTCACGTTCCCTATTGGTCGATGAACAATCCAACACTTGGTGAATTCTGCTTCACAAGGATAGGAAGAGCTAAAATCGAAGAATCAAAAAGCAATGTCACTATGAATGCTTGGCTACCACAAGCCAGTTATCCCTATGGTAACTTTTCTGACACCTCCAGTTTCAAATTTCGAAAATATAAAGGATCGATAGGCCACTCTTTCATGGTTGGTATTTGTACTGAAAATCAAAATCAAATGAGCTTTTACCCTTTTGTTCCACACAAGATTCCTGTTCTTGTTGAGCTCATCTTAGGACACCTGCGTTATCTTTTAACAAATGTGTCGCCCCAGCCAAACTCCCCACCTGACAATGTCTTCCGCCCAGATCGACCCGCCGAAACTTGCCTTAAGGCCAAAAACAGGGGCAGTTCCCTGTCTCCGCCCCACGGAATAAGTAAAATAACGTTAAAAGTAGTGGTATTTCACTTGTGCCGAAAACAACTCCCACTTATTCTACACCTCTCTATTCATTTCACAAAGTTGGACTAGAGTCAAGCTCAACAAGGTATTCTTTCCCTACTAATTCTGCCAAGCCTGTTCCCTTGGTTGTGGTTTCTCTAGATAGTAGATAGGGATAGTGGGAATCTCGTTAACCCATTCATGTGCATCACTAATTAGATGACGAGGCATTTGGCTACCTTAAGAGAGTCATAGTTACTCCCGTCGTTTACCCGCACTTGGTTGAATTTATTCACTTTGACATTCAGAGCACTACGTAGAAATCACATTGCGTCAGCATCTGTAGGGACCATCGCAATTATTTGTTTTAATTAAACAGTCGGATTCCCCTTGTCCATACCAGTTCTAAGTCGACTGTTTGATGCCCAGGGAAAAGCCCGCGGTAGGGATCATTCTACACCCGTAGCCCAATCGGCATGCGACTACCTGCCCTCGCTGTGAGAGCAGCTCGAAAAAACTATCAACAGCCCACAAGTTGAGGGTATAGACCCCTAGGCCCAATCCTCAGAGCCAATCCTTTTCCTGAAGTTATGGATCCGTTTTATCGAATTCCCTTACCTACATTGTTCTATTGACTAGAGGTTGTTCACCTTGGAGACCTGATGCGGTTATGAGTACGACTGGGCATGAATGGTACTCGGTCCTCTAGATTATCAAGGGTTGTCGAGGGCACACTAGACACCGCAAGACGTGTGTTGCTCTTCCAGCTGCTGGACCCTATCTCTGGTTGAACCGATTCCAGGGTGGGCAAGCTATTAGAAAGAAAAGATAACTCTTCCCGGGGCCCTCGACGACGTCTCTATATTTCCTAACGTTTCCTTCCGCTGCCACGTCCCAGTTTAGGAATATTAACCCAATTCCCTTTCGATGTTCATGCAGAGTGCACCCTTGATACAAGGCTTCCCCATCTCTTAGGATCAACTAATCCATGTCCAAGTGTTGTTCACATGGAACCTTTCCCCACTTCAGTCTTCAAATTTCTCATTTGAATATTTTCTACTACCACCAAGTTCTACACCAGGGGCCGATCCACCCAAGCTCACGCCCGAGGTTTCTCAACGACCCTCACATCCTCCTACTCATCGGAGCCAGGAAATTTCTCCGATGGTCGAGTATAGGTTGCGCTCTTCAACGCCATACATTTTTCGGGGCCAGTTGATTCGGCAAGTGAGTTGTTGAACACTCCTTAGTAGATTTCGACTTCCATGACCACTGTCTTGTTGTCTTAACCAACCAACACCCTTTGTGGGATCTAGGTTAGTGTGAAATCCAGCACGGTAACTCAACTTTCGTTTCATCCTGCATCACCAATTCTGCTTACAAAAAATGGCATATTTGGAGCTCTCAATTCCACCGTGCTGCTCAATGGAGCAACCGCACCCTCTTACCTATTTAAAGTTTGAGAATAGGTCAAGGGAATTATGCCCCCGATGCCTCTAATCATTTTCTTTACCTGATAAAACTTGCACATGAGCTCTAGCTATCCTGAGGGAAACTTCGGAGGAAACCAGCTACTAGATGGTTCGATTAGTCTTTCGCCCCTATACCCAAGTCAAATGAACAATTTTCACATCAATATCACTACGAGCCTCCACCCTTTTTCCTCTGGCTTCACTCTTCTCAGGCATAGTTCACCATCTTTCGGGTCCCAACAAGTGTGATCGCACGCGAACCCTTCGCATAAGCTCAAGGTCAGTCGACAATGCACCCCCCCCAAAGAGGGGATCTCGCCCATCAACTTCCTTGTGCCTTGCAAGTTTTCAAACCCGCCAACTCGCACACATGTTAAACTCCTTGGTCCGTGTTTCAAGATGGGTCAAATGGAAAACCTGCCAACCAACACCATGAACACGTAGGTGCACACGGCCCACCACAAGGGCTCACGCTTCATTCTTTGACCACCGCAACAACAAACCAACAAGTAGTAATCCACCCACGCTTGTGACGATGCAGCAGCTCGTGTTGGTTTTCACCTCAAGTTGAGCGGCAGACCAGCCTAAGTCGTTCCACATCTGACTGAGATGCATCGACAACCTCCATCTGCTTCCCTCCCAGCAACTTCATGCACTCTTTAACTCTCTTTTCAAAGTCCTTTTCATCTTTCCCTCGCAGTACTTTTTTGCTATCGGTCTCTCGCCTGTATTTAGCCTTGGATGGAATTTACCAGCCAATTAGGGTTGCATTCCCAAACAACGCAACTCACCGATAATGCCTCGTGATGCGGCAAGGTCTCGGCCCGATGGCGCTGTCACCCTCTCAGGCACCCCCTTCCAAGGGACTTGGCCAAGGTCCACCGCTGAGGACGCCTCTATAGACTATAATTCAGGCGACGCTACCACCCGATTTTCATGCTAGGCTCTTCCCGGTTCGCTCGCCGCTACTAGGGGAATCCTTGTAAGTTTCTTTTCCTCCGCTTAATTATATGCTTAAACTCAGTGGGTGTTCTCCCCTGAGATGAGGTTGCAAAGTTAGAGGTAAATCCGCCCTACCCGTTGGGAGGACAAGAGAGAGCAAAGCAAGTTTGAGTGATGCCACACAAAGCCCGCATCAACTAACGCCAACTACCCATCCAAGGGGATAAGATCACCACTCGCTGATGCACGCCACGAAACATCACTTGAGGTATTTCATCCAACCGCACCGCATTGGGCATGGAAGACCAGCTCCGCTGCTCCCTAACATATTGCAGGGAGTGTACTTGAACGGGATGCGATGCCCAGATAGACATGCCCTCGACCGAGGCCTTGGGCGCAAATTGCATTCAAAAACTCGATGATTCACAGGATTCTGCAATTCACACTAAGTATCACATTTCGCTACGTTCTTCATCATAACAAGAGCCAAGATATCCATTGCCGAGAGTAGTTTCCACGTACTACGGAAAAATCCACCACAACACTGAATAGGGGAACCCCCCACAACAAATGTAAGGCTAAGGGCCAAAAGGAGGAAAAATGCATGAAATAAAGAGAAACGAAGGTGCCTACCCCATCACAGGAGGAGGCTCAAACAGAGAACAATCTCCCTGAGCCCCACGCCCTCGCAAAAAGAGGGGAAATGCATGGAATAACAATCGAGAAGGACTAAGGTGGCCACCCCTGGAGCTCACACTGCTTTTAGTCCTTCCCGAACACCAGTCCACAACAATTCCCCCTTTCCTCTGTAAAGCTAGGGACTGAAAGGAAGAAGCGAAGAAAACAAGGTGAAATAAATAGAGATCAAACATGGCTACTGGCTCACAAGAGGAGGCTCAAACAAAGCACAAGCCTCCCAAGCCTCACACCCTTGTAAAAAGGGGGAAATTGAAGGGGATGACGATCGAGGAGGATGAGGGTGGCCACCCCGGGAGCTTGCACTGCATTTTGTCCTTCCCAAACACCAATCCAAACAATGCCACCTTTTCTCCACAAAGCTAGGGGTCAAAAGGAAGAAGGGAAGAAAACAACATGAAAGAAAGGGAGATCAATTGTGGTTACTGGCTCACAAGGGAAGGGCTTCAAATAGAGAACAAGATTTCCCCAACCCTGTGCCTTCGCAAAAAGGGGGGAACTGCAGTGGACAGCGATCGAGAAGGACTACGGTGGCCACCCCAGGAACTTGCACTATGTTTCGTCCTTCCCCAACACCAATCCAAAAAAATCCCACCTTTTCTCCATAAAGCTAGGGGCTGAAAGAAAGAAGGGAAGAAAACAACATGAAAGAAAGAGAGATATCAAACGTGTCTACTAGCTCATGAGGGAAGTATCAAACAGAGAACAAGCTTCCCCAACCCCGTGACTTAACAAAAAGGGGGGAATTGTAGGGGACAACGATCAAGAAGGACTAGGGTGGCCACCCCATGTAACTTGCACTACTTTTCGTCCTTCGTGCTTTTCGTAAAGCTAGGAGCCAAAAGAAAGAAGGGAAGAAAACAACATGAAGGCAAGAGATATCAAATGTGGCTACCGGCTCATAAGGCGAGGCTCAAACAGAGAACAAGCTTCCCAAACCATGCGCCTTTGCTAAAAGGGGGGAAGTGCAGGGGACAGCGATCGAGAAGGACTAGGGTGGCCACCCCGGGAACTCGCATTGCTTTTTGTCCTTCCTGAACACCAACCCACAACAATCCCACCTCTTCTCCACAAAGCTAGGGGCAAAAGGAAGAATGGAAGAAAACAACACCAAAGAAACAAAGATCCCAAGAAAAGAGAGAGCTCAACAACACATCGAGTAGATGTCTGCTAACCAAAAAGAAATCAAACAAGGCACCCAATCAAAAAGCATCCCACCTCTTCACACCCTCCCACATACATTATGGCACAACACCCTTTCTAGTTTTACAACATAACAAACATTAATCAAAAAACCAAGCAAATAAATCAAAACCTAAACTTGACCACTAGAAAAGACAAGGGTCGTGATGATACCAGTGTCTAGAGCACGTTATTGAGAGGTAAACAACCCCCCAACCTGGCACAAGGCTTCAAACAACACGGGTGTTCACGTCTTAGCATTTTTTGCATGGCCACATGTTCCCAAGCACCCACAGGGGGCACGGCACAACCTGACCCGACTCGCTCGAACACGTTTGCACGGGCACGCACACACGACTCAACCCAACCTGCTTGAACAAAATTTGGGGTTTCCATGTGTGCACGGCCCGAAAAAAATTTGCGGTTTCCATGGGTGCACAACCCTAATGAAGGCCCAAGGAGGCATCGGGTAAACAGGCCGCACGAACGTGCAGAAGACACATGGGTAGTGATGACTTAGAATTTTTTGCACGGCCATGTGTACCCAGGCACCCACACATGCAACGACATGACCCGACCTGCCTTGGACGAGCCGACCCGACCTTCCTGAACAAAATTTTGGGTTTCCATGGGTGCATGACCCAAACAAAGGAACGAGGGAGCGTCGAGAAAACAGGCTGCATGAACGTGCAGAAGGCACACGGGTGGTCACTGTTGTGGAGGTAAATCCTCTCTGCGGACAGAGACGATCCCTACTAGCCCAGACCGGGTCTAGCAATAATCACACAATGCTATCACGCAAGTTCCTAATTGCAAATACAAAGTAGATGGTGAGAACCTACTTGGATTCCAACGCTGGTGTTCATCGAAGGGATGTCGCCTTTGTTCCTTTTCTTTGGCCGGTCACGATCCACAGGATCTCCGTGAGAGGATACCTGCACATGCAAAGAACAACACGAAAACAAGCGTAAAATCTAGTAGATACAATTATATATCGGTCAGAAAAGATATAACTCAACATCAAACATAAAACAATGAGAGTGGAACCATAATGATAGTCATCTATTATTAATGAATAACAAAGAAGAATACAACCATTGTTCTGAAGTCAAATCCTCCTTTGGCTGGGTAGTCAGCTACACAAGTCTTGCAAAGCTTGTTGGGATGAGGAACAAGCCTCTCTCTCTTTGGGTGACAAGAATCTCCTTACTTAGATTTGGCCTTATGGGTACAAAGAAGGCTCTTGCAGCTTCAAACTCTAAAACTCCTGGAACTATTCACTATTATGACTGTAACTATTGTAACTCCAACTAGCTTGCTCAAGGCATAGAGGCAAGCTTTTATAGATAGAGAGGGAAGAGATAGGATCAACCACATTATTCATGGGATTGGTTTTATCACTTGGAAACTTCCATGAAAGGTGGCAGACCACTTTCCCTTCTATGGAGATTCGAAGCCAAACCATCCTAGCTCAACATAGATTCAGTTGGTGAATGGGTTGAAGAGAACCTTCGGGAGTTTGGTCGTTGAAAAATTTACTCAATTCGGTTGGCGTGAGTGCGACTCTGGGACAGAGCGCTAATGGCGCGCCCTTTACAGAGGATTTCCCTCATTGGCGCAGGCAGTGAACTGTGAACCCGCGCTAATGCAAAAAGAGTTGTTTTCATGAGGATTTTGGAGGAGATGTCTTCAGGGCAAATAAAGCTCATGCTTAGAGGAATATGATGCAAGTGGTTTCAGGTCATGTCACTTCTCACAGGTCCCAGAATGAGTCCTCCAGTGTGTGGGTGAGGGGTAACAGGGACGGTGACAAATGGTGACAAATTGTTGTGTAACAGATGCCCCCTAAAGCATGAGGCCCGAGAGAGAGAGGGGTGAAATGCTTTACAAGAACATGCGTGACTGAAAACACGGCTGCCGGAGAACTTGCGTAAAGAAGTACAACTGATATCTCAAGTACATGATACATGTGTGGTATGGGCGCAGCCATCCATAATAGAGTACACAATAATCTAGATCCAGGGTATGGGCGCAGCCAACCAGAGAGGATCGAAAAGTAGACTCAGGCATGGTTGTAGCCATCCAGTGAATGAGTCATGCAATAATCATAATAAGCCACAAATTGCAGCCTGGATCTCAATAGACAAAATCCAGGGTCTTGCGCTCCATCTCGACCCGTACAGAGTACAAGTTCAAGCATGCGAATGTATGAGTTGAAGTTGAACATGCATGAACATCGTCTGATTACTAGTCAATAATGAAAACTGTTAACAGACGTGAGAGGTACCACCAATAATGACAATGGCCCTCAAGGTACTATAGGTACAATCTACGGCGTGTGAATGAATGAGCTGACGTCGAAAACCCATAGAATCATTCGATCGGAGGCCAATGATGAAAACCTCTCGTCAAACACGAAGAACCTGCCATTGAGGCATGCAGGCTCCAAGGCACCAAAGGGAGTCTCTAGATCAGCTTCCTGGATAATGAGCCAAAGTCGACAGGAAGTGATCTTGATCAAAGGTGGGCCATAGTGTTTCCCACATCATTGACACGAGACAGAGGAAGAATGTTGTGGTGAATCAAAATTATGTGAGGTATCAAAGGAGGTTGTACTTCTGCAGAGGTCAACTTCTCTTGAACATATCGGCGGCACGACAGTGAACTTGGCAGTATTTGACATCAAATGAGCAGAGGTCATGGTGACAAGGCAATGAGTAGATGAGAAGTCAAATAGGATAACCCAAACCCACAGAGGCTAGTGTAAAACAAGATGAGATGTCCCCACCCCGACACGAATGCAGACTAGTGCCATGTTCAAGAGTGACATACTACCGACACGACAATAATTATGGGTCCTTTTTCCCCACCATTTCTGGCGAGTACCCCAGTTATTTTTAACAAGCTTGACGGGGATAGCATATGCTTGGAAGGCGTCATTATGACAGAATCCGATGTCATTAAGTTTTAACGAGTCTGACAAAGGAAGAACTTGGCGTCTTTTCCTGTTTAGAGAGTCTGAAAAGACGACAGAAAAGAAAACTCCAAGGGGGTCCTTTTTCGTAAAGTTGTGTCTCCCGAGCCCGAAAAAGTATAAAACAATGCTCGAAAGAACCGCCCGACCATTACGATCGAGGAGTACTTTTCATTTATAGTGACATTGATCCGAAAAAGTAGAAAAGTGATCAACATCATGTCGTTTCGTAACCTGAAACGACAAAGACCCGACAATCTTTTGTTTTCTACATAGTCGGAAAAGAGTTTAAAGATGACCGCCTCTTATTTCCATTTAACGAGTCAAGAGGGAACTCGACAATCTTTTCATCTTTAAACGGTTGGAAAAGATTTGAAAGTAGACCTCCATTTTTATTCTCTTTAACGAGTCAAAAAGGGAAAAATACTCGGCAATCTTTTCATATTTTACGAGTCAGAAAAGAGCTTAAAGGAGACTCGTCCTAGAGGAACGAGTGGTATAAAGGGTAGCAACTGGTTCCAGTAATGGTGGAACTGCCCAAAACATGTAATGGTAAAGAGGCTGGCTAAGAAAACCACTCATCGCTGCAGTTCCTCAGGAAAGGAAAAACAACCAAGTGAAAGCATATGATCGTCCAAAGAGATGGTGGCAATGGAATGAAACAACCAAGGCTCATCTAGCAGAATTCAACGGATAAAAATGGCAATCACGAGATGTAAATCGGGTATGGGTTCATTTTTACACAAGCTTAAACCATGGAGAACTTTGCTTGGATTTTTTTTCATGTTTACACAAGCTTGAAACGAAAAACTATGCTTGTTATAAGTTCGCATGCCCCCAGCATAATGACGCAAAATCGAGGTACATGCCCCCCAAGCTTCATTGCATTCAACAAAGTGGATGGAATGAAGGTTCACTCCCGAGATCTTGTATTTTATGAGATCTTAATCAAAGACTCGATTGGGAGAAGGGGTTGTTTCATTTTTTAATGAGGTTGACACAGTAAAAGAACTATCCTCATAACCCTTGTTTCATTTTTTAATGAGCTTGACACAAGATCAGGAACGATGCTCGACTCCTTGTTTCGTTTTTTAACGAGGTCAACACAAGATCAGAACTATCCTCATGACACCTGCCTTCATTTTTTAATGAGGTTGACACAGGAACAAACTATCCTCGGAACTCTTTGTTTCATTTTTTAACGAGCTTGACACAAGACAAGGAACTGTGCTCCGACCAAGCCTAGTTTCATTTTTTAAGGAGCTTGACACCGGAAAGGAACTATGCTCCACCTGAACTTCATCATAATGAATAGAAAGTCAGGGCTTCCAAGAGTGCCACTCCCGGTGGAAGGGAAACATCTTGGAAGTCAGGGCCCAATGCCCCCAGGACACTATGCACGATGACGGCATCACTGGATCCAGGCATGGGACAGGTGGCCACGTAGTTGATCTGTGGTGGGGTAGATGCAACTGGTGGATGAAAACTAGGAGGGGACGACAACGGCGCAAGAGGCATCGAGGGACTAACGAATGACACTTGATCGATAGTCACAATTCTTCCATCGTGCGGAAAGCAAACCACACGGAAAAGTGAAGAAACGAGGGCCCCCATGGCGTAAACATAGTCGCGACCAAGGAGAAGACTAAAGTATAAAACACCTTGGGTAACCAAGACATCTATATAGACGGTTTTTCCTCCCAAAGTAATAAGGAACTTGGGAGAACTCCTAGAGATGGGCCTCCTCCGTCGAAGGCCAACAGATTCTGAGTGACTGGCCCAAGCTGCGGGGAACCTAAAGCTTGCCAAGTAGTGTACGGCATAAGACTGACAAACACCCCTTCATCCAAAACAGTGCCAGGTACTGCCTTAGCGCAGGCATGTACTGTGATCTGGAAAGGCATATGGGATGGAAGGCGACCGGCGATCAAGCGATTCCAATCAAAGGAAGCGACCAGACTACTTGGTGGGGGAATCATATGATTGCCCCCATGTGCTAAAGGAACTGAAGGAGAACCTTCGGGAGCAGCTGGGTTAGGAGAATCATTTCGGGACTCAAAAGAATCTGAAGAGACGAGAAGAAAATGGGCGTGATTCTCTTCCGAAATAGAGTGAGCGAGCGGCGGACTCGAATCGACACTCTTTCTGACAAATGGTTGGTTTGGAACAGGCTGGGGACAGCCAGGTTCGGGAAGAGGGGCCTGGAAAAGAGAAGAATTTGAAGCAATCTCTTTGTCAGCAGGGGGACGATCTGCAGTTGTAGAGAGACGTTGATAACCAACGGGAAGTTGGGGTGAAGGAGCTGTAAGATTTTCCAAGACAACGGAGGCTTTATCCATGAGTGGACAAAGGTGAAGGGGATGATTGCCTTCACAAAGTTTACAAGGGATTCGAATCTTCCCTTTTTCCTTACCATTTCCAACTGATGAGGTAGCATCGCCGTGAGTTTTAGAGGACGACGAGGGGCGGGCTGGATCATGAGACCATACTTCTAAGACCCTAGGAATTCCAGGACAATCACGAAGAAGATGGTCCTCCTTGCATAATCGACAAGGAAACTTGACCTTCCGCGGAGGAGCGGAAGGGGGCCCGACCTCAGGTGTACTCGAGGGAGTAGCTACACTTGTAACCTCTCCTTTAGGAGCCTTCTTCTTCTTCGTCTTCTTCTTCTTCTTCTTAGCCACCTGGTTACTTGAATCCAGACTTTCACCAGGCGAAGTAGAAGATGAGGACGTAGAAGTAGGCATCGAAGGGGAGAGGTCCACCTTAGAATCAACATGATGTTGTTCAGGTGGAGGGATTGATTGACTAGATGGTGAAACGGTAGGGACCAAAGAGGTTGAGAACAACCAAACCGGCAACCCAACAGTTAACCCTGGGAGGGACAACGTTGCCATATAAGGAGCACCAAAATTTCCAAAAGGAGTGAAATAACCAGGGTTCCTGTTAGAGGGGATCCCTGGGTTGGTGAACCCCGGAAAAGTTGCCATCGAGAATGAAAAGAAGCCTACTCAAGCTAACGCACACAAGATCTAACCAGGTAATGTTTATCGTGGCCAAATAAATTTTAAGACGCAAGGACACAACTTGACCTTTTCATGTTTTAAGAGTCGAGAAAAGGACAAAAAGATAACTCTAGTCTCCTTCGAATGTTTAGTGAGCCCGAAGTGACAAACGCTCAGATGAGCCTTTTCGTTTAAGGAGTCTGAAAAGGATCAATAGTGACTACTCTGGAGAGCTAGGCAAAAAGGTTTACCAAACAAATCCGTAAAATTGCATATACACCTTGGCAGTCATATGAAAACCAAGGACTTCCCGTACGGCAGTCAATCTTCCCGAATGCTGTGTTCGGTGCGTTACGGCTTGTAAGGCGGCATACACGGCTTCCTATGGATAAAGGATGATAACCTAGTGGGGTCTCCCCTATATACGGGACGGTACGTGGGAGCTCAAGTCCGTGCTAGACCACTATTGAGTCACAAAAGGAGGAATCACCCAACCGTAGTGTGAAGCAACAGTGACTAGGTTTAACGACGCCGGAGCACGTCTCTAGCCTAGACCTCTAATCAATGAGTGTTATGTTCCAATGCGTTTTTAAGTTCATTCAGTTCATTTTATGGTTGATCTTTGATTAAGTTTCAGTTTCAGGTCCTATGGTATGTAATCTCTCACAATTTCCTAAATGCAAACTATATGCCAAAGAATATCATTTCGTTCGATGAATGCTAACTACAAGAGAGTTAAGGATTTTTCAAACAAAATGACCACAAACAAGCAAGAATCACTCTAATGCAGCTAATGACAAATAAACGAAACTTTTCTTTAAAGTTACTAATCAATAATAACAATGAAAAGCTTTATTTTCCATTAACTAATGCAAAGCAAAAGAGATTGTTTGTTTCTTTTCAATGGCAAAGCGCACTAAACAAATTTTGAGAGATAGTAACACCGAGAAAAAGAGACAAATTTCACTCAATGAGAACACAATCAAGTCCCTGAAATACCAACGCAGTCCTTCAAAACGAAGAAAATACAAAGACCTCTTATGAGCTATGTGATCCAAGCTCAAACGAAGCCAAGTGAAACCCAAGCGATAAAGAAACAAATCACTTGAATAACAAGGAAAAACTTTGACAACTACTGAGCGAATGCAAAGGAATAACCGCAATGTTGACCGGGTGATCAAAAGAACACAAAACACCTCCGGGAGGCTCGACGCACAAAGCCACGAGATGCCCCAGGGCTAAGATGTGAAACCGATAGAAAAAATCAAACACCCGAATGATGAAGGTCTAAAACCAGTCAAATCAGGGTCAAACACACTCCAGTGATTGAAAAAGACACAACTAGACACAAATCCAAGCTCAGAGGGCTTAAGGACAAGCGAACTTGAAAAGTTGGCAAGCCTGGCGTGATTGTCAGGCTGCAAATCGTGCCTTTACAGGATTGGCACGGGTTGTCTTTGAGCAACTTGCGCCAATGGCGCGACTGTAAGGCTAAAAAGCGCGCTAATCGATTTTGCTAAGTCAAAAACAAAAACAAGAGATCCAGGGCTTGAAAATAGTATCTAGGCAAACCAGGAAGCAAGAAACAGCAAGAAATCCAACCCAGAAAGCTATCTAAGCAATCAAACGAGAAACCAAAGAGACAAGACTCCCCAGTGGAGTCGCAAAATTGTTGTGGAGGTAAATCCTCTCTGCGGACAGAGACGATCCCTACTAGCCCAGACTGGGTCTAGCAACAATCACACAATGCTATCACGCAAGTTCCTAATTGCAAATACAAAGTAGATGGTGAGAACCTACTTGGATTCCAATGCTGGTGTTCATCGAAGGGATGTCGCCTTTGTTCCTTTGCTTTGGCCGGTCACGATCCACACGATATCCATGATATGATACCTGCACATGCAAAGAACAACACGAAAACAAGCGTAAAATCTAGTAGATACAATTATATATCGGTCAGAAAAGATATAACTCAACATCAAACATAAAACAATGAGAGTGGAACCATAATGATAGTCATCTATTATTAATGAATAACAAAGAAGAATACAACCATTGTTCTGACGTCAAATCCTCCTTTGGCTGGGTAGTCAGCTACACAAGTCTTGCAAAGCTTGTTGGGATGAGGAACAAGCCTCTCTCTCTTTGGGTGACAAGAATCTCCTTACTTAGATTTGGCCTTATGGGTGCAAAGAAGGCTCTTGCAGCTTCAAACTCTAAAACTCCTGGAACTATTCACTATTATGACTGTAACTATTGTAACTCCAACTAGCTTGCTCAAGGCATAGAGGCAAACTTTTATAGATAGAGAGGGAAGAGATAGGATCAACCACATTATTCATGGGATTGGTTTTATCACTTGGAAACTTCCATGAAAGGTGGCAAACCACTTTCCCTTCTATGGAGATTCGAAGCCAAACCATCCTAGCTCAACATAGATTCAGTTGGTGAATGGGTTGAAGAGAACCTTTGGGAGTTTGGTCGTTGAAAACTTTACTCAATTCGGTGGCGCGAGTGCGACTCTGGCACAGAGCACCAATGGCGCGCCCTTTATAGAGGATTTCCCTCATTGGCGTGGGCAGTGAACTGTGAACCCGCGCTAATGGCAAAAAGAGTTTTTTTCATGAGGATTTTGGAGGAGATGTCTTCAGGGCAAATAAAGCTCATGCTTAGAGGAATATGATGCAAGTGGTTTCAGGTCATGTCACTTCTCACAGGTCCCGGAATGAGTCCTCCAGTGTGCGAGTGAGGGGTAATAGGGACGGTGACAAAAAGTGACAAATTGTTGTGTAACAGTCACGACTTAGCATTTTCAGCTCAGCCACATGTGCCTGGGCACCCACACACGGCAGGGCACGAGATGACCCAGCCCACCAAAAGGAAATTTGGGGTTTGAATGGGTGCACAACCCGAATGAAGGCACGAGGGTAGGAACATCTTTGACTCTAATACATAAATATACCTGGTGTAACATGCCCTTAAGGTCTTCAACATTTTCTTTTGACTCTTTATAACACTTTAACATGTACTAGGCCTATTTCAATGAGAAAGAAACTCAATGATATATATATATATATATATATATATATATATATATATTTCTTTTCTTGAATAAATACAAATATCAAAAGTACATTTATGAAGACCAAACCCAGTCACACTTTCTTCAACACCCCCTCTGAAGTAGGGAGGTATTCATAAATCATTACAAGGTGTTTGGCTATTTTTCAATCTTGAATAATTCACATAAGAGAAACCAGATTGGCAACCCATCTGTTATAGCATCATATTAACGAACATTGTTCATAGAAAGGACTTGAATAATAGCTTTATATCTCATAAGATCATAGCACAATGTTGGAAAGGACAATGGCTTATAAACACCTTATTCATTGTCTCTAAAGGTACATACCCACCCAGGTGTTCCCTAAGTATGACCTTCTAGGACAATTCTTGTCTTGGGTTCCCAGCCCTCAAAGAATATCACTCATCTTGCCTACTCTTGTCTTGGATTCCCTACACATCCTCAAAGAGCATCAGATGACAGATGATTACCCAATCCTCCCATTCTTTCTTGCCAAGTGAAGACAAGAATTTTGTGTCTATCTCTTCCCCTTGATTGAGGAAGACATGCCCAAGTTTCCTCTGACAAGGAACTTTCCCAAGCTCCTTTGTAGTTGGGAACTTGTTAGAACTCCCTCTTAGCTAGGGACTTGTCCATTCATCAACAACGTATTCTTTGTGTATCCTTCAGCTGCTTGATCTCCTTCTTTCCTTCAATGTCATGAAGTCTTTGTTTGAACTTCTTCTTGGCAGGGTACCAGCCATCGATCACTTTCCCTCCTGGTTTGTCATGTCATTGCTCCCTTCATGGAAAGTGGCCTTCTTGATATATATCAGGTCCTTTTTGTCATCTAGCTACTCCTTTGTCATCTTGTCTATCCTTCATAATACTTATCACATGGATGCTTAGTTGTACTTGCTTGTTCCCATACTTTGATTTAGTGGCCCTTCATGACTTCATCGTGATATTGCTTCAACATCAAATGGTGCTTTTGTTGGATGGCCTCTTCATCATGACATATTTGTAGAGTTGAATTGGTTATCTGCACCTTACTATCTCCAAGGCCTTCGTAGGTGTCAAGGGTCCTTTATCTTTTTCTTCCTTTTTCAGAGTTGCCATGCCTTCTTTCGAGAGATGTTGAGGAATCTTGTCAAATAGTTATTCTTTGTGACCGTGATGTTCTTCACATGTTTGATCTCTTTCTTCATTTATTGTTCTTCTTGGATTGATTAGTCAACCACCTTATACTCCTTATGAGATCACTTCTTCATGTTGACCTTTACTCCATTGTAGTACATGCCTTTGAGCATATCGTTGGCAAAAGATATCCTTTTATTCTTGATCGTGATTCTAGAACTATTCCCAGGACCCAATCAATATATATGATGACATGACTTAAACTTTGATGCATACATGCCTCATCTTGATTATGCTTTTATCATCTCGACTTTATTTGATAGTTCTCCTCAATTGGTGTAGCCTTTCTTGCTTCATCTACTCTCACCTGTATATCATCCTTTCTTGAATCCCATAAATGAAACCCCCAATGAGACATCTACCCCCTTTGAAAGAAGACTTTAAGCAAAGGGGTTGACTTAGTCATAGGAGGATCTTCCTTCTTTTTCTTCTTGTCGTCTTCTTTCACTTCTTGAGTTATATGAGATTCTTCCCTTTTTCTCTTGTTGTTGTTGTCCTTCTTAAGTTTAGGACAATCCCTTTTGTAACGTCCATATTCTTGGCATCCAAATCATTGGACTTTGGAAAAACCTCTCTCTCAGTGAGGAAAACCCTTTCTTAAATTTATCTTATTGAAGCTTCTTATTGGTCATCGAGAAGCCCTAGACCACTGAAAATAATATCCTCAAGCATAAGTCGATTCCTTCCTCCTCTCTGCACTTTTTTTCTTCGGCACTTCATTCCTTGGGAGTGTGTCCTTCTTTCAACTTTTGATAGTCCATGGTGGACTAGCTCTACAAGAGACTCCAACCTTTGATCCTTAGTGAGATCCTTTACCAATGAAGAAACATTCATTCTCTTGACCAACCGAACCTTTTTCTTGATGTGAGGTTGCAAACTCGATGTACACCAAGTTTACTGCACCTGGGGCGATTTCCATCGCGACGAGACATGGAAACCCCAAATTTCCCGCACTTAGGAGGCTTTCAACAAGGTGGGACATGGAATCCCTAGGTTCCCGCAATTTGGCGACTTTTGTCGAGGAGGGACTGGGAGACCCCATGTCATGCTCCTATCCTAGTGGTAGTATTTCAACCACACATAAGCGGGTGTGGCACCACCTTAATTTTTTCTTTTACCAATACTTGAGTACACGGTCTGCGCCTACTTCAACACTCAGTAAATTTTCCAATAAGTGTTCTTAACAATGTAGTGAAAATAACTTACCATAAATTTATCTTCTTCAATTATTCTTTCAACCCATCGTGTCATGTGGTCATGTTGCACTTCCTGCAACCTGCATGACACAACTCCACACTTGTACTGTGAACCTGTCTGCCTAACTTTATGTTCCGTGCTGCCCAAACTTTGCCCATCGGTGTGGTCCATAGTGAGGGCACATGGACCGCACGCAGTGCGCCCTGCCTGCCTGGACGGTAAACCGCCCTGCTCTGCTTGTCTGCACTACCAAGTCTGACCTGCCCGCTATAATCCACCCACCGACGCAGCGCTTTTACCCACATCCTTCCCTTCCTTCCGTTTTCACCCAACTCCTTCCTTCACACTTGTTCTGCGATGTGGAAGTCTGAGTTCGATGTCCCTTCGTCGAATGCCATCCTCCTTACTCATACGCATCCTTTCGCCTAAGGGCTGTGTCTCTCAGGGATAACAAGGGTCAACTCCATCAACATGCATGCCTGGCTAACCTGCCACATGACCTCGACACACCCCATTCCAACGAGCCACCGCATCCCTTCGTGTGAATCATCGCACCCATGGGTCGGCTCCAACACTTAACTGATTACACCCATCGCCACACATCACACACCTGCCCGTGTCCTAACTCGTCTGCACATGGTCATCTCTTTCATCCAGGCAACCAACAAGGGTTGTTACACAAAATATTGTCACCATGACTATTTGCAGTTAGTATGGGTCTATCATCATTCATACTATCCTCCTTAGCAAGTCTCAAACCTCAGCTCTTCATGTCAAGCTTTAAAAATGAGAGAAAGACTTTGAAAATCAATAAAGCTCTAGTTCCACGCTTTCTCTTACTATTACCTGCGGTCCCGCACCCCTTGTTCATGTTACCTGCGGACCTGCCCACTCTGTCTCTAAAGGAGTGGGTGCAGACCCCTATGAAAGTCAAAAAGGGGCAAGTTTATTCTTAAAAACTCACTTGTGGTTAATTCTGGATGATTCTAGAAGGAATCTTGACGTGGATGGTTCGCTCCTAGGTGTTTCATGCATCCCAAAACTAAAGGAGCTAATCCCTTGATGAGAGGAGCTTATCCCTTTGAAGGAGGTCTTTATCCCTTTGAAGGTGGACCTAGTAACTTCCCTCCATTGCACTATAAATTAAGGCATTGGGCTGGTTGCTAGGGAGGTTGAAAGCTGAACATTTTTTAGGGTAAACGTTGTTGGAATTAAGACTTCCTATTTGAGCTTGAGAGGAGAGATTACATACCTTTTGGCTTCTTTGGGAAGAGAGTGAAACTTTTCAAAGTAGAGGAGATTCTTGCTGGACCCTGGGAGGATCTTGTAAAGCGTCAAGGCACCAAGGTTGTAAATTTCTTCTTTGTTTAAAGTTAATACAATCAGATTCATTTTTCTCAACAAAATTGCCTTATGTGATTTGTTTCATGAATTCCTTGATCATCATGATAAATATCCTTTATTATATTGGTTTTTCAGGTGCTATTTAATGTGTGTGCTTGTTTGTGTTTGCAGATTCTTTATAAGGGAGCTCATTTGGATCAATGGAGCATGGCTTCCACAAACATGCATTGGACCCGAGGTAGGCCTAAAACACTTGTTTGCCTTTATCTATAAATTTCATATTTAGAGAAAGATAGAATTTTTTTGGTTTGTTTGTCGATAGATATCATTAGATACTAGGGAGGTCGGTCTTGTCCGCAAGAACGACTTATCCGACCGACAAAATGGCGACTCCACTAGGGACAGTTCTTTTCTTGTGTCAACCTCATTAAAAAATGAATCAGTTGGTTAGAGGATAGTTCCTATTACTGACTCAACCTCTTTAAAAAAAGAATCAGGTATGAGGACAGTTCTTTTCCTGTGTCAACCTCACTAAAAAATGAAACAACTCCCTCGAGTCTTTCCAAGATCTTGAAAGTAAACCTTCATTTCATCCACCCAGTTGAATGCAATGAAGCTTGGGGGGCATGTACCTCGTTTTGCATCATTATGTTGGGGGCATGCGAACTTATAACAAGCATAGTTTTTCATTTCAAGCTTGTGTAAACATGAAACTGAATCCAAGCAAAGTTCTCTATGGTTCAAGCTTGTGTAAAAATGAACCCATACCCATTTTACATCTCGTGATTGCCTTTTTTATCCACTAAATTTTGTTAGATGAGCCTTGGTTGTTTTCATTCCATCGCCACCATCTCTTTGTCTAATCATATGCTTTCACTTGGTTGTTTACCCTTCCTGAGGGACCACATCTATGAGTGGTTTTGTTAGCCAGCCTCTTAACCATTACATGTTTTGAGCAGTTCCTCCATTGCCCGAACCAGTTGCTACCTTTTATACCACTCATTCCTCAAGGTAGAGTCACCTTTAAGCTCTTTTATGACTCTTAAAATATGAAAAGATTGCCGAGCTTTTCTTTTTAAGCTCGTTAAAATGGAATTAAAAAGACGGTCCACTTACAACACTTTTCTGACCATAAAAACATGAAAAGATTGCCGGACTTTTGTCGTTTCAAATTCGATATTGGTTATAAAATGACATGTCATTGATCACTTTTTTACTTTTTTGGATCAGAGACACTAATTATGAAAAGTAGTCCTTGATCATAATGGTCAAGAGGTTCTCTCAAGTATTATTTTATACTTTTTCGGGCTTGGGAGACACAAATTCATGAAAAAGGACAACCATGGAGTTTTTTTAAGTTTTTTCAGACTCCCTAAAATTGAAAAACTCCGAGTTTCTCCTATATTGGACTCGTTAAAATTTAATAGTAAAGGACTTATTCAATTACAAACAGGAACAGACCACTCCTTCTTAGGGTTCAAATTTAAACTAAGTTGGACTCATCCGAAGGATGAGCTTATAATCAAGCAAATGTTATCCTCATCAAGCTTGTCGAAAATAAAGAGGTACTTGCCAGAAATGGTGGGGGAAAAGAGAGAAAAATGAACCTGTTTGTCATACTTTATGTCTCAGAAAAACATTTAACCACTCTTGAACACGACGCTTTTTGTTCACCTGGGTTGGGAAATCCTTTTCCTTACAGTTAATCAAACCATATTGAAAGTCTTCAGCTGGTTTCTGGGAATTAGCTTTGGCTCAGCTGTCACCAAACCATCTGCAGTGTCGTTATGTGTTCAAGAGGTCAGTGCAAATAAGCCATTCATCTGCAAAATATCTGTCATCCATCTTGACCGTCCTTGAGTCAGTCCTTGCAACCATATTTCTTCAAACTTGATCTAGGATTTCGTGTTGTGGGCTTGCCTACGACGGATCGCTTTCTATCGACTTCATCTCATTATCTAGAAAGATGATCTAGAAATCGTCAGTACCTTGGGATCTGCATGCCTCAATGGCAGGTTTCTCGCCTTCGACGATAGGTTGCATCATTGGCCTTCGATCAAAGGATTTCGTGACATGTTCGACATCAACACATCTATTCACATATCATGGATTGTACTGAGTACTTTGAGAGCCATTGACATTACTGGTGGTTTCTCTCACACTTGTTAAAAGTTTACATCATTGATTGGTAATCAAGTGGTTTCTACCATGTTCGACTTCGACACATTCATTCACATGGATAGAATCGTACTATTTCAGGAAGTAGAAATCAAGACCCTGGATCTAGTTTCCACCATCTGTTAGAAAATTATATATTATGGAGCAATGGAACACATAAAATATTGCAGAAATATAAACACAGAAAACGCACAAAACAAGAGAGACAAAAATATACGTGGTTCACCCAGAGTAGTAGTTAGTCTTCTAGTCAGTTTTGATCTGAGTATGGGAATGCCTACCTCAGTGATGATATGATCTCATATATATATTTTGTATTGAATGTTTTTACAAGTTCCAGTCGGGCTGTCCACAAGATGATCCTCGAAATGATAAAGTACTTCACTCTTCTTAGATGATAAATGAAATCCTCATCTACTACAAACTTTTCACTTTAGGGGGCAATCTGTTACACAAAATATTGTCACCATGATTATTTGCAGTCAGTATGGGTCTATCATCATTCATACTGTCCTCCTTAGCAAGTCTCAAACCTCAGCTCTTCATGTCAAGCTTTAAAAATGAGAGAAAGACTTTGAAAATCAATAAATATCTGGTTCCGCACTTTCTCTTACTGTTACCTGCGGTCCCACACCCCTTGTTCATGTTACCTGTAGACCTGCTTGCTCTGTCTCTAAAGGAGTGGGTGCAGACCCCTGTGAAAGTCAAAAAGGCACAAGTTTATTCTTAAAAACACACTTGTGGTTAATTCTGGATGATTCTAGAAGGAATCTTGACGTGGATGGTTCGCTCCTAGGTGGTTCATGCATCCCAAAACTAAAGGAGCTAATCCCTTGATGAGAGGAGCTTATCCCTTTGAAGGAGGGCTTTATCCCTTTGAAGGTGGACCTAGTAACTTCCCTCCATTGCACTATAAATTAAGGCATTGGGCTGGTTGCTAGGGAGGTTGAAAGCTGAACATTTTTTAGGGTAAACGCTATTGGAATTAAGACTTCCTATTTGAGCTTGAGAGGAGAGATTACATACCTTTTGGCTTCTTTGGGAAGAGAGTGAAACTTGTCAAAGTAGAGGAGATTCTTGCTGGAACCTAGGAGGAGCTTGTACAGCATCAAGGCACCAAGGTTGTAAAGTTCTTCTTTGTTTAAAGTTAATACAATCAGATTCATTTTTCTCAACAAATTGTCTTACGTGATTTGTTTCATGAATTCCTTGATCATCACGATAAATATCCTTTATTATATTGGTTTTTCAGGTGCTATTTAATGTGTGTGCTTGTTTTTGTTTGCAGATTCTTTACAAGGGAGCCCATTTGAATCAACGGAGCGTGGCTTCCACAAACTTGCACTAGACCTGAGGTAGGCCTAAAACACTTGTTTGCCTTTATCTATAAATTGCATATTTAGAGAAAGATAGAATTTGTTTGGTTTGCTTGTCGCTAGATATCATTAGATACTAGGGAGGTCGGTCTTGTCCACAAGAATGACTTATCCGGCCGACAAGGGTCACCTACATGCCTTCCATTGGTGACTCACACATCGTGCAGTTATCAAGGGACGTGTGCCATGCCCAACACGGTGCGCCCACTATGAGTGCGCCCGTCACCATCGCGCATAAGCGAATTCCGTGCCAAGTCTTTGCATTTAACCGAACGCTCACCCGAGTCGCATATAACCGAGTGCAGGTGCCCGTACTATGGATTCAATCTTTCGACTCTCTTGGACGCTCCCGACTCGAATACTTGACACCCCAGGCCCCCCGTACGTGGTAGAGGTTTCTGGCACGATGGGACATGGAAACCCTAGATTTCGCACACTTGGGCAGCTGTCGTCATGGTGGGGCAGGGAAACCCTACTTTCCCCACACTTGGACGGCTCCCATCGCAATGAGGCATGGAAACCCCAAGTTCCAGAGATAGACCAGGCAAGTAGTTTCCACCCTGCCGCGAAATGGAAACCCCGAGTTCACAAGACTTGGGCAGTTCTTCATCGTTCCGCAACATGGAAACCATGAGTTCCATAAACTTGGGTGATTTCGGTCGTGTTGCGACATGGAAACCCAAGTTCCCCACACCGAGGCCTCGATTTTCGCCCCGACAGGAGATGGATACCCCAGAGTTCCCGAAATTAGGTGGTTTCCCTCATGCCACGAAACAGACGCCCCCGGGTTCTATGGACTTGGGAGGTTCTCTGTCATTCTGTGGCATAGAAACCTGAGTTCCCTGCACCGAGGTCGCAGTTTCTATCGTGATGAGACATGGAAAACCCCAAGTTTCCCATAATTGGTTGGTTTCCGTCATGCCACGAAATGGAAAGCCCTATGTTCGGTAGACTTGGGCGATCTTTCCCTGTCACACGATGACATGGAAACCTAAAGCTCCCCAAACTTTGGTGGTCGTTCCCTATCGTGCGATGACATGGAAACCTGAAGGTCCCTAGACTTGGGCGGTAGTTTTAGCCGCAGCATGAGCGACATGGGAACCCCGCATTTCCCAGACTTGGGTAGTAATTTTTGCTATGACGCGAAATGGAAACCCTGTGTGTCCACTGACTTGGGTAGCAGTTTCCATCACACCGCGAAATGGACACCATGAATTCCCCAGACTTTGGCAGCTTTTCATAGCCCCACGACATGGAAATCTGAAGTTCCACAGACTCTCGGGCGATTCAAGGTGTGCCGCAACATGGAAACCCCATGTTTCTCAGACTTGGGTGGTTTCCGTCAGCGGTTCCGGCTGTGCCACCACATGGAAATAGCGAGTTGCCCAGACTTGGACAGCAGTATTAAAACACCCCAAGTTTCCAAGACTTGCGATCTAGTTTGCATCGTCATGGAAACCCCAAGTCCCCCATGTTGGGGCATTGTTGAAAACCTTGCATTTCCATCATGCCGTAAAATGAAGAAGCTCGTGGTTCCATCAAGGGCGGGACATGGAAACCCCAAGTTTCCCAAGCTCTAGTGCTAGGGCACGACATGGAAACCCCGAGATTCCCCAGGCTTGGGTGCAGCCAGTTTCGGTCGTGGTGCGACATGGAAACCCCAAGTTTCCCAGGCTTGGGCACCAGGGCACGGCACGGAAACCCCAAGTTTCCCCAGGCTTGGGCACTGCCAGTTTCGATCGTGGTGCGACATGGAAACCCCAAGTTTCCCCAGGCTTGGGTGCCGCCAGTTTCATTCCCGGTGTTTCATGGAATCCCCAAGTTTCCTAGGCTTGGGCGCCAAGGCGCGACATGGAAACCCTAAGTTTCCCAAGGCTTGGGCGCTATCAGTTTCAGTCATGGCGCAACATGGAAGCCCCAAATTTTAGGTGCGGCATGGAAACCCAAAAAAATTTTGTGCCAGGGGGAACCCCCAAATTTTAGGCGCCGGGTGGAAACCCCAAATTTGGGTGTCGGGGCATGGCATGGAAACCCCAATTGTTCCCATGCTTGGGCACCTTTTTCGTCGCAACATGGAAACCTCAAATTTTGGGCACTGGGGTGCGACGTGGAAACCCAAAAATTTTGTGTGCCAAAGCATGACATGGAAACCCCAGTTTCCTCAGGCTTCGGTGCCTTTCTCGTCACAACATGGAAACCATAAATTTCCTGCCCCCTAGCAATAAAAAATTGTCATCTGGAGGAAGAGCCAAAGGCGCGAGAGCGGGAGGGTTGTCCAGATTTCTTTTTGATAAGAGCGAAGCTCTGAATTGAGGTGAGAAAGGGTTGAATCTTAGTGGATCGCAGTAGCAAGGCCACTCTACCACTTACAATACCCCGTCGTGTATTTAAGTCGTCTGCAAAGGACTCTTCTCAACGATCGTTTGGAATTGAACTTGAAATCTTCCCCGATTGATATGCTTCACGGTTGTGGTTTGCAAATGACATGGGCCCGTAGGGGCGACAAAGTGACGCCCCTACTGCGGGTCGAGATACAGTTGAAGAGTGACATGCACCACTTCTAACGTGGATTCTAACTTGGAGGCATTCAGCCATAATCTGACACACAGTGGCTTCGCGCCACTGCCTTTTCAACCAAGTGCGATGACCAATTGTGTGAATCAATGGTTCCTCTCGTACTAAGTTGAATTACTATAGCAGTGTAGTTCATCAGTAGGGTAAAAATAACCTGTCTCATGATGGTCTAAACCCATCTCACGTTCCCTATTGGTGGGTTAACAATCCAACACTTGGTGAATTCTACTTCACAATGATAGGAAGAGCCGATATTGAAGGATCAAAAAGCAACGTTGCCGTGAATGCTTGGCTACCACAAGCCAGTTATCCCTGTGGTAACTTTTCTGACACCTCTAGCTTCAAATTACGAAAATCTAAAGGATCGATAGGCCACGCTTTCACGGTTTGTATTTGTACTGAAAATCAAAATCAAGTGAGATTTTACCCTTTTGTTCCACACAAGATTTATGTTCTCGTTGAGCTCATCTTAGGACACCTGCGTTATCTTTTAACAGATGTGCCGCCCCAGCCAAACTCCCCACCAGACAATGTCTTTCGCCCGGATCGACCCGCCAAAATGTGCCTTAAGGCCAAAAACAAGGGCAGTGCCCCATCTCTGCCCCACGGAATAAGGCGTAGACCCCTAGGCCCAGCCCTCAGAGCCAATCCTTTTCCCAAAGTTACGGATCCATTTTTCCAACTTCCCTTACCTACATTTCTCTATTGACCAGAGGTTGTTCACCTTGGAGACCTGATATGGTTATGAGTACGACTGGGCATGAACAGTAACCGGTCCTCCAGATTTTCAAGGGCTGCTGAGGGCGCACCAGAGATCGCAAGAAATTCGGTGCTCTTCCAATTGCTGGACCCTATCTCTGGGTGAACCGATTCCAAGGTGGGAAAGCTATTAAAAAGAAAAGATAACTCTTCCCAGGGCCCCCGACGATGTCTCCGGATTTCCTAACGTTGCTGCTCACCGCCATGTCCCGATTTGGGAATATTAACCCAATTCACTTTCGATGCTCGTGCAGAGTGCACCCTTGATACAAGGCTTCCCCATCTCTTAGGATCGACTAACCCATGTCACATGGAACCTTTCCCCACTTGTTATAGACATTTTTGTGCCTCGCGACATGGAGCATGAAATGTCAATAATTACAGGGATCCTCAG